>JAFFSR010000024.1:0-1250000 GCA_017163975.1 Anastatus disparis | reverse complement strand
AGTTAAGTCGTCTTATGGCCAATACCAGCGGCCCAAAATCAAGCAAACGACGACTTTTAATGTCAGTTACGACGTCCATCTTATTGCACGGCTCCGAAATATGGGCTGACTCAATGAGAAAAAAGACGCACCAGAAAACATTATCTTCTGTTCAAAGGAGAGGGGCTCTCAGAGTCACCAGCGCCTATCGCACTGTCTCGGGACCCGCGGTACTAGTTATTGCAGGAATTATCCCGATCGAATTACAGGCGTTAGAACGCAAGCGAACCTACGAACGGAAGAAACAAGAAGAAGAAACTGCAATAATCCAGAAAGAAGAAAGACAGGTAACCATGGAATACTGGCAAGAAACATGGAATCAGGAGGAAAAAGGCCGATGGACCAAGGCACTCATTAAGGAACTGGCTCCATAGGTTGAAAGAAAGCACGAAGAGGTTAACTATTACCTCACCCAGTTCCTAAGCGACCACGGGTATTTCTGCTCCTATCTCAGTAAAATGGGAAAGGCTCCCCTGGTGAAAAAAATCAGGTGACAAGTCACCTGATTTATCAGGTGATTTATCATGCCAAAATATCATGTATTGATTTTGTTGGTTTTTACACGTTTTAAACCATGCTTAGTCAATTTAGAACAATTTTTGAAAAATTTTTGAAATTTTTGAACTTAGAAATTTTTTTGTGATTTAGTCAAAATTTTTTCTAAGACCAAATTATCTAAAAAATTTTCTAAGTTCAAAATTTTCCAAAATTTTCAAAAATTGTTCTAAATTGACTAAGCATGGTTTAAAATGAGTAAAGATCAACAAAATCGTTACATGATGTTTTGGCATGATAAATCACCTGATAAATCAGGTGATTTATCACCTGATTTTTTTTAATAGGGTCAGGACCCGGGCTGCATCTTCTGTTTCGCTGATCACGACGATGCGTATCACACGTTTTTCGTCTGCCATTAGTGAAACGAAGAAAGACGCCAGGTCGAGGAAATAGTCGGACGATTAATGCCGGAGACAATTATAAGCGAAATGATCTCGGCTGAAGAAAAATGGGATGCTATGACACTTTTTGTCGAAAGCGTCCTTAGACAGAAGAATACGTATCTGGATAGGGAAATTGATCGAAGTACGAATGATACCACAGGAGCCATGCTGACGTTTCTACATAACCAAGAAACATTAGCCGGTCCCATAGATTCGGGGTACGAGGGTGACGATGAGGATTCCTTTTAAATAAGAAAACCAAATCGTGCACCATATAAATGTGTGAAAATGCATAAAAGCAAGATTTTGCTGATGTGTGACTGTCGCGGGAGGTTAATGTGCCAGCGGGTTTGCTCCCTCAACATACGTAGATATGCCGCGCGCGTCCGCGAGTGGGTATGAGTCAGATGTGATAGATAGGCTAGCCCCACGTGGGGCATAAGACCATTTCTAGTCCACGAGAAATAAGACTGATTTAAGAAGGACTGATTTTGCTCCCCTCTACAGAGCCAGTCCTATAGGTAGAGGTTGCCTTCCTGATTATGCGATTGACGGAATTATGAATGTTTTTGATGGGAAACAAAGCCGACCCTCCTGGAGCGTCCCTTTGCACTCCCAAGGAATGTATGTCGCGGGAGAGAGTCACCGGACTTGACTCCAAACTTGAGTTTTTCTTCACGCGCGTGACTATGCATGCATGTAAGAATGAAACGCGTTAGATTTATTTTTTATACACCTCGTAGGTTAAGGAAACGAATCTAGTCAAATACCAAAGAAACCAGGAGAAAAGATCTGAAACGATCAAAGAACGGCGCCACCCTTAAGTAATGTGATAAACAGATCCCAGGGTGGGGAAACGCCCTAAGTGGTCAAGTTAGAATATCCCTTCCTCAACAGATGACTTGTCATTCGTGGGTAAGGGGAATGCGATTTTTAGAGGGTCGCTAGACGTGAACTAGTAACCCCTCACAAACCGTGGTTTTTTTTCCGTCTGTATCTTTTTCCAGGCCCAAGAAACTCCTGGCAGTCTGTTTGCAGATTTTTATCGTCACACTAACACAGATCAAAGGGAAAAAAAAATTATTATTATTTTTATTATTATTATTATTATTATTATTATTGTTATTGTTATTGTTATTGTTATTGTTATTGTTATTGTTATTGTTATTGTTATTGTTATTGTTATTGTTATTGTTATTGTTATTGTTATTGTTATTATTATTATTATTATCCAACTTAATGGAAGATGTCGGATTCAAATACAGAATTACCCCAGGTGAGTACCCCTTCACAGGGAAATCTCACCTCCACTTCCGATCGGGTGAAAGCCCCGGTGGGTGGAGCTGGCCTCAAGGATTCTGGGGGAGGTCGAATTCATGTTAACCATAGTGTCGCAGGGCTGGGAGACCAGGCTTCAGCGGCAATTACTACTACTGGAACGCTAGAGGAGACAACCTCGCATAAAAAACATGGAATGGTTACTTTGCAAGTACCGAGGGAACGAAGCGGTAGTCAAAGCAGTATTGCTAGCGTTGGAAGTGCTAAAAGTGCTTTCAGCGATGCGTCAGGCTTTGAACAGAACGGTGTGCGGACGGATATAGATGATCTTTTGGAAATAATGAGGAATCATGATTTTTTGATAGAGGAAATGAAGAAAGAAGTTTAAGCTATGCAGGAAGCTCTGAAAAAGAATACGAATCTCAAGATTCAGAGTGCAGTGGAAAGATTACAGGTTCACCTGAAGCATGCCGTTGGCCAACAAGAACAGGTTAAGAGTAAAGCAAATTTTATCAAGGATGGAATAGATCAAACTTATGATCAGCATACGCAGAGAGAAATAGGGCGAAGACGAATGCACGCTGAGGTTCTTAGAGACACTGTGCTTGCCTGCACTGGTTTTAAAAGGGACCGAGGCAGCGCTAGTAATAGCCCGGAGGATGTGCGGCAAAGTAAGAAAAAGAAGGAGAAAACGATGCCTGGTACTACGAAAATCCAGTCTCTTTCAGAGACTGCGACAGCTAGTCAACAGCGCCATCAGGAAGGAAAGAAAGGCACCCGGAAGATAGAAGCGGTGGTTGTGAGGATCTCACAGGGGTCTACATACGCAGACGTTCTTGGGAAGCTTCGCGAGGAAGTCAAGCTACAGGAGAGTAGTACTGAGGTCTTCAGCGTTCGACCAACAACCAAAGGAAACCTTATAATCCAGATCTCGAAAGAGTCGGATAGAAAGGCCTTCACTGACAACGTTAAGGTTGCAGTAGAGGGTATGGGAACCATAAGTACGGTGGAGCGGAAAAGAACGATTGAGATTCGCGATCTTGATCAGATGACTATGGAGGCTTAAGTACAGGAAGCACTGAGTGGAGTCCTAAGCTCCGAGCTAAGATCTCGGAAGATTATAATCCTTGGACCAAGTAAATTTGGGTCTAAGATGGCAGTAGTCGTCCTTGATGAGACTGAGGCAAGAGACCTTTTAAATAAGGAGTGAATTCAAATTGGGTTTGTTAACTGCAGGATACAGAAAAGAACCATGGTAATGAGATGCCATCAATGCTTGGGCTTTGGTCACAGGCAAGACCAGTGCGAGGGTCCCAACAGGTCCGCGCACTGCTATGAGTGCGGAGAGGCAGGACATACAGAGGCAACATGTCCTAATAATGCCTGCTGCTTCGTATGCCAACAGGAAGGGTGTGATGGCAAAGCTGTCAATCATGTGGCTGGTAGCGGAGTCTGCAAGGTCTTTAGGCAAGTCCTAGAGGCCGAGAAGAGGAAAAAACGAGAGACTTCCAATAAGCCTCGGAAGAAAGTTACCGCATTGGAAACTAGAGGAGGATAAGTACCAGGTACAGTAAGGAAGGCGCTGCGGCGTATTGGTGACCCCACCCTGAAGTAATGCCGAGAAGGCCTAAGTGCCAGGGTGGAATAAAGGTCACGAGGTGGATGTTACTGGCCTTTTGCCCGCGTGACGATTCCATCTTCTTGCAATCGTCACGCGGTCAGAAGGACAGGGGGTTAAACGGTCCCCTGGGACTCTGATGCCCTGGATGTGAAATGGAGGGCCATTTCACAGTCAGGGCTGACGTGCACTCAGGAACCCGTCACACCGGTGGCAGGATCCCCTCCTGCACGGCGATAACGCATTGCGGAATCGCACGGTGGGCGTGGATCCTGTTGCTGAAGGTCATTAAAAAAAAAAAATTATTATTATTATTATTATTGTTGTTGTTGTTGTCGTTGTCGTTGTCGTTGTCGTTGTCGTTGTCGTCGTCGTCGTCGTCGTCGTCGTTGTCGTTGTCGTTGTCGTTGTCGTTGTCGTTGTCGTTGTCGTTATCGTTATCGTTATCGTTATCGTTGTCGTTGTCGTCGTCGTCGTCGTCGTCGTCGTCGTCGTCGTCGTCGTCGTCGTCGTCGTCGTCGTCGTCGTCGTCGTCGTCGTCGTCGTCGTCGTCGTCGTCGTCGTCGTCGTCGTCGTTGTCGTTGTCGTTGTCGTTGTCGTTGTCGTTATCGTTATCGTTATCGTTATCGTTATCATTATCCTTATCATCATCCTCATCGTCATCGTCATCATCATCATCATCATCATCATGATCATGATCATTATCATTATCATTATCATTATCATTATCATTATCATTATCATTATCATTATCATTATCATTATCATTATCATTATCATTATCATTATCATTATCATTATCATTATCATTATCATTATCATTATCATTATCATTATCATTATCATTATCATTATCATTATCATTATCATTATCATTATCATTATCATTATCATTATCATTATCATTATCATTATCATTATCATTATCATTATCATTATCATTATCATTATCATTATCATTATCATTATCATTATCATTATCATTATCATTATCATTATCATTATCATTATCATTATCATTATCATTATCATTATCATTATCATTATCATTATCATTATCATTATCATTATTATTATTATTATTATTATTATTATTATTATTATTATTATTATTATTATTATTATTATTATTATTATTATTATTATTATAAGTCAATTTGATATTACTTAATATTAGTCGGATGTTGAAAATACTATTATGCACTGAAAAAAAAATTCAGTTGGATTAAGTAAGGCTTATTGAATCAATGAAATCCCTTAGGTGCGGGCGGCACATAAAATATTTTGTTACATTAATACAAATATTTTGAAACATGAGACTTTTTGAATTAAAAAATAAGCGGACACCGGGCGCGAACCCCGTTCCTCGAGATCTCCAGGCACGAGCTCTATTCACCGAGCCAATGCCGCACTGCTATATACAAGTTAAAATCCTACTTATAAGGCTCTTCGCCGGTATAGTAGGTATCTATGTACAAATATAACATGTGGATGAAAAATCCACCATGTTACAATCCCCCCCACCACACGAAAGTACTTCGGTGGAACCGATAATTTCGTCATACTTGCTCTGCTCGCTCTGCTCTCCTCCCCCCCACACGAAAGTACTTCGGTGAAACCGATAATTTCGTCATAACTGCTACTGCTACTTGCTCTGCTCGCTCTGCACGCTCTGCTCGCTCTGCTTAATGCTAATAACTTAATGCTAAATTTTAAAATGCTCTATAGTTGCTCCAGTGGGTTATTTTGTTGGGCGCCATTGAAACATGAGACTTTTTGAATTAAAAAATAAGCGGACACCGGGCGCGAACCCCGTTCCTCGAGATCTCCAGGCACGAGCTCTATTCACCGAGCCAATGCCGCACTGCTATATACAAGTTAAAATCCTACTTATAAGGCTCTTCGCCGGTATAGTAGGTATCTATGTACAAATATAACATGTGGATGAAAAATCCACCATGTTACAATTTTAATTAAGTCAAATAAATATTTCATTATTTAAAATAAATATTTGATTCTACTAAACATCACAAATATTGGTTGAATAAAATTAATTTATTGTTTAAAAAAAATTTGTTATTAATTCAAATGCATATTTGTTTTTCTAATTGCTTATTTCATTACATTAATATGCATATAGTAACTGAATCAAATAATATTTTGTATTTTCAAATAAATATTTGATTTACTAAATGTCGCGAAGATTGATTCAATAAAATTAATTCATTGTTTTTATAAAAAACTTTATCAATTAAAATGCCTATTCGTTTTTCTAATTGATTATTTCATTACATTAATATACATATTGGAATTAAATCAAATAATATTTTGTATTTTCAATTAAATATTTGACTTATTAAATGTCGCGAAGATTGATTCAATAAAATTAATTCATTGTTTTAACAAAAAAAATTATCAATTAAAATGTCCATTTGTTTTTCTAATTAATTATTTCATCATAATAATGCTATATTGAAATTAAATTAGTTCAATATTTTATATTTTTAAATAAAAGTTTAATTTATTGAATATTGCAAAAATTAATTTAATAAAATTAATTTATTGTCTTAACAAAAAATTTTATTAATATAAAGACATTGATAGATTATTCGGTTTCACAAATAAAATATTTCTTCAAAGTAAAGAAATATATAATTCATTCGATTTATAGATATTTTAATCGAACAAATACTGTCTTTAATCAACAGTATTTGCTTTTAGTGATTTATATTTATTTATTAACATCAATGAATTGATGACTCTCATTGAAGGACAGGTGAACATAATTACATTTATTTATATGGTAAAGAATAACAATTTTTAACATACTAACATTAGTATGCTTTATACAGTGATCGCACGCGCAGTAAATCTAACATAAATTTCGTTCGCATTACAATTTACGTATTATCTTGGATTTTTAACTTCCTTATATACCAACTTGGAGGCCCTCTTACCGCTTGCGAGATCGAAAATTAACGACGCCACCAAGCGGTAGTATCATCAAACCATCGAACTAAATGATTTTGTTAAAACAATTATTGTTTCTTTTAGTTCAAATATGTGTTATTTGAATGAAATAAATTATGTAGATGAATCAAATAGTGGATTTACTTGATTTTAACAAGTATTTAATCAGATTTCTCTGTAATTTTTATTAACTTTAGTACATATTTTGCTAAGTTATTCACTTAGCACGACACGTATTTAAAACATGAGTTTGTTTGAGTATAAAGGATGATAACTTATACAAAAAATATTTTTCAAGAATATTAAATATTAATTTTAACATTATATTTCATTTGATTTAGTAAATATGTTATTAAATAATAATTGATTGTTTTAATAAATATTTCATTAAGATAATCAAATAATTATTTAATCGGTCTGATAAAGAAATTAATTAATACAACAAAATATTTAATTGGAACATAAATAATAAAATATTTAATTGTTAAAAATAATAATTAATTCAATTAATCACCGATTTCATAGACGCAATATAATTAAATAATAAAAGTAATAAAATAATTTTATAGAACAAAATAAATCAAATATTTGAATCAATTAAAAATTTAATTAATTTAATGCATCCAATTAATTATAATATAGCAATGAAATTATTTGATTAAAAGACAATGAGATATTTCATAGAATCAATCATATATTTCATAAAGAGAAAAAACGCATTCATCAAAGCAACTAAATATTGAATTAAAATGATTAGGTATTTTATTGACCAGTGAAATAATTTAATATAAGTCATACAATATTTAATTGAAACAATGAAATATCTTTTTGTTACTATTCAAAATTTATTGAAAGAATAAAACAATAATTTTGAAATTATTAAATATTTCATTAATATAATAAAATATATTATTGAACAGTAAAGTAATTTAATAGAGGTGATATAATAATTAATTGAATCAATGTAATATATTTTTCTATTAATCAAAATTTGATAAAAATAATAGAATAAATACGTTAGAATAATAATAAAATAAATATATTTGGTTTAATAAATATTTCATTAAGATAATCAAATATATTATTTAACATTAAAGTAATTTAATGGAAGTGTTAATATAATATTTAATTAAATCAGTGAAATTTATTCTTGTTTCAATAACTACTTGATAGAAATAATAAAATAAATATATTTGGTTTAATAAATATTTCTTTAAGATAATCAAATATATTATTAAACATTAAAGTAATTTAATGGAAGTGTTAATATAAAATATAATTAAATCAGTGAAATATATTCTTGATTCAATAACAATTTGATAGAAATAATAAAATAAATATATTTGGTTTAATAAATATTTCATTAAGATAATCAAATATATTATTAAACATTAAAGTAATTTAATGGAAGTGTTAATATAAAATATAATTAAATCAGTGAAATATATTCTTGTTTCAATAACAACTTGATAGAGATAATAAAATAAATATATTCGGTTTAATAAATATATCTTTAAAAAAAATTTAATATCTGATTTTACGTTGCACCTTTCTTGACTTTAAAAAAATAATTTAATGGTTTTCTTTTTGTAAATTCATTGAAATTGGATTTGTTGATTTTAAGGAACCTATTTCTTTAAATTAATTGTAATTTTTATTGAAATGCTGATCAAATTTTATGTGTTATATACAACAAAATATTTTTTTTATACAATCACATATATTATTAATTAAATGACAATGTTATTAACTTAGTGAAGCATTTATTTACAATATAAGCTTCTTTAACTTAATCGGATGACCGTTAATTCAAGCAAATATTATATTGATGATTGATCAATATTTTTTTATTGTTATTAAAGATTTTGTTAATTTTACAAACGATTTACTAAAATAAATATTTAATTACTGTAACAAAATATATAGATAATTTACAAACATATTCTATTGTTACAAATAAATATTTTATAAAATTTTATCAGCTGCCTTAATGAAATTGATTTGATTAAATCAATCGAATAATTTAACCAAAACAATAAATTTTTCTTTATTTAAAAAAAATATTTATTTTTTTTTAACTTAGGTATTAATTTTTTTTATCCCAACTAAAGATTTCAGTGATTTAATAACCTTGCATATTACTTCAATCAAAATTAATTTTTATCAACAAAATATTTAATAACTAAATTTATTTCATTGACTCAACTAAATTTTTTTCTCAGTGTGGATGTTGGAGTAAAGAAGAGTTTCTCTTTATTGTGTCGTCTATAAGTTATCCAATAGTAACTATGGTGATGGTTGTGGTAGGAGAAATATAAACAGAATTTATATGATCGAGCTGCATGTTGGTTTCGGGAATATTTTGGTAGTACAGGATGGGGTTATTTGATCGCCTGGTAAATATTATTGGTTTCAGAAGAAAGGAAGTTAATATCTTAGTAGTGGGTCTGAATAATAGTGGCAAGTCTACAGTAATAAATCATTTTAAAGGAGAAGACAATCGTTGCTCAGACGTTGTTCCTACCGTCGGTTTTAATGTTGAAAAATTTTCGTGTAAGTACTTACAGTTTACGTTTCTTGTGTTTATAATTTATACTTGTATAATTAGAAAAATAATATATCTATTTTATCGCATTTGTTTTTACGCGATATTTATTTTGAATCGATTTTTATATCGGGACTTATGAAGATGCTAATAAGCTATGGATATCTCAATTATTTGTCTCCATAAGTCATGAAATTAGAGATACGAAATTATTCTAGAAAATATCTTCTAATACACTTAAAAAAAAAATTTGCTTCAAAGAAATGGTGTGTTTCAATAGTGCCAAACACATTATTTCCTTAAGGGGATGTAAAATGGACACTACACCTGTACTCATAAATATTCATTATATTTACATCTTATTGCAAAATTTTCAATAAAAAAATGCATTAGCTTGTAGTATCTACCATGAAGATTATTCGATTAAATTTTTAAATAAATTCATTCATTAGTTATTGAGAATTTTGGGTTCCAAAATTATTTATTAACATTTTTCAAGTTTGTACAGAAATCCAAATATCTTAAAAACTAATGAATGAATTTTTTGAAAATTTATCTAAATAATCATCATGGTACATACTACAAGCTAATGCATTTCTTTTCTGGAAATTCAGCAATGAAATGGAAAGAAAGCTAATATCTATAAGTACAGGTGTAGGGTCCGTTTTATATCTCCTTAAAACAAAAAAACAAATGTTTTGAAATGAAAAACATTTTTTAGATGTAAAAATCTAAATATTTAATTAAAAAAATCTAAATTTTTAATTAGAAAAAACATATTTTTAAATCTAAATTAATTTGTTTATAATTCTGTTGGATACAAACAAATCGATGTTGTTTTCAATAAATATGTGTTTGTAAGAAATCGGTGAATATTTTTTTGAAAACAAAAAATAATTTATTTGAAAGATAAATTTATTGTTTCAAAAAAAGTTTATTTAAGAGGAGGTCGAGTATATCTTTCCTTTTCTAATCAAAGAATTGAATTTTCACAAAAATGAATGATTATAGCAAAAAATAAGAAGAAAGCCCCATCTCGTATAATAAAAAGCAAGATTCTCTTTTATGAGGAAAAATTATTTTTATCGCTTCGTTTTTAAGAAAACCTTGAAAAACTGAATTGTCCATCCTAACCTCTATTTTTTAAGTTTTTCAAGATTTTCTTCAAAACGAATTGATAAAAATAATTGTTCCTCATCAAAGAAAATCTTGCTTTTTATTATACGAGATGGGGCTATCTCCTTATTTTTTGCTACAATTATTAGTTTTTGCAAAAAAATTAATTCTTTGATTAGAAAAGGACAGAGAAATACGACCTGCTCTTAATTCTAAAAATGCATTTTTTAAAATAAATAAACGGAATTTTTAAATTAAATAATGTTTTAAAACTATTCATTCAAAAATATCTTTAAATAAATATTTATTTATATTAAAAAAATTATCTTTTGAATTTAAAAAATTTTTAATTAATTCATTAGAAAAATTATTTAATCAATCGTTTGCTTGATCAAAATAAATATTTACTTAAATAAAGCATACTAAATTAAATTTTAAAAAATCTTTAATTAAATTAAAAGAATGATTTCTTCAAAGCTATAACTTTGTATGTTAAAAATTTAAAACAATAGTTATTCAAAAGAAAAAAGATGTGTTTCAAACAAACAAATACTTTTTTAAATTAATATTTCTCTAATTCAAAAAAAATAATTTTATTATTTTAAAGAAATAATTTTTTATTTCAAAGATTTTGGTGATATAATCAAGTATTCAATTCTTTGGCTCAGTAGTAAAAAAGTAAAGATATGAAGTCTTTAAATTGATCAAATAAGGTAAAGTAGGCGAAATCGGGACAGATTTCAAAGTCTAAAGCATGTAAATCTGATTTTTTTCAAAAATTGTCGCAAATTCCTGCCAAGTCAATATATTGTACTTTATACGGCGTTATATTAGTTACTTTCTTAATCATCGTATAAAAACAAATATCTTTGATAAATAAAGAAATATAGCTCTTTAATTTAAGACTTCTAAGGAGCGAAAGCTGGACTATCTTTTTAAGCTGGCAGGCATATCTGGACAGAAATGATATGGAAAGGTGGACAATAGTGAAATTTGTTTTTACATGCAATATTGAGTAGTTAATTTGTTGATGTAACGTTCGTTGCTTTTATAGTAATACAAATTAATAAATAAAAATACACTGTTATGATTGAAAAAATAATTATCTATATTTAAAATTAATTTTATATAATACAAATCTATATTATGATAAGAAAATTCAACTATAATATAGGCAGTGTAATCGAAATCAGAACAGAACGTAATCAAAACAGAAAATAATTTTTAAAATTAACTTGTGACTGTATTACAGTTTTTGTTGTTTTATTTTTATTTTTTTCTGTAAAACTTCCATTTCATGATTGACATAGTCTCTCTATCTCTTCAAGTCTTGCTCATAGATTTTTTTGTTTATCCATTATTTCTCTTTTATTTTCTTGCTCGGATTGAGATTTCAAAATTTTTTTCAAACTTTGAATTTTTAAATTTATTTTTTTCTTTTCCTGAATCAATATTTTTTTAACTCCTGAAAATCTTTATTGACGCTATGCTCTTTTTCCTTTAGTTTTTTTATCCTTTCTTTTTCTTTCTTATTTTGCCAAATTCGTTGTTCCTTTAAGTTTTTTTTCAAATTCTTTCTTTTCAAGCATTGTAACAGTGTGGCTATCTCGTGCGGACAAGTCGGTCATGCGCAGTAACCGCTTGCCGCTTATTCGCTGAGACTTGCGCGTGCCGTTTGAAAGAGTTTAAAATAAATCAAAATTATATTGATTTATTTTAAACTTTTGAAAAAATTATTAAATATAATTAATAAATTAAATTTTAAATAAAATTAATTTATAAATGATAAAAATAATTAGTTGAATATATATTTATAAATTTTATATTTGATAAAATTAATAAATATTATTAAACATCATTTTTCATTGGATTATTAACATTTTAATAATATTAAATATTTCAAAAGTTTAATAAAATAATATTATTTCATTTGAAATGGCTAAAAACATTTTTTAAGGAATAAATAAAAAATAATGGTGGGGGCCGATAAACATAAGCTACATCCTAATCTAAAATTATTTGTGCCTCAGTAGCGCAAGCGGCTAAGGCGTCGGGCGAGTAAATTTTTGTACGGAGGTTCGATTCCCAGCCACACACATCTTTTTTTTTTTTTTTTTTTACATTCTTATTTAAATTCTTATAATAAATGAATTTTTATATTTATAGATATTTTTTTAGTGTGTATATATAAATTTACATATCTTTTATAATTTTTTTTATTATAAATGTATGCTTTACACACATTTTTCTATCTGTACACACATATATATGTATATTTATTTATAAATTATTTATATTTACATATATATTATTTATAAATAAATAAATAAAAAGACCTCAAAAATAACATTACTTTAAATTGCATAATAAGATTCTAATTTTTAGAAAAAAAAATTATATTTCAACTTAATTTAAAACAATTGTAAATATGCGGTTTAATAAATAGATAAATTTATAAAATAAAAAAGATGTAACAAAAATTTATGAAAATTGATGCAATTAGAATACCGGACAGCGTAAATTACCGAATTTTTTTTAGCTAATAAAATTTATTGAACGTTATAAATAATAATTTTATTAAAACTAAATTAAATTAATTTAATTTAGTTTTAATAAAATTAATTAATAATAATAATAATTAATTATTCTCACTTTTTTCTATTAATTATAAATTATTTTATAAAAATGAAGAATAATTTTTCTAATTTTAATGGAATATAATTGATTTTTTGTGAATCTTAATATGATTCAGTAAATTAGATTTCAATGAATAATTCAATAATAATTTCATAATCTAATTCAATAAATCAGATTTTATTAAAATCGTTATTAAATTATTCATTGAAATCTAATTTATTGAATTATATTACGATTCACAAAAAATTGACTATATTCCATTAAAATTTGAAATAATATTCAGTTTTATAAAATAATTTATAATTAATAGAAAAAAGTGAGAATTATTAGTTATTATTATTATTAATTAATTTTATTAAAAATAAATTAAATTAATTGAATTTTTTTATATAATTAATAACTGTATTTATAACGTTCAATAAATTTTATTAGCTAAAAAAAATTCGGTAATTTACGCTGTCCGGTATTCTAATTGCATCAATTTTCATAAATTTTTGTTACATCTTTTTTATTTTATAAATTTATCTATTTATTAAACCGCATATTTACAATTGTTTTAAATTATGTTAAAATATAATTTTTTTTTCTAAAAATTAGAATCTTATTATGCAATTTAAAGTAATGTTATTTTTAAGGTCTTTTTATTTATTTATTTATAAATAATATATATGTAAATATAAATAATTTATAAATAAATATACATATATATGTGTGTATAGATAGAAAAATGTGTGTAAAGCATACATTTATAATAAAAAAAATTATAAAAGATATGTAAATTTATATATACACACTAAAAAAATATCTATAAATATAAAAATTCATTTATTATAAGAATTTAAATAAGAATGTAAGAAAAAAAAAAAAAAAAAGATGTGTGTGGCCGTGAATCGAACCTCCGTACAAAAATTTACTCGCCCGACGCCTTAGCCGCTTGCGCTACTGAGGCATAAATAACTTTAGATTAGGATGAAGCTTATGTTTATCGGCCCCCGCCATTATTTTTTATTTATTCCTTAAAAAATGTTTTTAGCCATTTCAAATGAAATAATATTATTTTATTAAACTCTTGAAATATTTAATATTATTAAAATGTTAATAATCCAAAGAAAAATGATGTTTAATAATATTTATTAATTTTATCAAATATAAAATTTATAAATATATATTCAACTAATTATTTTTATCATTTATAAATTAATTTTATTTAAAATTTAATTCATTAATTATATTTAATAATTTTTTCAAAAGTTTAAAATAAATCAATATAATTTTGATTTATTTTCAACTCTTTCAAACGGCGTGCGCAAGTCTCTGCGAATAAGCGGCAAGCGGTTACTGCGCATGACCGACTTGTCCGCACGAGATAGCCACACTGCATTGTAAGCGTATCGTCTCTAGTACAAACCTTATTTAGAGTGCACTCTTCAGATTTTGATTTCAGCTATTAAACTTTCTTCTTGCTTTGTAAAAAAAGTGGGCGCTCCTTTTACACAATCAATTGGCACAAGATTATTTAATTTAGCATGCAAAGTAGATTTAGGAACTCCAAAAATTCTTGCAGCTTGTCTTAAAGTTTGACCTGCTCCAATTGCATCCAAAGCTTTTTTCACAGCATCAGAGTTGTATACTTTCTCGTTATACTTCTTTTTGATTCTATTATTAATCTTTTTAACAGGTAAATCTTTTTTCTTATCATTTTCTAATATTTTAGCTTTGACGGGCTTTATACTCTTGTCAATAATAATAGAAACTTTTTTGTCTTTCTTCTTTTTTGCCATTTACAACCTAAAATTACAATTTTTATTCATATTTGTTTATTATTATTTTTATTATAAATAAATAATAATAAAACTAACTAGAAATGAAAGTAAAAATAATTATACTTACTTGTGTGTATAAAGGTATTAAGTATACAGGTTAGAATGAGGTTATGATTTTTTAACGTGCAAACCACTATTTTAATCTTAATGAATCATGTAAACAATGTCGCTATTCAAAGATTTATGACCTAAATATAAATTTTTTCACTTTTTTAGTTGTTTTTTCTTCATTAATTTTAGTCAATTGCGCGTGTCCAGCTTATGCTATCGTGCTGAATACAGCGGGAGGTAACTTTGGACATGACCGATATGCTGTCCAGGTTTAAAAACGATTTTTAAAATTTGGAGGGAAATTAGGACACGTATTTTTAATAATTATTCGCATGATTTTCACATGAATATATTTATTAATGTTATCTTTTAACTATTTATAAATATTTAAAACCATAATTTGTATTAAAAACCTACTTTTTTCTTATTTTTACTACAAAAATGATTGATAGTATTTTCAACAAATTTGCAAATAGATATGAAGTTTTATTTAAACATTCACACCCTGTTAAAAATAATGACGTCTTTCCAGTACGTCTTTGAAAGATGTCTTTGAAGACGTCTTTGAAGACGTCTTTGGTCGTGTCTTAGATTGGAACAAAATAAGACGTCATTTTTTTAATGTTCCGGAAATATAGTAAACAAATTACGTCTTTTTTATAAGTAAAATAATTTCAAAGACGTATTTTTCCAATAAATACTAATAGTAAAAGACGTAAATTTTCAAAAAAAAATTCTTTTTTTAAAACGAATGACGTCTTCCCTGTTGGAAATAATGACGTCTTTCTAAGACGTCTTTGAAAGACATCTTCGAAGACGTCTTTGGTCGTGTCTTAGATTGGAACCAAAAAAGACGTCATTTTTCCAATGTTTAGAAAAGTTATTCAACAAATGACGTCTTCTTATTATTTCAAAGACGTATTTTTTTTAATAAAAATGACGTCTTTCCTTACGAATTTTTATTTAAAAAATACGTCTTTGAAAATGTAAAAAACGTTATTTGTTAAATAGCTTTTCTAAACATTGGAAAAATGACGTCTTTTTTGTTCCAATTTGAGACACAACCAAAGACGTCTTCAAAAACGTCATTTTCTCCAAATTTAGGAAAAAAAACGTCATTTTTCATGAATTATGCCATTGAAAAATGACTTTACATAAAAATCACTTTCCATTTAAAGGAAAAAACAAAAACGAGGTTAACCTCGTAGTTTTAACTCTTCGAAAAACGAAGAGCATTTGCGATTGAACTGAGAGCGTTCTAGCCTTATATATCTGCGTCTTTGAAATTTGTATAAGGGATCGCAAAACTTGAAAATCGCCACCTAGTGACTTACAGTCGAATTGATGGTTGATTGCGTCAATTTAATTTTAACTCGCTAGGTGGCGATTTTCAAGTTTTGCGATCCCTTATACAAATTTCAAAGACGCAGATATATGAGGCCAGAATGATCTTAGCTTAATCGCAAATACTTTTCGTTTTTCGAAGAGTTGAAACTACGAGGTTTACCTCGTTTTTGTTTTTTCCTTTAAATGGAAAATGATTATCATGTAAAGTCATTTTTCAATGACATAATTCATGAAAAATGATGTTTTTTTTCCACAATTTGGAGAAAATGACGTCTTCGAAAGACGTCTTTAGTTGTGTCTGAAATTGGAACAAAAAAGACGTCATTTTTTCAATGTTTAGAAAAGCTATTTAACAAATAACGTCTTTTTACATTTTCAAAGACGTATTCTTTTAATAAAAATACGTTTTTTTATAATTTCAAAGACGTATTTTTTAAATAAAAATTCGTAAGAAAAGACGTCATTTTTATTAAAAAAGTACGTCTTTGAAATAATAAGACGTCATTTATTGAATAACTTTTCTAAACATCGGAAAAATGTCGTCTGTTTTGGTTCCAATCTAAAACACGACCATAGACGTCTTCAAAGACGTCTTTCGAAGATGTCTTTCAAAGACGTCTTAGAAGGACGTCATTATTTTCAACAGGAAAGACGTCATTCGTTTAAAAAAAAGAAATTTTTTTCGAAAATTTACGTCCTTTACTATGAGTATTTATTGGAAAGATACATCTTTGAAATTATTTTACTTATAAAAAAGACGTAATTTGGTTACTATATTTCCGGAACATTAAAAAAATGACGTCTTATTTTGTTCCAATCTAAGACACGACCAAAGACGTCTTCAAAGACGTCTTCAAAGACATATTTCAAAGACGTACTGGAAAGACGTCATTATTTCCAACAGGGCAGCTTATGATTAATTATTTATTTATATTATTTTACATTAAAATTTTATAACTAAAAGTGATTATTTATATTATAAATACCTTAATATATAATAAGCAATTTTTTTTACCATTTATCATCATAATTAATGTCATATCAAATTAATTTTCATTGCTGTCCAGATATACCACTTAATTTTCTAAGTGTCCCGATTTCGCCTACTTTACCTTAAATCTTTGTTTCGAACATATAAATCATTGTTTTATACAATCATAATTGACTGTTAAGAGGCGGCCGTATAGTTCTGTCCTTGACTAATCTGAATTTTCGTTATAATTAGTAAACTAAATATTTTTATACAAAAGTAAGGGCAGAGCCCAATAGATTTAAGGATGAATAGACGATTCTATTCTATGAAAAAATATAAAATTTTCATTAGTTTTCGAGTGAAGTCTGAAACGGAAAAAGAGTTGAACACTTCAATCAAATTTAACTCTTTTTCCGTTTCAGACTTCACTTGAAAACTAATGAAAATTTTATATTTTTTCATAGAATAGAATCGTCTGCTCATCCTTAAATCTATTGGGCTCTGACCTTACTTTTGTATAAAAATATTTAATTTAGCCATAATAACGAAAATTTAGATTAGACAAGGACAGAACTATACGGCCTCCTCTTAAAGAAATTATTTGCTTGATTAAAAGAAATTATAAAGGCGAATTTCGAGATAGTATTTTTTCAAAACAAAACATTGATTGACAAAGTTAATCAAATGATTTTTTTGATTTAAAGAATTCGGTAATATAATCAAGCATTCAATTCTTTGATTTAGGACTAAGAGAGTAGACATACGAATTTTTTAAATTTATAAAATGAATCTTTATTTAAAATTAATAATTATTTGTTCTATACAATCATACTTTACTGTAAAAGAAATTATTTGTTTGATTCAAAGAAATTATTAAGGAAAATTTGAAAACACTATTTTTCAAAAACAAAACATTGATTGACAGATTTAAAAAAATGGTATTTTTATTTTAAAGAATTTGGTATTATAATCAAGCATTCGATTCTTTGATTTAGGAGTAAGAGAGTAAACATGCGAATTCATTGAATTAATCAAACGAATCTTTGTTTTAAATAAATAATTAATTATTTTATACAACTATACTTGACCGTTAAAAGAATTATTTGTTTGATTCAAAGAAATTATTAAAGAGAATTTAAAAACAAAATATTGATTGACAGTATCAAAACAATGATTTTATTGTTTTAAAGGATTTGGTTATATAATCAAGCATTAGATTTTTTAATTCAGTAGTAAGAGAGTAAACATACGAATTCTTTGAATCAATCAAATGAACCTTTGTTTCAAACAAATAATTATTTATTTTATACAACTTTATTTAATCGTTAAAAAATTTATTTGTTTGATTCAAAGAAATTATTAAGAGGAATGTGAAAAAAGTATTTTTTTAAAACGAAATATTGTTTGACAAATTAAAAATAATGTTTTTTTTGTTTCGATGAATTCAGTAAAAAAATCAAGCATTCGATTCTTTCAGTCAGTATAAGAGAGTAAATATATGGATTCTTTAAATTAATCAAATGAATCTTCGTTTCAAATAAATAATAAGAGACGGTTGGAACCATTCGCCGCTTGGTGGCGCTGCGGTTAGGTGAGAGAAAAATATAATATATTTTTTATACAGCAATTTAAAATTTACTGAAACAATAATATACTTTTGATCTTGTCATTTCCTCTAGCCATATATGAAGCGTATAGCTGCAAAAGTAGTTATCTCCAAAAAAATTTTTTTCAAGAAATAACATTTTTTGCTGTACTTATACTTAAAAGTCAGTGTATTTTGCAATACACCATATTTTTTTCATTTCATAAAAAAAGACTATACCTATATTTTGGTCCCATATGATTTTGTCATGATAAATTTTAATTTTCTGTATACGAAAATGCAATAAAAATGAATTCGGAAAAAATGGAGATAGCCACCTTTGCAGCTACACGCTTCATATATGGGTGATTCTATTCTAACGGGTAATTACATGTAATCGTTTAATAAACTACCAATACAAGGCTCAAATATCATTAACCACAAATTTTTCATATACTTTCAGGTTGTAACTTTATGATCCGTTGACTTTTTAATCGCTAATTTCAATGTAGCTTTTGTAGGGACCCTTAGAAAGTATAAAAAGTAATCTCCCCTGTCTGTAATCATATATAAAATTTTTTTAAACGTTGTAGAGATACAGGATAGATGAATTAATACTTCTGAAAGATCAAAAAATATTTTTTTCCACCCGTACATACATTTCAGCAGAATGGTTGAAAAAAAAAATTTTCTTTGACCCTCTGTTATTATAAAAAAAATGTATATTTTTTCATAGATAAAAAGCAATAATAATAAAAAATGTTATATTTGAATCTTATGAAAATATAAGCTATTTCTATCACATGGAAATATTGTTATTATATGTTTATTTCGCTAAAAAATTGCTTTATTGATCATAGAATACATTTTTGTTTACGTGTAAACATCATTTCACTTATGAAAGCTAAGTTACCTTTTCTACGATAATTCCCCTGGCTCAAAACATTTAACTGTCACAGATGATATAAGCGCATATTCAAATACGTAATAGACGTTTAAAAAAGTAGTAAAGTACAACTAAAAAAGTTTGTATAGCAGTGAATGTTGGAGACCGTTTACTCGGTAAAAATTTCATTCAAATTATCAGGTAATCTCCCCTGGCATATAATTCCCCTGCCTTTTTTGAGATGCACTCACAAAATTCTAATTAAATAATAAAGTCAACAATTTTATTCATGAATTTCATACCATGAAGTGTTAAATTATTTGTACACTTGAAATTTAATACATATTATACTGCTTATAATTTTTAGATATTCAAAATTGAATATATTTATATTTGTGGAGAATTTCCGAGTAAGCACATTCTTAAATTTTTTTGTAAACAATCACTGTAGTCATATTTACATATTACACTATATACTACGTATATACTACAAATAAATAAAGCGAAATCAAAGGTTACATCGTAGTATTCAGAAAATAAAAATATCAGTTTGTCATTAGCCTTGATGAAGAGTTTGTCGTTGATATCAAAGTAAGTATATAATTATTTGAATTTAAATGAAAGTCTGAGAAATCTGAATTGGAAAATCTATAAATTGATAATATATTATTTTAGATTGTATTGGTAATAAAATGGTTTCTACACGTGGACGTGGCGAACTTCCTACTAATCCTTTATCATCAAGTACACTTAACTCCACTCCCAAACACAAAAATAATGTTATTATATATTTTGAAAAAGCAAACTTTCTCAAGTATGGATATATTTTTTCTTCAACTTTCTTCTAATAATGTTTAAAAATACATATTTTTGCTGTAACTCGTCGTTTTTTATTTTTAAAAATTCATCCATATATGGTAATAGCTAATTCTAAAGTATTTCAGATAGTTTAGAATCTTTGTTCGACATAAATATTATTAGAAAATAATATATCAAGTGATGGTAATAAAAAAAGTAATTCCCCTGGAATAAAAGTAATTCCTCTGTATCCGTATATTTTTTATTAATCAGTTTTTCTGGGAATAACCTATGGACAGCTTGGCTACTTTGGGATATTGTTCTATTAGATATAACCATAAAAAAACCTGAGTAAAATTTTTAAAATGAACACCTTTATTTTCTATTATTTCAAAATTTGAATTTGACCCGTTCGAATAGAATCACCTATATGTAGAATAATTATTAATATTAATCTTGTTTGAAAAGTCTAAAATATCGTTATAAAGCGAAAAATGCGGCGCGAGGTAGAGCTGACGTAAACATTACCCACATAGCACTGAAGCTTCCGGAAAGCTTCCAAGAAGCTTCCATAAAAGGTTCGGAAACTTCCCGGAAGCTTCCATGTAAGCTTCCTGGAAGCGTCAAATGTCCCACACACTTTTCTTTTAGAAAGATTCAATGGAAGCTTCCGAGAAGCTTCCATGGAAGAAATCAGTAAGCTTCCATGGAAGCTAGCACTAAGGTCTTTTTGAATCTTACAAGAAGCTTCCAGGGAAGATTGCCGTAAGGTTCCGAAAGTACTTCATGGAAGCTTTCACGGAATAATGCAAGAAGCTTACATGCAAGCTGCCGTATAAGCTTTAATTAAAGCTTTCTGGAAGCGTAAAATGTCCCGCGCACTTTTCTTTCAGAAAGATTCAATGGAAGATTCCAGGAAGCTTCCGTGGTAGAAATCAGTAAGCTTCCATGGAAGCTAGCATAAAGGCCTTTTGAATCTTACAAGAAGCTTTCAAGGAAGATTGCCATAAGGTTCCAAAAATACTTCATAGAAGCTTCCATAAAAAAATGCTAAAAGCTTCTAGGAAGATTCTAGTGTAAGGTTCCCGGAGGCTTTAGGGAAGTCAACAGTTCAAATATCAATTGGTTAATTTTATCTTTTTTCACCGTTCGGAAGGTATTTTGTTACGATTCTGTTCAACATTCTATTTTGTATTTTTTATTTTACAAATATTTGCTGTAAAAAACACATATTTACTTACAACATACTATTTTATATATTATTATATCATATTTATGCGTCAATACATACCCACATAGCACGTAAGCTTCCTGTAAGCTTCCAGGAAGCTTCCGTGTAAGCTTCGAAATCTTACAGAAAGCTTTCATGGGAAGCTTCCAGTAGGCTTAAAATGTCTGGGACAAACTAGCTGTCAGAAATATTCCGAGAAAGATTGTTATAATCTTCTAAAAAATCTTTCAGGAAGCTTTCTCGAAAGACGATGGTAAGGTTCCAAGGAATCTGAATAAAAGATTACAGTAAAATATTTACAAAGCTTTCTAGAGTCCTACATATATGTTCCTTGAAACCTTATAAAAAGCTTCCATAGAAGCTTCCAGTAAGCTTAAAATGTCTGGGACAAACTAGCTGTCAGAAATATTCCGAGAAAGATTGTTGTAATCTTCTAGGGAACCTTTTAGCAAGCTTTCTCGTAAGACGTTGGTAAGCTTCCAAGGAATCTAAATAAAAGATTTCGTTATGATATTTATAAAGCTTTCGTGACTCTTACATATAGATTCCCTTAAATCTTACAGGAAGATTTCATAGAAGCTTCCAGTAAGAATAAAATGTATGGAAAAAATTAATCGTCAGAAATATTTTAAGGGAAGTTGTCGCGTAATATTTTAGGGAACCTTTCAGGAAGCTTTAACGAAAGGATTACAGTAAGCTTTCAAGAAATCTTAATAATAGTTCTAGTAAGATAACTACTAGGCTTCTAGAATCTGATACATTTTTATAGATTTATTTTTTCGTTCATATAACTTACAAATTATTTTATACAGTAAATAATTAACATTATTACGCATATAACTCATAAAACGCTTAAAATCGCATAAAACGCAAGAAAAATTTTCGACCTGATCGGGGCTCGAACCCATGACCTACAGATTACGAAGCATTAACGCTACCTATTACGCTACGGTACGCTTGTTACGAACACTGATCATTTCTTATTTATATAGTTTACGTAACATAAACTTTGTCTTTTATATTCTTTTTAGCATTTGTAAAATTAAACAGTGAATTAATAGTAAGTTATTAATAATTATTAAAAATAATTAGAGGTCAGTATAATTATTTTTTTGTATTAAAAAATTAATTCTTTTATACAACTGAAAATATTTTGTGAAAATAATATCTAATTAATTTACTTAATTATTAATACTTCAATTATACTACAGAATAAATCTAATTTTTTTACTGCAAAAAACAGTTTTATATAATTTTTCATTGAAAAAATCATTAATAATTTATTGCGCATTTCTACGTTATTTTTCTTGTATAAAAAAAATAATTTTTAGTTAGAAAATTTTGTTTTATAAAACTAATTATCAATCAATCTATTATTTATATAAATGTTTATTAACTATTTAAAACCATATGAAAAGAAGATTAAAAATGTCTACTTTACCGACATTTTCTTTTTCGTTCCGAGAAATGTCCCATAAAATGTTGTTGAAAAGTAACATATGCCTTTCTTGGAAGCTAACTGGAAGCTTTCTGTGTTGCCTAACTGATGAACCTTACAGAAAGCTTACAGGTATGTTATATGCAAGATTTAATTAACGTTTCGTGGAGTATCCCTTAAACATTTACATGAAGCTTTCACGAAAGCTTCCTGAAAGTGTTCTTAGTTAGCTTACTAGTGAATCTTTCAGGAAGCTTACTGCAATCTTTTTAGTTAGTTTATTTGAAACCTTTGCTAATCCATTTATTAAGACTTTTGCGTAAGGTTACAAGAAGATAGCAAAAAGATTCCACGGAATATTACATGTAAGTATTTAGGAAGCATTTTTCGGACTTAGATTATGCTTACTGTAAGCTTATGTTAATTTTCGAAAAGGTGAATGGAAGCTTCTACTGGAATATTATATAAAAGTTTCATGGGAAGCTTCCCTGTAAGCTTTTTTGCTATGTAGGTGGTCTTTGCATGAATCTTTAATGAAAGGTTCCATTAATGTTTCATGAAAGATTACGTGAAAGCTTTTATTAACCTTTCTCGGAAGATTCCCGGAAGCTTTCGACGTAACCTTACTAATGGATCTTTCAGTAAGCTTGCAGTTATCTTCTATGAAAGATTTTATTTAAAGTAAGCGAAATATTCAATGAAAGAAGGCATGAATCTTTTTAGAAAGCTTCCTGAAAGCTTCCACGATTACCTAACTGATGAATTTTTCGGGAAGCTTACAGTAATCTTTTTCAATATCTTCCATGTAACCTTTGTGTATTCATCTATGGAAGGTTTTCTGTAAGATCACTATAAGATTCCATAAAGATTTTAGGGAATATTGCACGTTAGCATTCAGTAAACTTCTTTTTAGATTACATTTAGCTTACTGTAAGCATTCATGGAATCTTTCAGTTGAGTTTTTCCGTAATATTTATTGAAAAAGTTTTTATTCACAGTTTTTAAATATCTTTCAGGAATCTTCCATCGATTCTTACATTAATTTTCAATGAAAGGTTCCATTAATGTTCTATGAAAGATTACGTGAAAGCATTTATTAACCTTCCTCGTAAGATGCCCGAAAGCTTTAGACGTAACCTTACTAATGAATCTTTCAATAAGCTTGCAATTATCTTTTATGAAATATTTTATTTAAGGTAAGCGGAATATTCTATTAAAGAAAGCATAAATCTTTTTAGAAAGCTTCCTGTAGGCTTCCACGATTACTTAACTGATAAATCTTTCAGGAAGCTTACAGTAATCTTTCTCAATATCTTTCATGTAACCTTTGCGTATTTATCCATGGAAGCTTTTCTGTAAGGTTACTATAAGATTGCAAAAAGATTTAAGGAAACATTGCACGTAAGCTTTTATTATTTATTTATTTATGCTAACTTTTAGTTTACTTTTAGACTACATGAAATATTACAATGAAATATTAATGAAAGATTCAGTAAGCTTTCAGAAAGGTTAATGGAAGCTTCCTCTGGAATATTACGTGAACGTTTCACAGAAAGATTCCTTGGAAGCTTTTGTGCTATGTGGGCGATAAAATCAGTTCTTTATCATCGAATAATATATTCCTTTTTTCAACACGGGATGTGGCTTTCTCTTTTGTTGGTCAAAATTAATAGTTTTAAAAAAAATCAATCCTTTGATTACAAAAAAACAGATAATACGACTTGTTTTTAACAGTTGTAAAAATTCATCAAGTAATCTTCCATCGTTACATGCATTAATTTTCTATTAAAGTTTTTTTTATGTTCCGTAAAAGATTACGTGAAAGCTTTTATTAATCTCTTTTGAAAAATTTCCGAAGGCTTTTGGCGAAAGCTTACTAATGCAACTTTCGGGAAGCTTGCAGTTATCTTTCATGAAAGATTGTATTAAACGTTAGCGGAATATTCTATGAAAGATGACACGAATCTTTTCAGTAAGCTTCCTGTAAGCCTTCAAGATTACCTAACCGTTGAATCTTTAGGGGAGCTTACAGTAATATTTCTTACTATTTTACATGTAACCTTTCTGAATACATTCATGGAAGATTTGCTGAAAGGTTACTGTAAGATTGTAAAAATATTTCAAGGAATCTTGCACATAATTATTTAGTAACCTTTTTTCTATATTACAATTAGCTAACTGTAAACTTTCATGAAATCTTCCAGTGGAATCTTCCTGTAAGGCTTTCTAGAAAGCTTACATTTACGGTGGTGAAAATTCTTTCTGTAATCTTCCATCTTTATTTACATTAATCTTTCATTAAATCTTCCATTTATGTTTCGTGAAAGATTACGTGAAAGCTTTTATTAACCTTTTTTGAAAGATTTAGGAAAGCTTCTGGCGAAAGCTTACAAATGAATCTTTCGGGAAGCTTGAAGTTATCTTTCATGAAAGATTGTATTAAACGTTAGCAGAATATTCCATGAAAGATGACATGAATCTTTTCAGTAAGCTTCCTGTAAGCCTTCACGATTACCTAACCGATGAATCTTTCGGGAAGCTTACAGTAATCTTTTTCACTATCTTACATGTAACTTTTCTGAATCCATTCATGGAAGCTTGGCTGAAAGGTTACTGTAAGATTTTAAAAAGATTTTGTGGAATATTTTACGTAAGCTTTCATTAGCCATTTATTCATGCTTACGTTTAGCTTACTTTTAGATTACATGAAATATTACAATGCAATATTAATGAAAGATTCAGTAAGCTTACAGAAAGGCTAATGGAAGCTTCCGCTGGAATATTACGTGAAAGTTTCATGGGAAGCTTTCTTGGAAGCTTTCGTGCTATGTGGGTATTCACATATATTAGGATTTACGTATAATTATAAAGACGTATTAAAATTTTAAAGGCAGGTGCTGTGGGTACATACTCAAAACCGCCAACGTTCGACTTATATAGTAAGTGTGGTATTATCTCACCACTTAGGGACGAAACGCCCATTCAACGCGTATCCTCCTGCAGATGTAACTGCGAATCGAAGATGACGGACTTGTAAGATATCTGTTGGTAGTTTAATTCCCCACTAAACATATTATTTTTTTTTTTTTTCTTTATGAATTACGTTGTACATTCATATATTTCACTATTTTTTTTTTAATTTAAATATTTTTTATGTATACAGATAAACGTATATGTACATGTACTTACGTATAATTCACACACAAACATTTTCATGCTATATGAAGTCGAAAAATTCATTTTATATAGATTTTAAAATAAATTTATTCAGAAAAACTTAAATTAATTAAATTAAATTAAAGACTTTTCTTTAAAAAAGCAACAAGATGTTTCGTGTGCTTATTTACTTACTAATCATTTAATTTGTAATCTGTTTTATTCGTATTCCCATAATAATCCGATATTAATTTTTTATATTAAAAAGAATATCTTTATACATTAATTTAACAAAAAAAGATTATATTTTTAATTTATAAAATTAATGGGGGATCATTATATAAATACGGAAAAAGCAGATTACAAATTAAATGAATTAATTTTTATAACTATGTAGCTTTGGGTAAAAATTTTTTATTACTATTAATTTTTAGTTAGTAAAAGAACAAAAAATATTATGCTTTTTTGAGGAAATATCTTTTATTTGATAAAATTCATGTATTCAAAACATTGTAAAGATATTTAGACTTTGTAATTAATTTATTTAATTTATAAAATTTTATTAAACTAACGACTTTCTCTTAAATAATAACATATTTTTTTGTGTTCTTTTTTATTAATTAAAATCAGTAACAATAAAAATTCTTTATCGAAAGTTATACACAATTATAAAAAATTTTCAATCATTTAAAATGTAATATGTTTTATTTCATATTTAAATAATCTGTCATAAATTTTGTAAATTAAAAAGAATATGATACATTAATTTAATAGAAAAAAAACAATATGTTTAATCTATAAAATTAAATTAATGTAAGGCAGACACTACACCTGTACTCATAAATATTGCCTGACTTTTCATATTATTGTATATTATTGTAAAAATTAAAAAAAAGAAATGCATTATGTTATAGCAAAGAAGATAGACGCTTATAGAAGGATACTTCTGGGTTAAATTTTTCGTCCGTAACGCTGGGTAACAATTCAACATTGTTTGTATATCTATACATATGAAAAATATGATATGTATAGATATAAAAATACATGGGATCTAGTAGCGCCCTCAGTAGCTGGGTAACTCATTTTTGGCAGAAATTTCCCATTTAAGAGTACGCTTCTATAAGCGTCTATATTCAATGGTGATAGTATGTACCATGAAGATTATTCTATTAAATTTTTGAATCAATTCATTTATCAGTTATTTAAAATGTTGGAGCACAATGATATATATTAAAATTGTTCGATTTTGTACCAGGAATACAAAATTCTTATAAACAAAGGAATAGATTTATTTGAAAATTCAACATATAATTTTCATGATATTTACTACAAGCTAATGTATTTTTTTTTTTTTTTGAAACTTTGCAATAACTTTTCGTGAACATTAATATATCCTCCCTGTACTATTCTGTGAAAGGCTGCAGGAAGTTTGAATAAAATCTTTCGCAAAATGTTACTGCAAGCTTCCTGCAAGATGTAAAGTAATCTTCCAAATAACATTCAGATATAACTTTTCGGAAGCTTACTGGAAGCTATTTCGTAATGTTTCATTTAGCCCTCATGGAATATTACATGTTAGCTTCCCTGAATCTTCCGTAAAACTTACATGAAACATTCCAATGAAAGCTTCCCGAAACTTTCATTTAGCTTCCGGGAAGCTTACAGGGAATCTTCTTGAAAAGTTACTGGTAACCTTCCGTGATCATTGAAATATTCTTCCTGTAACATTCCGTGGAAAGCTGCAGGAAGTTTGAATGGAATCTTCCACAAAATATTACTGGAAGCTTCCTGCAAGATATAATGCAATCTTCCAAATAACGTTTCTGTAATATTGCATGTAATCTTTCCAGAAGCTTACTGGAAGCTATTTTGTAATTTTCCATTTAGCCCTCATGAAATATTGCATGTTAGCTTCCCTGAACCTTCCGTAAAGCTTACATGAAAGATTCCAATGAAAGATTCCCGAAACTTTCATTTAGCTTCCGGAAAGCTTACAGGGAATCTTCCTGACAAGTTACTGGTAACCTTCCGTGATCATTAAAATATTCTTCCTGTAACATTCCGTGGAAAGCTGCAGAAAGTTTGAATGGAATCTTCCACAAAATATTACTGGAAGCTTCCTGCAAGATATAATGCAATCTTCCAAATAACGTTTCTGTAATATTGCATGTAATCTTTCCGGAATCTTACTGGAAGCTATTTTGTAATGTTCCATTTAGCCCTCATGGAATATTACATGTAAGCTTCCCTGAACCTTCCGTAAAGCTAACATGAAAGATTCCAATGGAAGCTTCCTGAAACTTTCATTCAGCTTCCGGGAAGCTTGCAAGAAGCTTACATTGGAATCTTTCTCGAATCTTTCGATGGAAGCTTCCCAAATCTTTCGTGCTATGTGGGTAGTATACATCATTCTTTAGTATTGCTCTCTCTGTCGCACTAAGGAAAGGTGCACGTATGTTTATATCGGTCCTACGTTGCATCGTATTTTTCGCTTAATAACAATATTTTAAACTTTTCAAACAAGATAAGTATTAATTATTATTCTACATATAGATGGTTAGAGGAAATGACAACATTAAAAGTATATTGTCGTCTCAGAAAATTGTGAATAGCTGTATAAAAAATATTTAATAGATTTCTCTCACCTGATCGCAGCGCCACCCTATATGTAGCGGCGAATAGACCCGACCGCCTCTTAATGATTTTATACAACTATACTTGACTGTTAAAAAAATTATTTATTTGATTTAGAAAAATAATTAAAGAGAATTTAAAAACAGTATTTTTTATAACAAAATATTGATTGACAGTATCAAAACAATGATTTTTTTGTTTTAAATTATTTGGTTATATAATCAAGCATTCGGCTTTTTAATTCAGTAGTAATAGAGTAAGCATACGAATTCTTTGAATCAATCAAATGAATCTTTGTTTCAAAAAAATAATTATTTGTTTGAGAAAACTATATTTTACCGTTAAAGAAATTATTTGTTTGATTCAAAGAAATCATTAAGAAGAATTTGAAAACAGTATTTTTTTTAAAGCGAAATATTGTTTGATAGATTTAAAAAAATGTTTTTTTTTTGTTTTAATGAATTTGGTAGTATAATCAAGTGTCACGTCCCTTTAAAATTTCCTAATTTTCTTTTTGAATTTTTGTTTTAATAAATTAGATTTTAAGAATTAATTTTAATTTCTTTTTCTTTTACACCTGTACGCCCTTCTACATCCGAAGGCATTAAAAGGTTAAAAGAAATTTAAAATATTGTTATTTTTCCGCAACCGTAATTTTAAGAAATAACTATCAGTCCAATAGATATAAGTCGTTTCCCACACAGCATGAAAGAATTTTGAAATAATTTCATGAAATATTACAAGTAATAATACGTTGAAAGCATTTAAAAAGAACTTAAAAAGATAACTATATGCTTTTGAAAAGAATTTATGAAATAATACACAGGAAGATTACAAATAATACCAAAAAGGAAACGAAAGTTAAGACATAAAAAATTACACGAATCCTTACTGAAAGGACTTTGAGAGGACTTCTTGAAAAGAAACAAGAAAGAACTCAGAAATCTTCCAACGATTCAAGTCATAAAATAATTTAGAAAGATTTTCGGAATGATCTAAGGTATTCTTTCACCGAATCATTTCAAGATTCATTCAAAAAGCTTTCATAAAATAATTCATGCAATATTTTGGTAAAGTCTTAAGAAGGGGCCGAACTATCTGTCTTTGTCTAATAGCGTTTTTCATCATTTATGTAAACACTATCCGGTATAACAAAAAAAAAATAGCAGCCCCCGCTAGATATTAGTATAATTAGTAAATTTTTTAATAGCAACCAAATTTTTTACCGCATAGTTTTTGACTAATTAGAGACCTACTAGCAATCTAGAATATAACCTATCTTTTTTTGGTAAGTCTCTAATTATTCAAAAACTACGCAGTGAAAAAATTTGGTTGTTATTACAAAATTTACTTATTATACTAATATCTAGCGGGGGCTGCTATTTTTTTCTTGTTATACCAGATAGTGTTTACATAAATGATCAAAAACGCTATTAGACAAAGACAGATAGTTCGGCCCCTTCTTAAGAAATCATACATGAAATAATTTTGAAATCTTTTTGAAATATTTCATAAAATAACTTATGATGAGAATAAAAGTTATTACATAAATCTTTACTGAAAGGACTTTGAAAGGACTTCTTGAAAGGAAACAAAAAAGAACTCAGAACTCTTTCGAAGGTTCCAGTCGTAAAATAATTCAGAAAGATTTTCGAATTAATCTAAGTTATTCTTTCACCGAATAATTTCAAGATTCTTTCAAAAAGCTTTAACGTAATAATTCCATGTTAGATTTTCGTAAAATCTCACAAATCCTTACATAAAATAATTTTAAAATCTTTTTAAAATAATTCATGAAAGAACTTATCATGACGAAAAAGTTTTTACATGAATCCTTACTGAAAGTACTTTGAAAAGACTTCTTGAAAGAAAACAAGAAAGAACTCAGAAATCTTTCGAATGATTTAGTCGTAAAATAATTTAGAAAGATTTTCGGAATGATCTAAGGTATTCTTTCTCCGAATCGTTTCAAGATTCATTCAAAAAGCTTTCATGAAATAATTTATGCAATATTTTGGTAAAGTCTTAAGAAATCATACATGAAATAATTTTGAAATCTTTTTGAAATATTACATGAAAGAACTTATCATGACGAAAAAGTTATTACATGAATCCTTACTGAAAGGACTTTGAAAGGACTTCTTGAAAGGAAACAAGAAAGAACTCAGAACTCTTTCGAAGGTTCCAGTCGTAAAATAATTCAGAAAGATTTTTGAATTAATCTAAGTTATTCTTTCACCGAATAATTTCAAGATTCTTCCAAAAAGCTTTAACGTAATAATTCCATGTAAGATTTTCGTTAAATCTCACGAATCCTTACATAAAATATTTTTTAAATCTTTTTGAAATAATTCATGAAAGAACTTATCATGACGAAAAAGTTATTACATGAATCCTTACCGAAAGTACTTTAAAAAGACTTCTTGAAAGAAAACAAGAAAGAACTCAGAAATCTTTTAAATGATCCAGTCGTAAAATAATTTAGAAAGATTTTCGGAATGATCCAAGGTATTTTTTCACCGAATCGTTTCAAGATTCATTCAAAAAGCTTTCATGAAATAATTTATGCAATATTTTGGTAAAGTCTTAAGAAATCATACATGAAATAATTTTGAAATCTTTTTGAAATATTTCATGATATAACTTATGACGAGAATAAAAGTTATTACATGAATCCTTACTGAAAGGACTTTGAAAAGACTACTCGAAAGGAAACAAGAAACAACTCTGAAATCTTCCAACGATTAAATTCAGAAAATAATTTAGAAAGATTTTTCGTATGATCTAAGGTATTCTTTCACCAAATCATTTCAAGATTCTTTTAAAAAGCATTCATGTAATAATTCATGCAATGTTTTGGTAAAGTCGCACGAAATATTACATGAAATAATTTTGAAATCTTTTTGAAATAATTCATAAAAGAACTTATCATGACGAGAATAAAAGTTATTACATGAATCCTTACTGAATGGACTTTGAAAGGACTTTTTGAAAGAAAACGTGAAATATAACAGAATCATTTAGAAATATTTTCGGGATTAGTTTATAATTTATCCGCCTGATGGCGGTATCTCTTACTCCCGCAAGCGGTAAGAGTGCTTCCCGTTTCATATATAAGGAAAATAAGAATCTAAAATGGAAACTATAAATTGTTATGCGTGCAATGTCTGTGTTATGATAACTTCGATTTTAACTGCTGTGAAACTATTCGTAATCCTATAAATAATTATATCATCATATCCGTTATATATACCGTTATATATATATATATATGTGTGTGTGTGTGTGTGTGTGTGTGTGTGTGTATTAATTCTAAATTGATTCTTATATAATACAGGAAAGAATAAAGTCTCGACAACTTTACACGTCTCTCAACTAAAGATATATGAAAAGATTAATGCATTATTACTAAAAGAATTAATGGATCCTTACAGAATTCTTTCATTGTGAGGATTCTGTAATGATTCTATGTCCGGGGTATATTCCTTTTAGAAATAATGCAATGAAATATTTTAAAAATATTTCATATCATTCTTACAGAATCCTTTCAATGGAAGATGTATGAAAATATTTACGAATTATTACCAAAAGAATTCATGGATCCTTACAGAATTCTTTCATTGAAAGGATTTTGAAATGTCTTGTGAATTCTTTATAAAATATTTTTTTGTATTATTTTAAAAAGAATAATACCTCGGACATAGAATTATTTCAGAATCCTTTCAGTGAAATATTTCTGAAAGATTGTATTCCTTTCATGAATCCTTTTAGAATCCTTTCAAAGTCCTTTCATGCTGTATGGATTACAATAGATATATCTGACGCATGATTCACACCAAACATTGTATACAAACGATACTGTATATGGGTGATTCTATTCTAACGGGTAATCACATGTAATCGTTTAATAAACTACCAATACAAGGCTCAAATATTATTAACCACAAATTTTTCATATACTTTCAAGTTGTAACTTTATGATCCGTTGACTTTTTAATCGCTAATTTCAATGTAGCTTTTGTAGGGACCCTTAGAAAGTATAAAAAGTAATCTCCCCTGTCTGTAATCATATATAAAATTTTTTTAAACGTTGTAGAGATACAGGATAGATGAATTAATACTTCTGAAAGATCAAAAAATATTTTTTTCCACCCGTACATACATTTCAGCAGAATGGTTGAAAAAAAAAATTTTTCTTTGACCCTCTGTTATTATAAAAAAAATGTATATTTTTTCATAGATAAAAAGCAATAATAATAAAAAATGTTATATTTGAATCTTATGAAAATATAAGCTATTCCTATCACATGGAAATATTGTTATTATATGTTTATTTCGCTAAAAAATTGCTTTATTGATCATAGAATACATTTTTGTTTACGTGTAAACATCATTTCACTTATGAAAGCTAAGTTACCTTTTCTACGATAATTCCCCTGGCTCAAAACATTTAACTGTCACAGATGATATAAGCGCATATTCAAATACGTAATAGACGTTTAAAAAAGTAGTAATGTACAACTAAAAAAGTTTGTATAGCAGTGAATGTTGGAGACTGTTTACTCGGTAAAAATTTCATTCAAATTATCAGGTAATCTCCCCTGGCATATAATTCCCCTGCCTTTTTTGAGATGCACTCACAAAATTCTAATTAAATAATGAAGTCAACAATTTTATTCATGAATTTCATACCATGAAGTGTTAAATTATTTGTACACTTGAAATTTAATACATATTATACTGCTTATAATTTTTATATATTCAAAATTGAATATATTTATATTTGTGGAGAATTTCCGAGTAAGCACATTCTCAAATTTTTTTGTAAACAATCACTGTGGTCATATTTACATATTACACTATATACTACGTATATACTACAAATAAATAAAGCAAAATCAAAGGTTACATCGTAGTATTCAGAAAATAAAAATATCAGTTTGTCATTAGCCTTGATGAAGAGTTTGTCGTTGATATCAAAGTAAGTATATAATTATTTGAATTTAACGGGATGTCGGAGCTGCAACAATCGAGTTTTGCTTTTCTTATTTTATTAATATCTTTTCCAATTCATAAATTAAACAAATATAATGACTTATCCGCACTTAAGCTATGTTAATACAATAATTTTTGTTAAAATAAAAAATCATTTAGACTTGTTATTTTTTATGAGCTTGGATTGGAAATTAGATATCAAACTCAACAAACCTAACCTTAAAATACGATACATTGAAAGTTTGTAGTATCACTTTTTATGAATAGTATTTTGGTGGATTTCTTGAGTTGTCCGCACTAGAGTTTAATCTTACAAATTTTTTCTTTGTAGTAAAAAAACTAGATTAAACGCTTTGTTTATGTATAAGTTAGGATTGGAAATATTATTAGGAGGCGCGCAGCTTCGTCATGCTTTTAAATGAAAGTCTTTGAGAAATCTGAATTAGAAAATCTATAAATTGATAATATATTATTTTAGATTGTATTGGTAATAAAATGGTTTCTACACGTGGACGTGGCGAACTTCCTACTAATCCTTTATCATCAAGTACACTTAACTCCACTCCCAAACACAAAAATAATGTTATTATATATTTTGAAAAAGCAAACTTTCTCAAGTATGGATATATTTTTTCTTCAACTTTCTTCTAATAATGTTTAAAAATACATATTTTTGCTGTAACTCGTCGTTTTTTATTTTTAAAAATTCATCCATATATGGTAATAGCTAATTCTAAAGTATTTCAGATAGTTTAGAATCTTTGTTCGACATAAATATTATTAGAAAATAATATATCAAGTGATGGTAATAAAAAAAGTAATTCCCCTGGAATAAAAGTAATTCCTCTGTATCCGTATATTTTTTATCTATCAGTTTTTCTGGGAATAACCTATGGACAGCTTGGCTACTTTGGGATATTGTTCTATTAGATATAACCATAAAAAAACCTGAGTAAAATTTTTAAAATGAACACCTTTATTTTCTATTATTTCAAAATTTGAATTTGACCCGTTCGAATAGAATCACCCATATGCATATATATATATATATATATATATATATATATATATCTATATTATGAACCTTTGCGTGTATCAACTACCTTATACACATTTTGAATACAATAAGAACCTTCTGTACCGAACAAATTATCTTCTCTACCTAAACTTTCTACACACAACATCGTTTGTACAAATGATTGGTATAGACGACTGTGAAAAATATTTTTATGATACAAAAAAATTATTCTTTTTTTCCACGCTTGACAAATATTAGGGCAAACAACCCTTTTTATGTTCATGCACATATTTTGCTTTCTCATAGAGAAAGCATTGTATCGATAAAAAAAATTTTTCTCTATATTTTAATTAATTTGTATATATTTAGACTCAGAGAGTCGAAAAAAGTGGTTTCCAGAAAATTTCTGTATGTATGTGTGTGTGCGTGTGTGTATATGTGTGTGTGTATGAATTCAGTACGCCAACAATATCTCGAGAACTACTCTATGGATTTGCTTAAAATTCTGTATGCAATTTATTTTTTTGTCTAACTGGGGGGGGGGGGGGGAGCTATTGAAAATTGATCTTCTTAGCTCAGTTCTTTTTTAGAGCCATTTTAAGAATTTTTAAAAAATTTTGATTTTTCATTTTTTTGGTATTTTACGTAAACTACTCGAAGAATTTTCTTAAAAATTTGTATGAACATTATTTGCGACTGCCAAAAGAAGAAAAACTTCAACTAACTGATTTTCTTAGCGCAGTTTTAATTTTAGAGCATTTAGAAAATTTTTGAAAAAATGTTTATTTTTCATTTTTTTTTTAAATTATACAAAAACCATTCGTTAGATTTGCTTTAAAATCATTATGCAAATTATTCGTTATTGCCTTAATAAAACAAGCTTTGGAAAACTTATTTTCTTAGCGCAGTTTTAATTGAAGAGAATTTTGAAAATTAAAAAAAAAAATTTTCATTTTTTTTGGGTCTTACGTAAATTACTCTAAGAATTTGTTGAAAAATTTGTATAGTAATTATTTGCTACTGTTAAAATAATAAAAACATTTGAAAACTGATTTTCTTGGCATACTATTAATTTTAGAGCATTTTGAAAATTTTTAAAAAAGTTGTAATTTTTTATTATTTTTCTATTTTATGAAAACCATTCGATAGATTTGCTTCAAAATTTGTATGCAAGTTATTCGCTATTGTCTAAAGAAAATAAGCTTTGGAAAACTTATTATCTTAGTGCAGTTTTAAATCAAGAGAATTGCGAAAATTTTGAAAAAATGTTTATTTTTCATTTTTTTTTATATTACACTAAAACCATTTGATAGATTTGCTATAAAATTATTTTGAAAATTATTCGTTATTGCCTTAATGAAACTAGCTTTGGAAAAATTTTCATACAAATTTTTATTTTTCATTTATCTTCTTTCTTAGCGTGGTTACGATTAGAAATTTCGTTGTCATCGTTCTTTTAAAGTACAAATTTATAAATAAATATTAATGTTAGACAACTTTTTATATTAAAATCACATTTAAATAAATATAAAAAAATTAATGAAACTCAAAGAGCTCTATGAGAAAGCATTCCGCCAAAGCACTTGGCAGCTTTTTTTAAAAATATTCCTGATTAATTTTAAACTTGTTGATATAATCTTTATAATAATAATTCATACTAATGATTCACAATGCGAATCTAAAAGGATACATAGAAGAACTTTATCTTTTCTTTACTCTTTTAATATTTTAATAAAGTTAAATTAATATTATACACTTTTTATCCCTTCTAGAAGAAACATCATGAATGTTCTCGAATATTTTAGGATAAACCTTCTTTAAGAGGCGGTCGGAACCATTCGCCGCTTGGTGGCGCTGCGGTTAGGTGAGAGAAAAATATAAAATATTTTTTAAACAGCAATTTAAAATTTACTGAAACAATACTATCATTTTAATCTTGTCATTTCCTCTAGCCATATATATGTAGAATAATTATTAATATTAATCTTGTTTGAAAAGTCTAAAATATCGTTATAAAGCGAAAAATGCGGCGCGAGGTAGAGCTGACGTAAACATTAGCATACATCATTCTTTAGTAATGCTCTCTTTGTCGCACTAAGGAAAGGTGCATGTATGTTTACATCGGTCCTACGTTACATCGCATTTTTCGCTTTATAACAATATTTTAGACTTTTTAAACAAGATAAGTATTAATAATAATTCTACATATAGATGGCTAGAGGAAATGACAACATTAAAAGTATATTGTTGTCTCAGAAAATTGTAAAAAGCTGTATAAAAAATATTTAATAGATTTCTCTCACCTGACCGCAGCGCCGCCCTATATCTAGCGGCGAATAGACCCGACCGCCTCTTAATAAATAGTCATAAGTTAAAATTTATTTGTAAGATTTATATTAACGATTACTTTTTATAATTATAAATTCAAGTATTTACTTTAAGATATGTATGTGCGTATATATATATATATATATATATATATGTTATTCATAATAATTGAATCATTTCTTTTTTATTTTAATGAAATAAATACCACCAAATATATATAAAAATATATATATATATATATATACATGCAGTTTTAATAAATGTAATGCGTTTATACACCTAATAATTTTATAATTTTTTATAATGTTTTTATATAATTTTAATAATTCTTTTACTGCATTTATTAGGATAAGACAATATGTATTAATCATTTTCTTTTTTCTTTTTGCGTTAATTCATTATTTTTGTTAATATTAAGTTCAACATTTTTGTAATCTATCCTAAAGGAAAGATACATTAGAGAGAGAGAGAGAAAGAGATTTTCGAGCTACAACGATTCTGCTCGGAAATTGCCGAACTTTGGGCCAAGGTTTCCTCCCTTTTTGGGCCCGTTCTTAACAAATTTTCAACCAAACTCTGCCTTTTTCGGTCATTGACCAATACTTTTCCATCCAATATCTTAATCTCTTAAACAACACCTCCAAGTTCCCTTGGGGCGGGAAACAAAAATTTTGTGTCTCGAGAAGATACAAAACAAAATCAGTTCTTATCAGTTCTCTTCGGAGCCTCAACAAGCTCACTACAAATTTTAAAACAAGTGACTTTTCTCTACAAGCTTATTACAAATTTTTAAGTCTTTCTTCCAAACTCTACAAGCTCATTTAAGTACATCAAAGATATTATTTTTCCAAGGATTTTCGAGATTTTTCTTCAAGGAATTCATTACCAAATTCTTTCTCTCTCTACGAGTATTTCCGACCTTTAAGGATAATAAGTATGGTCTTTATTAAATAAATATTAAAATATTTTAACTTAAAATCAAATTGTTTTTATTTAAAATCTGTTTTTTTTCATTTACTATTACAACAAATCATTTTATTATTTTCATTTTTCCTGCATGATTATTCAATTTTAAAGTTAATTAATTCTCTTCAAAAAGTTTTCATTTCATATTTTCTTTCCAAAATTTACTATTATATTTTGATATATTTTATAACTCATTTGCCTTTTTCCGCCGAAAATCGCCAAATTGGACAGGATCACGACAGTATAAGTACTCAGGATTCTCACGCATACGGATCCGCTTATACTTAAACCTTTCCCTATTTTCCACATACACACACACCCGAGATAGTTCGCGCTATTTATTTTTCTTTTTAAAAAGAGACGGTTAGTGGTTGATTAACCAGGCCGTCAAGTAACCTTTTATACACTGAAAAAAAATTCGTTGAATTCAAGTAAATTGGTTTACTTGAAATTCATTTACTTGTATCAAGTAAATTGTATCTTAAATCAAGTAAAAATTTGTTGAATCAAATAAATATTTATTTGAATATTAAATCAGGATTTACTTGAAAATATTTACTTCAAACAAGTAAATTAGTAATTTCAATTTAGAATATTTATTTAGATATAAAAAATAATTTACTTGAATCAAAAAAACATATTTGTTTAAATTTAAGAAATCACTGTTAAATAAATATTCACTTGAATTAAATAAGTTCAACTTTGAATGAAAAAAATAGGTGACCGATTCCATCTCAAATCATGCAGACCAACTGCACCTATCTCTCCGAACTGCTTAAAAATTTTTTATATTATTCTACTATGAAAATAAGCGTATACGTATTTTTTTATTTTTCAATATCATCAAAAATGCAGTTTTTATGCACTTTTTAAAAATGACTTATAAATTTTCAATTCTCAAAAATCGAATTTTTTTTTTTTTTTAATCGTTTTTATCCCTGTAGTGGTCTTTATAAATAAATTTAGGCTCGTTCAATGCTACAGAGGGTGCTCTTTTAATTCCACCGTCTTTTATTTTTTTTAACAAAAAAACGGAAGTGCAATTGCACTTTTTGTAAAAAATGAAAAATGCATTTTTCTCAAAAAAGCCATTTTTTTTTTGTCTCAAATTTTTTTTATGGATAGGTAGCCTTAAGACCTATATTTTCATCGGTGTGGAATTTGGAATATTTTGGTTTAATAAGAGATATAAAAAAAATTGAGAAAAAAATTTTCATATTTACATAAATGTAAATACGTCATAGATACAACAAATATTTCAGGAGTAAGCGCATTTCAGATATATATATATATATATATATATATATTTGTACGTACATAGCTTTTATGCAACTCATAGGTGTTGTGCTGTACATATATATATATATAAATATATATATATATATATATATATATATATATGTAGTGCATAAATTTTACGTTAAGTATAAGAAATTATGTAAAAAAAAGTTCTATTTTTTTTTTCCTTTCTTATGAGTTTTGGACTTTTTCTTATTGCGCACATTCTTCTTTGACGTAATTTTTCTTTTCTTTTTTTTCTCTTTATTTAATAATTTTGTGAAAGGATGAGCAGCAGTTCGAGCCATATACAATTTTTTCTTTGTCCCTACTTTTACTTTCCATACGTGGGTTTTTTGAATGCTGGCCAATTTAGGGGTCTTAAGCCACTCTTTTATTTTGCTTTGCCTAAAAACTTCAATATCTTCTTTTGGCAGTAAGATTAATTTAATAGCGTCAGTGTTAGGTTGAACTTTTTTTTACAAAAGCATTTGCATCTTGTATTGATTCAACATGACAATTTTGAAGATTATGTCTGGTTGCATAGTGTTTTACTAATCCACCGACGCCATCAACCGCACCTTTCCCATGCCCCGTAGCTGAAAACAACCATTTTTGATTGTTAGAAGCTTTTTTCATTTCATGTAATTGAAATCGATTTTTGAAATGACTTGCGGCTCCATCTGTTATAATCGATATTTGTTCTATTGAATCAGTTGAATCATTTTTCATCAAATCAATGATTTTTTGCATCGCCAACAAGGCATGAGCGGAATCATGTTTTGTATCATTACTGACGACAGCAAAACTTTTTGTTACTGTTCCTTGATAACAAACAGCTGTAAAAATATAAATCTGTTGATTGACCCAGTGATTGCCTTGAACAGGACTACTGAGAATCACCGCCTAATTTTCAGTAAAATCACCATGCAGTACAAGATGTTTAGAATTAGTTCTGGCCATCTCTTTTTCCTCTTTTATGGCTTTTCGTTGTATGTTTTTAATATACATGTGGACGCTTGTTTTCACCGTCCAGATAGCAAGATTATTTATAAAATTGGACATTATTAATATTTTTTTACGAGTTGCCCATTTTCCCACAAAGCAAAAACGATCTCATTATGTTCATTTATGGTTTCCAATCCAAACAAATTTGAATTAATACCACGAGAACCCGGGCATATAGAACAATCTTGGAAATAGCACTGCTCTGATGCATTTGTACAAACAATTGCTGACAAAAGCATGGAGCGAAGATTATTCAGATCTGAATACTTTCCTCCGATGAAATTGTTAATACAGTTCACATATAAATCAAAATTTGCACAGTAAATGCAGAGACAGACTTCTTTAATAGGATTCAACATAACAAACTTTGGTCTTAAGGTATAAAACTTTGTTATGCCCATTTTTATTTCTGGATGTTCTTGTTTGAATAATTTATATATCTCTTTTAAACTGCGCGTTAGAAAACGTTTTACTTTTTTTTCTTTTTTTCTATTTTCTTTAACGGTCACAACATCAGATTTATTAAGACTTTGACGTGTACAGTTGAAATCGTCATTCAGAAAATATTCCACTGCGATTTTCGTAGACTTTTCGTCTAAGGGATGACCAGTGTATACATCAGGTTGAGAATACATTCCCTTAGTTTTTACAAGCATTCGTGCTTTATCAATCATGTAAACAGTCACTTCGGGAAAGATAGATAAAATTTTAGATTTTGATACCGACAAAGGAATCAGCGTAAGAATTTTAATTTTTTCATTGATACTGCCACAAATTTTAAGCGCTACTCCCAAATTGTTAAACCATTCATCGCAGAAGCATTGAGAAAAACCATCATTGGATGCATCAATTGAAACTTTGTATGCTTCCGATAATTTGCAGCTAGTTGCAGAGGAAAATGAAGAAATTAATTCTGATTTCTTTCTCGTGACGTATGTTTCTAAGGAAGAGTCATCAACAGCTCTCTTCCTTTTCAGCGGTGAAACATTACCGAAGGAACTTGAAATTAAAGTCTCGTTCAAATACTCAATCCGCTCTGGAGTGCTTGCACGAAAATCGTGGTCTTCAGTATGGACCAAGTAAGCATCATTATCTGAATCGATCGCATCAATAATTTTCGTTGATTCAATTTTCTTGATGCGTTTATAACAGTTGAAACATACATAATCAGAACTATGTACCGCCTTGTCAGGCAAATGTTGCTGCAGATGTTCTGCTAAATTTTCCAACATTCTAAATTTGGTAGCAGTATTATAAACAATTTTTTTGTGTGATCCAAAAAAATTTGGACACTTCCGTCTCTTCTCGGAATAAGTTTCAGACATATTTCAAAATGAGTCTCAATATCTAGAAATTAAACGGTATAAAAGATGTAAGATAACTACCGTGAATAGCTGCTTTCTTAAGTAAACCTAAGGCACTTAAATTATCTATGCGATATTTAGCCACCTAGCAGTATATCTAGATATCTACGTATATATACATCTGTTATGTAAATATGAAAATTTTTTTCTCAATTTTTTTTATATCTCTTATTAAACCAAAATATTCCAAATTCCACACCGATGAAAATATAGGTCTTAAGGCTACCTATCCATAAAAAAAATTTGAGACAAAAAAAAAATGGCTTTTTTGAGAAAAATGCATTTTTCATTTTTTACAAAAAGTGCAATTGCACTTCCGTTTTTTTGTTAAAAAAAAAAAGGAGGTGGAATTAAAAGAGCATCCTCTGTAGCATTGAACGAGCCTAAATTTATTTATAAGGATCACTACAGGGATAAAAACGATTAAAAAAAAAAAAAATTTCGATTTTTGAGAATTGAAAATTTATAAGTCATATTTAAAAAGTGCATAAAAACTGCATTTTTAATGATATTGAAAAATAAAAAAATACGTATACGCTTATTTTCAAAGTAGAATAATATAAAAAATTTTTAAGCAGTTCGGAGAGATAGGTGCAGTTGGTCTGCATGATTTGAGATGGAATCGGTCAGGTATTTACTTCAAATAAATTAGAATCAACATAACATATTTACTAAATTGAAGTAAATACTTACTAAAAACAAATAAATATTTACTAAACTAAACAGAAATTAAAAAAAAATAATTTACTTGATCCCAATAAACCAATGTATTAATGTCAGTTTATTTGTATCAAGTAAATATTATCTAAAATGTAATAAAACGCTATTAAATTTAATAAATATTTATTTCAGAGTAAACAGTTAAATTACTTAATAATATTTACTATAAACAAATAAACTATTTAGTTAAACGTAATGCATAGGTTTATTAATAAATAAATAATTTATTTGAATCAAATAAATATTTATTTGAATATTAAAATTGGATTAACTTGAAAATATTTACTTCAAACAAGTAAATTAGTAATTTAAATTAAGAATATTTATTTAGATATAAAAAATAATTTACTTGAATCAAAATAACATATTTGTTTAAATTTAAGAAATCACTGTTAAATAAATATTTACTTTAAATACACAAGTGAAACTTTGAATGAGAAAAATAGATATTTACTTTAAATAAATAAAAGTCAAAATAAGAAATTTACCAAATTAAAATAAATATTTACTAAAAACAAATAAATATTTGCTAGACTAAACAAAAATTAAAAAAAAAATAATTTACTTGATCCCAACAAACCAATAGGGGATGTAATAGGGTATATGATTTCTACATAGTTACCGACATTGCAGTTGTCCAAATTTTTTATTTCCATTCAAAAATTTTCAGAAACATCTCTATATTAGGATTTTTATTAGTAGAAATGGAAGACTGTAATATAGAGATATTTAAAAAAATCTTGGATTAAGAACCAATAACTTGGAAAACTGTAATGTCGGTATTTTACATCCCCTTAATATTAGTTTATTTGTATCAAGTAAATATTGTTTAAATTGAAATAAAAGGCTACTAAAAATAAATATTTATTTCAGAGTAAACGGTTAAATTACTTGATAATATTTATTACAAACAAATAAATTATTTAGTTAAACTTAGTGCATAGGATTATTGATAAATAAATAATTCATTTAAATATTAAATATGAATTTACTTGAAAATATTTACATTTAAACAAGTAATTTAGAAATTTTAATTTAATATAATTACTTGAATCAAAAAACATCATTTATTTGAATCAAGAAAAATAATTTTCTGAAATATGACGAACCACTAAAATATATGTTTATTTAAATTAAATAAATATCTATTTAGTTGTATCAAAACATCAGAAATCACTATTTATTTAACTTAAACAAAGATTATCTTATCGTATTTGATACATCAAAAGATAACTTTACTTGTTTTTAGTGAATATAATTTTGGATTAAGTAAAATGTATTAGAACTAACAAAATGTAGTTCATTTTTTAATAAACTGATTTCAAAAACATTTATAAAGACAAGATAAATATTCATTCCAATTCAGTATAATATTTACTTGAAAATAATGAATGATTTATTTGAATCAAGAAAAATGATTCGCTGAAATATGACAAACTACTAAAATTAAAATATGTTAATTTCAATTAAATAAACATTTATTTGATTGTATCGAAACATTAGGCGTTTATATAAGTTAAATAAAAGATTGTAAACATCAAAAGATTAGTTTACTTGTTTTAAGTAAATATCATTTTGCATTAAGTAAATTGTATTAAAACTAAGAAATTGTAGTTCAGATTTATTAATTTGATTAAAAACAATATATAATAAAAACCAGAAAAATAATAATTTCTATTTATTCCAATATTTACTAAAAAATAATGAATGATTTATTCGAATGAAGAAAACTGTTTTACTTAAATTTTGACACTAGTAAAATATGTATATTTTCTTAAATCAAAGAATTACTTATTTGGATCAAGATCAAGTTTCTTTAAATAAACAAAAGTAGATAGGCTATAAGCATACTGGCACACCCGGATTCTAGCACAGCCCAAGGTGTGTTAGAACCCATACGGATGCTAACACACCCCCTCCCTCCTCCAAGTGTTTTAGAATCCGAATGTGAACTAGGATGCCTATAGTATTTTCTACTTTTTTTCTACTATTTTTTTCTTCTTATAAATGGTTTTGTGAGAGATAGAATAATTTCATGAGTTTGACATTGTGTAGTGCACAGACAGTCTTATGAATTGGATTATGGTTTGTACACACAGTAATACATTTGAAAGATGAGTTTAATGAATATCCGTATTCATTGATGTTATAAACGGGAAATTTGAATCTTAGCAACCATTTTTGTTTGAATTTATTCATAACAAAAATTTTTGTAGCATTATGTAAATGTTCACGGAGTAAGTTTGCAATTTGGGAGTAATCTAGTCCATCAGTGTTCCAGGCTATTCCATGATTATGTTTGAGTCGAATGTTTTCTTCTTGCAATTCGTCAGAGAGTCTTTTCCATGAAAAAGGTTTTTTGAATAGATGAACGATGGGATCACCACTGTCGTTGAGAGGAATGATTGCTATTTGCTTTAGAACATATTCACCACCCATTTGCTTAAAACCAATCATGTCTACCGCATATTCCATTTTGAAATATTAATTTTTTTACGTAAAAGTGAAGATAATTCAGACAAGCTTCCGAACATCTCCACTAATAGGATTATACTGAACGATGCGATCGTGTAAGATCATGCAATAAGCTGAAGTATTAGCTGGAAAGTCAGTTTGAGACTCAAATTCTAGACGTACATCGACAGGAGCGCTCTTTAGAGATTCGTTTTGTCGTGAACAGTCAATAACTATGAGTGGTTTAAAGTTGATAAACTGAGACTTTGTCAACAATGGTTGTGAATCTCTTCCGTAATAGCTTTTCTAAAAATTAGCATACATATCATATAGAATAGCAAATTGATTCTTAGATATGTCAAGATTGAGATTGCTGTACGGATAATATTGCGAATTCAAGAAAAGTCTCACATTACTAATATTGCAGTGGTCAAAGCGACTGGCATTTTTAGTTTTTGAACCTTTTTTTCCCGAATAAAAGTATGTTCTTGTAATTCAAGAACCACGAAACGTGGTTTCTCCAATTAATTTGAAGTTTTTACCGCCCAGACGTGTTTATTTGTTGTTGGAAGAAGAGGATATTCAAATAACTCCCAAGATCGAAAACTCATAGAAATAGGATTATCTTTGCCAATGAAATTTAACAGCTGGATTTTTTGTTTATCTGATGCAATAACATATGGCATTAACCACTCTATCTTTGATATTTTTATTTGATAAGTTTCATATGTAGTTATATTGTTGGCTACAGTACCTTCCTGTATTATAGCATTCAGGTCATTTCTTGATCTTGTGAGAATGAGTTCATGCTTTATATTAACAACAATTTTCTTGTAATCTTCTGTGAAGCCTAAAATCATACTTAGAGGGATAGAAACGTCAAAATTTCCATGATCATCCACAATTGTTTTGTTTGCTTCTTCAACACCGAGCCAGCCTGCATTTTCTAATGTTGGAGTCTGATTGGGATTAAATGAAGTGCATCCCTTCATGAGACTACTGTGCCGTCCAAAGTAAGAAAACCTTAACTCCAATGGGATTCCAATGTAGTTAACCACTTTTATACTTTGGACGGCAGTACTCAAACCAACATTTTTACTTTTATCTACCTCTACAGCATTAAGTTCATATCAAATTTCATCGAACAGATGACAAATACCATTGTTAACGGAATTAGTTTTAGTTAGTGCTTGTCCATCTGGTTTTTGTAATTTTCCACATACATGGAGCCAACACAGCATGAAATATTGCAGTGAAACTTTCACTAAAATATTGTGCTGAAATATTGTCACAAGATTGCAGCAATCTTGTCTTAACATTGCTATGAGGTTTCATGAAACATTTCAGTGTGATATTGCTGCAAACTTGCTGCAAGGTTACAGAAAATAATTCAAGCAATATTGTAAGGAACCTTTCATGAAAGGTTGCAGCGAGGTTTCTGCAAGGTTTTATAAAACATTTCATGAAATATTGCAAGAAACCTTTCATGAAAGGTTGCAGCGAGGATTCTGCAAGATTTAGAAACAATTCATAAAATATTGCAAGAAAACTTTTATGACATGTTTCAGCGAGGTTTCCAGCAAGATTTAGAAAACATTTCATAGAATATTGCAAGAAACCTTTCATGAAAGGTTGCAGCAAGGTTTCTGCAAGATTTTAGAAATATTTCATGAAATTTCGCAAGAAACCTTTCATGAAAGATTGCAGCGAGGTTTCTGTAAGATTTTAGAGATATTTCATGAAATATTGCAAGAAAACTTTCACGAAAGGTTGCAGCGAGGTTTTCAGCACGATTTAGAAATTATTTCATGGAATATTGCAAGGAACCTTTTATGAAAGGTTGCAGCAAGGTTTCTGCAAGATTTTAGAAACATTTTATGAAATATTGCAAGAAACCATTCATGAAAGGTTGCAGCGAGGTTTCTGTAAGATTTTAGAAACATTTCACGAAATATTGCAAGAAAACTTTCACGAAAGGTTGCAGCGAGGTTTCTGCAAGATTTTAGAAACATTTCATGAAATATTGGACGAAAACTTTCACGACATGTTTCAGCGAGGTTTTCAGCAAAATTTAGAAATCATTTCATGGAATATTGCAAGGAACCTTTCATGGAAGGTTGCAGCAAGTTTTCTGCAAGATTTTAGAAACATTTTATAAAATATTGCAAGAAACCTTTCACGAAAGGTTGCAGCGAGGTTTCTGCAAGATTCTAAAAACATTTCATGAAATATTGCAAGAAACCTTTCAAGAAAGGTTTCAGCAAGTTTTCCAGCAAGATTTTAGGAACATTTTATGAAATATTGCAAGAAACCTTTCATAAAAGGTTTCAGTGAGGTTCCTAGCAAGATTTGGGGAACATTTTACGAAATATCGCAAGAGACCTTTGATGGAAGGTTGCAGCAAGGTTCGTGCAAGATTTAAGAAACATTTTACGAAATATTGCAAGATACCTTTTATGAAAGGTTTTAACGAGGTTTCCAGCGAAATTTGATGAATATTTTATGAAATATTACGAGGTATCTTTTGTTAAAAGTTGCAGTAAGATTTCTGCAAGGTTTTTGACAAGATTTCTAAGATATTACAAAAGATATTGCTATGTACATTTCGCCAATGGTTGAGCGCAATAAGTATGCTATTATTATAAATATTTATGCGTAGGGTAAAAGAATCCATCGAATTGTTATTGAAAAAAGTTAAGAACGCATAAATATTAGAAACAAAACCTTTTATTTCAATATTCTCTACTCTTCTCAAAAACGATGCTGAGGAATTTTTTCTTCTTGTGCACAAATATTGATAATAATACTATTGCGCTCAACTAGTAATTTATAGATACAACGATTGATACTTAAGCAAATAAGAAAAACTTTATCACACAAGGATAGAAAATCCTGCCTACTATTAAATACTACTGCAGCAAGCTTTTGGCAAGATTTAAGAAATATTTTACGAAATATTGCAGGAAACCATACGGAAAGGTATTAGCGTTGTTCGCGGCAAAATTTGGGAAAAATTTCATGAAATATTACGAGAAACCTTTCATGAAAGATTGCTGCAAGGTTTCTTGAAATGTTGCTGCGAGGTTTTCATGAAAGGTTGCTGCAAGGTTTTAAGAAATATTTTAACTGGGTTCTAGTGCGGACATATAAATGTTGCTGCAATATCTCATAAAAGGTTGCTACGAGGTTTTCTGCAAGGTTACGGCGAGATTTTCTGAAAAATTGCTGTGTGGTTGCTTGAAATGTTTTTGCTATTTTTCCCGCAAGATTCCTGTGAGGTTTCTTGAAATGTTTCTGTTACATTTCCTGAAAGATTGCTGCGAGGTTTTCTGCAAGGTTGCGGCGAGGTGTTCTAAGAGATTGCTGCAAGGTTTCTTGAAATGATTCTGTTACATTTCCTGAAATATTGCTGTGAGGTTTTCATGAAAGGTTGCTGCGAGGTTTTCTGAAAGATTGCTGCGAAGTTTTTAGAAATATTTCAACCGGGTTCTAGCGCGGACATATAAATGTTGCTGCAATCTTTCATGAAAGGTTGCTGCGAAGTTTCGAAACTTTCATGAAACCTTGCAGCAACCTTGCAGCAATCTTTCATGCTGTGTGGGATGTAACTACATGATGGTAAGAGGCATAAATCTTGATGCTGAATAGAAATACGAATTCCATCACTGTTATTGAAACTTAATCTAGGGTATGGTTGATGTGCGTGAACCTCATAATGAGCAATAGACTCATCGAATGCGACACCTGATTGAATGCTCAGAATTTCGTCCATTTTTCTGGAAGCAGCAGAGAATGATACGAGTTATCTTTTTCCACGTACTTTAAGACCTATGCTTTTGAGAAACTGGATGCTCTTCCGTGTTAATGGTTTGAGGACGACTGATGGTAGGTTGACATGATAGCTTACTTATATGCACAATTGGATTGCAAACGATTGCCATTATACAGATTTATATGAAGTCTAATAGTAATTTCCTCTCCTCGGAAATTCACTAAATTTCCGTCTTGATCAACGATTCAGATTTGAAGATGATCTATACTCTTAACATTGAGTGGTAAATATATGACATGCGATGGAACTTCTATGATTTTATATCCTGGAGGAACTTTTGGGAAAAACTTATGGATCGTGTGAACTTTTTTGTCGTTGATGTGAGCACCTGTAGTAATATTACACTCTACTCTGAGTGCATTTATTTTCAATATATTCACAGGTAAATCAAAACCATGATGAATGTCTTCATGAAGAACGCGACGAGTGGAACCGAGAAGACTGCCTATTGAATCTCGAGGTCTAAGATCTATCTGATGACTGCAATAAATCTCACTCCTAAGAGTATTGTTGTTAGCTTTTAAGGAAAACTCGATTTCTTTAGATTTCTTTTTGATAGATCTTTTTGCAAAAATTGATTAATAGCATCAATTTCATAACTGCCAGTAGGAATAGCAATAATCTTCTCACCGTTTGTATAAAGTTTATTATTCGAATCGTCAACATTGGGAATCGAGTTGAATGTTAAAAGTTCAACTAAACCCAAAACAAAATTCTTATGCTGTGGTAATTCTATTGAAGGAAAATATTGCGCTTATAAGACAGATGATTTGCCTGAAAGACTCAAAGTGAAATTATCTTTCATGACTGTTTGAAAAAGAATGATCCTGCTTGTCTGAAAACTCTTCTTTTATAGTCTTCTACACAAGAATTGAAGACAAAGATGTCCACAAATAAATGAGTCAAAATTCTGATATCTTTTATATTTGTATTTCACTTCTTTCACGTTAAAATATAACATGAGGTCTGTAGGGGGTTTAAGATCACCAAAACTATCAAAATAAATCACTACAGAACCAAGTTTTCGATAACATACCCAGTGAGTGCCTTTGTTTTGAAAATCATCTAAGTTATCTATAGCAGATTTGTTATGCCATGGGCCATCAGAAGGTAGATTATTTCTCATGAAAACACTTTGAAAATATGGGATACTTTATAAGATCATAGTCAGTCAGTGCACGATTTGGCAAAGTTAAATCGGAGTTTTTTTTAACTTGACCATGACCGATATGAGGTTTCATAAATAATCCCATTCCAGTTTTATATAGTTTAAGATAGAGACCTTTTCCTAGAGCGGTAGCTCCCATAGTTTTATTATACCTCTTACTTTTTTCATAATTTTTCTGTGCAGCTTTAGCCTCATTTACTGCTTTAACTATTCCAGCAGCTCCTCCAGCCAGAGCACCAGTTGTACTTAGTGTTAACCGTTAGAACTGTATTTATTAATTTGTAAAATTTAATTTATTAAACTTTATTTAATAAATTTGATTTATTAATTTTTATAAATTTTAATTATTATAATAACTTATTTTTGTAATTTAGGACGTTGGTTCTTTAGGATAGGTATCCAAGAATAAAAGAATATTTATATTGTAACGTTTTTCCCTTTCGGGAGGGGGAAATACGTGTAACTCCTGTTGCCAGACGCTTCAGTGAGTTACCAGGGTAAGATCGGCAGGAGTTGGAGGGATTGGACGGCGGAAAGTAAAGAAAAGTAGCCGGGTTTAACACGTTCGGTTATACTAGGGAGCACCTTGGCTTTATTGTACTCATAAACTCATGTACAACGACGATTACAAATATGAGATGATAATAATGTATTAATCAAAGCTAAACCTAATTATCTTACATAATGCAAATAATTAACCTAACCTTAACGGAATGTGATGTACAAAAATAATTAGTTCTTGTTTAAATCGGCCACTTGACGGCTATTTGATAAACGAATCAAATCAATTAATAATCTTTAGTGAATCTAATTTATTAGTTTGAGTTTAACTAAAAGATTCTACGGCCTGGACGGTCTAAAATATACCGGCGGCTTTTACCTGCAACAATGTGCAAAACAAAAGAAACAAATGATTAATAATTAAATATAATTATATTAATAGGCGGCGGCACCTAATAACGCTATACTTAATACTACGGTAATAGTAATGATGGGTAGCCGGCTCTCTTGATTATCTAAGTTACGAATCTCTATAGGTACGCGGGACCTTTAATTGATGTAAAGATAAAGGGTGGCCGACGCCCTTAACTTATTCTAATATCTAATATTTACATGCGGTCGGACGGAGTCCTTAAAACTAATATGAACCAAGTAATAAGTAATAAAGGGTGGACGACACCCTTAATATATTCTATAAATCACGTAAACACGGACGCGACAGCTACGGGTAGACAATACCCTTAATTAAGCCAGTGGCGAAATATGAAATAGAATATAAGATTTTGGGTGGACGTCACCCTTAAATTCAACGGCGCAAGCTCGGCATTGCGGCGGCGGAAAAAGGTTGCGAGTGTGCTCTAGGCAGGTAAATTTACGCCTGTGTGCTCACTGAACGTAACTCTAGCACTGCTAGCATATGCACTATAGTGTAGACCTGTGTGCGCACTTGGTCTACCCTCATGTGCAAGAGAGAGAAGCCCTGCCTAAGCTGTAATGCTCCACAAGCCAAGGCAGCCAGCTACTACACGTCTCATTCTCTCTTAGCCTTGTGTGCGCACTTAGGTAAAGAGAGGAGAGAGACCGTAGTCTACACTGCTCTGCTCTGGTTAGCTTCTCGGCCTCTTATATACTCCGGCCTCATTTTTCCCGATGCGTGCAACGACATTTGAAGTTGCCACCTGGCGGCTGAGCTCAGAACTACTGTTCTTTAGTAGCTTGGCCGTCAGGCGGGAAATTTGCATGCGCGGGTATGTATACTCGTCGCAATATGTATATATATATATATATATATATATATATATATATATATATATATATATATGTGTGTGTGTGTGTGTGTTGTATTGAACTTATCTTTATTTCTCCTTCTTAACCTTTAGTACAATAATTTTAGGCGAAGCGTAGCCTTAGACGGTAAGTACGAAATTAAGCTGGCGAGCTAAAGACTCTTGGGTTTTTATACTATGGGTAAAAGACAGTTGCATTCTTCCGTATGTGTGATATTATTGGTACTTTTATAATTTCGGGGAAAAGATTGATTGAATTTTGCATGTGATGCAGTTTAGAGTTCGATCGTCTCTTGTGCGTCGCATTCTTGTGTGTCGCATTCTCACGAATGTATAACGTTATTGTTTGCTATCGTAGTCTCAAGGTAGAAGACTTGACATATGATGCGTACGGAGTTCAATCACCCTTGAGTGAAATGTGCAAGATGAATATAAGTATAAATTTGTTATGAATGTTTGTCTTTGTTTACACGCCCTTCCTTAAAATTTTTGGTCCCGAAAAATTATAGTAAATTGTCATGTGATGGAGGAATCAGGTGAGTTTTGGGTGTATAAGAAGAGGATACTGTAGGTTATATTGAGGAAACGTTTCCAGCGGTGGTAATGTTGGCACAATGGTTGTAAGTTACTGTAGGTTCGAGTTGTTTAGTTTGACAACAGAAAAAATTATTTAATCTTGCCCAAAGATAAGAACTGATTACTATTATTACTTTGTGTATGTTTAACTAATACCCGATAAAGGCAGCGATCATAGAAAGAGCTACGTATCCCGAATAATGAAGATAGTCTATCGCAGTTGAAATAAAAGAATGATTTTGTCTTTGTAAAGTTAGTCTTTCAATTTCGTCTTGTATTTGTTCTAGGTTATAAGCATGACTCCTTAGACTACCGAGATCATGTTCCGAAAATGCCAATAAAGGAAGGGTTATATTTAAGTTGTCTTCATATGGTTTACTAAGTGTTAAGTTTAAGAGTGTGGTTGTATATGTAGTAGAGTCATGTGACGTATGTAAATAATACGCAGTGTTTGATATAAAACATTTATCATCAAGCGTTACAATACTAGCTTGTGATATCGTTATGTCTTTCTTATAATTTTTACAAAATACGCTGAATAACATTTCTTTTATGGGTACAATATAAAATTTATCATTTTCTATACGTTTTACAAAATCATGAGTTGAAGAAAAATAATGTTCTTTACATTTGCTTGTGTCATTTAATAATATTCTATCGCAAGCGGATAATGAGTCTATTAGCCTAGGTAAAATTTGTAGTTTACATATTTTTGTATTGCCAAGTTGATTACAATCATTTATACTCGATAAGGTCGTATATTTTGATATATCATACGTTGTTAATACATATTGGTTAGTTACATCTAATATTGCTGTGTTTCCAAAACGTCTTTTAATAGGTGAAGGTTCAAACTTAAGGATTTTGTACGGGTCATTGTGGATAATGGGATATTTAGTAACTATTACGAGTCCGTCTGTTTTAATGTAGGATGTGAATGTCATAACTTGTAATATTGAGAAATAATTTTTCATTGTTGGTGCTATTAACATGTCATCGTATTGCTGTTTTTTATATAAGCTTTGTAGACCATTTATTAGAATTTCAGGTTTTAACGGGATGTCGGAGCTGCTGGACACAATTTTTGCTTTTATTATTTAATTGATATCTTTTTAAATTTGTAATTTAAATAATTGTAATGACTTGTCCGCACTAAAGCTATATTAATACAATAACTTTTGTTAAAATAAAAATTCATTTAAACTTATTATTTTTTTATAAGCTTGGAATGGAAATTAGATATCAAGCTTGATAAACCTAACCTCAAAATACTATATAACGAAAAATTGTTTATAACTTTTTATGTACAGTGTTTTGGTAAATTCTATGTTGTCCGCACTCAAGTTTAATAATACAAATTTTCTTACTGTTATGAAAGAACTTGATCTAACGTACCGTTTATTCGTGAACTTGGAATTAAAATATTAATGAATTATTTTAGTAGGTAGCGAGCTCCGTCATGCCCTTAATAATGCAGATGATAATATTCCTTTTCTTGCTATATTTATAGAATTGAATAAATCCGTTATATAAGCTTCATATTCTTCTAGCGATGCATCAATTTCTTGCAAACTAAGTTATACAATTTGGTTGCCTTGATAATTGTTGAGCATTACTGATATTCCAAGACTCCAGTTTATTAATTTATCTTCGTTTTCTTTAAATATATAGAACTCCTTTGTAAATGAATCGAAGGTCTCTTTCATAAACAATGTTTGATTTCTAATTGCTATTAAGGAATCTTCTGTATGTTTGTATAGTTTTTCTATCTCTTGATTTATAGAGTCGGCATCATCAGAATTTAAGGTACCAAATAAAAATTTACTCGCTGTTCCTACAAAGTTGAATAATCCTCTCTTCTTTCTGTTGCCTTCTAAGTGTAAAAATAAGGATAATCTTGCGAATAATTCATGTAGTCGTTTTTCTTGATGCATTATGAAATCTTTCGCAGTGCAGTGAACATTATTACATACTTCTTTGATTTTTGTTAATCTATTTTGCATGTCTATTTTATTTTGTATAAGGGCTGTAAGATTTATATAATTAACAATAGTCCAAGTATCTTCGAACACATAAGCAGTTACGTAATTTTTCTGTAGTATTGGTATATTAACTGGTGTAATTTCTATATCTGCTTTGCAGTGATGAAACATGTCAATCAGAATGACTGTTAATATTATCATTGTCGCCTTCATCTGTAACAAAGAAGGGATTCGAGGTAAGCGTGATCTCATTAAAATGTCGTCTGAGAATTTTTGTTTTAAATAAAAGCTGAACTGTATGACTTTCATTATTGACTGTGAGAATTGTTGCTGGTCCTATAAATCCACGTGATGTTCTAAAATTTACCCTAGCCCCTGGTTGTGGATTGATTCTTGAAGTTTGTCTATTATCTACTGTGTTTTTATTAATTTCCTTTTGTCTTTGTATATTTTTTCTTGCTTCTTTTGCTTTCTTTGTATTTTCTTCCAATCGCTTATTTAATGAATTTAACTTGTCAGAGTTAAAATTTTCTTTAGGTAGGATTCGTCCAAAGAATGATTCATAAGGTATATATTTTGTTGTAGGATGTATTGTTATATTATAAGCAGTAATAATTGGGTAAAAGCTTTTATTGTTTGAAACTGCTCCAATTATTCTTTTCTTCAAAGTTTCTATAAGTCTTTCTACTATACCATTCGATTGCGGATGTAATGGAGTTGTTGGTATATATTCTATTTTATGTTTTTCTAATAAATTTTGAAACGCTCTTGATGTAATCGTAGCTGCATTGTCACTGATTATTTTCTTTGGTGTTCCCCATTCACTCATTAAATCTTCCATAGATTGCGTAGTTTATCTAGATTTTTCAATTGATAAACTTTAGCATATCTTGAAAGCGCTTCTATAATAAAGAGTAATTTTATTCCTTTTTCTTCGGCATGATCTATATACCATAATTCGTTGATTTCTTTTGGCGCATTAATAATAGTACCTGGAGCTTTGAATCTACTATTAAAATTTCTTTCTGCACAGTATTCGCAAGTATCGATCCAATTTTTAACCTCTTCTGCTTTTGTTTCCCAACAATATTTACGAAGTTGAAACATAGTTTTATCATAAGCTCAATGAGCTTCGCTATGGGCTCTTGCTATTAATGTTTTTCTAGTCTTTTCACAATTTACATGAGTCTGTGCTAGACTCTTAATTCGTATTCTTCTCGGAAAACGAGCAAGTTTTGATAATAAATCTTGAGCTGAAGCGTCGTCCAAATTTCTTAATTCTATAACTTCTCCTTCATAATTAGGGTAATGACTACGTAAATAATTTATTGGTGATCGTATTAATTCTTCATTTAGAGTTAGTATAATGTCTCCTTTACATGCTTGTTTTATTTCTATCTTTCCATATTTAGGTTCCTTTTCTGTCCTAAAATATACAAGTGTAATTTCCTCTATACCACTTTTGGCTACTATGGCCTTTAAATTATCTGTAGCATCAGAGAATTTTTTCTGTTAAAACCTCTGAGCTCCAATATTTGTCCCTCTGTGTATTTAGACAATATTTCCTTTAAAACTTGTTTTATGTCCTGATTATCAGTATTGTTGTATATTATGTCACCTTCTATAGCATTAACGTACTTTATTCGTGGGTTTTCTCTTTCTGCTACAAATGCTCGGCTAAGAGCATCGGCATTAGTATTTAATTTACCCTTTTTATATTCTACTATAGGTTGAAAATCTGTAATTTTTAATAAAAGTTTCAAAATTCTAGATCCAATTTCTGGTGATTTTGATTTGATAAGACCTGCTAATGGTGCATGATCTGTTATTAAAATGAAAGGTTTCCCATATAAAAAATGTCTAAAATGACGCATTACCCATACTGCTGCTAATAATTCCTTTTCGGTAGTCGAATAATTCTTTTCAGCTTGATTGAGTGTTCTTGAAGCATAGGCGCAAGGTAAATCTTTTCCTTTCTTGTAATCACCTTGACTAAGAATCGCACCAAGTCCTTCATTACTCGCATCTGTTGTCAGTATGAACATCTCTTCTAAATTACGGTATTTTAATATCGGTGATGATGTTCATTTTTGCTTTAATATTTCAAAAGCATTTTTACATTTATCGTCGAATTTGAACGTGACATTTTTATTCATTAGTTTATTAAGAGGTGCTGTGATTTTACCGTAATTTTTAATAAATTTCTCATAGTATCCGCATAATCCTAGAAATTGTCTGATTTCCTTTTGATTGGAAGGTTGGTTATAATTTCTTATACATTCTAATTTGTTTGGATTAGGATATACTCCTCTTTCTGTGATGAGATGTCCTAAATATTCTAATTCTGGTTTTACATATTAACATTTATCAGGCTGCAACTTTAAGCCTGCAGTTCTAAGACGATCAAATAATATCTGTAAGTTCTTTAGATGTTCTTCAAAGGTTTTTGAGTATACTATAATGTCATCTAGGTATACGAAACATATAGTGCCTATTAGTCCTTGTAATTTTAAATTCATTATTCTTTGAAATGTAGCAGGTTCGTTTTTAAGGCCCATTGGCGTTTGTTTAAATTCCCAATGCCCTTTATGAGTAGAAAATGCAGTACGCTCTCTGTGTTCTGGAAAAACCGGTACTTGATAAAAGCCCGAGGCCAAGTCAGATGCTGAGAAGTATCTCGTACCTCCCAGTTGGTCAAGGATTTCATTTATTGACGGCAATGGGTAATTGTCTTGAAGTGTGTATTCATTTAATTTCCTGAAATCTATTACAACTCTATATTTTTGTATTCCTGATGCATCCATTTTCTTTGGAACACACCAAACAGGTGATACAAAAGGCGAATTTGACTTTGTTATAATACCTTCATTTTCAAATTTTTCTATTTGTCTATCTATTTATGTAAGGATAATGGGTGTCGATATAATTTCGAAACAACTGATTGATTTATTGTTAAATCTATAAGATGATACATATTCTTGAGCGATGGTCCATTATCTCCTTCTAATTGAAAAATATCATTGTATTCTTTGACTAATGTTTGTAATGCTTATGCCTATTCTCTCGGCAAATGCGATGTGCGTGTATTATCTATAATAAGTTTATCACGATGATATTTTTCTGTCATGAACGTTTGTTTAGTATATACTTGTTTCTGTAGGAAAATTATTTCATAGACATTTTGTTTTTGTTCTTGAAATTCTTGTATCTCTATTTCAGTATTTATTTTCATTTCCTTCACTGACTCATTAACGACGTTGAGTGTTGTACTTTTATTTTGTACTGTATATATTGCTGGTGTTATTATATTTTTCGGATCGGTTATTATGTACACTCCATCTACTATATCTATATCTATTTTTATAAGATTGATTCCTTGATTTACATAAACAGGTTTTTCATTGAATGTGAATTATAAAGGATTGTCTTGTGCATCAAAAATTTTTATATTTGGTTTTTCTGTATCAATTAATGCTTAATAATGTTGTAGCCATCCTTGGCCCAATAATCCATCGGCATCGAGAGGTATTTTATTGCTTGCGACATGATATATAAAGTCCTTTCCAAAAACATTCAATTTACATTTGCCAAGCATTGTGTGATTTCCGTTAACTATCTGTATTGTTTGTCTCTCTTCTGGTTTTTGTTTTATAGGATTGCAGGTATTAAGATCCAACACTTTGTCTTTAATGAATGTTATGCCTGCTCCTGTGTCCACTAAGAATTTTAATAATTTTCCTCCTGATCCTGAGGGTCGCATCCAGAGATGCCAGTGCTTTCCATCTGTTGGAAAGATTGCGTCTGGTAGTCCTGGTTTTTCCAATAATTCTGACGATCGGGTGGGTTCTTCGACCATGGTGCCGGATCCTCTAAATAAGTTTTGCTTTTTGAGGCATTGAGGCGAAAATTTACTCTTTGTGCATTTTGATGTTTAAAACAATGCTCTTTGTCATGACCGTATTTATTACAGTGGGAACATGTAGGTTTATCCTCCTTTTTATCTGATCGATAATTTTCTTGTCGATCTCGTGAAAAGCTTCTATCACGTGTGTAATTTTTATTCGGTGTTGAATGTTTCTCACGATTTCTTGAATCATATCTAGAATGACTCCTATCTCTTGAATGTTTTTCATATCTATTTCTTCTGGATCTCTCCTCATGTTTATTATAATTTCTATTTCGAAGTTCTTCATCTTCTTTTCGGAGTTTTTCTTCGTATAAAGCTTGTTGATACGCTATCGGTAAAGTGTGTGGTCGATTTTGTTGTACGGCTAAACGTAAGCCTTCTGGATACAATCCTCTTATAAATTTCGAAATCGCGTTTTTATTCTCATAATTCCGGTGCATATCTCTAAAATCGTCGTTTAAACCATCTATTGAAATCTGTATTCGACGATTTATGTTATTATATCTTTTTATATAGTCCGCCACCTTTTCATTTGTTCTCTGTCTCATAGAGTTACGCATTTCAGCTAATTGATCGTATTCAAGTTCTAGTTTTCCAAAGTGTGTGTTTAAACATTCTTTGAGTTGCACTGCCGTAGTCACTTGATTTCTTTCAACTACTTCTTGTGCCTTTCCCTTAAGCTTAACTGCTATTACCTTCCGTATAAGCGCTGATATTTCCTGCTCAGACCTGAGTTGTCGGGAGGCGCGAATGATTTGATCAATAAATGCGCTAACATCTGTTGATCCATCATATTCCCTTATCTCTGTTAACCCTTTGAGGGGCACATTTTTATCTGAAAAAACGCGTTTTTCCACGTTAATTGTTTAAAAAAAAACTTAAATTATATAAATTATTAATAAATTGTGCCGGGCCTTAATACCTTACAGTCGCAAGAGTCTAGAAAGTGTTTGTAAGCATTTACAAGTCGACAAAATGTACTGCAAGTACGAGAAAAACCAAGGCGAAAGAGGTTGTACATATATGTACCACCACCCCTCAAAGGGTTAAGAGTTCACGTATTAATAAATGATGTTCTCTCGTTAATCCCGGGAAAACATTTAATCTAGGGTTGTTGTCTCTAACTGCAGGTGGTATACTTGGGATTGGTGGTAGATTTATATTTTCTGTCATCTGATTATTTAAAATTTGTAATTGTTTTGTCAATAATATTAATTGCTTTTCTAATGCGTCGGCCTTTTCCTTTTGACGTTGCAATTCTTGTACTACATTTTGTTCGTTTTGATCGCATTGCGTTATATCTTCATTGGATTTAAATTTCTTTAGTAAACTGTCCATCTTACTGGGTTTTAAATTTATTTTTTATTTATAAAGACCGTCTGTAGTGTCGTAGAAATTGTTAGAAACGTCAGAAAGGGAAGTAGGTGATCGTGGGGTATTTTCCGATCTTACACACTATCGTTATCGTCTTCACGATAATCACAATACATACGCAGGTGATGTTCCTATGTGTCAACCTCTCAAGCGTGTGTGCTCCGGCTTGAGACGTTGTATGTCTTATAAATAACTTATAAATAAAATGAATGTTACAGAAAGTGAGACACGCCTTTATTTTTCGGCTTGTCCCGCTGTGTGCTTAAAATTATTGTACGACTTGAAGGTTTTTAAGAGATGATGTTTTTGAAGATCTGGTTGGCTGCATCTCTTTAAGCGCTGGCGGTGCAGAAGTCCTCTTTTATTGTATAGATGATCCTCTCTTTATCCCTGGGGATGCAGACGTAGCTTCATGAACCCTTTAACTACTGGTAGTCAACTCCTGAGAGTGTGGGCTATTTTCACCAAATGAAGTTTTCTTGATTTTTAAAATTCTCTGTTTTCTCCTGAGAGAAGATATCCTGAGATATCAGAGTTTTGTTTAATTGTCTTTTATCACTTAGCTTCTTTTAATTTTTAAACTCCTCCGTTTTCTCCTGAGGGAAAATATTTTAAGAAATCGGAGTTTTATTTAATCACTTTTATCACTTGGCTTCACTATCCCACCGCTGCCACCAATTTATGTTAACCATTAGAACTGTATTTATTAATTTGTAAAGTTTAATTTATTAAAATTTATTTAATAAACTTTATTTATTAATTTTTATAAATTTTAATTATTATAATAACTTATTTTTGTAATTTAGGACGTTCGTTCTTTAGGATAGGTATCCAAGAATAAAAGAATATTTATATATATATATATGGGACGTTTCACGCCAACTCACCTAACAAAAAAATAGAATTCGTCGAAAATCTGTGAAAATGTTCTATTTGATACCCAAAATATACAAAAAAAAATTTTAGAGGTCCAGGTCAAAGGGGTCAGGATTTAAACGTGATGGAATTGGGTGGGGTTCGATTTTTCGAAAGACCGATATTTTTTGTGCTTAACGTAGAATCTCAAAATTTAGAATGATGCTATTGATAACATTCATTTAAATTATTTATAAATTTCATTTTCAATTCATGGCTGCAATCGAAATTTATTTATTCGAATAAATTATAATTGATATTTAGAATCGTAACACGTACATAGAGCACTATATAATTATAAAATATTTCGAAATTTCTAATAAAATCTTTTGACAAGTATTGAAAGAATATACAAAAATATACTTTTGAAAACTCTATTAGAAATTTCGAAATATCTAATCATAATATGGTGTTCTGTATACTTGTTACTATTCTAAATATCAATTATAATTTATTTGAATAAATAAATTTCGATAGCAGCCATGAATCGAAAACGACATTTCTAAATAATTTAAATGAATGTTATCAATAACATCATTCTAAATTTTGAGATTCTACGTTAAGAAGGGGCCGAACTATTTGTCTTTGTCTAATAGCGTTTTTCATAATTTATGTAAACACTATCCGGTATAACAAGAAAAAAATAGCAGCCCCCGCTAGATATTAGTATAATAAGTAAATTTTGTAATGACAATCAAATTTTTTCACTGCGTAGTTTTTGAATAATTAGAGACCTACCAAAAAAAGATAGGTTATATTCTCGATTGCTAGTAGGTCTCTAATTAGTCAAAAACTATGCGGTAAAAAATTTGGTTGTTATTACAAAATTTACTTATTATACTAATATCTAGCGGGGGCTGCTATTTTTTTCTTGTTATACCAGATAGTGTTTACATAAATGATGAAAAACGCTATTAGACAAAGACAGATAGTTCGGCCCCTTCTTAAGCACAATAAAATATCGGTCTATCGAAAATTCGAACCCCACCCATGGAATTTTTCGAATTTTCCAAAATTTTTGCTAAATAAATATTTTAATGAATTTTTTCCTCAAAAACTATCAACTTTTCGTTAAAACTTAATTGAATACTTTTTCTTGGAAATGAGATGTAGAATTTACCTGAATTTTTGCAAATTATAATATACTGATTTTTATGCTTACTTGATCGATTCAAACATACTATTTAGTATATCTAAAAATCGAGCAGGTTAAATTGGCTTTTTAAAGTCTTATTTTTTTTGGTTATTTATGAGGAAAAAATGTACGAAGCCTACAGTTGGGCAGCCTTCTTAAAGTTACTTAATTGTGCAAAAATGTCTGAAAATATCGTTATTTTGGATCAATGATGAGATTTGTGATTTTTTTTCTGAAAAAGTATTGATTTTTGGGACAAATGTATAAAAATTTTTTTTTATTGGAAATCATGTGTACAATATGAACATATTTTTACAAATTGTAATTAAAGATATTATGAACCATATATACTAAAAATTTAACAAAAAATAAATTTTGAAATTTCAAAATTTCATTTATAATTTGTGATGTTTAGCAAATAATGGTTTACAAAAATTTACATACATTTGACGTACAATTTCCAATGAAAAACATTTTTATACATTTGTCCCAAAAATCAACACTTTTTCAGAAAAAAAATCACTAATCTCATCATTGATCTAAAATAACGATTTATTCAGACTTTTTAGCACAATTAAGTAACTTTGAGAAGGCTGCCCAACTGGAGGCTTCGTATATTTTTTTCTCGTAAAAAAACGAAAAATATAAGACTTTAAAAAGCCAATTCAACCTGCTCGATTTTTAGTTATACTAAATATTATGTTTAAATTGATCAAGTAAGCATAAAAATCAGTATATTATAATTTGCAAAAATTCAGGTGAATTCCTCATCTAATTTCCAAGAAAAAGTATTCTATTAAGTTTTAACGAAAAATTGATAGTTTTTGAGGAAAAAATTCATTAAATCATTTATTTAGCAAAAAATTTGGAAAATTCGAAAAATTCCATCACGTTTAAATCCTGACCCCTTTGACCTGGACCTCTAAAATTTTTTTTGTATATTTTGGGTATCAAATAGAAAATTTTCACAGATTTTCGACGAATTCTATTTTTTTGTTAGGTGAGTTGACGTGAAACGTCCCATATATATGTGTTGTATTGAACTTATCTTTATTTCTCCTTCTTAACCTTTAGTACAATAATTTTAGGCGAAGCGTAGCCTTAGACGGTAAGTATAAAATTAAGCTGGCGAGCTAAAGACTCTTGGGTTTTAATACTATGGGTAAAAGACAGTTGCATTCTTTCGTATGTGTGATATTATTGATACTTTTATAATTTCGGGAAAAAGATTGATTGAATTTTGCATGTGATGCAGTTTAGAGTTTGATCACCTCTTGTGCGTTGCATTCTTGTGTGTCGCATTCTCGCAAATGTATAACGTTATTGTTTGCTATCGCAGTCTCAAGGTAGAAGACTTGACATATGATGCGTACGGAGTTCAATCACCCTTGAGTGAAATGTGCAAGATAAATATAAGTATAAATTTGTTATGAATGTTTGTCTTTGTTTACATTTAGTACTGCGAAGAATAGTATGAAGAAAGGCAGAGCGCCACCTATTTTTGATGGAACAGGTAGAATACGTGGGATGATAATTATTTTCTTACCGCCAACGATCTTAAGAGCTCACGTGCATCTTTTAAAGCGGACTGAATAACTTAGCGAGAATGTTTACTTGGTTTTAATGATTTTTTACTTGCAGTTACTAACTTTACTCAACTTTACACCCATTCCTGTCTTTCCTTTTAATTTCATAGCATTTGCAACAACAAAAGTAGTTGCTTTTTCGCTAAGACTTGCATTTTTGGCTCTAACACGCTGCCAAGCTCTATCAGCGAGCTTCATGTTAGCTATTTTTCGATCAGCATTTTTATCAGAATGAGATATTTCATGTTCTTCGCACGCTTAATCAAGTGGATTGATACCTGTATCACCTCTTTTTAGACGCTTTTTTAGTTTTGTTCCGGGACCACAATATTGATATCCAGGAATATGCATTTTAATACGTAAGTTATTGATTACTTTATTAAGTAACCCTTTACCCTTAGTGTGCTTCTGTGATTTGTGTACGAGCATCTCTCTTCAAGTGCTGATTTACAACTGATGATCAAAATATAAAACAAGCTTTTCTATTTTGAAAAGGTCAATCTTAGATTTGACTTTGTTACGTAAACATGGATTTTACTGAACAGAACGTCAAACTTCCCGTCACCAACTTTGATTTTGAGAAAACGAAAAGAAAAAAGCGACATGGGGAGTTACTTCCAGATAATATACGAGCAGTATTCTGTGGCCCATCAAACTGTGGAAAAACTAATAGTTTATTGGCTCTAATTACACACCCTAATGGTCTTAGATTTAAAATTTGTATGTATACTCTAAATCCTTAAATCAACCGAAATACCAATTTCTTCAAAAAGTTTTAGAACCAATTGAAGGTATATATATCTACCGTTTAGTGAACATGCATCTGTAGTGTCTCCAGATAAAGCCCTACCTAATTTAATTATGATTTTTGACGATGTGGCTTGTGAGAAGCAGGATAACGTCAGTGCTTTTTTCTGTATGGGGAGACACAAAAGTGTAGATAGCTTTTATTTGTCAGTCATATGCTCATATACCGAAACATCTCATCAGGGACAATATTAATTTGATGGTAATTTATCGTCAAGATGATGTTAATTTTAAACATGTGTATGAAGATCATGTGAATACTGACTTAACTTTAAATGAATTTCAAAATCTTTGTACAGAATGCTGGAAGAATGACAAGTATGGATTTGTTGTTATTGACAAAGATAGAGCAATGAATGATGGTAGATATAGAAAAGGATTTGACTGTATTGCTATTAAGAAGGGGCCGAACTATCTGTCTTTGCCTAATAGCGTTTTTCATCATTTATGTAAACACTATCCGGTATAACAAGAAAAAAATAGCAGCCCCCGCTAGATATTAGTATAATAAGTAAATTTTGTAATAACAACCAAATTTTTTTACTGCGTAGTTTTTGAATAATTAGAGACCTACCAAAAAAAGATAGGTTATATTCTAGATTGCTAGTAGGTCTCTAATTAGTCAAAAACTATGCGGTAAAAAATTTGGATGTTATTACAAAATTTAGTAATTATACTAATATCTAGCGGGGGCTGCTATTTTTTTCTGGTTATAAAGGATAGTGTTTATATAAATAATGAAAAACGCCATTAGACAGAGACAGATAGTTCGGCCCCTTCTTAAAAAGGAAGTATAAATTTTAATCTTTGCAGTTTGATTGTAGACAGCATCTTGTCAGCATGCCTGACTTTAAGAAAGAGAAAAATGTTCTTAGCGAGCTCTTACGGGCACGCGAGGCTATTAAAAAAAAATACTCTTTGTTAAAAAAGGAGAGAGATGATTTTGAAAAGGTTATTGGTGATACTTTAAAACCAGTTATTACACCACTCGAAAAGCTTGTCGACTCGACAACTGAAAGTGTGTCACGTTCTAATCACATTTCGGCCATAGACAGTAACAGAAAATCGGCAAAAAAAAGATTGAGATTTGATGAATCAAGTTATATTGTAAACGATATTAATAACTCGGATTCGGCGTTTGATAATGATGCTTCTAATGGCGATGATTTTTCTCCGATAAATAGCACAATGATGAATTCATCGTCCAATTCTGCAAATTCATCATTCTATATATTCACCATTTGTATCTGCACATAAAGAAACTGAGCCGACAGACTTTTTATCAATGCTAAATGGAAGCCGCAGCAAAATCGATAACATATACGGAGTGAGAAAAGTCAGTGGGGTATACATGATGGGTGATTCACAAATTCAATTTGATGATAGAATGATAAAAGTGAAAGATTTAAGTTTTTCTAAAAGTAGTGGTCTAATGGAATTGCTTTTCAAAAAAGAACCAGATGATAATCTTTTGAGTACAACAGATCGCAAGAACTATCGCATTATCCTGGAAGCAACAAATGCCCATAGAAAAAGACATAGCAAAAGTGAGAATATACGCTCTTCGAAGAGTAGAAAATATTAAAAAATCATAGCACCAATGTTCCGCAGTAATCGCAGTAGAATGTCTACCAGCGGAGGGGGTCTCCTACCTAAATATAAAATAGCAAAAAAGAATACTTCCATAAATCTAGTCTACTGGGATGATCCGAATAAGCTTGTCGAAAGGCTGCGATTATTAATAGTCGAAGGAGCTGCTGGAAATAATAATCAGAACAATGAAATCCAATCAATCATAGAGGAACTACGTGAAGCTGGACATATATATTGACGTACACAATTTTCAAATGAATAGTAGTAACATGAGTCTTGATGTGTTTGGTAGAAAACGTGAGGGCTCGCAAGTGAGTCGTGGTCCTCGAGGTATTGGATTCAATGTTACATCAGATGATGATTTTGATTTAGAAAATAAGCGGCTTTGCAATATTGGAGAGGCCAATCATCCAAATGATACGATTAGTTTGGATCACTAAATAATATCGTACAGAAAGAAGTTGATTACTAATCTTCTAAAATTATAGAAGTTGCTAAAGCTATACAAGAATATGAGAACAAAGTTGAAATATATAAAGCAGAAATAGACGAAAAATCAACTTATGTCTATGATATGACTCAACGAAATTTTGCAAGTATTGAATATATAATTAAAGAAATGAATAGACGATCGGATATTGCTAAAGCTGAAGTTTAAGATGTAACGTCAAAGAGTAGTTGAAGAGCTACAGAAGCTAGCACGTCGAAGGTACAAGGGAAGAAAATATGACATACGCAGATTAGATGAGACTTGGCAAGCTGACCTTGTAGAAATGATACCTTATTTCGAGGAAAACAAAGGTTTTCGCTACTTACTAACTGTCATAGATATATTTTCAAAGTATGCATGGGCTGTATCAGTCAAATCGAAGAGTGGCAATGATGTTACTCTAGCTATGAAGTCAATATTAAAACAAGGACGGGTGCCATCGAATTTACAAACTGACCAAAGAAAAGAATTCTACAATTTAAACTTTCAGAATCTTATGAAAAAGTACAAGATAAATCACTACTCTTCTCATAGTAATCTTCATGCAAGCATATGTGAACGCTTTAATGGAACTTTAAAAAATGCAATGTGGTTAGAATTCAGCAAACAAGGAAGTTATAAATGGTTGGATATTCTGCCTGCGTTAGTGAAAGCATACAATTCAAGAAAACATCGGACAATAGGAATCGAGCCTGAAAACGTTACGAAGATGAATGAAAAAGAAATCAAGCAAAACTACCCAACTGAAAAAAGACTTGTAAAAAAAATAAAATTCAAAGTAGGAGATAAAGTGCGAATAAGTAAGATAAAACAAGTTTTTATAAACGGTTATACACCAAATTCGTCAACTGAAATTTTCACAGTAACAAGAGTTGTAAAAACCAATCCCATAACTTACCACGTCAAAGATTATTATGATGAACCAGTCTCCGGCGGCGTTTATGAAATTGAAATTCAAAAGACTATGTATCCAGAAATTTATTTAGTAGAAAAAGTTTTAAAGAAAAGTGGTAAACGTGTATATGTTAAGTGGTTAGGTCTAAGTAACAAGCATAATAGTTGCATAGATGTTAAGATATTTCAAATTAGGGGCGAGGTTGTTAACAGTTTTAACTAAGTAGACACAGCAAAGAGTCACACACAAATTTTATTTCAAAGATTTATTGTTTAATATACACTCCTTATTTTGTACACTCGTATAAAACACAAAGAATACAGATCTACGCTAATAAAGTCCGGAGGCTCTACGATGTGTCGCTCAACAAGGACTGACAGACCGACCGACGCATATACAGAGAGAGAGAAGCTAAGAGGGCGCTTCTGCCCACGGCAGCCTTCACAAAAACCCAAACGTAAAATATGCGCACACTCTTGACACTCCCTCCCGCATATTTAAAGAAAATTAAAAGAAAACCTCTGACCGATCTGACCGACCATCACTCCCAATTACTTCTTCAAATTTTTACTTCCTGTAACAGAGAAACAGTTTATAGATTATATAAAAACATTTTATATTTAAGATTAATTTCATCAATTTAGCGTGCAACTTGAACGATAAGGGCTTAGTCAATACATCCGCTATTTGCTCTTTCGAAGCTAACCAATTTACTTTAACCAGATCTCTCGTGACACATTCTCGAACGTAATGCTCCTTGATCTCAGTCATATGTCTCAATTTTCCTTCTCCTCCAGTTTTAACACTTGCTTCCGCAGCTCGATTATCACACCATAAAGCCATGGGTGTGAACTCGTTCTTGAGAAATCTTTTTAAAGAGTTATATAAAGAAATGAGCTCCTGACAGCAGCCGCTCATGGCTACGTATTCAGCCTGACAAGTTGATAGAGCAACATACTGCTGTTTCTTCGTTCTTCAAGCTACAGTGTCTCCATACAGCTTTATGACGTACCCACTCGTTGTCAGAGATCCTTTACAGTCTCCAAAACTCGCATCTGAAAAGCCTTGCAAAGAGTCACCTTTACCAAAGTAATTTAAGCCTATATTGTTAGTGCCTTTCAGATATCTGAAGACTCGTTCTAACATTTTCCATTCCTTTTCAGATGGGTTGATTTGATGTCGACTGAGAACATTCACTGCGTAAGCAATGTCCGGTCTGCAAGTGTTAGCCAAGTAGAGCAAAGTACCAACAGCCTCTCGATAAGGTCGATTTGAACTATTTTCTGCGTTTATAATTGTGTTCAAATCCTCGTTTTCTTCGTGATCTTTTCTATCTCTGTTGGTTATTTGATTTGTGACCATAGGAGTCCTTTGAGGATGTTCCTTATCGAATCCAAACTTAATCAGCATCTTATCAATGTATTTCTCTTGTTTGATACTCAGATTCTTCTTTTCTCGATTTCTGTGTATCTCAAGTCCTAGAAATACTTTAGGTTCTTCGATGATCGTCATTTCAAACTCCTTCATTAATTTTTGCTTCATCTCGTTCAATTTTCCTATGTCGTTACTGACCAGCATCACATCGTCTACATAAAGCACAAGAATTAAAAGTCTGTTGTTTTCGCACCAAGTAAATAGACATGGCTCATCGTCATAGGTTTTTAAATTAAGTTTGAGAGCGGTTGCACGAAATCTTTCGTTCCAGCACTTGGGACTGACTTTCAGTCCGTATAAAGCTTTTTCAAGTTTACACACTTTGTCTCGTCTCGTTTCTGCTGTGCAGTTTACTCCATCAGGAATCTCCATGTAAACTTCATTATTGAGAATGCCATTCAAGAACGCTGTTTTAACATCCATTTGACAGATGTCCATATTAAATCGATTTGCGATGGCTAGCACAGATCTAATTAAGGGCAGACGTGAAACTGGTGCGTAAGTTTCCTGCAGGTCATAAACATTCCTATCTTTAAAACCTCTGATAACAAGCCTAGCCTTGTATTTTGTGTTACCATCTGGGTCCTCCTTTTTCCTCAGAACCCATCTAGAATCAATGATGTTGGGTTTATTTTCATTTCTCGTCTCTGGTCTATCAACTGTTCTCCAAGCGTTGTTTTTATGAATGGAATTTAATTCGTCCTCGATAGCCTCCTTTCATCGTAGTTTATCAGTTGATGACATGGCTTCTTGATACGTGGCAGGGTCTCCATTTAGTTTAGCAATCAAAGCTGTAGTAGTTTCTTCAGTTAAAATTTCTTCATTAGTGATATTTTCCTTCACTTTCCTTGGACGACCTCTTCCTCTTTTAGGCACTCCCTCCGTTCTCGTTGTCTGATTCTCCTTTTCATTCTCGAATTCAGTAAACCATGTATCACGATTTACCTCGCTGTCCAGTGTCTCCCAGTTATTTAGTTCTCTACGTTTACACTTATCAGCAAAGACTAGCTTCTCGTTGAACCTGACGTCTCGACTCTCGTAGAACTTTCCTTCTTCAGGTTTGAACAAAACGTAGCCTGTTTCCTTGTATCCAACCAAGACAGTTCTACTTCCAATACCTTGAAATTTAGGACCAGTTTTCCTTTGCACCTTCATGTAAGCTAGGCAGCCAAACCGTTTCAGTTGAGTGATGTCTATCTTGTGATAAGGAGCAAATTTCTCTAACGGTGACATCATATCATTAGAAGCATGTGGCAATCTGTTATATGCGAACACAGCAGATCCCAGAGCCACATCCCACATGTTTTCTGGCAATCCTGAGTCGTAAATCATTACTCGTACCTTCCTTTGAATGGTTTGGTTGAATCTTTCGGCAATACCGTTATGTTGAGGTGTATCAGGACAAGCCAGTTGATTCTCCGCTCCTAGTTTTTGCAGTACTTCCACGGTGTGTCCTCCTGTATACTCGGTGCCTTGGTCTGTTCTGAGGTAACAAACCTTAGTATCTTTTTCCAATAAATTTCGAGCACTCTTGACAAAAGATTCCAAGCATTGACCGGTTTCGTCCTTGGTTTTCATTGGGTATGCCATGGCCAGGCGGGAGTAGTCATCTATAAATACAGATATAAATTTGTATCCCTTTGGATAGGTACTTGGACTTATTACACCCATTACATCTGAGTGTATTATCTGGAGTGGTTCAGATGCTCGTTGCCTAGTCGAATTGAATGGTTGTCTGTTGAGCTTCGATATCATGCATACTTCGCAATCTAGTATGGATTCATCGAAGTTTGTCTCCTTTAAGTCCTTAATCTCCTTATATTTTCTTTGTAACTCCTTTAGATATTTAAGGGACGCGTGTCCCAGTCTAGCGTGCCAGATCATAGCTTTACTGTAGGGAGAAACAACCTCAGTAGTTTTTGAATGCTCCATATCCAAAACAATCTCATCAGTTTCTTCCACTTCCTCAGTATTATTTATAACTCTGTCTCGCAGAGTGTTGTTGAAGTCTGAGATCCTTTTGGCCTTTGTTTGTTTCTCCTTATTTTCTTTTTCTTCTCTATTCGTTCGAATTGAGTCGTATAATTTTACATGCATTTTCGACTTTTGTATCGATTACTCGTTCCCCCTCGTTAAGTCCCGAGCACTCACCGTTCTCTTTATGAGCTTCCTTTCCTTTATGAGACTCGTTACTCCTTTTCTTATTGTTATATCCTGACTTGTTAGGGTTAGTGTGATGACTATTCTTTTCGTGAAGTTTAGTTTTTTTTGCTCGAGACTCGTCTCTGTCTCCTTAGTGGGCAATTGTCACCAATGTGGTTCGTCATTTTGTTACACTCGTAACAAAGACGAAGGTTCCCACTGGGACACTCCTTACTCCAGTGGCCTATCTTATTACACCTGTAGCACCGTACATCACTCGTAGCTGTCATAGCTGCAGCTCCTCCACTCGTGACTCCTTTCAGCTGGTTCTGAATACTCTCCATCTGCAAAATGTACATTCTCAGTTTATCATAGTTTAAATCCTTTTCAGTTGTAGTTTTGTACATAAAATCAATATTTTGAATCTGAGGTACGTTTGCTACAATAGCATTAAAAAAGGCATCTCGTATATCCTCGTCAGACAATGATTTTACGTCTGGTAGGTTGTTGTGATTCCTAACTAACTCGTCAAAACGATCTAAGAATGCGCTCGCTTTCTCTTTGTTCGGGTTATATTGCAGACCGTAAAGTTGTCGTTTGATTGTGGCTGTTGTTACGTTTCGTTCTCGCAATTTTATCTCCTTGAGTCTGTTCAGCAATTTTACCGGATCCTTAATATCTACCACTTTGCTATGATAATTAGCATCAATGTGGTTGATGATGATGTCTCGAACCCGAAATTTGTGTTTTTCTTTTACACTCTCGTTTAGAACATCGTTCGGCTGTTTAGACTCATCAATCACGTACAAAAGATCGTTAGCTTGTAACTCGGATGTAAGATAGTCCATGAAGTAATCCATCTTCATTGATTCAGTCAATTGGTATTTGCGAAGAACGGATTTATTCATTAAACCGGCCTTCAAGGTTTCCTTTAACTCAACTGAGGAATAGTTAGCTGAGTTATTTCCGTTCATCGCCTTCACTTTCTCTCTTATCATCCGAGATATTTCAGCTTTAGTTACTCGTTCTCCTTCGATCTCCGTAGAATTACAACAACCTTTATTGCAATATTCTCGTTCACTTTCACTCGAATAGCCATTTAGATAAACATTATCAACCTGAGTCCTGAGATGATCAAACTCGTTATCCTGGGTTTCTCTCAGATCCTTCAGGTCATTGCTGAATTTCTCCCTCGACCAATCTCTAAACCTTCCTTCTCGCCTTGACATCGTTTTCTCGAAGGTGTCGAGTCGATGTTCGTATTCTTCGAGTCGATGTTCGACTCTGTCGAATCCGGTCGAGAGAGCAGTCAGCTGATTCATAATTTCTGTAAAATGGTTAGAGGTGAGATGTCTATCTGTTATACGACTTGTTTTATCTATTTCTCGTTCAAATTTAATTTTATTTTTGTTTAAAATATTTTCTTAACATTGAAGTTACACTTTGCAATACTTTTAATTTTTAGGTTTTGTTTACCTCCCAATACTGATGCGGAAGCATCGTCTGCTCGTTTGTTGGTTAGGTCGACCTCGTTGGACTCGTTCTCCTTAGGTGCCTCCTTGCCTCCAGAGTTCTCCTCCTCTCCTTTATCGCAGCTGCGTTTCTTTCCGCCTCGACAGTAAGGCATCAGCAACGGCATACCTTTCTCGTTTTCTTTGGCTATCTCTTTAGCCAAAGCTTCCAGTTGCTCCTCAGTGACAAACTCCTTATCTATAAATCAGTTTTATAATAAATGGAAAAATTCGACATTACTGAACACAAGCAATATACGAATTTAAATATTAATTAAATTTATTTTCATCAGTGAACTTTATTTAACACTGATCAAGTCGACATTTTGTTCCTTATTTCGTTAAGTCTCTGACAGACTGAACACAAGTCGTATCAGAATCAAAACTTTAAGGATTGTTAGTTTGGTACATTAAAATTGTCACTAGTTTACCTCGATGTGAGATACCGAACTCAAGTATTCACTCGCGAAGTTTTGACTAGTTTTGTAATTAATTATTTTGTAATCAATTATATTAAACTTCATTAAGTTTAAATTCATTTGCATATATGTATATACATACATACATCTATGTATATATACACCTGTTTTCTCCTATACATATATAAGTTCACATTCACACACTTGCATTTTCGTACGTATACTTGTATCATCACTCACACCTAAATCTTTTGCACTGATACATATATCCATACACGCATACATACATACCTAGAGTGTATGAAACTCCAGACTCCGTCTCGAAGTATACTCGTTTCTCCTTTATAAAAACTCTCATTTCCTCGTTGCCGTGCCTGTCCTTAAATCCAAAAACTTCTTCTTGAGTTTTCAAGAAAAGAAGCAGATTTTTCCTTTCTGTACAGAATTTAAAGAAATTAACCTTTTTATATTGAGTTAAACTTTCTGAAGTGGGCCACTAAAAATCGAGTAGTTGAATTTAATATAATTTTTCACAGATAATTGAAGGTTTATATGTCAAAATCAATGTCTTAAAATATTTTTGGAAAATTTCAATTTTTGAAATATTTATAAACAAATGAATTTTTTTTCGCTATTTTGATAAAATAGTGATTTCTCAGCAACTATTCGATAAAAATTAATGAAATTTGGTTTACATATGTATTAATACTAATAGAATAATATACTAAAAACTTTTTTTTATAAAAACCGAAAATTATTTTTAAAAAAACCATTTTGCAATAAGCTATTGAAAATTTATTCAACTTCTCCTAAGGCTAGGAAATTTTTTCAGGGGGGATTTAATTTTTAAAGCATAAAACTAAAAATACGTGGAAGAAAATTTTAGTGCACTTAATTAGAAAAATAATTATGCATTTTTAAATATTGGAGTATGAGCGCAGGCTGACTGGTTTTTGGCTTGTAAAATGAAAACTACTAAGAGAATTACTATGGTGTCAATAGAAAATTTGTAGAAAATTAAATTATCAAGAAAATGAGAGGTCAAGCGATCTGATCGGTTTATTAGAACCGAAAAAAATTTGGAAAAACGGGAGAATTTTTCGTTTTTTCAAAAATTTATAACTTTGTTATTTATGAAGATTAAGAGCTGAAATTTGGCATCGAAGTAAATAATTATATCTTTTTTAACGGTCCGAAGGCAGATACTATCGGATTATTAGTTTCTGCGCATTTGCAATTTTAATTTTTTTACGCTTTTTTTGTCAGGTTGTTATTAATTTTTTAAAATCGTTGTACATACTTTTCCAAAACGGTTTTGAAAACTAGAAATAAAATACTATTGAACATAATTTTAAGTTTTTATTAAAATAGTGTAAAAAATTAAAAAAATTAAACGCTTTACGGCACGCGCCTGTATATTTATATTGCTTCCCCGTACATCCCCACTTTTTACTGTCCGTCGCATGCTCGGCCGTTTACATTGATGTTATATAGTGCATATTTCATAATAAAAACTTGGAATAATGTTTAATGGTATTTTATTTCTAGTTTTCAAAACCGTTTTGGAAAAGTATGTACAACGATTTTAAAAATTAATAACAACCTGACAAAAAAAAGCGTAAAAAAATTAAAATTGCAAATGCGCAGAAACTAATAATCCGATAGTATCTGCCTTCGGACCGTTAAAAGAAGATATAATTATTTACTTCGATGCCAAATTTCAGCTCTTAATCTTCATAAATAACAAAGTTATGAATTTTTGAAAAAAACGAAAAATTCTCCCGTTTTTCCAAATTTTTTTCGGTTCTAATAAACCGATCAGATAGCTTGACCTCTCATTTTTTTGATAATTTAATTTTCTACAAATTTTCTATTGACACCATAGTAATTCTCTTAGTAGTTTTCATTTTACAAGCCAAAAACCAGTCAGTCTGCGCTCATACTCCAATATTTAAAAATGCATAATTATTTTTCTAATTAAGTGCACTAAAATTTTCTTCCACGTATTTTTAGTTTTATGCTTTAAAAATCAAATCCCCCCTGAAAAAATGTCCTAGCCTTAGGAGAAGTTGAATAAATTTTCAATAGCTTATTGCAAAATGGTTTTTTTAAAAATAATTTTCGGTTTTTATAAAAAAAGTTTTTAGTATATTATTCTATTAGTATTAATACATATGTAAACCAAATTTCGTTAATTTTTATCGAATAGTTGCTGAGAAATCACTATTTTATCAAAATAGAGAAAAAAAATTCATTTGTTTATAAATATTTCAAAAATTGAAATTTCCCAAAAATATTTTAAGACATTGATTTTGACATATAAACCTTCAATTATCTGTGAAAAATTATATTAAATTCAACTACTCGATTTTTAGTGGCCCACTTCAGAAAGTTTGACTCATTGCGTATATATATAAATATAATTTCTTTTTTAATTTATTAATTTTAATAAATCTAGATTTATTTATTTTATTATTTTCGCTAATAGCTTTGTTACTTTTACTTTCGATATATATGTTTTATATGTTACGGCGTCCCATAGTTTTCATATAGCACATATATATACATGTCGTACTCGTATAGCCATATCATGTATCGCCATATTTTATTCACGTTCGCGTTCCTCGTTCCTCGTTTCTCGTACAAGCGCGGCATCGTTCTCGCGCGTGCTTGACGCCTCGCGCCATCTTTACACTGTTCTTCTTTCTCTGTCTCTTTCTGTCTCTTTCCTAGATCGACGCAAATCCGCCATATTGATTTGCCTCGAAACAAAGAGTCCAGAAAGAACGCCAATCTCGAGAAAGAAAACCCAACCGACATGTCAGCTCCAATTTTAACACGAATTTCGTTTTGCTAACAATCATTTTGATTTAAATATATACATACACATACACGTGTGCATGCACATCCATACATATACCGATGCACATGTGTGCCACGCTCATGGCTTTCTCCATTCCACGACACCGAGAAACGCGCACTAACCGTTTTTACGTTTTCTCGCAGCAAAACGAAATTCCTCCTCGTCTTCCTTTCCCGTACATAATGCATTTCATTTTCTTTTAATTTCTTACCTCGCTCCATCTCCCCTGTTGCCGGGCTTTGCGCAGTGGAAGCTTGCTGGGCTTCCATAACCTGTTAAGATATTTCAACTTAGGGGCGAGGTTGTTAACAGTTTTAACTAAGTAGACACAGCAAAGAGTCACACACAAATTGTATTTAAAAGATTTATTGTTTAATATACACTCCTTATTTTGTACACTCGTATAAAACACAAAGAATACAGATCTACGCTAATAAAGTCTGGAGGCTCTACGATGTGTCGCTCAACAAGGACTGACAGACCGACCGACGCATATACAGAGAGAGAGAAGCTAAGAGGGCGCTTCTGCCCACGGCAGCCTTCACAAAAACCCAAAAGTAAAATATGCGCACACTCTTGACAATAGATAAAAATGAGATTATTTGAATAAGCTAAGATGTATTTTACAACGTATTTCAGTGTAATAAATAAAAAAGAAAAAAATTTAATTTTATTATGTTTATTAATTTAAGTTATGTATAAAATATTTTTATTATTGAAATTTTCTTTTTATGATTCAATATAAATATAATAATTATAAGTGGTGGTGATAAATAAAAAAAACAATTATATAATGATTAACAATTTTCATTTATTCATGTATTCTTATTATGTACAATTTACAATAAATAGTTTGAAAAATAATTTGACGAGTATATTTTTATTTATTTTAAGCCCGATCGAATTTAAAAGAAGTTCCTCTCAAATACATTGCAACCAAACGTAGTTTGCTTGCTTCACCGCAAAGTTTGTAAAAAAATTCTTCATCTTTTAGAATTGCTGATGAAATCTCCTCTGGTAGGAATACCTGAAAAATTATCTCGAATTCTGCTACAATCTTGACACCATATCGTGTCTTCGTCTCTTTAAGTTCTGTCACCATGTACTGGCGATCTTTTTCCAAGTCTGTAAATTTTTTCTTTGGCAAGAAGTCGCTTCCAGCAATCTTATTAAGTGTTGATAAATGCATTCTGAAATCAAAAAGAAAATAGTAAAAATTAAAATTTCTGTTAAAGATGATATTTTATTAGGAAAAAAAATTATACTGTAAACTTACATGATTAGTTAGTTGACTCTTGGTTTCTTTGTAGGAGGTTGATCATTCTCAAGCTCTTCGATCACTTGAATGTGCTCCTCATCGTGCTCCGTCCCTTGATATAGCTCATTCCTTACCTCGATTTCTGCCCTTTCTATCGCCACTCGTAATAAATCCCTTCTCTCACCTTCTTCAGAACTTATCCCCTCTATTGATGGATCCCAGTCATGCAGGAACTCCTCTAATACGTCATACTCAATAATGATTTGCTCACCTTGGTTGCCATGAAGTGTCACCCCCACTCGTGCTGCACTATTTTCATTGGATGGTTCATCCCCTCTCCTAATTTCCCCCTCTCTCTGATGCTCTGTATCATTCATCTCCACTTGCATTACTCCATTTTCATTGGATTTATCCCCCCTCTCGATTTCCCCCTCTCTTCTATGCTCTGTAACATCCATCCCCACTCGCGTTACTCTATTTTTATTGGATACTTCGTGTCCCCTTTTCTTTTCCACCTCCTGCTCTTCTTCAGCAGCCATTTTTCTTGCATATTCCCTCTCTACTTTAAGTGCAGCTTGCGCTATCTGTATCTCTTCAATTCTAAAATGACCCCATGGTAAAGTGTCTGTACTATCAGGCAATAAAAATCTCTTATCATCATGTGGACTTACAAGGAGAGTGTTTCACCTTTGGGTCACCGTTTTCGCTGAAATTTCAAAGCCATTGAAGAAAATCACTAAAAAAGTTACTAGATTTTCAAACGCTTATAGTTCCTCAGCATTATTAGCCAGAAGCTTAGACCATTTTTTAAATGAAAGCTGAGCTCAAATCCTTTCGAAATAGTAGTTATAGCATATCGAAATATTATTTTTTTCCAAAGTTATAGCATAATAAAGATTGAACCGAATTTTAGCTTCTATTATTAATTAATGTTTTAAAAAAAAAATTCAGGTCCAATCTTTATTACGCCTTAACTTTGGGAAAAAATAATATTTTGAGATAGTATAGGTACTATTTCGAAAGGATTTGAGCTCAGCTTTCATTTAAAAAAAGGTTTAAGCTTCTAGCTAATAATGCTGAGGAACTATAATAATAAGCTAATAAGCGTTTGAAAATCTAGTAACTTTTTTAGTGATTTCATTCAATAGCCTGTAACTAGGGAAATATTGAGCGTTGGCCTCTCAAATTTTAGCTTTCTTCATATTTCTGCATCAAAAAAATATTCCTAAAATTTCAGCAAAAACGGTGACCCGAGGGTGAAATACTCTCCTTGTTAGTGCAATTTTTCTTTGCTTTTCAGTATGCACTGTGTGTAATTTTGATCGAATATTGCACTGTTCACGGTGTGTAATGACAAGATACTGAAGACAGCTTCGGTAATCCTCGAAAAAGATTGTTTTCTTCACGACGTTAGATTTAATACCTTTAGCTTTTTTCACTGTGTCTCCCCCATCAACCAAAATACTGTAGATTTTACTCCGCAAACCTATGAATTCAGACATAATCTTGCCACAGCATTCATCTTTCATTAATCCAGGAACTTTCTTTTTGACACGTGGAATATTAAACTGATTATTTTCAGCATAATCAGAAGTATCAAATCTGTGAATGTCTTCCTTCATTGTCTGATACATATCAATGTCTTCAACTTCATAAATTAAACTATCCGTATCTGTAGAAGTTTACATTTTTGTCCTAGTCGCTGTTTCATATATGAGTAATGAAACTCATATAGCAGTGTTTTTGATAAATCAAGGATGGAAAAACCAACGTATATAGGTTTTTTTATTGTGATACTCGTTCTCTTCAGCTGAACAGCTACCAAATTTTCATTAAAAATTGCACAACTGTGAAAATTTGGTTGAGCTATGCGTGCTTCTGCTCCATATCTGCCTGTGAATTTATTTATTAATATCACGTCAACACGTGACCGCTCTCGTTCGATGCACTTTCCATATACAGAGTTAATAAGCAATTTATAGAAGAGTTTTTCAAACTCATTCTTCGCTTGCTTCCTCTTCTCGGTATTTAATTCAACATAAGGTTTGAGCCATGCCTTTTGTTCAAAACTTAAAATTCTATGTACTTTTTTTAATCCAAGTCCTTATCTTGTTTAAGCGTCCAATAATGTATGACATACCTTTCGTTAATGTCTCAAGTAGTGAGCAGTTTTTTTTGCTCCAAGCCTGGTGGTGGACGATGTTCTGCGCAAAAAAGGTAAATCCCGATGTTCATCATGGATTTCTACAGGATATTCTAAATCCACTTCAGCAATATATCCTATATCCGAATCTGGCGGTGTATTGAAGAAATCTGGCATCGTTTCATAATCAATCCATTTAAATTTTTCTATCGGTAAATGTTGTATCATCGCCCAACCATAAAGATTATTAATATCAAAATATAGAAGGGTCTTCTTTTTCTGTTTTTTGTTATATGAAGGACCTATTTATGGAAGTTTGCCTTTGCATATCGGTTACAGCACTGGTTTATTCCTCCACGGATGCCTGCTTCGATAAACATTAACATGTCAATGTCTGTCAAAAGTTCCAACTCTACCTTCGTCATTTTAAGAGCTGCTGAAAACGTTAAGTCTGGAGTTGTGTAAAAATGAGCAGGACATAAATCGTAGGCTCTAAGAGAGGTCTCTTGGAAACTTTCGAAGAGGTCAACCAATAACAAAACATCGATATTTAAGTATAAAACCGAGTACTCTCCTAAAGTTTTTATATTGGATTCATTCCAAACTTGAACAGCGTGCTTATAATCTTCTTCAGCTATATGAGAATCCATTAGTTTATTGTAAAAGTCCTTTTTTTCTGGCAGCTTTGTAGACATCAATTTATTTAATCCATCCACAAAATCGTACGGGAATACACCTTTCCGTCTAAGAAGATTTATCTTAGCATCTGTAAATTCATCTGTTTGAAATTTCCTTCTTTTTTGCTTCCTATAAAGTAAAATTGAAAAATGAAATAATATGATTATTTTATTTATTCATTTATTTATTTTGAATAATTTATCTTTTGAAGTAGACGGTGTTTGTTGCTCAAATTCTTGACCCGCCGAGGAGGTTGATGGTATTGGTTCCGTTGCTCTATATCCTGAAGAGGTAGAGGGAACCGATTTCTTTTCATGGCGATGTCTGTTTTCAGAATCATCTGTAAACAAAAATAAGAAAATAATATTAGGAATAAAATTGTATGTAAAATAAAAAAAAATCATAAAAAAAAATAAACTTACTTAGCGTCTTTTTCTTCATGGGGATCGGTCCAAGATCATTAATTGATCTTTTTAGTCCCTTGTTGCTCTGTTTTGGTCCTCTGCTTGATGTGGTTGAACTTGAGGATGAACTCGAGCTAGAGCTTGAGCTGCGATTCCTTGACCGCCGATTTATCTGTATCGATGTCTTCAATGTTGACTGCTGTGTTGACTGCTGATTTCTTTCAGCGGAACTCTCTGATGAAGTTCCTGGTGTAGGATGATTATACAGCTGCTGCATAGCAGCCGTCAGAGGCAGTGGTGGCACTGAAAAAGAAAAAATTAATGTAAAAAAAATCATTTAAATATTTTTATATTTTATTTCATACTTACGGGAATCCACTGCATGCATCGCCCATGACACATGTTCCAACATCATAAGCAATGTTGGTCCATTTGCTATTAACCATCTAATGCGATCCTGAACTGCTTTAATATTTCCAATTTTGTCTTGAGCCATTTTTCTATTTTCTTTTAAGTTGATCTTCGAAATCTTTTTCTGTAGTTAGGAAAAGTTGAAGATGATCCTCGAACTGACGAAATGTGGCTTGGAACGAGGTATTTATACAGAAAATTAGGATACTTATTTTACAATGTTTTTCATGAAAATCCTACGATTGGTGAAAATTTTCTTTTAAAAAATTTGTCACCTCCCTTAGAGAAAATTTAGTCCATCCTTCATTAGTTTTGTACGCGCCTAAGATTTTAGTTTTTACCGTCGTGGAACTAACCCTTGCAACAAATATCGTTTTTTTGATCAAAAACATACATAGACCTGTGACTAACAAATTAAAAAAAAGGGGGAGCATTTTTAAGAGGGAAGTCATGTATATATTTTCTGAAATAAGCAATCCTTCTTTGAAAATAATTAATCCTTTCAATAAATATCTTTTTTCTTGAGAATACTTTTAAAAACCTGAGATAGATTAAGCTTTCCTAATTTTTTTCTTAGTAAATTCAAAGAAAAAATGAATGCACCTGTAAGATTACTTTTTTCCCACACACACACTTGATACGAAAAAAAATAGTTTTTAACCTACACAGTGGAAAAAAATTTGTAATTTTGACACACATTTGTATTACAGATGAAACACAAATTTATTTGTGTTCAAATTTACAAATTTTTTTGGTGTAATTTTCAAAGTTAAAATTTTAACATAAAAATTCATAAATAATACAAAATTTTAAATAATAAAATTTGTAAATTTTACAAATTTATTTGTGTTAAAATATAATGATTGAAATGATGATTAGATATTAAATAATAACTTTCTCGTATTTCTTTCTGTTAATATATGTTGGCGTGGATCAATAAAATCATAAGTAAACTAATCTCATTTGACAATATTACATTTTCGTTTAAAGGCGAACGTGAACAAATGAGTACGAAAAGAGCTGATCATTTTTTAATATGAGTATATCATAAAAATAGAGCCGGTTAGTGGCTCAGTCAGTAGAGCGTTGGATTCGTAATCTCGGGGTTCTGAGTTCGAATCCCGCTCTCGGCCACTTATTGATGGAAGCACCACTGTACGTTACATGTGCTTTGTTCACAAACACACTTACGAGCTCCGTTGCTGATTAGCTACACAAATAGCATAAATATAGCGACGTTAAAGAAGAAAAGTATGCAAATTTTTGGACTTACAAAAAGAGTCCATGGCATTTGAGTCTCAGATTTTCTCCTAACTTTGAGATATTTTTTCATATGTAAAATTATGAAAAAAGTCTTATTCCTAAGGTGCAACTCTCGATTTTTGCCGAGTTATCAGCAGATTTGTCTAAATTAAAATAAATTGCATCTTTTTATAGTTATACATTTTTTAAAGTACTTATTCTAGAAAGTTTTTATTTTATCACGTGAGATCTCATGTCATTTTTTTCAGTAGGAAACTGCTGATATCTTGGCAAAAATCGAAAGTTGTACCTTAGCAATAAGGCTTTTTTTATAATTTTATATAAAGAAAAAATATCTCAAAGTTAGGAGAAAATCCGAGACTCAAATGTCATGGACTCCTTGTTAGCAGAAATTAATATTCACAAACTAAAATTTATCTTGCATTTAAGGCATTTTTATTGCATAAAATAATAATAATGCTAATATATAATTATTAAAAGTATGAGATTATTTGAATAACTCAGTACACACATGTTTGTAAAAATAACAAACTCCGTGTGTTAATTCTACAAAAATTTTTGTGTCGATTTTAAAAGTACACAAAAATTTTTGTACCAAAAAAAATTTCACGAATTACACAAAATTTTTTACTGCGTAGTAGGCCTCAGAACACTTTTCTATAGGAAAAATCGACTTTTCATTTTTTCCAAATCCCGGCCGTCTAAAGGTTAAAGAAAAGGAATTCTTCTTTTTACAAAAAAGGTTCTCGTAAATCTTATAATAAATGCACCTGCAAGATAACTTTTTTCTAATTCACACACTTGTTACGAAAAAAATAGTTTTTAAAAAAAAGACCCTTTTAATAAATAACTTTTATCTCAAAAAAAAAATTTCGTTTTTCAAATTTCCGACCACCTGCAAAAAGTTGATTTTCCTTAAGGAAACTGACACACACCTGAGACAAGAAAATATTTTTTAATAGAAAAAGATTTTCTTTTTTACAGAGGTGGGTCTCGTATATCTTCTTCAAGCATTCGTTCCTTTTTTTAAAACATGAAAAAAGAATACGACCGACCCTTTTAATAAATATCTCTTCATCTCAAAAAAACAAGAGAACAGGTAGCTGACCCTTTCAATAAATCTTCTTCTAAAAAAAAAGATTTTCTTAAAAAAAAAGAAAAGACGGGGCATAACAAAGTGACTTAAAAAATAAATATATTTATATATATGATAGAAGGCAAATTTATAGTTTGGTCATTTATTATACAGGTTACATGATCTATTATTTTCATGCACCTGCGACTCAAAAGAGAACACACACGTAGTGTACTGCATTGAGATAAAGGTCATCAGTAGATAAGCTATAGGCATACTGTATCAGGTTCATTCTGGATCACCCCCTCTCTCCTCAAAGTGATCGAGAATGTAATGTGTGTATAAGCCCATAAGAGTATCCCCTTCTTCGAGTGATTTTTTGAATTTTGGTTTTTATTTACGCCCACCCTTCCCTACTCCATGTGATCGAGAATCCGACATGTGTATAAGCATATAAGAGTAGCCCCTTCTCCGTGTGATTTTTTGAATTTCAGTATTTTGTTCACGCCCACCCTTTCCTACTCCATGTGATTTAGAATCCAATATGTGTATAAACCCATAAGAGTTACCTTTTTTTTGTTTGATTTGTAGGTGCCCCCATACGGTAGGGAGTCCCAAGATGTTTTTTTCTTTTGAAAGATTAATGTTTACGATTGCATGTTTTTCTTTTTTTCTTTAAGCCACCTTCTTTTGATCGATAGATATTTTTCCTTTGGTCAAGGAATATTTTTCCTTATCTTTTACAAATAAGAGTTCTCTTCTTTTTAAAACAAGATGAAAAAAGATAGCTGACCCTTATAATAAATTTTTTTCTCAAAAAAGATTTTTTTTTCAGAAAGATAAAGACAGTATTATATCTTAAAGGTTGCATGATTCATTATTTTCATGCACCTGCGACTCAAAAAAGAACACACACAGTGTACTGCATTAAGAGAAAGGACATTCTTTTCCTTCTCTCCTAAAAGCAGGTAAATTTTTGTGCAACGTTCAAGAAAACGCATAGTGGGCAACGCTACAAAAAAGACTCTCCATCCGCCGAAAAAACTGTATGTTTGCTAGTGACCCTTTCGCTTCCCCGCAGCGCCACTTAGTCGGCGCAATCAGTGTGCTGAAAACGGACTCTGATTACTCCGATAATCTTAATGCAAAGACTCTCCATCCACAGAAAAATTTTACGTTTGCTAGTGACCCTTTCTCTTTCGCTTTTCCGCAGCGCCACTTAGTCGGTACAGTCAGTGTGCCTAAAACGGACTCTGATTGCTCCGATAATCTTAATGCAATCGGTGCTTTACGTAATGCTGAAGGATACATGCGGCGCCTAATGTCTTTGAATGCAGGTATACACAGAAAACCCTCGGTCTCGTCATTGTTTACTACTGCATGTTTTTTCTTTTTCATCTGTATGACAGTTTCTTTAACCCACATGCTTCTGATCGATGGATATTTTCCCTTTGGTCACTTTCACATTACTTTACTATTCAAAGTCACTTTCTGCTTGTTCCGATAATCTTAATGCAATCGGCGCTTTACGCAACGCTGAAGGATACATGCGGCGCCTAATGTCTTTGAGTGTAGGTATACACAGAAAACCCTCTGTCTCGTCATTGTTTTACCACTGCATGTTTTTTTCTTTTTCATCTTTATGACAATTTCTTTAACCTACATGCTTCTGATCGATAGATATTTTCCCTTTGGTCACTTTCACATTACTTTACTATTTAAAGTCACTTGTTTTCATTTTGTTGGAAAGAGATCTTTTTTTCCTTTTCGTAAAAATATGTTTTCTTTTACTGAGAAAAGAAACTTTTTTTTGGTTTTCATGTTTATAATCTTACAATCTTTTTTCTTTCAAAATTGAAACTCTTATTGTGCCCATTCTATATCCATGTATTAAGTTAAAAAAAATAAGGTTATTGGTGAATTTTTTTCTTTTCAGAAAAGGTTTTCTTGACAGGTTTATATTTTTGAAAGTCACCTGTTATCTTATTTTATCTTTTTTTTTTGAGAAAAAAGGTCTTTTATTTTTTTCCTAAAACGATATATCGGTCATTTAATTTTGAAAACGAAGCCCTTTGCGAATGCATTCTTATTAGATAGAAAAGAGGGCGTGGAAAATACTTGGAGGATTGTCAAAAAATTTTTTCCGCAGGTAAGTAATTTTTGTAAATTTTTTTGTATAAATACTGTGCTGCATGCAATGTTCAGTATTCAGTCTCTCAAGCTTCCTAAAGCAAGATTGAAAAATTTAAGTTTCGATTTTAATCATATTTAAAAAAATAAAAAATAGAAAACTGAAAAAAAAAACCAAGAAAACAAAACTAGTGCGAGCCTCAAAATAATGAGGGATAGAATCCAATGGATAATGAGGAACGGGTCGTTGATCTTGTTGATGCTTGATCACGTAACATGGGGGATGGATGCAATAACATCGTGTAAGTTATATTTGATAATTCTTTTTCTTTTTTCATAATTAATAGTTTTTTTATATATTTTTTCAATAATTAATTATTTTTGTTTTTTTTTAGTGCCACCGATGTCGCAGTCTGCTTCAATGCAGCAATTATATCAAGGCTTCGAAAATATGGAAACTCCGAGGGCAAGCCCGAAGCGCTCGAGAAAAAGATCATCGAGCTCGAGTTCGAGTTCAAGTTCGAGTTCCAATGGAACTTCATCGAGTTGCTCTTCGTGCAAAGCAACGCCCAAGAAAGTTCCCAGAGTCAACAACGAGGATGTAAGAACTCCTTTTCGAGAGAATTCGCCGCAACCAGGGCCCTCAGGCACAAGTAAGTTAAAAAAAAAACAAAAAATATTTCATTAAAATATAAAAAGAAAAAAGATTAAAATATTTATTTTTTCTGTTTCAGGATCACAACTTCGGGAGAAGTCTCCGCAACCAGGACCCTCGGGTACAAGTAAGTTAAAAAAACAAATATTTTATTAAAAAAGAAAGATGATTAAAATATTTATTTTTTCTGTTTCAGGATCACAACTTCGGGAGAAGTCTCCGCAACCAGGACCCTCGGGTACAAGTAAGTTAAAAAAACAAATATTTTATTAAAAAAGAAAGAAGATTAAAATATTTATTTTTTTTTGTTTCAGGATCACAACTTCGGGAGAAGTCTCCGCAACCAGGACCCTCGGGTACAAGTAAGTTAAAAAAACAAAAAATATTTCATTTAAAAAAAAATAAAAAAATGAAAAAAGTTTAAAATATTAATTTTTTTTGAAAATAATAATTTTATCTAAATAACTAATTAATTTTTTTTTCCTTTTTTCAGAGGTGAATGGCAGCGCTACTATCCAGGAGAATAGACCTCCTCCCGCAAGACGAATCTTGCAGCTTAAAAATTCAGGAAAAAAAATTATGATGAATGAAAGGCTTCCTAAGTCTAACCAGGAGGATGAGAATGCCAGATTCCCTAAATCAACGCAGGAGGATGAGGGAACAGTTTCGTCATGCAGTGGTCCCGTGATAACAGAAGATATCACATGGCTTGATTAAAAAATTGTATTGAAAAATAAATTTTATGTATATGTATTTTTTATGTAAATGTAAAAAAGAATTTTTGTAACTGGCGGAAAAATATGTAATAAAAATTTTAATTCAATAAAAAAAAAATAATAATAGTTCATAAAATCTTAATCTCGCTTATTTCATGAGCCTTCCTGTACAATAATCTATTTTATAAAAAAATTTTTTTTTCACTTAAATAAATTATTATAATTAAAAATAGTAGTTGGTTTGGGAATATTAAATTAAATTATAATAATCATTGATAAAATTTTTATTTTTTTAGAATCACATAATTATTTTTTTCATTTTAGAAATACAATTATTTTTTTTCATTTTAGAGATACAATTATTTTTTCATTTTAGAAATACAATTATTATAGTATTTTAATAAGATAATAATAAAAAAATTAAAAAAATTTTACTCATTTGCAAAATATAAACATGTACATTTCATTTTTTGTTTTGTTTAAAATAATTATCAACCTCATCTTTATCATTAATATTTAAGTAATTTCGTATAGCAATCGCATTATTGACTGCACACACGGGTCTTTTTCTTCTTATACAGAAAACGTGGTTCAAGCAGAAGTGGCGCTTATCACCTATTATTTCTTCTAATGCTGGACAGCCGAAATCTTCAACATTTGAAATTGACCTGCGAATAAAACAAACAGAATAATTAAACTATAATATAAAAGTATGAAAAAAGTATTAAAAAGTATTAAAAAAGTATTAAAAAGTATGAGAAAAGTAAAAAAAATTATGAAAAAAGTATGAAAAAGTATAAAAAGTATAAAAAAAAGTATAAAAAAGTATAAAAAAGTATAAAAAAAGTATAAAAAAAGTATAAAAAAGTATAAAAAAGTATAAAAAAGTATAAAAAAGTATGAAAAGTATTAAGAAAATGATTAATTTGAATATAAAAAATTTAAATATATTTTTACTTACACACTTGGTAAAAGATTTTTCAACCATTGCACTTTCTGCTCTCCTTTGACAAATAATTTTTTGATTCCTTGCGAGCAGATTTAGAAAACACGTTGTAGACGATGATATGGAATATCTCCGGAATTCCATGCTATACCGTGATGGAACCTTTCCACCCACTGAGCCATGCATTTTTCTTCTGTATTTAGTTCCTCCCATGTAATTGGAGATTTGAAAACATAGACTGTAGGTAAAGCTGTTTTTCTAAAATTGAGGAAACTAACTTCTTTGAAAATAAAAGAATCCTCTGATATTCTTTGAAATCCTTGAATATCACATATATAAATGCTTTATTCTTCCGCAGACTGCATGATATAATTTTTGAACAGCATATCGTAATCACGAGTTTTAGCCATCTCGTAGCGTTGGATGTTTCAGTATGAATTAATATCGGGAAATGAGAATAGAAAATTTTCAAATCGTAAGTTTATGTCAAGCAATTCCCCTCTTACTTTTTTAAGATTGAACGATGGAAAATCGCTCAATCCTCATTGGTTAAAACTAAGAAATGATTCTGATAGGTTAAAAAAGGTAAAAAATTCATCCCTACCCGTGAAAACCTCTCTTTTTTCTGAAAAACTTGCACTCCGTTTTACTATTGGTTAGTTAATTGAATTTTCCATTTCCCCTTATGTTAACTTTACCTTTAAAAAGGACTGAAGTTTTCTGGATGAGCATACTTCGTCAGAGGAGTCGTGAGTGTACATAGTCATCGGGACTAAACTTTACTAATCGTGAAAGTTTGTATTTGTGAAAGATTATTATAAATAAAAGAAAAAAATGTCTTCAATTAATTTCTTTGAACGTCTTGTGCAACTACTCCGTGATACTTTACGAAATGTAAATGAACTGAACAATACCGATCTCCATTATTGGATAGATATGTGCAATGGTAGTTTAGAGAAATCAAATGAAAAAATTGTCAATTCTGATCTTACAAGAGGAGGAAAGCAGAGATATAAAACTTGTGTGTTACATCTTTCGGGTATTCAAGTTCAATTTGAACATCATCTTCAACGAGGAGGTGGTCTGCAATCTGAAGAAACAGAAGCTTCTGTTGAATGGCAAGATGTGCAGTCAGCTTTCGAAAACAGAATTAGAACTGGCGTAGTGATAAATATAAATCATGTGGATATTTTAAGTTTTTTAAACGACGCCCAAGAACTCTTTAAAGCACATGTAAAGTCATGCTTAGAAGAATATAGTGCTCTGAAAGTGAATTCGGATTTCACCGCAGAATTTTCCATACAGAAAAGTAGTGAGGAATTGACAGATATTAAAAATTTTACAACCACAAGTACTTCAATTTTCATGTCAATGAATCTAGAAGAATGGTTCAAAATAAATATCAAAGATTTTATTTTAACACAAATAGAAGAATTTCAGGAAAAAGATTCTGGCTGGGCACTAAAAAGTATTATAAGTCTGAGTATAAATATGAAAAAATATTCTCCGATCAAGGGCAGCTCGTACATTCCTCTACCACCATTTATACAAAAGAAAAAAGCATGTGTCAATGTTCGTAACAATGACAATCAATGTTTCAAGTATGCTATCCTCTCAGCAATATATCCAAGTGAAACTAATACTAATAGAGTTAATCAATATAGCGTGCATGAGAACAAGTTGAAATTTAATAACATAGAATTTCGAGTGACACTTAAAAATGTTCCAAAATTTGAAGAACTGAATAACATTTCAGTAAATGTGTACATGTTGAAGAAGTTTGGACAAAATTTTGAAGTATCACCTTGCCACATTACATCGGATAAAAAGGAAGAGCATGTCAATCTACTCATCATCCAAGACTTGTACATCGATGAGTATGAAAAAGATAATCATTCTGATGATATTAGTTTACCCAAATACCACTACGTTTGGATAAAAAACATGTCTCATCTTCTGAGATCTTAACTATCTAAGACACATGTAAAATCATTTTATTGTGAAGAATGTTTACTAGTCTTTTATAATGAAGAAAGATTGCAAGTTCATGAAAATGATTGTAAAAATTTGAATTATTGTCGAATTAATCTACCTGACTCTCAAAACAACATTCTGAAATTTGAGGATTATTATAAAAGCGAAAAACTTCCTTTTATTATTTATGCTGATTTTGAATGTTTACTTAAGCCTATAATGAATGAGACTGCCTTCCAACTTCATGAAGCATATAGCATAGGATATTATATAAAATGTAGCTTTGATGACAGCTTATCTGCTTATAAGTCATATAGAAAAAATATCGAAGATGGACAGACTCCTGCACAATGGTTTGTTCAAGAATTAAAATCAATCAGTGAGGAAATTGATAAACTTTACAAGAATCCGAAACCATTAAAACTTACGGGTTTAGAAGAATTATCTTTCCAGAGGTCAACCATTTGTCACATATGGCGAAAACTAATCCGTGATGAAGAACTCGCAGTACGAGATCACTGTCATCTCACAGGACGGTAAGATATTAGTTATAGTTATATTTCAATGAAAAAAAATTTACTTTATCATGCAAATTTTTTTAAAATATCTATTTTTTTACATTAGTTTCAGAGGTGCAGCACATAATTCATGTAATTTGAATTACAAGTATTCAAAATTTATTCCTGTGGTTTTTCATAACCTTAATTACGATACACACTTCATTTTGAAAGAGATAGCCACATTTTCATAGATGGGAGGACGAGTTACGCTATTGCCACATAATAAGGAAAAATATATTTCTTTTACAAAATGCATAGATGGCAGTGACCTAAGTTTTAGATTCATAGATTCTTGGCGTTTTCTTCCTTCGTCATTAGAAAAACTTGCATCATACTTGGAAAATGTGCCGATATTGATAAAAGAGTTTCGAACTGATGGATTTACAGATGAGAAAATTGATTTTCTTAAACGTAAAGGTATATTTCCATATGATTTTGTAGATGGATTGGATAAGTTATTAGTTACGAAATTGCCAGAGAAAAATCAATTTTATAACCAACTCACCGATTCTCATATTGCTGATGAAGACTATGAGCATGCTATTCAAGTCTGGAGTAAGTTCAATATAAGGACATAAGGCGAGTATACGGATTTATACTTAAAAACAGATGTTTTACTATTGGCGGATGTATTTGAAAGTTTTCGAGAAACATCTCTCAAAGCTTACGGTTTATGTCCAGCTCACTTTTATACGTCTCCAGGCTTGACATTTTCAGCAGCGTTAAAAATGACGAAGGTAGAACTGGAGCTTCTTACAGATATAGATATGTTGATGTTCATTGAAGCAGGTATTCGGGGAGGAATAAGTCAATGCTGTAATCGCTATGCCAAGGCGAACAATCCATATATGGGCTCTTCGTATGATGAAAAACAGAAAATGAAAACACTTATGTACTTTGATACTAATAATCTTTATGGATGGGCAATGGTTCAATATTTGCCAGTCGGAAAATTCAAATGGGTAGAATATGAGACGAATCCAAACTTTTACAACGCACCGCCAGATTCAGTTATTGGATATATTGCTGAAGTAGATTTGGAGTATCCTGAGGAAATACATGATGCACATCGAGATTTTCCATTCTGCGCAGAGCATAGCTCGCCACATGGCTGAAAACAAAAGAAACTTCTCACTACTTTGAAGAACAAGGAGAGATATGTTATTTATTATCGAACACTCAGACAAGTGTTGAAAAATGGACTTTGACTGAAAAAAGTGCATAGAATTTTAAGTTTTGAGCAAAAGGCATGGCTCAAACCTTATGTGGAATTGAATACTCAAAAAAGAATGCAGGCTAAGAACGAATTTGAAAAACTTTTTTATAAATTGTTAATCAATGCTGTCTATGGAAAGTGCATTGAGCGAGAGCGGTCTCGAGTTGATATCCGATTGGGAAATAAATTTACTGGTAGATATGGAGCAGAAGCACGCATAGCTCTACCAAATTTTCACAGCTGTGCTATTTTTTATGAGAATTTAGTTGCCATTCAAATGAAGAGAACGAGCATCACAATCAAGAAACCAATTTATGTTGGATTTCGCATTTTAGAATTATCAAAAACATTAGTTTATGATTTTCATTATTCATATATGAAAAAGCGAGTTGGAGACAAATGCAAACTTTTGTATACTGATACTGATAGTCTCATATACGAAGTTGAGGATGTTGACATGTACAAAATAATGAAAGAGGACATACATAAATTTGATACTTCCGATTATGAAGAAAATAATCCGTTCGAAATTCCTCGAGTTAATAAGAAAGTTCCGAGTTTGATGAAAGACAAATGTAATGGTAAGATAATGACAGAATTTATAGGATTACGAAGCAAAATGTATAGTATTTCAATCGATGGAGGAGAAGTTATAAAGAAAGCCAAAGGTATGAAGTCCAGTGTTGTTGAAAAATCAATTACTTTTGAGGATTACCGAAGCTGTCTTCGGGATCTCACTATTATATACCGTGAACAGTGCAATATCCGTTCAAAATTGCATACTATGCATACTGAAAAACAGAGAAAAATTGCTCCAAGTCCTCACGATGATAAGAGATTTTTATTGCCTGATAGTACAGATACTTTATCTTGGGGACATTATAAAATTGAAGAAATACAGATAGCGCAAGCTGCACTTCAAGTAGAAAGGGAATATACAAGAAAAATGGCTGCTGAAAAAAAAGAAAAAGAGTGGGAGGTAGAAATGAGGAGGGGAGATACACGAGTGGAAATTGATGCTACAGAGAATGAAAGAGAGAGGGAAATCGAGAGAAGGGATGAAGTAACCAATGAAAATAGTGCAGAGCGAGTGGGGATGTCACTTTATGAAGGCGAGCAAATTATCATTGAGTATGATGTGTTAGAGGAGTTCATGAATGACTGGCATTCATCAATGGAGGGGTCAAGTTCCCAGGAAGGAGAAAAAAAGGATATATTACGAGTAGCAATGGAAAGGGCAGACATCGAAGTGGGGGATGGGCTATATCAACCAACGGACCACAATGAGGAGCGCATTCAAGTAATCGAAGAGCTTGAGGACGATCAACCTTGCACAAAGAAATCTAAAATCGACTAACTTTTTAAATAAGTTACAATCTATTTTTTACCAAAAAACATTATTTTTTTTCATCAAAATTTTTCTTTAACAGAAATTTTTAATTTTTTTTACTTTTTCTTGTTTTCAGAATAGATTGAACTGCACTAAACAAGATTGCTGGAAGCGACTTCCTGCCAAGGAAGAAAGTCACAGACTTAGAAAAAGACCAGCAGTACACGGTGACTGCACTGAAACAAGTCAAGACAAGATTTGGAACCAAGGTCGTAGCAGATTTCGACCAAAGCTTCCAAGTCTTCTTACCAGAGAAGATTTCATCTGCAATCTTAAAAGATGAAGAATTTTTCTGCAATCTCTGTGATAATGCAAATAAACTGCGTTTGATTGCAATATACCTGGGAGGATCTTCTTTTAAATTCGATCGGGCTTAAAATAAATAAAAATATACTCGTCAAATTATTTTTCAAACTATTTATTGTAAATTGTACATAATAAGAATACATGAATAAATGAAAATTGTTAATCATTATATAATTGTTTTTTTTATTTATCACCACCACTTATAATTATTATATTTATATTGAATCATAAAAAGAAAATTTTAATAATAAAAATATTTTATACATAACTTAAATTAATGAACATAATAAAATTAAATTTTTTTCTTTTTTATTTATTACACTGAAATACGTTGTAAAATACACCTTAGCTTATTCAAATAATCTCATTTTTATCTATCCAACTATTATGCTTGTTACTTAGACCTAACCACTTAACATATACACTTTTACCACTTTTCTTTAAAACTTTTTCTACTAAATAAATTTCTGGATACATAGTCTTTTGAATTTCCGTTTCATAAAAGCCGCCGGAGACTGGTTCATCATAATAATCTTTGACGTGGTTATGGGATTGGTTTTTACAACTCTTGTTATTGTGAAAATTTCAGTTGACCAATTTGGTGTATAACCTTTTTTAAAAACTTGTTTTATCTTACTTATTCGCACTTAATCTCCTACTTTGAATTTTGGTTTTTTACAGGTCTTTTTTCAGTTAGGTAATTTTTCTTGATTTCTTTTTCATTTATCTTCGTAACGTTTTCAGGCTCCATTCCTATTGTCCGATGTTTACTTGAATTGTATGCTTTCACTAACTCAGGCAGAATATCCAACCATTTATAACTTCCTTGTTCGCTGAATTCTAACCACATTGCATTTTTTAAAGTTCCATTAAAGCGTTCACATATGCTTGCATGAAGATTACTATGTGAAGAGTAGTGATTTATCTTGAGTAGATAGGCTATAGGCATACTGGCACACCCGGATTCTAGCACAGCCCATGGTGTGCTAGAACCCGTACGTATTCTAGCATAGCCCATGGTGTCTTAGAACCCGTACGGATTCTAGCACAGCCCATGGTGTGTTAGAACCCGTACGGATTCTAGCACAGCCCAAGTGTTTTAGAATCCGAATGTGAACTAGTATGCCTATAGCGTTATCTACTTTTTTTTTTTTTCTTATAAATGGTTTTGTGAGAGATAGAATAATTTCATGAGTTTGACATTGTGTAGTGCACAGACAGTCTTATAAATTGGATTATGGTTTGTACAAACAGTAACGCATTTGAAAGATGGGTTTAATGGGTATCCGTATTCATTGATGTTATAAACGGGAAATTTGAATCTTAGCAACCATTTTCGTTTGAATTCATTAATAACAAAAATTTTTGTAGCATCATGTAAATGTTCACGGAGTAAGTTTGCAATTTGAAAGTAATCTAGTCCATCAGTGTTCCAAGCTATTCCATGATTATGTTTGAGTCGAATGTTTTCTTCTTGCAATTTGTCGGAGAGCCTTTTCCATGAAAAAGGTTTTTTGAATAGATGAACGATGGGATCACCACTGTCGTTGAGAGGAATGATTGCTATTTCCTTTAGAACATATTCACCACCCATTTGCTTAAAACCAATCATGTCTACCGCATATTCCATTTCGAAATATTAATTTTTTTACGTAAAAGTGAAGATAATTCAGACAAGCTTCCGAACATCTCCACTAATAGGATTGTACTGAACGATGCGATCGTGTAAGATCATGCAATAAGCTGAAGTATTAGCTGGAAAGTCAGTTTGAGACTCAAATTCTAGACGTACATCGACAGGAGCGCTCTTTAGAGATTCGTTTTGTCGTGAACAGTCAATAACTATAAGTGGTTCAAAGTTAATAAACTGAGACTTTGTCAACAATGGTTGTGAATCTCTTCCGTAATAGCTTTTCTGAAAATTAGCATACATATCATATAGAATAGCAAATTGATTCTTAGATATGTCAAGATTGAGATTGTTGTACGGATAATATTGCGAATTCAAGAAAAGTCTCATATTATTAATATTACAGTGGTCAAAGCGACTGGCATTTTTAGTTCTTGAACCTTTTTTCCCCGATTGTAATCCAAGAATCATGAAACGTGGTTTCTCCAATTGACTTGAAGTTTTTACCGTCCAGACGTGTTTATTTGTTGTTGGAAGAAGAGGATATTTAAATAACTCCCATGAACGAAAACTCATAGAAATAGGATTATCTTTGCCAATGAAATTTAACAGCTGGATTTTTTGTTTATCTGATGCAATAACATATGGCATTAACCACTTTATCTTTGATATTTTTATTTAATAAGGTTCATATGTGGTTGCATTGTTGGCTACAGTACCTTCCTGTACTATAGCATTCAGGTTATTTCTTGATCTTGTGAGAATGAGTTCATGCTTCATATTAACAACAATTTTCTTGTAATCTTCTGCAAAGCCTAAAATCATACTTAGTGGGATAGAAACGTCAAAATTTCCATGATCATCTACAATTGTTTTGTTTCCTTCTTCAACACCAAGCCAGCCTGCATTTTCTAATGTTAGAGTCTGATTTGGATTAAATGAAGTGCATCCCTTCATGAGACTCCTCAAACCAACATTTTTACTTTTATCTACCTCTACAGCATTAAGTTCATATCGAATTTCATCAAACAGATGACAAATGCCATTGTTAACGAAATTAGTTTCAGTTAGTGCTTGTCTATCTGGTTTTTGTAATTTTCCACATACATGGATGTAACTACATGATGGTAAGAGGCATAAATCTTGATGCTGAATAGAAATACGGATTTCATCACTGTTATTGAAACTTAATGTGGAGTATGGTTGATGTGCGTGAACCTCATAATGAGCAATAGACTCATCGAATGCGACACCTGATTGAATGCTTAGAATTTCGTCCATTTTTCTGAAAGCAGCAGCGAATGATACAATTTATCTTTTTCCACGTACTTTGAGACCTATGCTTTTGAGAAACTGGATGCTCTTCCGTGTTAACGGTTTGAGTACCTTTGGACGACTGATGGTGGGTTGACATGATGGCTGACTTATATGCACACTTGAATTACAAACGATTCCCATTATACAGATTTTATGTGAAGTCTAACAGTAATTTCCTCTCCTCGGAAATTCACTAAATTTCCGTCTTGATCAACGATTCGGATTTGAAGATGATCTATACTTTTAACATTAAGTGGTAAATATATGACATGCGATGGAACTTCTATGATTTTATATCCTGGAGGAACTTTTGGGAAAAACTCATAGATCGTGTGAACTTTTTTGTCGTTGATGTAAGCACCTGTAGTAATATTACACTCTACTCTGAGTGCGTTTATTTTCAATATCTTCACAGGTAAATCAGAGCTGTGATGAATGTCTTCATGAAGAACGCGACGAGTGAAACCGAGAAGACTGCCTATTGAATCGCGAGGTCTAAGATCTATCTGATGGCTGCAATAAATTTCACTTCTGAGAGTATTGTTGTTAGCTTTCAAGGAAAACTCGATGTCTTTAGATTTCAAATCTTTTTGCAAAAATTGATTAATAGCATCAATTTCATAACTGCCAGTAGGAATAATAATAATCTTCTCTCCGTTTATATGAAGTTTATTATTCGAATCGTCAACATTGGGAATCGAGTTGAATGTTAAAAGTTCAACTAAACCCAAAACAAAATTCTTATGCTGTAGTAGTTCTATTGAAGGAAAATATTGCGCTTCTAAGATAGAAGATTTGCCTGAAAGACTCAAAGTGAAACTATCTTCCATGACTGTTTGAAAAAGAATGATCCTGCTTGTCTGAAAACTCTTCTTTTATAGTCTTTCACACAAGAATTGAAGACAAAGATGTCCACAAATAAAGGAGTCAAAATTTTGATATCTTTTATAGTTGTATTTCACTTCTTTCACGTTAAAATATAACATGAGATCTATAGGGGGTTTAAGATCACCAAAACTATCAAAATAAATCACTTCAGAACCTCGTTTTCGATAACATACCCAGTGAGTGCCTTTGTTTTGAAAATCATCTTAGTTAACTATAGCAGATTCGTTATGCCATGGGTCATTAGAAGGTAGATTATTTCTCATGAAAACACCTCGAAAATATGGGATTTTCATCATACGAGCATACTTTATAATATCATAGTCAGTCAGTGCACGATTTGGCAAAGTTAAATCGAAGCTTTTTTTTTTTAACTTGACCATTACCGATATCAGGTTTCATAAATAATCCCATTCCAGTTTTATATGGTTTAAGATAGAGACCTTTTCCTAGAGCAATAGCTTCTATAGTTTTATTATGTCTCTTACTTTTTTCATAATTTTTCTGTGCAGCTTTAGCCTCATTTACTGCTTTAGCTATTCCAGCAGTTCCTCCAGCCAGAGCACCAGTTGCACTTAGTGCTGCGAACAATGGTATGAGAAAAGGCAGAGCGCCACCTATTTTTGATGAAACAGGTAGAATACGTGGAATGATAATTTTTTTCTTACCGCCAACAATCTTGAGAGCTTCACGTGCACCTTTTAAAGCGGACTGTATAACTTTGCGAGAATGTTTACTTGGTTTTAATGATTTTTTACTTGCAGTTACTAATTTACTCAATTTTACACCCATTCCTGTCTTTCCTTTTAATTTCATCGCATTTGCAACAACAAAAGCAGTTGCTTTTTCGCTAAGACTTGCATTTTTGGCTCTAACACGCTGCCAAGCTTTATCAGCGAGCTTCATGTCAGCTACTTTTCGATTAGCATTTTTATCAGAATAAGATATGCATGCTTTGCATGCTTGATCAAGTGGATTGATACCTGCATCACCTCTTTTTAGACGCTTTTTCAGTTTTGTTCCGGGACCACAATATTGATATCCAGGAATATGCATTTCAATAGGTAAGTTATTGATTACTTTATCAAGTAACCCTTTACCCTTAGGGTGCTTCTGTGATTTGTGTACGAGCATCTCTTTTCGAGTGCTAATTCACAACTGATGATCAAAATATAAAACAAGCGTTTATATTTTGAAAAGGTCAATCTTAGATTTGACTTTGTCACGTAAACATGGATTTTACTGAGCAGAACGTCAAACTTCCCGTCGCCAACTTTGATTTTGAGAAAACGAAAAGAAAAAAGCGACATGGGGAGTTACTTCCAGATAATATACGAGCAGTATTCTGTGGCTCATCAAACTGTGGAAATACTAATAGATTATTGGCTCTAATTACACACCCTAATGGTCTTAGATTTGAAAATTTGTATGTATACTCTAAATCCTTAAATCAACCGAAATACCAATTTCTTCAAAAAGTTTTAGAGCCAATTGAAGGTATATCATATCTACCGTTCAGTGAACATGCATCTGTAGTGTCTCCAGATGAAGCCCTACCAAATTCAATTATGATTTTTGACGATGTGGCTTGTGAGAAGCAGGATAACGTCAGAGCTTTTTTCTGTATGGGGAGACACAAAAGTGTAGATAGCTTTTATCTATCTCAGTCATATGCTCATTTACCGAAACATCTCATCAGGCATAATATTAATTTGATGGTAATTTATCGTCAAGATGATGTTAATCTTAAACATATCTATGAAGACCATGTGAATACTGACTTAACTTTAAATGAATTTCGAAATCTTTGTACTGAATGCTGGAAGAATGACAAATATGGATTTGTTGTTATTGACAAAGATAGAGCAATGAATGATGGTAGATATAGAAAAGGATTTGACTGTTTTGCCATTAAAAAGGAAGTATAAATCTTAATCTTTGCAGTTCGATTGTAGACAGCATCTTGTCAGCATGCCTGACTTTAAGAAAGAAAAAAATGTTCTTAGCAAGCTCTTACGAGCACGTGAGGCTATTAAAAAAAGATACTCTTTATTAAAAAAGGAGAGAGATGATTTTGAAAAGGTTATTGATGATACTTTAAAACCAGTTATTACACCATTTGAAAAGCTTGTCGATTCGACAACTGAAAGTGTGTCACGTTCTAATCACATTTCAGCTATAGACAGTAACAGAAAATCGGCAAAAAAAAGATTTGACGAATCAAGTTATATTTTAAACGATATTAATGACTCGGGTTCTGCGTTTGATAATAATGCTTCTAATGGCGATGATTTTTCTCCGATAAATAGCACAATGATGAATTCATTATTCAATTCTGCAAATTCATCATTCAAATCTATATATTCACCATTTGTACCTGCGCATAAAGAAACTGAACCGACAGACTTTTTATCAATGCTAAATGGAAGCCGCAGCAAAATCGATAACATATACGGAGTGAGAAAAGTCAGTGGGGTATACATGATGGGTGATTCACAAATTCAATTTGATGATAAAATAATAAAAGTGAAAGATTTAAGTTTTCCTAAAAACAGTGATCTAATGGAATTGCTTTTCAAAAAAGAACCAGATGATAATCTTTTGAGTACAACAGATCGCAAGAACCATCGCATTATCCTGGAAGCAACAAATGCCCATAGAAAAAGACATAGCAAAAGTGAGAATATACGCTCTTCGAAGAGTAGAAAATATTCAAAAATCATAGCACCAATGTTCCGCAGTGATCGCAGTAGAATGTCTACCAGCGGAGGGGGTCTCATACCTAAATATAAAATAGCAAAAAAGAATACTTCCATAGATCTAGTCTACTGGGATGATCCGAATGAGCTTGTCGAAAGACTGCGATTATTAATAGCCGAACGATCTGCTGGAAATAATAATCACAACAATAAGATCCAATCAATCATAGAGGAACTACGTGAAGCTGGGCATATATATTGACGTACACAATTTTCAAATCAATAGTAGTAACATGAGTCTCGATGTGTTTGCAAGAAAACTTGAGGGCTCGCAAGTGAGTCGTGGTCCTCGAGGTATTGGATTCAATGTTACATCAGATGGTCATTTTGATTTAGAAAATAAGTGGCTTTGCAATATTGGAGAGGCTAATGATCTAAATGATGCCATTAGTTTGAATTCACTAAATAATATCCTACAGAAAGAAGTTGATTACATATCTTCTAAAATTATAGAAGTTGCTAAAGCTATACAAGAATATGAGAACAAAGTTGAAATATATAAAGCAGAAATAGACGAAAAATTAACTTATGTCTATGATATGACTCAACGAAATTTTGCAAGTATTGAATATATAATTAAAGAAATGAATAGACGATCGGATATTGCTAAAGTTGAAGTTTAAGATGGAACGTCAAAGAGTAGTTGAAGAGCTACACAAGTCAGCACGTCGAAGGTACAAGCGAAGAAAATATGACATACGTGGATTAGATGAGACTTGGCAAGCTGACCTTGTAGAAATGATACCTTATTTTAAGGAAAACAAAGGTTTTCGCTACTTATTAACTGTCATAGATATATTTTTAAAGTATGCATGGGCTGTACCAGTCAAATCGAAGAGTGGCAATGATGTTACTCTAGCTATGAAGTCAATATTAAAACAAGGACGGGTGCCATCGAATTTACAAACTGACCAAGGAAAAGAATTCTACAATTCAAACTTTCAGAATCTTATGAAAAAGTACAAGATAAATCACTACTCTTCACATAGTAATCTTCATGCAAGCATATGTGAGCGCTTTAATAGAACTTTAAAAAATGCAATGTGGTTAGAATTCAGCAAACAAGGAAGTTATAAATGGTTGGATTAAGAATTACCCAACTGAAAAAGACCTGTAAAAAAACCAAAATTCAAAGTAGGAGATAAAGTGCGAATAAGTAAGATAAAACAAGTTTTTGAAAAAGGTTATACACCAAATTGGTCTACTGAAATTTTCACAATAACAAGAGTTGTAAAAACCAATCCCATAACTTACCACGTCAAAGATTATTATGATGAACCAGTCTCCGGAGGCTTTTATGAAACGGAAATTCAAAAGACTATGTATGCAGGAATTTATTTAGTAGAAAAAGTTTTAAAGAACAGTGGTAAACGTGTATATGTTAAGTGGTTAGGTCTAAGTAACAAGCATAATAGTTGGATAGATAAAAATGAGATTGTTTGAAAAAATTAAAATGTATTTTTAAATATAATAATGTAATAGATAAAAAAAATTTAATTGTATTTTGTTATATTATTCAGATATATTTAAATAAAATATTGTAATATAATTATAACTATAGGTGGTGATGATAAATAAAAAAATAAATGTATAATGTTAATATGTTTTTATTTATTTATGTATTATTATGTACAAGTTACAATAAATAGTTTTAAAAATCATTTCGTAGATATATTTTTTTATACTCGATCGAATTTGAAAGAAGTTCCTCCCAAATACATTGCAACCAAACGTAGTTTGTTTGCTTCATCGCAGAGTTTGTAAAAAAATTCTTCATCTTTTAGAATTGCTAATGAAATCTTCTCTGGTAGAAATACTTGAAAACTTTGCTCGAATTCTGCTACAATCTTGACACCATATCGTGTCTTCACCTCTTTAAGTGCTGTCACCATGTACTGGTGATCCTTTTCCAAGTCTGTAACTTTTTTCCTTGGCAAGAAGTCGCTTCCAGCAATCTTATTAAGTGTTGATAAATCCATTCTGGAATCAAAAATAAAAAAGTAAAAATTAAAATTTCTGTTAAAGATGATATTTTATTAGAAAAAAAAAAATTATACTGTAAACTTACATGATTAGTTAGTTGACTCTTGGTTTCTTGGTAGGAGGTTGATCGTTCTCAAGCTCTTCGATTACTTGAATGTGCTCCTCATCGTGCTCCGTCCCTTGATATAGCCCATACCCCACCTCGATTTCTGCCCTTTCCATCGCCACTTGCAATAAATCCCTTCTCTCACCTTCTTCGAAACTTATCCCCTCAATTGATGGATCCCAGTCATGCATGAACTCCTCTAATACGTCATACTCAATAATGATTTGCTCACCTTGGTTGCCATGAAGTGTCACCCCCACTCGTGCTGCACTATTTTCATTGGATGGTTCATCCCCTCTCTCAATTTCCCCCTCTCTGCTATGCTCTGTAACATCCATCCCCACTCGCGTTACTCTATTTTTATTGGATACTTCGTGTCCCCTCTTCTTTTCCACTTCCTGCTCTTTTTCAGCAGCCATTTTTCTTGCATATTCCCTCTCTACTTCAAGTGCAGCTTGCGTTATCTGTATCTCTTCAATTCTAAAATGACCCCATGGTAAAGTGTCTGTACTATCAGGCAATAAAAATCTCTTATCATCGTGTGGACTTAGTGCAATTTTTCTTTGCTTTTCAGTATGCACTGTGTGTAATTTTGATCGAATATTGCACTGTTCACGGTGTATAATGACAAGATCCTGAAGACAACTTCGGTAATCCTCGAAAGTGATTGTTTTCTTCACGACGTTAGATTTGATACCTTTAGCTTTTTTCACTGTGTCTCCTCCATCAACCAATATACTGTACATTTTACTCCGCAAACCTATGAATTCAGACATAATCTTGCCACAGCATTTATCTTTTATTAATCCAGGAACTTTCTTATTGACACGTGAAATATTAAACTGATTATTTTCAGCATAATCAGAAGTATCAAATCTGTGAATGTCTTCCTTCATTGTTTGATACATATCAATGTCTTCAACTTCATATATTAAACCATCCGTATCTGTATATAGAAGTTTACATTTTTGTCCTAGTCGCTGTTTCATATATGAGTAATGAAACTCATATAGCAGTGTTTTTGATAAATCAAGGATGGAAAAACCAACGTATATAGGTTTTTTTATTGTGATACTCGTTCTCTTCAGCTGAATAGCTACCAAATTTTCATCGAAAATTGCACAACTGTGAAAATTTGGTTGAGCTATGCGTGCTTCTGCTCCATATCTTCCTGTGAATTTATTTATTAATCGCACATCAACACGTGACCGCTCTCGTTCGATGATCTTTTCATATACAGAGTTAATAAGCAATTTATAGAAGAGTTTTTCAAACTCATTCTTCGCTTGCTTCCTCTTCTCAGTATTTAATTCAACATAAGGTTTGAGCCAAGCCTTTTGTTCAAAACTTAAAATTCTATGTACTTTTTTAAATCCAAGTCCATTATCTAACGCTTGTTTAAGCGTCCGATAATGTATGACATACCTTTCCTTGTTGTCCAAAGTAGTAAGCAGTTTTTTTTGCTTCGAGCCTGGTGGTGGACGATGTTCTGCGCAAAAAGGTAAATCCCGATGTTCATCATGGATTTCCACAGGATATTCTAAATCCACTTCAGCAATATATCCTATATCCGAATCCGGCGATGTATTGAAGAAATCTGGAATTGTTTCATAATCAATCCATTTAAATTTTCCTATCGGTAAATGTTGTATCATCGCCCAACCATAAAGATTATTAATATCAAAATCTAGAAGGGTCTTCTTTTTCTGATTTTCGTCATATGAAGGACCCATGTATGGATTGTTTGCCTTTGCATACCGGTTACAGCACTGGCTTATTCCTCCACGGATACCTGCTTCGATAAACATTAGCATGTCAATGTCTGTCAAAAGTTCCAATTCTACCTTCGTCATTTTAAGAGCTGCTGAAAACGTTAAGCCTGGAGTTGTGTAGAAATGAGCAGGACATAAATCGTAGGCTTTAAGAGAGGTCTCTCGGAAACTTTCGAAGACGTCAGCCAATAGCAAAACATCGGTTTTTAAGTATAAATCCGAGTACTCTCCTAAAGTTTTTATATTGAATTCATTCCAAACTTGAACAGCGTGCTTATAATCTTCTTCAGCTATATGAGAATCCGTTAGTTTATTGTAGAAGTCCTTTTTTTCTGGCAGCTTTGTAGACATCAATTTATCGAATCCATCCACAAAATCGTACGAGAATACACCTTTCCGTCTAAGAAGATTTATCTTATCATCTGTAAATCCATCTGTTTGAAATTCTCTCACTGCTATTGGCACGTTTTCGAGGTACGATGCAAGCTTCTCCAATGATGATGGTAGAAAACGCCAAGAATCTATAAATCTAAAATTGATGTCACTATTATCCATATATTTTGTGAAAGAAATGTATTTCTCTTTATTATGAGGTATTAGAGTCATTCATCCCTTCATCAATGTAGAAGTCCCGATTTCTTTCAGAATAAAATGAGTGTCATAATTGAGATCATGAAAAATAACAGGAATGAATCTTGAAATCTTATAATTCAAATTACATGAATTATGAGCTGCACCTCTGAAACTAAAAAGAAATAAACGTAAAATAACCAGATTAATTTTCTTTATTTAATTATAACCAATTGAACAACTTATCGTCCTGTGAGGTGACAATGGTCTCGTACTGCAAGTTCTTCGGCACGGATTGGTTTTCTACATATATGACAATTAGTTGACCTCTGGAAAATCAATTCTTTTAGATCTGTAAGTTTCATTGGTTTTGGATTTTTGTAGAGTTCATCAATTTTCTCACCGATTGATTTTAATTCTCTAACAAACCATTCTGCAGGTGTCTCTTCACATTCGTTAATCCTTCTGTATGATTTATAATAAGATAATTTATCATTAAAACTGCATTTCATGTAGTATCCAATACTGTATGCTTCATGAAGTTGACAGGCCTTCTCACTGTCTGTAGGTTTCAATAAACATTCAAAATCTGCATAAACAACAAAAGGAACTTTTTCACTCTTGCTGTAATCTTCGAATTTGAGAATATTATTTTTTGAGTCGGGCAAATTAATTCGACATTTATTTAAATTTTTAATGGTATGATTTTATATGGCTTTTAGACACTTGAGAAGCCAGAAGTCGAGACAAGTTTTTAATTCAAACATAATGATATTGAGGCATGTCTCCATCATCAGCATCATTATTTTCTTCATACTCATCTATGTAGAAATCTTGAATAATGAGCAAATTGACATGTTGTACCTTTTTTTCTGATGTAATATGACACGGCGATACTTCAAACTTCGGACCATACTTTTTCAACATGTATAAGTTTATTGAAATATTATTATTTAATTTTTCGAATTTCGGAATATCTTTAATTTTTACTGGAAATTCAATTTTATCAAACCTCAGCTTATTATTATGCGGTAGATAATGATCCACTCTTTGAGGATTACGGTTACTAGGATATAATGCGGAAAGTACAGCATATTTGAAACACTGATTGTCATTATTGCGAACATTAACATTTCTTATTTTCTATAAACTTCGGAAGAGATATATAAGAACTACCCTTCAAAGGAGAATATTTTTTCATATTTATACACAAACTTATTATACTCTTCAAAGTCCACCCTGAATCCTTTTCTTGAAATTCCTCTATTTGCGTAAGAATAGGCTCTTTGATATTATCTTTGAACCATTCCTCTAAATCAGTTGACATGTATACTGTATTACTTTCACTTGTAAAATATTTAGTATCATTTAATTCCTCAGTATTTTTCTGCACAGAAAATTCAGAGATGAAATCAGAATTTATTTTTAACGCATTATATTCTTCTAAGCACGCCTGAACCTTAACTTTAAAAAGTTTTTGTGCATCACTCAAAAAACTCAGAATGTCCACATGTTTGATATTTACCACTACACCAGTTCTGATTCGATTTTGGAAAGCTGACTCTACGTCTCGCCACTCGACCCTAGCTTCTGTTTCTTCAGATTGTAGATTGCCTCCTTGATGAAGATTTTGTTCCAACTGAACTTGCATGCACGAAAGATGTGTCATACAAGTTTGACATTTCTGTTTCTCCCCTCTTGTGAGGTTAGGTCGAACGATTTTTTCGTTTAATTTAATGACAGCAGAATTACACATATCTAACCAATAATGAATATCATCATTGCTCAATTCGTTTATACTTCGTAAAGTATCACGAAGTAATTGGACGAGACGTTCAAAAAAATCGATTGAAGTCATTTTTGCTTTTTTTAACTAAAAGATGACTAGAGCAACAGTTTCAACTCACACAATATTCAAGAATAAATCTCACTGATTGTTATATACGAAGTGTAGTCATCCAAGAAATAGCTTCGCTCTTTATAGGTAAAACAATGTAAGAAGAGATATAAATTTTAAGGTTCGTCCAATAGTAAAAGGAAAAGTTAGTGAAAATTTAAGAAGGGTTACAAATTTGAAAATTCGTCCAATAGTAAAGAAGAAAATTTAAGAAGGAATACAAATCTCGATATTCGACCAATAGTAAAAAAGAAAATTTAAGAAGGGATACAAATTTCAAGATTCTACCAATAGTAAAAAAGAAAATTTAAGAAGGGATACGAATTTCGAGATTTGACCAATGGTAAAAAAGAAAATTTAAGAAGGGATACAAATTACAAAATTCTACCAATAGTAAAAAGAAAATTTAAGAAGGGATACAAATTTCGAGATTTGACCAATAGTAAAAAAGAAAAATTTGGAAAATAAAGAAGGGAAAAGTTTTTAGGAAGGGATAAATTTTTCTTTTAAACTATCCAAAAACTGTAAGAATTTTCCTATTCAGTCTCTCAAATCACTTCTCGCTGAAAGAAATTCAGAGTTGTAAGATGGCTAGAACCCGTGACTATGGTGCAATGATTAAAAATGCAATATTAGAATTTTCTGAAGAGAACGTTTATATTTGTGACATACAAGGATTTCAAGGCATGTCTGGGGATTCTTTTATTTTTAAAGAAGTCAGTTTTCTGAATTTTAGAAAAACTGCTTTTCCAACTGCGTATATCTTTAAACCTCCGATGACATGGAGAGAATTGAGTCAAGAAGAAAAAAGTACAACGCAATGGCTGGAAAAGTATCACCATGGAATACAATGGAACTCTGGAGATATACCTTACCATCGTCTTCAAAAAATTTTTGAAATTTGTTCGCAAGGAGTCAAGAAAGTATTTGTCAAGGGTGAGCAGAAAGCGCAATGGTTAGCTGATCTTTTACCAAATGTGTAAGTAATACATTTATGTTTCAACTTTCATACTTTTCTTGCTGTTTTAATACTTTTTTCAAACTTTTTCAATTACTTTTTCATACTTTTCCATACTTATTTGATACTTTTTTATACTTTTTCATACTTGTTTCATACTTTTTTATACTTTTCTATACTTGTTTGATACTTTTTTATAATTTTCCATTCTTATTTGATACTTTTTTATACTTTTTTAATTATTTTTATTTTTCATGTTGTATATACTTTAAGTTACATTACTTTCTCCTCTTTATTTTCAGAACAATCAGCAACATTGAAGACTTCGGATGCCCATCATTAGAAAGAATAATGAATTATACTTGATATACATGTTTCAACCACGACCTCTGTTTAAGGCGAAAACCTATGTGCGCTGTTATTAATGCTATTTCGATGCGCACATGGTTACATGATTACCTAGATGCTAAATTTGCCAAAGATGAAGTCGATAAAATTTGTAATAATGATGAATGTATAAAGTTATATTGGAAATAAATTAAATTAAATAAAAAACATGATTCTGATTTTTAATTTCTCTTATGGTTTTAATTAGGAAAATAAATAAAAAATTTAATTTTAAAAAGTTAAAAATTTCAGAAAATAAATTATTTTTAAATATAAATAAGACAAAGATAATAAATTGATTCTATGTATAAATTAATTGCACTGATTTTTAGCATATTTTTGTCTATATTCATTGTGTGCATTTATTTTTTGTTTGGTATTTTTTTTTCTGTGATATCACTTTTAATTTAACATGTTGACTGACTAATATAGTATTTTTGTTTCTACTATCTCTTAAGATTGTGATATCATACTGTGCAATATTTTTTATGTATTATACGTTCTTTTTTGTATATATGTTACAAAATAAAATATATCTAATCTAATCTAATAACTATCTACTTATGTGCATATATTTTTAAAGAAAAGGAAGACTAATTTATTATTATTGTTTTTATTTTTTTTTATATTTATTTTTTATACATTAATAATAAAACATACATTAATTACAATAGTAAATACATTACAATTGATTTTTGTTTAATTATAAAAATATAAAAATATATACATTTTAATCTAAATATGTGACGTCTTCAACTATCCGAGGTCCACCTGTTGAAGGTGGTGTGCGAGGTTGCTGGACCGTTGATTTCCTATTTTTTTCCGCCATTTCCTGGCCTACTTTCCTCATCCATTCCTTTGCTGATGAATAGGATTTTTCTTTCCTGGTGCCTAAACAGAAAATTTGAAGAAAAAAAATTATGAAATAAATTAAATAAAATATATTAGTAAAATAAATATTTTGTTAAAAAAAATAACAATTTACCTGATGAGCTGGATGTTTCCACTTTCTTGCTGGCTCAAGACGACTCCGCTTTACTAGCCAAAGAGGTGGATGGAATTGTGACTGAAACTAAAAATTTTAATAACATTAAAAATTAAATAAAATGATAAAATAAATATTTTTAAAAAATCGCTATTTACCTGATGAAGATGGCTCCGTCTTATTTGCCGATGAGGTAGACCTACTTGAAGAGGTGGACGGAATCACTACTATAGATGTGGCCGAACTCGAGCTGGAACTGCTCGAACTGCTCGAACTGCTTGAACTCGAGCTGGAACTGCTTGAACTAGATGCAGTTCTTATTCTTAAAGATTCATCAATTTCCACTCTCTGCACCGGTTGTGTCCTTCTATACAACTGCTGTAAAGCAGTAATTGGGGGAATAGGTGGTACTATAAAAACAAAAATTATTGTTAATAATTATTTTTAAATCATTTTCAAATTTGTGTTTTAAATCTACTTACGTGCATTTACAGCTTCCATTGCCCAGTTTAGATGCTCCAGCATCATGAGCAGCGTTGGCCCATTGCTCATGAGCCACTTTACATGATCTTGAACTTTTTTTATGGTTTCACTTTTTCCTTGAACCATTTTTTCTCCTTTATATTTAGAATATATAAAGATTTTTGAACTTTTTTTTCTTAGATTAAGAAAAAGTTGAAGAAGATTCTTGAACTGACGAAATGTAGCTTGGAACGAGGTATTTATACAAAAAATCAGGAAACTTATTTTCTTATGTTTCTCGTGAAAATCACACGATTAGCGAAAATTTTCTTTTCGAAAATTTGTCACCTCCCTTACAGAAATTTAGTCCATCCTTCGTTAGTTTTGTTCACGCCTAAGATTTTAATTTATATTCTCATGCAACTGACCCTTGTAATAAATGTCGTTTTTCTCAAAAAAAAAACAACTTTTATATACCTGTGAATATCCGACTTTCTTAAAAGAAGGATTTTCAACAGAAAGAAGTCATGTACATATTTGCTGGAATATGTCTCCTTTTAAAACAATTGACCCCTTCAATAAATATCTTTTTTTTCTCAAGAATATTTTTGTACAACTGTGATAAATCAATCCTGAAAAATTCCAAATAAATGCACCTGCAAGATAACTTTTTCTCACACACTTGTTACAAAAAAATTTTTAAACATGAAAAGAAAAAGAATACAAGTGATCCTTTCAATAAATATCTCTTTACCTCAAAAAACTTTCACATGTAAAATCTTCGTCCACCTGCAAAATACTTTTTTTCTTAAAAAACTTGCATACACCTGTGAGAAAAAGAGGATTTTCCTTTTTTAACAGAGTGAAGCCTCGGATATTTTCTTTAAATAAGAATTCTCTTTTTTTTTAAACAAAAAGAGAAAAGGTAGCTGACCCTTTCAATAAATCTTTTTTCTCAAAAAAGTTTTTCTTTCACAAAAAGTGACATAAGACAATATCTTAGAAGTTAAAAAAAGAATACAAGTAACCCTTTCAATAAATATCTCTTCATCTTAAAAAACTTTCGCACGTGAAATCTTTGACCCCCCTGCAAGATACTTTTTCTCAAGAAAGCCGACATCCACCTGTGAATATAAAAGAAACATTTTCAAAACAGCATTTTCCTTTTCAAACAGAGTAAAGCCTCGTATATTTTCCTCAAATAAGGATTCTCTATTTTAAAACAAGAAGAGAAAAGGTAGCTGACCCTTTCAATAAATCTTTGTTTCTCAAAAAAGATTTTCTTTTACAAAAAGTAACTTAAGACACGATCTTAGAAGTTAAAAAAGAATACAAGTAACCCTTTCAATAAATAACTCTTCATCTTAAAATACTTTACTGCAAGATACTTTTTCTCAAGAAAGCCGACATGCACCTGTGAAAATAAAAGAAACATTTTCAAAAAAGCATTTTCCGTTTTTAACAGAGTAAAGCCTCATATATTCTTCAAATGAGGATTCTCTATTTTAAAACAAGAAGAGAAAAGGTAGCTGACCCTTTCAATAAATCTTTTTCTCTCAAAAAAGATTTTCTTTCACAAAAAGTGACATAAGACAATATGTTAGAAGTTAAAAAAAGAATACAAGTAACCCTTTCAATAAATGTCTCTTCATCTTAAAAAACTTTCGCACGTGAAATCTTTGACCCCCCTGCAAGATACTTTTTCTCAAGAAAGCCGACATGCACCTGTGAATATAAAAGAAACATTTTCAAAACAGCATTTTCCTTTTTTAACAGAGTAAAACCTCGTATATTTTCTTCAAATAAGGATTCTCTATTTTAAAACAAGAAAAGAAAAGGTAGCTGACCCTTTCAATGAATCTTTTTTTCTCAAAAAAAGAACAAAAGATAATCTTTCAAAAACAGTGACTTAAAAAATATAATAGAAGGCAAATTTATAGCTTTGCTTATGTACTATATCCTAAAAAAAAAGGCGCAATTCATTATTTTCATGCACCTGTGACTTAAAAAAGAACACACACAGTGTACTGCATTTAGAGACAGGTCGCCCCTTTCCCTTTCTTCTAAAAGCAGGTAAATTTTCATGCAATGTCAAAGAAAACGCATAGTAGACCAGCACTGCCTAAAAGGTCTGCCCTTTCCCTCTCTTCTAAGAGTAGATCAATTTTTCTGCGTCCCCAAAATAGAACATACAGTGGGCGGCGCTCTATCCTTTCCTTAAAAATAAAAAAAGCGAAGGGCTAGCCCTTTCCTAAAAGAAAATACATTTTTTTAAGGAAGGGAAGACTTATACGTATTTTAAATAGACCGGATTGTAACACACTTAGTGGAGGGAGACAAGTGTTTTATCCTTTTTCATTTTTTAAACAGGGGGGAGAAATTCACATGTATTTTAAATGACACGGATTCTAACACACTTGGGGGAGGAGAGGGGGTGTGCTACAATCCGGGTGTGCCAGTATGCCTATAGCCTATCTACTATCTTGTACTTTTTCATAAGATTCTGAAAGTTTGAATTGTAGAATTCTTTTCCTTGGTCAGTTTGTTAATTCGATGGCACCCGCCCTTGTTTCAATATTGACTTCATAGCTAGAGTAACATCATTGCCACTCTTTGATTCGACTGGTACAGCCCATGCATACTTTGAAAATATATCTATGACAGTTAGTAAGTAGCGAAAACCTTTGTTTTCCTTGGAATAAGGTATCATTTCTACAAGGTCAGCTTGCCAAGTCTCATCTAATCCGCGTATGTCATATTTTCTTCGCTTGTACCTTCGACGTGCTGGCTTGTGTAGCTCTTCAACTACTCTTTGACGTTCCATCTTAAACTTCAACTTTAGCAATATCCGATTGTCTATTCATTTCTTTAATTATATATTCAATGTTTGCAAAATTTCGTTGAGTCATATCATAGACATAAGTTAATTTTTCGTCTATTTCTGCTTTATATATTTCAACTTTGTTCTCATATTCTTGTATAGCTTTAGCAACTTCTATAATTTTAGAAGATAAGTAATCAACTTCTTTCTGTAGGATATTCTTTAGTGAATTCAAACTAATGGCATCGTTTAGATCATTAGCCTCTCCAACATTGCAAAGCCGCTTATTTTCTAAATCAAAATTATCATCTGATGTAAAATTGAATCCAATACCTCGAGGACCACAACTCACTTGTGAGCCCTCAAGTTTTCTTCCAAACACATCGAGACTCATATTACTACTATTGATTTAAAAATTGAGTACGTCAATATATATGTCCGGCTTCACGTAGTTCCTCTATAATTGATTGGATTTCATTGTTGTGATTATTATTTCCAGCAGCTCCTTCGGCTATTAATAATCGCAGCCTTTCGACAAACTTATTCGGATCATCCCAGTAGACTAGATTTATGGAAGTATTCTTTTTTGCTATTTTATATTTAGGTATGAGACCCCCTCCGCTGGTAGACATTCTACTGCGATCACTGCGGTACATTGGTGCAATGATTTTTTAATATTTTCTACTCTTCGAAGAGCGTATATTCTCACTTTTGCTATGTCTTTTTCGATGGGCATTTGTTGCTTCCAGGATAATGCGATAGTTCTTGCGATCTGTTGTACTCAAAAGATTATCATCTGGTTCTTTTTTAAAAAGCAATTCCATTAGACCACTACTTTTAGAAAAACTTAAATCTTTCACTTTTATCATTTTATCATCAAATTGAATTTGTGAATCACCCATCATGTATACCCCACTGACTTTTCTCACTCCGTATATGTTATCGATTTTGCAGCGGCTTCCATTTAGCATTGATAAAAAGTCTGTCGGCTCAGTTTCTTTATGTGCAGATACAAATGGTGAATATATAGATTTGAATGATGAATTTGCAGAATTGAACGATGAATTTATCATTGTGCTATTTATCGGAGAAAAATCATCGTTATTAGAAGTATCATTATCAAACGCCGAATCCGAGTTATTAATATCGTTCACAGTATAACTTGATTCATCAAATCTCAATCTTTTTTTTGCCGATTTTCTGTTACTGTCTATGGCCGAAATGTGATTAGAACGTGACACACTTTCAGTTGTCGAATCGACAAGCTTTTTAAGTAGTGTAATAACTGGTTTTAAAGTATCACCATTAACCTTTTCAAAATCATCTCTCTCCTTTTTTAACAAAGAGTATTTTTTTTAATAGCCTCGCGTGCTTGCAAAAGCTCGCTAAGAACATTTTTCTCTTTCTTAAAGTCAGGCATGCTGACAAGATGCTGTCTACAATCAAACTGCAAAGATTAAGATTTATACTTCCTTTTTAATGGCAATACAGTCAAATCCTTTTCTATATCTACCATCATTCATTGCTATATCTTTGTCAATAACAACAAATCCATACTTGTCATTCTTCCAACATTCTGTACAAAGATTTTGAAATTCATTTAAAGTTAAGTCAGTATTCACATGGTCTTTATAGATATGTTTAAAATTAACATCATCTTGACGATAAATTACCATCAAATTAATATTGTCCCTGATGAGATGTTTCGGTATATGAGCATATGACTGACATAGATAAAAGCTATCTACACTTTTGTGTCTCCCCATACAGAAAAAAGCTCTGACGTTATTCTGCTTCTCACAAGCCACATCATCAAAAATCATAATTAAATTAGGTAGGGCTTCATCTGGTGTCACTACAGATGCATGTTCACTAAACGGTAGATATGATATACCTTCAATTGGTTCTAAAACTTTTTGAAGAAATTGGTATTTCGGTTGATTTAAGGATTAAGAGTATACATACAAATTTTCAAATCTAAGACCATTATGGTGTGTAATTAGAGCTAATAAACTATTAGTTTTTCCACAGTTCGATGGGCCACAAAATACTGCTCGTATATTATCTGGAAGTAACTCTTCATGTCGCTTTTTTCTTTTCGTTTTCTCAAAATCCAAGTTGGCGACGGGAAGTTTGACGTTCTACTCAGTAAAATCCATGTTCATGTAACAAAGTCAAATCTAAGATTGACCTTTTTAAAATAGAAAAGCTTGTTTTATATTTTGATCATCAGTTGTAAATCAGCACTTGAAGAGAGATGCTCGTACACAAATCACAGAAGCACACTAAAGGTAAAGGGTTACTTAATAAAGTAATCAATAACTTACGTATTAAAATGCATATTCCTGGATATCAATATTGTAGTCCCGGAACAAAACTAAAAAAGCGTCTAAAAAGAGGTGATACAGGTATTAATCCGCTTGATCAAGCATGCAAAGAACACAACATATCTTATTCTGATAAAAATGCTGATCGAAAAGTAGCTGACATGAAGCTCGCTGATAAAGCTTGACAGCGTGTTAGAGCCAAAAATGCAAGTCTTAGCGAAAAAGCAACTGCTTTTGTTGTTGCAAATGCTATGAAATTAAAAGGAAAGACAGAAATGGGTGTAAAATTGAGTAAATTAGTAACTGCAAGTAAAAAATCCTTAAAACCAAGTAAACATTCTCGCAAAGTTATTCAGTCGGCTTTAAAAGGTGCACGTGAAGCTCTCAAGATCGTTGGCGGTAAGAAAAAAATTATCATTCCACGTATTCTACCTGTTCCATCAAGAATAGGTGGCGCTCTGCCTTTTCTCATACCATTGTTCGCAGCACTAAGTGCAACTGGTGCTCTGGCTGGAGGAGCTGCTGGAATAGCTGAAGCAGTAAATGAAGCTAAAGCTGCACAGAAAAATTATGAAGAAAGTGAGAGACATAATAAAACTATGGAAGCTATCGCTCTAGGAAAAGGTCTCTATCTTAAACCATATAAAGCTGAAATGGGATTATTTATGAAACCTCATATCGGTCATGGTCAAGTTAAAAAAAAAAAACTCCGATTTAACTTTGCCAAATCGTGCACTGACTGACTATGATCTTATGAAGTATGCTCGTATGATGCGAATCCAATATTTTCGAGGTGTTTTCATGAGAAATAATCTACCTTCTGATGGCCCATGGCATAACGAATCTGCTATAGTTAACTTAGATGATTTTCAAAACAAAGGCACTCACTGGGTATGTTATCGAAAACAAGGTTCTGAAGTGATTTATTTTGATAGTTTTGGTGATCTTAAACCCCCTATAGATCTCATGTTATATTTTAACGTGAAAGAAGTGAAATACAACTATAAACGATATTAGAATTTTGATTCATTTATTTGTGGACATCTTTGTCTTCAATTCTTGTGTGAAAGACTATAAAAGAAGAGTTTTCAGACAAGCAGGATCATTCTTTTTCAAACAGTCATGGAAGATAGTTTCACTTTAAGTCTTTCAGGCAAATCTTCTATCTTAGAAGCGCAATATTTTCCTTCAATAGAACTACCACGGCATAAGAATTTTGTTTTGGGTTTAGTTGAACTTTTAACATTCAACTCGATTCCCAATGTTGACGATTCAAATAATAAACTTTATATAAACGAAGAGAAGATTATTACTATTCCTACTGGCAGTTATGAAATTGATGCTATTAATCAATTTTTGCAAAAAGATTTGAAATCTAAAGACATCGAGTTTTCCTTGAAAGCTAACAACAATACTCTCAGACGTGAAATTTATTGCAGCCATCAGATAGATCTTAGACCTCAGGATTCAATAGGCCGTCTTCTCGGTTTCACTCGTCGCGTTCTTCATGAAAACATTCATCACAGCTCTGATTTACCTGTGAAGATATTGAAAATAAACGCACTCAGAATAGAGTGTAATATTACTACAGGTGCTTACATCAACGACAAAGTAGTTCACACGATCCATGAGTTTTTCCCATAAGTTCCTCCAGGATATAAAATCATAGAAGTTCCATCGCATGTCATATATTTACCACTTAATGTTAAAAGTATAGATCATCTTCAAATCCGAATCGTTGATTAAGACGGAAATTTAGTGAATTTCCGAGAAGAGGAAATTACTGTTAGACTTCACATAAAATCTGTATAATGGGAATCGTTTTTAATTCAAGTATGCATATAAGTCAGCCATCATGTCAACCTGCCATCAGTCGTCCAAAGGTACTCAAACCGTTAACACGGGAGAGCATCCAGTTTCTCAAAAGCATAGGTCTCAAAGTACGTGGAAAAAGATAAATTGTATCATTCTGTGCTACTCTCAGAAAAATGGACGAAATTCTAAGCATTAAATCAGGTGTTGCATTCGATGAGTCTATTGCTCATTATGAGGTTCACGCACATTAACCATACTCCACATTAAGTTCCAATAACAGTGATGAAATCCGTATTTCTATTCAGCATCAAGATTTATGCCTCTTACCATCATGTAGTTACATCCATGTATGTGGAAAATTACAAAAACCAGATGGACAAGGACTAACTAAAACTAATTTCGTTAACAATGACATTTGTCATCTGTTTGATGAAATTCGATATGAACTTAATGCTGTAGAGGTAGATAAAAGTAAAAATGTTGGTTTGAGTAATCTCATGAAGGGATGCACTTCATTTAATCCAAATCAGACTCTAACATTAGAAAATGCAGGCTGGCTTGGTGTTGAAGAAGCAAACAAAACAATTGTAAATGATCATGGAAATTTTGACGTTTCTATCCCTCTAAGTATGATTTTAGGCTTCGCAGAAGATTACAAGAAAATTGTTGTTAATATGAAGCATGAACTCATTCTCACAAGATCAAGAAATGACCTGAATGCTATAGTACAGGAAGGTACTGTAGCCAACAATGCAACCACATATGAACCTTATTAAATAAAAATATCAAAGATAGAGTGGTTAATGCCATATGTTATTGCATCAGATAAACAAAAAATCCAGCTGTTAAATTTCATTGGCAAAGATAATCCTATTACTATGAGTTTTCGTTCATGGGAGTTATTTGAATATTCTCTTCTTCCAACAACAAATAAACACGTCTGGACGGTAAAAACTTCAAGTCAATTGGAGAAACCACGTTTCGTGATTCTTGGATTACAATCGGGAAAAAAAGGTTCAAGATCTAAAAATACCAGTCGCTTTGACCATTGTAATATTAGTATTGTGAGACTTTTCTTGAATTCGCAATATCATCCGTACAGCAATCTCAATCTTGACATATCTAAGAATCAATTTGCTATTCTCTATGATATGTATGCTAATTTTCAGAAAAGCTATTACGGAGGAGATTCACAGCCATTGTTGACAAAGTCTCAGTTTATCAACTTTGCACCACTCATAGTTATTGACTGCTCACGACAAAACGAATCTCTAAAGAGCGCTCCTGTCGATGTACGTCTAGAATTTGAGTCTAAAACTGACTTTCCAGCTAATAGTTCAGCTTATTGCATGATCTTACACGATCGCATCGTATAGTATAATTCTATTAGTGGAGATGTTCGGAAGCTTGTCTGAATTATCTTCACTTTACGTAAAAAAATTTATATTTCAAAATGGAATTTGCGGTAGACATGATTGGTTTTAAGCAAATGGGTGGTGAATATGTTCTCAAGGAAATAGCAATCATTCCTCTCAACGACAATGGTGATCCCATTGTTCATCTGTTCAAAAAACCTTTTTCATGGAAAAGGCTCTTTGACGAATTACAAGAAGAAAACATTTGCCTTAAACATTATCACGGAATAGCTTGGAATACTGATGGGCTTGACTACTCGCAAATTGCTAACTTACTCCGTGAATATTCACATGATGCTACTAAAATTTTTGTTCTGAATGAATTCAAACGTAAATGGCTGTTACGATTCAAATTTCCTGCTTATAATATCAATCAATACGGTTATCCATCAAAACCATCTTTCAAGTGTGTTACCATATGCACAAACCATAATTCAATTTATAAAACTGTCTGTGCACTACACAATGTCAAACTCATGAAATTATTCTATCTCTCACAAAATCATTTGTAAGAAAAAAAGACAAAAAAAAGAAAAAAAATGGTAGAAAACGCTATAGGCATTCTGGATCACGTTCGGATTCTAGATCACTGAGGTGATCTACAATGCGTACGGATTCTGGATCACTTTGAGGAGAGAGGGGGTGATCCAGAATGAACCTGATCTGGTATGCCTATAGCTTATCTACTGTCATCTCTTTCCTTCTCTTCTAAAAGCAGGTAAATTTTCATGCAACGTTAAAGAAAACGCACAGTGGGCAGCGCAGTAAAAAAGGTCTGCCCTATCTCTCTTTTCTAAGCGTGGGAAAATTTTTCTGCGCTCTCCAAAATAGAACATATTGTGGGCGGCGCTCTATCCTCTCTTAAAAAATAAGAAGGGACAGCCCTTTCTCTTTATCCCAAAATAAGTATCCAATACATTTTTTAAGGAAGGGGAGACTCATAGGTATTTTAAATGGACCGGATTGTAAAACACTTAGTGGAGGGAGAAAAATATTTTATCCTTTTTTATTTTTTAAACAGGGGGAGGAATTCATATGTATTTTAAATGACGCGGATTCTAACACACTTGGGGGAGGTGAGGGTATGTGCTACAATCCGGGTGTGCCAGTATGCCTATAGCCTATCTACTAACAAATTATTTCTGAAATTTTAGTAAATAGTTTTTAAACCAAATAATTCTCCTTTTATTTCAATAGACTCATTTCTTGAATCCAAACTATTTATTGAGTTTTAAGAAATGGTACCTGTAACATTTTGTTCTTAATGAAACGAATACTTTTAAATCCAAGAAACTATTCTATTTATTTAATACTGAAAAAAAATATATTCGATTCAATTTTTATTTATTTGAATTGAATAAATATTTATCTGATTCAAATAAACTTTTGGTGAATTAAATAAATTATTTAGTCAAAATAATAAAACCGTTTACTCAAATTCTCATTCATTTAGTTCAAATAAAATTTATTTGTTCGGAACAATGAATTTGTTGTGTCAAGGAAATCATTTATTTAAAACAAATAACTTCATTTTTTTAAATGATAATTTATATGTTAAATATTCAGTCAAATTGAAAAATTTATTTATTCGAATCAAAAAAGTTCATTTAAGAGGAGGTCACGTATCTCTGTCCTTTTCTAATCAAAGAAATGATTTTTTTACAAAAACTAATAACTTTATCAAAAAATTAAGAGAAAGCCGCATCTTGTATCAACAAAAGCAATATTTTCTTTGATAAGAAACAATTAATTTTATTGCTTCCTTCTCAAGAAAACCTTGAAAAACCAAATTGTCCACCATAACCTCTATGATTTAAGTTTTTCAAGGTTTTCTTGAGAACGAAGCAATAAAATTAATTCTTTTTTATCAAAGAAAATATTGCTTTTTTTGATACGAGATGCGGCTTTCTCTTCATTTTTTGCTAAAGTTGTTAGTTTGCGTAAAAACTCAATTCTTTGATTAGAAAAGGACAGAGATACGTGACCTACTCTTAATTAAATAAATCTGCTATTTGATGAAAGCAACAGATTTTGTTGCATTAAAGAAAGTTTACTAAAACAGATTTATTTAATTCAAATAAATTTTTAGTGAATAAAATAAATTATTTAATTACAATAAGATAATTTGCTATTCTGATTCATTCAATTTATTTTTTAAACATAATTTATAAGTATAAATTAAACTTATGTTAATGAATATCTAGTCAATCTTAAAAACTTATTTATTCAAATAAAACAAAAATATTACTTAAATTGGCTTAATTAATTGACAGTCATAAAATAATTAGAATAAAAAAATATTTATTTATAATAAAAAAGTATTTTATTCAAATTAACAAAAAATTTTTATATTTTTAATAAATAAACTATTCAAACTATTTCAGATTTTTCGAATTTAATGAAATTATTTTATTGATTAAATAATTAGTCGTACAATACAATAAATTTGATAACGGCTGCAGTACAACTACAGTTAACTAATAATACTGCAGTACGATTGTTAATTAACAAATTAAATAAATCTATCATTTGATTATTTAATATTGATTAATTCTTCTGAGAAATTTTTATTTTATCATTTCAAAAATAACAAATATAAAAAATAACTATTAAAACACAAATTAAATTTATTTTAATCAATAAAAAATTCAATTAGTTATTTTTGTATGAATCGCAAATGAAAAAAAAAAAAAAATCTTTATGTTGGAATCGAACTCGGAATCTTTAGGTTTGATGGCTCCGATAAAAAAAAGTTTTTCAATTCAAATAATCCATTTACTTGAATCAACAAATTTTAATTAATGCAATGATTTGATGATGTTACCGCTTGGTGGAGTCGTTAATTTTCTGAAGCTCGCAAGTGGTAAGAGGGCTTCCAAGTTAATATATAAGGAAACTAAGAATGGAAGATAATAATAAAATTGTAATGCGAGCGATATTTATGCCAAATTACGATGTTTGCGATAGTTGTATAAAGCGTATTAATGTTAAAATCTTAATGTAATCTTTGTTAATATTATACCTTCGAGCATATACTACTGGAGGAAGCCTCCCAGCTATTAACTACGTTACAAGGCGAAGAGAGAAAAAGCCTCTATTTTGGTACGTGCTATCTCTCTCTCACTTTCTTAGCGGGAAACAGAAGCAGCCAATCAAATCAGGCTAGAGAGAGACAGCACGTATCAAAATAGAGGCTTTCTCTCTCTTCGCCTTGTAACGCTTTCTGCCATTCAGAGGCTTCCTCCAGTAGTATATGCTCGAAGATATATACAAACACATATTGTTATAATATTCATCTGTTCTAGAGAGTTGGTCATCATCAGCAATGTAAATAAATACTGTGTGCTGGTAATATTAATCAAAATATGCAAATTAAGGTAGAACATCCGCTAGCTATAGTTTGTTGTTCATGAAAATTACAAGTAAAAAGAATTCTTCAATATTTTGAAAATAATTAATTTATACCAAGAAAAAAATCCCTGTAAATTTTCAGCTAGCCTTAACGACTGATTTTATTATTTATGCTCACTTAAGAAGGATCATGCATGTAAGACCGTATCATGTTTTGGGTCCCTTGGTGGTATTTGTATTATTGCAAATTTTTATAAATTTATACACTCTATATGTCTTAATTATAACTATTATTATTTTGAAAACAAAAATCATTGCATAAGCAAATGTGCATAAGCAATGCTCACTTAAGAAGGATCATGCATGTAAGACCGTATCATGTTTTGGGTCCCTTGGTGGTATTTGTATTATTGCAAATTTTTATAAATTTATACACTCTATATGTCTCAATTATAACTATTATTATTTTGAAAACAAAAATCATTGCATAAGCAAATGTGTAGAAAAAATTTTTTTTTCTTGAAAAGCCCCTTATGATTATTTACTTATATACGGCACTATACAGTTGACTTCGTAATATGTATACATACACTCTAAGCGTCTTGGGATTATTACGCATGCGCAGTATATACCAGCTGATTTACTCAATTCTACGTTAATCAAATATTTTAAACTTTTACACTTAATTTCTCTTTATTTACATCGTTTACTCCTTTTTTCCTCGATCATATTATAATCGTTATTAAATCGTCTGTCTTCCATACTTTTTTTATCAAAAACTTTTAAGTAACAAAAAAGTTATAATCAACTTTATGCATAAATCATAATTTTTTCCATTTACGCTTTTCAGACATTGATTACTTGAGATTTTGATGGCTTACCTTATGTTTTTATTATATCAATGAAAAGATGGGTATTTTAAGATTATTATAGTAAAGTTTCGTCAAAAACTTTTAGGTTTACAAAATATCATTGGGAACGGATGATCCGCCTTAAAGTTTATCTTTTTACTACTATAAGATACAAAACACGCAAACTTTGAGTGAGCACATATAAAAAAATTAATTGAAGGCTACTTGAAAATTTACGGGGATTTTTTTCTTGCTATAAATTGATTATTTTCAAAATATTGAAGAATTTTTTTAACTTTTAATTTTTATGAACAACAAACTATAGCTAGCGGATGATACACCTTAACTAAATATTTTTTATTTTTTTTTAAGAAATATTTATTTGAATCAAATAAATATTTAGTTAATTTAAAGAAATATTTATTTCAATCAATAAAGCTTTATTCAAATTGAATGGATGTTTATTTATTTAGAATAAATATTTTATTGCTTGAATTAAATAATTTATTTGTTATAAACAAATAATTTCTCAACTCAAATAAATATTTATTTCGATTTACAAAGCTTATTATTCAAATTGAATGAATATTTATTTATCTTGAATAAATATTTTGGTAAGGTAGTTCCGTCGTCAGCTATAGTTTGTTGTTCATAAAAATTGAAAAGAGGTATAATCTTTCGAAACTTCCAACAGAATAAGTTTTTATTTCATATATTATTCCTGTAAAATTTCGGTTAGCTTTATCGATCATTTCTTTAAAATAATCTTATTCAAAGTTCGATCGTTTTCGATCTAATAGTAATAAAAATATAAAGTTTAAGTAGATATATTGTAGAAAAACAGTCGGCAAAGCAATCTGAAATTTTAAGGAGATGCTATTTGAAATAAAAACTAACATTGTTAAAAGTTTCAAAACATTATACGTATTTTTAACTTTTATGATTAACAAACTATAGCTGACGACGGTATTACCTTAAGATAACTAAATAATTTATTCAGTATAGACAAATAATTTTTTTTTTCAAATAAATAAACATTTTTGTAATCAAAATATTATTATTTTGATTCAATCTTTGTATCTTTTGAAATAAGAAAATATTTATTTAATTCAAGTAAATATTTTGAAATCAAGAGATGATTTTTTAAATTCAGTATATAAATTTTTCAATTTAAAAATATATTTATTTGATTCGAATAAATATTTTTAAATCCAAGAGATTATTATTTTGATTCAATCTTTGCATCTTTTGAAATAAGAACATATTTATTTTATTCAAATAAATATTTTTGAAATTAAGAGATGATTTTGTTGATTCAGTATATACATTTTTTGATTAAAACAAATATTTTTTTAATTCAAATAAATATTTTTAAATCTAAGAAATTATTATTTTGATTCAATGTTTTGTTTATTTGAATAAAATAAAGATTTTTTTAAATTAAATAATATTGATGGTTGAATTTAGAATCAATTTGCTTTAATCAAATAAATCATTATTAGTTTTAAGTACATATTTACTTTAGACAAATAAATATAATTTTTTAAGTTTAATAATTCATTTACTTACATTAATTAAATGTTTATTTGACACTATACAAGTAAACCATTTACTTGGTTCAAAGAAATTTTACTTGAATATAAGGAATTTTTTTTTCAGTGTACATCGGCGCTAAATACATGTACGTCCCTCAGACGTCACACAAGCATTCGATTCTTTGATTTAGAAATTAGAGAGTAGACATACGAATTTGTTGAATTCATAAAATAAATCTTTGTTTTAAGTTAATAATTATTTGTTTCACACAACTACACCCCTATTGAAAATATATACGTATTTTTGATACGTAGTTCAGTTACGTAACAGAAATACGTACTTCATACGTAACAGAACGTTCGAATTTGTGACGTAGTCGGATGCGAATTCAATGGTGAAGATACTTTACATAAATACGTATTTCAAAGAAAATACGTAATCAGGAAGGGTAAAAAAGAAAATACAAAAAAATTTTTTACGTATTTTCTGTCGGAAATACTTAGATATCATAGGTACTTTAAGGTTTGAATACGTACCTAGGGTAATAACTACGTAGTTTAGGGCATCGAATACGTATTTTTGAAACACTTTCAAAAAATAAGATACGAAATATTTAACAATATGCGACCCAGAAATACGTATTTTTACTCACAAAAATACGTGATCCCCATAACTAAAACTACGTATCGGAAATATATACATAATTCTGATGCATACTTTAGTGACGCAGCCCAATACGTATTAATATTATGAAAATACGTAATTCTTATACGTTCCGTACAATACGTAATCAAGCTGAGTTTTAGTACAAAAATACGTAACTATTATACGTATCCGTGGTGATAACTACGTATTTTAGGACATGAAATGCGTATTTTTAAAACATTTAGAAACTAAAAGACGTAATACGTATCTCAGATAAATAACAAAATTACGTAATCCATACGAAACAAAGCGTTCGAATTTTTTATGTATTTGATATTGATAATACGTAGTTTCAATACGTATTCCAAGGGAGTGAAATACAAATGAGAAATTACGTATTACATACAAGAAATACGTAACTATTGGCACAATATATGTAACAAAGATACGTATTTTTCAGATGATACGTATCCTAAACACATCCTTCCATTTGAATACGTAATTATTATAAACACGTATTTTTTATACGTATCTCATGCGCACCATACGTCACTTTCGATTTAAATTTCGGGCTTGAATACGTATCGCCTTTAGAATACGTAATTTCGAGCACAAGATACGTACCTGTTAGGCAGGATTCGTATTCAGAATTCGTAATTTTACCACAAAATACGTATTGGAAAACATGCTGTGATTAAAAATACGTAATTTTCATTTTATATGTGCCTAATCTATGTATCTTTGATACGTATATCATGTGAAAATTACGTAATTTTGAATTGCAATTTTTGGCTTTAATACGTATTGCCAAGACAATTACGTAATTTAGAGTAAAATATACGTATCTATGAGGCAGGTTTTCTAATCAGAATACGTAATTTTGCCACAAAATACGTATTTAAAAACATCTTGCGATTAAAATACGTTAATTTCATTTCAATATGCCCTGAAAAAAATCACATGGGATCCCTTATGGGATTTCATATGTGATCCTTTATGGGCTCCCATATGGGGTTTTAGCGCGGAATCCTATATGGGATCCCATATAGGGTCCCATAAGAGGTCCGCAAACTCAATTCTAAATATATGGGACCACATATGGGATACCATATGGGGTCCCATAAGAGGTCCACAAACTAAATTCTAAATATCATATGGGACCACATATGGAATCCCATATGGGGTCGCATAAGAAGTCCATAAACTCACACTGAGAGAAAAGTGGAGTCACACGAACTTGCCGCCGGAATTGGAATGACGGTATAAAAGAAGTAAGTGGGATCGGAGTTATCGCAACTAAACAAGCGGAGTAGCAGCTACTCCGCTTGCGGAGTCAATATACCGCCTCATAGGCCAAGTGTATATAAAGGTTACGTTAAGCAGAAATAATGCTGTTAATGATTTTTTTTTAAGTTTCATTATTTTTTGAGATTAGACTAAAGACGATTGTAGTTAGAATATATTATTGAAGATAAATATTTATTTATAAATATATTCATTCAAAGAATTTTAGTTAAGAATGAATTTTTCGATTACGTTATAGTATGATATCATAAGATGGAAGTATATTATTCAAAGTAAAATTATTAATAACATTTTATTTTGATTGAGCCATAAATTTCATTTAAATATTGCCAATTCCTGCCTCTGTAAAAACACAGACTGCGAACAACAAAACGAACAAATTCTATTTTTCAATAATGAAAAATGTTCTTAAATATAAAATTATAAATAATTTCATACTATGCGACATTCATTTTCAGAATATTCATAAAAATACTTATAAAATATTATATGAATATATTGATTATATAAGTTATTTACACATAAAAAAAACTCATTCAAATTTGTATTTGAGGTTATGTTTAAAATTTTTTAACTGCAAATCTATCGATTAATTGACTCAGGTTCCATTTCATCGAAAGATTTTTCACAAAATCATCCACTTTGCTGTTAAGTCCTGACTTGCACCAGGACTAAATAAAAGTGGATATGTTATTTAATTATATTTATTAATTGCATAGAATATATATATATATATATATATATATATATATATATATATATATATATATATGTTCGTTTACAATATTGAATTTATTTATTAAGTGTATGTCATAAAGATAAAGATGTATGAATCTAGTGGTGGAAAAACTCCACCAATATTTAATTGAACGAAATCGCTCTCACGATTGAATATTATTAAAGGATAAACTTGATTCTTGAAATAAAGAGTTTATTAAATAATTATATATTCTTACCTTGTAGTATTTCTCAGTAGATTGGTGCTAGGTATGGGCAGACAAATGAATAGGCACAATATGTAAATAAATCCTCGAGGTTTATTGATATCTTTTAACACTTTTGATACAATTGATTTTTATGCGCGTATATATATTTTAATGATTGATATATGTATATTTAGTAATAGCAATTGCTTTGAAATATAGAACTTGACAGGCAGTGTAAACGTATTACCAATAAGACACCCGGGGTAAAATTCCTAATATCATTTGTTTCATTTGGTTTTTATACTTATTTTGTTTATGAGATTTATTGTCTTTTACATCAATTTTTATTTATAAATTTTCTTGAATTTTGATAATATGTTTCGTAATGTATTTAGGATTTGTAAAATTCATTTTGAAATTTCGAAAAATACGTTTCGATTCTTTTCTTATGATCTACTTAATTTCGCTTAATAATAAAATAATGCGAATGTTCAATAATTGAGGAATTTGATTTACCAATGTTAATGAAAACGATACGTTTGTGACGTAAGACAAGAATAGGCAATAGAAAAAAAATAAAAGATAGGTCAATTATTGAACATTTACAATATTACAATTAAAATCTAAAAAATTAATCAGGAACTGTATATGTATTTATTATTATTATTATTTTTTTTTTTTCTTTTATGAGTGGCCAACAGAAAGGTACGTTTTATGACGTAATACCTTGGGGCTCAAAGATGTTGCTTATTGAAACAAAAGCAACAAAAAAAATCTGAAAACAGTTACTGATTAATAATTCTTAAAATCTATTTATAATTAACATCAATTAAAGTTTTATTCAATGATTCGAGTTATTTTTGTAGAACATGGGTTGATGACATTATGATTACGATTCAGAAAAGTAAAAAAATGTATGCTGCTGACATGTCTATTTTTTTGTGTTACTATTAATTTTCGTTGCTCTTTTTCGGGTATTTAAGAGCTAGTTTGTATTTGTTTTTTATCAATTATTACCATGTATTCGAGGAGACAGTACACTCAAATCTGCGTAAGTACTATTTACATTTTACATTTTAACATATTAAAATTGACCTTGATAAAACATTAACATTTAAACTTTTAATAAAATATTTTTTTTTTTTTTTTTGTTACAGTTTCGAAATTGGCGACTAACAAGGTAGTTCCGGGCCATGAATAGAGATTATAATGATCTATGGTGGTCCGGGAATCATACCCCAATTTCCTCTGATGTGTGGGATTTAGGATTGCTTTTCAAACATGAGACCCGGATAGTAATAGTAAGAGGTCGTAGGATGACGATAGAAGTCTTCCAGAATGAATTTAAAATATTCGACGGAACCAACATTGTTAGTACTGGACAACTGTTTCCAAATCATCCTCGCCAAATCAATCTCTGGGAAGATATTGATCCCGAGGCTATTCCATTTCATGGGGAAAGGTGGGATTAGATATCTCCCACTCTATATTAATTTATTTAATATATAAACTTGTAAATTTCCTCTCTTCACTTTTCTTTCCTTTCTTCTTAAAATATATGTACACATATTATTAAAATAAATATTGTTTTCATTTATTTTCCCCATATCATATTCCATATCCTTATTTTATTTAATAATAATATAAAGATATAAGTTATTAATTAAAGTTGAATTCAAATATTTTTAAATTCATAATTTATTAATAATTCTAAGTTATTCGATGAATTATAAACTTTACTTTGATTATTTTTATAAATTTAATTATAACGATCCTTTTGTTTTTTATTTTTTTCATTTTAAAAATATGAATCTGAAATATACTATGTTTTAATAATGCTTGAATAAATATATGAATGACATTTGATTAGTGTCATTCACCCCTTCCCGCACAAAATTGAATCAGAACCGATTATGTAAATAAAAAAAAAAGATTGTTTTACAACGAACATAAAACTCCTAATAAACTTAAAGTATTATAGTTTTATTATAACTTGATTTTATATCTCTTTGTTAGATTATTCCTTAAATAATAATATGCTAAATAACTTAATTTGTAGAATAATTAATTGTTTTTTTTTATTATCTCAGTTTCCTCTTTATTTTTCTTATATGAATAGAAAGTTAAAATTTCGATGAATAATATTTAAAATTTAAATGAAATATGTGCTTACTAAAGTATATAAATAAATGATACGCAGAAAAATAAACAAAAAAAAAGAATGAAATCTATAATTGCTTTAATATAGATGTGTATCGTACGTCCATAATATGTTTTTTTTTTTAAAACCAGATAGATCTTTGATAATTAAAAATAAAAGAAATCAATTTTGCTTAAAGTTGGAGTATTAAACAATGTTAATATATTGTATAGGTGAATGACATGTTCGTTTGGTGTCATTCACCTCTCTCCGCGCCAAAGTTGAATCGCACGCGATTTAACAACGTAGAAACTTATTATGAAAATAAAACGCTAAACTGTCAATTATTTAATACAGTCAAGTTTCTCTTATAAATTTTATAATCTATTCTTGCATAACTAAGTTATAAGTCTAAATGAATAATTATTTATATAATTAAAACTTGTTTTAGTTTTTAGATACTTATATATGTATCTGCCTTATCGTTTATATATATATATATATATATATAAATATACGTATATGTACATATAATAACATAAAATTGAATGACATTAATGGGCTAATTTCGATTGTATGAAATTACAAAATTTGTATAATTAATTAATCATAAATAATATTAAATACTAGAATCTCTTTTTTTTCTGGTGGCTTTGTGACTGAGGATTTATTTGTGGGAGTAATATATGGTGACTTCTCTGGTAGAGGTGGGGGGGTTGGTTTAGGTAATGGTGTAGGGTTTCGTTTAGGTAGAGGATGCTGAAGAATAGGTTGTGATATATCTTGTTTCTCAATTTTCATTCCTTGTAATTCAATTTCTTCATACTTGGTTTCTCTTTTTATTTGATTATTCTTTAATGTAATCATTAAATGAGTAATCGAGCCGAAAATCGCTCCCAATAAATTAATATACCAGCCATAAATAGTGTGTAGGGTATAGCCTCTTATAATTGTGCCCATAGTGAATTTAATTATTTGAATAATAATTAATATCATTATTATGGCTGAGCTTATAGATCCAAATTTATTTATAAATTTATTCCAAGTATTCTCTGCGATATGAGATAATGTATTTTCTGTAAGTAGATTATTTAATAGGTCTACTTGTGTGTTTTGTTCTCCCTGTATTCCTCTCGCTATGGCATTAAGTAGAGCTGCTTTTTCAAAAGGAAACATGATATGTTGTTGTAATTCTTGTAAATCATTTTGTGAGTATATTCCGCTTGTTGCCAACGTTGTTATTTTTTCTGGTGTTCATGATCTCTTTGAATCTGGTTTTAAAGTTTTTACTATATTTTTTGTTGGTCTTGGTTTTGGTAGAAGGTGTATCCAATCTTCTCCGATTTTGTAGTATTGCGGTATTATTGAATTACAATTTATTTCTGATCCTGTTTTCAGTAATATATGTGTCTTTGGTGTTAAAAACCATGTTTCATTTTTTGTTGATACAGGCAATTTTATGTAACATTTATTTGTATGATATAGCTGGACTTCTACTGGCGTACATTTTATTACATGTACTGCTTCGCCGGCAAGTTTAGCTAAATATCCTGGTTTTGCATGATATTAAAAGCAAATTCGTCGGGAGCTATGGATGCAAGGGATAGAGATTCACGTATAATTTTTTTTTCAAGTTCGCATTTTTCTTTTAAAATGTTAAAATATAAATCTGTGAGATCAGCCCTAAAATGTTTTTCAATATATACAAATTTTGAGTTTATATATGTAAATAAATCTAAGTTTGTTACATCTTTTCTTAATGTATTATCGTCAAATAATATTTTTGTAATGTATGATAGTAAAAGATGTAGTCATGCGCATGCGCGAGTGTAACTTTCTAGATGTATTCGCGCAGCGCTGTTCAACCTTTTGTGTTCCGTTACCGAACGTACTAATGTAAAGACGTATCAGCTCTACTTATTTGTAACTCTAATAATATATTTTATATACAATAAATTATATTACCTTTAAGTTGTAGTTCTTTATTTAAGATAAGACACAACAAATTGGCGACGAGGATAAAAGAAAATTACTCGATGGACAAAGTGATGAAAGAACAGCGTGTTGTGTAAAAAAGAAATACGCGTAAAATACGGCATAATGTTAATCGAAGGAGATTAAAAAAGTGCTAACGGTCAAAGAAAACCAAAAAGAAAAGGAAAAGAAAAGTTTACAGATGTCAAAAGAAGACATTAAAAAAGCCTTAAGTGAAATAGAAAAAGAAAAAGAGGCATTAAAGGTTCAAAGGCAACAGTTGCTAAAAGAAAGCCAAGAGTTAAACAAAAAGAGAGCTGAAATTTTAAACAAAGAATCCAAGATGGCCGCTTATATAGGTACAGTGAAAGAATTTTCAAGAAATGATGATTGGATTCAATGGAAAGAAAGATTGGAATCATTCTTTGACGCAAACGATGTAAAGGACGACAAGAAAAAAGTAGCTTTATTAATTACGTTTATTGGCGGAGAGGCATATGCTACTCTCAGAAATCTATGTACTCCAAATCTGCCAGCCACAAAAGAATATGCTGCTTTAACGAAATTAATGAAGGATCATTTGCAGCCCACACCTAGTATTATTGCGGAACACTACAAATTCAAAGAGTGTCGACAAGGTGACAACGAGACAGTAGCCGAATTCTTAGAAAAACTGAGAAAGTTGTCAAATCATTGCGAATTCGAAGCAAGTCTAGAGGACAATCTCAGAGATCAGTTCGTATGGGGACTGAAAACGGAAAGTATAAAAAAATGGCTGTTAAGTGAAAAAGAATTGAAATACGCAAAAGCTGTTGAATTGGCCATGTCCTTGGAAACAGCAAGTAAGGAAGCCGCATCGATGTGTATAGCACAAAGAAGCAACAGTCAAAATGTCATCTATATCGCGAATATGAAGAAGAAATCAGCAGCAGCTCGTGAGGTTAAAGAAAACGACAAGTCAGCAGCGCCATATGCTTGTAGTTGTTGTGGTCGAAAGAATCACGTTTTTATGAATTGCAAGTATAAAGGATATAGTTGTAATGTATGTAATAAGGTAGGCCATTTAGCATTAATGTGCAGAACAAAAAATGTAAATAAAGAAAAAAATAATGACATAGGTAATTTTAAATTTAAAAAGAACGTAAAAGATAATGTTAAAAATAATAATGAAAGACAGAATTATATTGAAGAGTGTAATGTTGAAGATTTAAGTAGTGAATTTAGTAATTTATTTAATATAAATGAAACGATTAGTAAAGATAAGCCTATTACAATGGAATTGCTTGTTGAAAATGTTAAAATAAAATTTGAAATGGATACAGGATCGCCAATCACCGCGATACCTATTAATTATTTTTTGAAGTCACATTTAAAAAAGTTGAATTTAACAAAGACAAACCGAGCATTTAGAGGTTATACGCGAGAACCTATTATACCCGTTGGAGTAATAGTAGTTAAGATCGAGTATAAAAAGAATACTTATGAACTAGAATTATTCATAATGCCGCAAGGTACAGTACCGATTATCGGTAGATCATGGTTATATGCACTGGGTATTTTAGAAAAAAGTTCAGATGTAATTAAAGATAATATAAATAATGTTACAGATTCAACAAGCAATCGAGATGTAAAAAGCTTACTTAAAGATTTTGATGTAGTCTTTTCTGATAATTTAGGTACATATGCTAAAGCTACATTCAAGTTGCATTTAAAAGATAATGTAAAACCCGTCTTCTGTAAACCTAGACCTGTTCCATATGCTATGAGAAAAAAAGTTGAAATTGAAATTGATCGACTTGTAAATGCTAAAATTTTGATACCGGTTGAAAGTAGCGAATGGGTAACACCCATCGTGCCTGTAGTCAAAAACAATGGAGATATTCGTATATGCGGTGACTACAAAATCACATTAAACCCAAATTTAAAAATAAATAGATATCCTATTCCGCGAGTGCAAGATCTCCTTACAATTCTAAGTAAAGGTACTTATTTTTCTAAAATAGATCTTTCTCATGCATACCAACAAGTTAGGTTAGACGAGGAGTCGCAACTATTAACAACAATATCAACGCATAAGGGACTTTTTAAGTACACACGATTGACTTATGGTATTGCTTCAGCACCAGGTTTATTTCAAAGTGAAATGGAATCGTTACTATGTAACATTGACGATGTATTTCCATTTTTTGACGATATCTTAATAAGTGCAGCAACGGAAGAAGGTCATGACAATAAGCTTAAGCAAGTATTGCAAATCCTTAAAGATAATGGTTTAAAAATAAAAAGAGATAAATGTAGATTTAAAAGTCATGAAGTAAATTTCTTGAGATATATCGTAGATGCTGAAGGAATACGCATAAGTAATGATAAAAAGAAAGCTATTATTAATGCAAAAACACCGACTAACGTTAAGGAATTACAGCAATTTTTAGGGTTAATAAATTATAATTCGAAGTTTATAAAGAACTTTGCGAGTATCGCACATCCATTTTATAAATTGTTAAAAAAGGACGCCAAGTGGCAATGGAATGATGAATGTGAGTCGTCGTTTCAAAAAGCAAAAAATTGTTTAGTATCTCCAGAAGTGTTAGTACACTATGATGCACAGACACCGATTAAAGTCACAGTAGACGCTTCGCCATACGGATTGGGAGCTGTGCTAGCGCACGTGTATGAAGATGGCTCTGAGCGCCCAATAGCTTATGTATCACGTACGCTTAACACTGCAGAGCGCAACTACTCTCAGCTAGATAAAGAAGCGCTAGCTATAATATTTGGCGTAAAGAAATTCCAACAGTATGTATACGGCAGGCATTTCGTGTTGGAAACGGATCACAAGCCGCTCGTGCATATCTTTGGAAGTAAAAAAGGAATAACACCAGCAGAACTGCAAACAGGACGTCAGTTTAAAACGAAGTGGGATTTATTGAAAATAAAAGCGGAGGAGGAAGTAAAGAAAAAGCAAGAAAGTCAAAGGAAATGCTTTCATGGTAATAGAATTGTTAATTTTAATATAAACGATATTGTAATGGCAAAAGATTACTCAAGTAATACATGGATAAAAAGTAAAATCCTAGAAAGATTAAGTCCTGTAACGTATCATGTAGAAACTAATGGATTAATATGGAAACGTCATGCAGATCAGCTCGTGTCGACTCAATTATCATTCGAGCAACAAAAAAGTATTTCTAATATCCTAACTATTCCTGTAACAACGGAAGATCGTACATTAAGTGTTAATGAAGAATCTGTAAACGCAGAATTACCGGAGATAATGCAACAATCTGTAAATCAGAAAAGTATAACTGAACTGAACAATGATGTAAATTTAGATATGCAAAAAGAAATAATTGTTACAGACAATGTTGTAGAAACACCTGTAATCCTGCGTCGCTCATCAAGAATTAAAAAGCCAAAGCAAATATTAGATTTATAATTTTTAATGAAAGAAAAGTGTTTTAAGCTAGATCACGGAGGAATGTAATGTATGATAGTAAAAGATGTAGTCATGCGCATGTGCGAGTGTAACTTTCTAGATGTATTCGCGCAGCGCTGTTCAACCTTTTGTATTCCGTTACCGAACGTACTAATGTAAAGACGTATCAGCTCTACTTATTTGTAACTCTAATAATATATTTTATATACAATAAATTATATTACCTTTAAGTTGTAGTTCTTTATTTAAGATAAGACACAACAATTTTATTATAAGCTATATCTAAAATGAATAATTTAGGGTGTTCCGTTTTTGTTAATATTCTATCGCAAATTTTTACATTATTTAAAGCGGACAAAGAAAATGTTATTGATTCTGTGTTTACAGTATATACGGGATTTTGATTAGGTGAATTAATTATAGTTTCAGGGTCTCTATATTAAGTTTCCTATTGTGTTTTAAACCCTTCTTCTGTAGGGAAATTTTTCCAAAAAGTATACCCTGCTTGCGAATCAATGCAATGTTGATCCGAAAATTTATATACAGTCCCTGAATTTAATCTTAATTTATCATTTTTTAGACTTACTTGAGCGTATTCTTCTAATAAAGTTATTCTTAAATAACTTAAGAATAACTTTATTATACATTATATATTACAAATAATATTTTATTATAAGCTATATCTAAAATGAATAATTTAGGGTGTTCCGTTTTTGTTAATATTCTATCGCAAATTTTTACATTATTTAAAGTGGACAAAGAAAATGTTATTGATTCTGTGTTTACAGTATATACGGGATTTTGATTAGGTGAATTAATTATAGTTGCAGGGTCTCTATATAAAGTTTCATATTGTGTTTTAAACCCTTCTTCTATAGGGAAATTTTCCCAAAAAGTATACCCTGCTTGCGAATCAATGCAATGTTGATCCGAAAATTTACATACAGTCCCTGAATTTAATCTTTATTCATCATTTTTTAGACTTACTTGAACGTATTCTTCTAATAAAGTTATTCTTATAAGACCCCGTACTAAAACGTTGTCCCAAGATCCAAAATTGTCCGTGTATGAAGTTCCTGTGCAAGTTTTATCCTGTACTGAGCCTGCAAGGTCTATTCCAACTGCTTTTGTTGAATTTATTTTCAAGTCGGCTATAGTATGTATATTATCATATTTAAATATTCCTGTATCGTGAATGAATTTACATTTTTTATGGCTAATTTCGTACAGATATTCTTGCAAAACATTTGCAGTGGATCCAAGGTGACTGAACATTCCGCAATGAAAAACCGTTCTTTGAATTTCTATTTAACACTGTATAACTTTAATTTTTTTAAATTCCGCTATTTGTAATAATTCTATTGTAGAGTTGGTTATTGTAATATTATCTTGTTGAAAATCACATTTTCCTGTGTCTAATAGTGAATATGTAGTGATGATCGGATCCGTAGATTCGCAATTAAATCCAATAATTGCACCATTTTCTCTAACAATAGATAATAAAATGAATAAAATGAACAGCATTTCTTTTTCTTTTTCTTTCTCTTTTCTGAAACATAAAACAATATTAATTTTTTCGTTCATGTAAAATTAATTTATTTGCATGAACTAATTTTGAGCCACCCTTAAAATCTATAGAGATATTGCTATTTTCGTGGACTTTTAATACTTCAAAAGGTCCCAGGTTTTGATTTTTTTCTAATTTACCTGATTTCGGCTCTTTTGTAAGCCATACTTTATCACCTATTTAAAATTCTACAGATTTTATGAATCTATCGTGATATAATTTAGACTTTTCTTTTGATAGTATTAAATTTTCACGAGCTATTTTTGCAATATCTTTCATATTTATTAATAATTTTTCTATATAGTCATTAAATGTCTGTAATTTTTCTGATGATTTTAAAGGTTCACTAGGTGGTAATCTAGCTGGATAAGCGAAAACTAGTTCATGTGGTGTAAATTTATGACTTGAATGAACACTAGTATTATAGTTGAATTGTGCAAGTTCAAGCCAATCATCCCATTCTAATTTTTTATCAGCAAAATTTTTTAAATATTCACATAAAGGATGATGAGCCCTTTCTAATGAACCATTAGATTGTGGATGAAAGGCAGTAGTTTCTATTTTTTAAAATTCAAATCTTTTTGAAATAGCTTTTATTAATTTGCCTGTAAAATTTGCACCTTTACCTGTAAGCACTAGTTTTGGTGAACTAAAAATGCAAATAAATTTTTTTATAAATGCGTCGGCTATAGTCTCTGCTGTTTGATCTTTCAGTGCGACAGCTATTAAAAATTTTGATAAATGATCTTGAATAGTTAATATATATTTATTATTATTTTTAGTTATATTAAGAGGTCCTACTATATCTAGTGAAATTTTATCGAATGTTTTCTCTGGAGTATCTGTTATTATCATAGGTTGTTTTGTTTTAATTCTTTTTAATTTGTTTCTTTGATATATCTCACAGTTTTTAATACGATTTTGTATATCGACTTTAAGATTTTCCCAGAAATACTAATTTTTAATTCGATTATATGTTATATTAACCTCCTAAACTAGAAGAATCATATAGTTCAAATATTTCATTTCTTTTTTTTCAACATATTCTGTATTATTTAAGCAAACTATAACTCTTATACTTGTATTATTAAAAGTATTTTATAATATTTCTTCAATTTCATTCCAATTTATATTTAATATTTTTATAATTTTTGATATACTAAATATAGTACAATTATTTTTAATTAATAAATCTTTTAGCGTATTCAAATTATTTATTGATTTTTCTTTTATTAATATTGATGATTCTTTTATATTTAAGCACATTATAAAAATTTTTCTCTTTTTATAATTTATTATTTTAATTTCATTATCTTTTGAATCGTTATTTATATTAATATTTTTGTGTGTAAATATTCATCTTGAATCTCATCCAGAGATATCCTTTCATTAGTAATTAAATGTAATATATTATCTTTTCTACTTTGTATAGAATTTTAAAAATAAATAATAGTATTAGATTTATTTAAGTAAATATCTTCTTGTTTTTCAACTTCGTTTTCGACACTTTTAATTTCCTCGTTGGTTATTTCTTTGATTACTTTTTTTGGTCTACCGCGTTTATTTTTAATACGTGTACGTTCTTCATTTAATTTTTGTATTTTTATTTCATTTGAGGGTATATTTGTTAATTTAATGTTCACTTCATTTTCCTTTGCTTTTTGAGCTCTAGTTATCACATTGATTTCTACTGTATCTATCGGATTTCTAGATAACGCATCACTATTCACATTCATTTTTCCCTTCTTATATATTACATCAAAATCGTATTTTGATAGTTTAAGTCGCCATCTTTGAACTCTGTTGTTTTTATCTGCAGATCTGAAAGATAGTAATGGCTTGTGATCTGTTACTATTGAAAATTTATTTCCATATACGTAATTTCTAAATGTTTCTATTCCAAATAATATGCCTAATGCTTCTTTTTCATAAGTGTGATATTTTAGTTCAGGACCTTTTAATACTCTAGAAGCGTATGCTATGGGTTTATCTTTCCCGATTTCACCTTGTGATAATATAGCGCCTAAAGCATATCCTGATGCATCTGTAGTGATTATTAATGGTTTATCTAACTGTGGAAATTGCAATAAAGGTGCAGAGCATAGTGTGTCTTCTAGTTTATCAAAAGCCTTTTGTTTCTTTAAATCCCAAGTAAATTTTACGTATTTTGTAATAATAACGTTAAAGGTTTTGTTATATTAGCAAAGTCATTAATAAATTTTCTGTAATAACCTGCTAAACCAAAAAATTCTCTAATGTTTTTAACTGTTTTTAGTGTTGGAAATAATTTTACTGCATCAATTTTTTTGGATCTACTTTGATACCCTCTTTACTTATAATATGACCTAAAAATGTTACTTCATTTTTCATAAAATCGCATTTTCTTGGTTCTAGTTTTAATCCGGCTTCCCTTAATTTTGTAGCTACTAAATTAAATTTAATATTATGTTCTTATTTCGTTTTTGCAGCTATAATTATGTCATCTATATAAACATGACTTATTTTTTTATTTATTAATTCACCAAGAGCTGTATTTGCTACCCTCATAAATGTTCGTGGTGAATTAGTTAAACCAAAAGGTAATACCGTAAATTCGAATCTTCCTAAAGGGTGTACACTAAAAGCTGTTTTATGTATGTCTGGTTCTTTCATTGGTACCCAGTGAAAAGCTGAAACCATGTCTACAGTAGTAAAATATTTATTTCCGCCTAAATCATCAAAAATTTCAGTTATAGATGGTATTAAATAAGGATCTGGTATAGTTTTCTCATTTAATTTTCTATAATCTATAACTAGTCGCCATTTTTTTTCCATCAGGACCTGGTTTCTTCTTAACTACAAATGCTGGGGCGTTATATGCGCTTTTAGATGGCCTTACTAAATTATTATCAATTAATTTTTGAGTTTCTGTAATAGCAATTTCTCTTGATTTATGTGACAATGGAAATTGTTTAACATATACTGGTCTGTTATCTGTTAAAGTTATCTCGTGTTGTTCTAAATTGCATTTTCCAATATTTTCTCCTTCTAACCAAAATATGTCATTATTTTCTAAAATTAAATTTTTTATATTTTGTTCCTTCTCTTTACTTAAATGATTTAAACTTAGTTTACTTAATAATTCCTCTTTACAATCATTTTTTTCTTCACTAATATAATTTATATTTTTATGCATTAAATTTTCTTGTAATTTATGAAATTCTTCTTCATGATTATCTAATATAAAATTTATTAAAATATCTTTTTCCATAAAATATGTAAGAAATTGCTTGTCTTTATTATTAATGTTAAAATTTGTGTTTTCTTCAAGTTTTAGTAGAAATTGTTCATATTCTATATTCTTATTATTTTTACATTCATCTTTTTCTAAAACACAGATGATTTCTTTTATAAAATTTTCAATATTTTCATTCTTATTCTGTAGAAATTGTGTAATCGAAAATATGTGATTATTGTCTTGCATTAGCATGATATAATGAAAAACGTTATTAACTGCTGTGTCCTTAATTTCGATGTTTTCTGTACATAAATTTATCAATGAATTTTTATCGTTCTTATAATCTGTTTGAATGAAGAATTTTTTACCATTTATTTCTAAATATCCCTTATCTAATCTCAATTTATTTTTTCTTAATACATCTATGCCTAAAATACCATCGTAAGGTATTGAAAATTTTTCAGATGCTACGTGGAAATTCGTATACAAATTATTAATAGGAAAAGTGATTAAACCGCATGTTTTAACCGGAATATCAGTAATTCCTGACAAATTTATTTTAATATTATTATTAATAGAATTTTGTGGTACTAATTTTTCTTTTATAATGTTAAGTTTGGCACCCGTATCTATTAATAATTTACATACATCATTTGTATACGGATTTCGTATCTCGATAAATTGTAATGTGTCACCTAGTTTAAATATATAAATTGGTATATCATTATTATCATTAATGTTTTCAGTTTTAAATTGTATTATTTTTTCCAATTCATTGTTCGCTATATTTCTTTCATTGTGTAATTTTATTGTTGTTGAATCATTTTTTATTTCTGGTTTAAATTCCATTGCATTATGTAAAGTTTCTTTTTGTTCAATAATTTTAACGTACTCATTATTAGTATCATTTTCATTAAACTCATCACATACTTCAAAATCAAAATTCATTTCGTGTGTTCTTGCGAAAAATTGAATATCAATATAATTTTTGAGCGACTTTTGTTGCGAAACTCGTCTTGTGCGCTCTTTCCAAGTCGAGTTTATGCGTTTCCCTGTATATGAGCTGATGTGTTTAATTTAACTCGACATTCTTCCTCTGTGTGATTCATACTTTTGCAAAATGTGCAAAATTTACTTAGCTTGCTTTCTATGTTCTTTAATGTAAAGCATGAATCAATTGAATGTCCTAATTTTTTACAATATGGGCATTGTACACTTTGATTTGCGTTTTGAGGTTTTTTGTATTGTATTTTCCTACATTCCTCTATATTATGCCCTCTATTTTTGCAATATTTACAAAATTTCGTTTGAATTCTTTGTCCATATGAATTATTATTTCTGTTATTTCCTACGAACATTTTATGTTGATTAAAATTATTTTGACCGATGTTATTATTTCTGCATTCTTTACCTGAGTGACCCCATTTGTCACATAATTGACATCGAATTTGATTATCTGGTTTAGCCTGATTTAAAAATATCTTAAATTTTTCACAATCAATAGTATTGTGTTCACTGTTACACAGATTGCATATTTGCGTAGGTGTAATACTTTTTTCTGTAATTTGATTACACAAGTTGGTATTATGTCCGTTCTTATTGCATTTCAAGCATAATTCATATTTTTGGACAGTGGCCTATTTGATGATTATTTTCCTGGCAATATTGGCAGTAATATTCATTGTCTTCTAAATATTTACACATGCATTTTGAATGTCCTACTTGATTACAAAACTTGCATATTAGTATAATTTTATCTTTTGCATTTGTGCATTTAAATGATGGATGAGTTGGCTGTTTGCAATATATGCAGCCTGCATTGTTGCAACATAATGCCTCATGATCTATGTCTTTACATATTTGACAGCATTAAATTTTTTTAGGTTTATCTTCAAAAATTTCACTATATATGATTTTCTGTCTAGCCGAATTTGTCTTTATCCTAATATCCTTCTGTTTCTCCTGTTGTTTTTCAATTTCTATTGCTTTAATGGTTGCACTTGAATAATCTGCTACCTCTCCTAATTCAAATCTGATTTCATTTTTTAATCCTTGTTTAAAATATTTTAATGTATCCTTAGCTAAATCATTTGTAAAACGTTGATAAGCATCTCCTGCTATACCCACTTTATTTTGTTTTTTATCTTTAATTTTTAATGTTAACTTTGTTATTCTCTCTACATATTCAACCACTGATTCATTTTCCCCTTGTTGTATTTGTTCCAATTGTGCATATAATGAATGTAAATTATCAATTTCAGGATATAGTTTCTTTATTGTTTTGATAAAATCTGCAATACTTTCAATGTTACTACCTTTTATAGCAGTACGAATCGTTTCTGATACTTTAAATCTTATATAATTCATAAATTTCTTTTGTTCATCCGCAGTCAGCATATCTTTTGCAATTTCTAACGAATCTATGTACTTTTCCAAAGGTATATTTTTACCCGTAAACTCAGGTACTAACCTTGACACCTCTTTCAAAGAATATCCTGAAGTATTTGCCATGTTCGTATTATTAGGCATATTATCATCTTATATTATATTAAAGTGAAACCACTTTTTTCTCCGTTTCTCCGGTTCTTCGGTTCTCCGGTTCTCCGCATTTTTTGAATGTGTCTTTCTTGGGCCTTATATTTTCTTGGGCCTTATATATTCTTGGGCCTTTTATTTTCTTGGGCCTTCTATTTTCTTGGGCCTTATATTTTCTTGGGCCTTATATTTTCTTGGGCATTATAATTTTTTTGGGCCTTGTAATTTTTTGGACTCAATATTTTTCTGGGCCTAATATTTTTTCGGACTCAATATTTTTTTGGGCCCAATATTTTTTCGGTCTCTATATTTTTTGGGCCTTATATTTTATTGAGCCTTATATTTTCTTGGGCCTTATAATTTTTTGGACTCAATATTTTTTTGGGCCCAATATTTTTTCGATCTCTATATTTTTTGAGCTTTATTTTTTTTGGGCCTTATATTTTATTGAGCCTTATATTTTCTTGGGCCTTATATTTTTTTGGGCCTCTTATTTTATTGAGCCTTATACTTTTTTGGGCCTTATATTTTTTTGGGCCTTATAATTTTTTGGGCCCAATATTTTTTCGGTCTCTATATTTTTTGGGCCTTATATTTTGTTGAGCCTTATATTTTCTTGGGCTTTATAAGTTTTGGGACTTAATATTTTTTCGGTTTCTATATTTTTTTGGGCCCAATATTTTTACGGTCTTTATATTTTTTGGGCCTTATATTTTCTTGGGCCCAATATTTTTTCGGTCTCTATATTTTTTGGGCCTTATATTTTGTTGAGCCTTATATTTTCTTGGGCTTTATAAGTTTTGGGACTTAATATTTTTTCGGTTTCTATATTTTTTGGGCCTTATATTTTCTTGGGCCTAACACTTTCTTTGGCCTTATATTTTTTTGGCCTTATATTATCTTGGGCCTTATATTTTCTTGGGCTTTATATTTTTTTGATTCCTACATTTTTCGGTCAATATGTTTTCTAACGTAGCTTTTCATCCAAACCTGTATACTTTTACATTGGATTCTTCAGTGGAGCGTATTTTTATAATGTTTTATACAGGCTCCGCTCCAGACGCTATAATATTTTTTTTTTATTTCAAATGCAATGTTTTAACGTCTCATTCTTACACTAGACATTGCAAATCTAATAGCGCATCTCCATATGCAGCCGATTAAACAGAGCGTCCCAATATGCAGCCGTTTAAACAGAGCGTCCCAATATGCAGCCGATTCAACAGCGCATCCCAATATGCAGCCGATTCAACAGCGCATCCCAATATGCAGCCGATTTAACAGCGCATCCCAATATGCAGCCGATTCAACCACGCATCCCAATATGCAGCTGATTCAACAGCGCATCCCCATATGCAGCCGATTCTACAGCGCATCTCTATTTGCAGCCGATTCAACAGCACGTTTCCTTATGTAGCCGATTCAACAGCGCGTCCTTTATACAGCTGATTCAACATCATATTAAACTATTTTGAAAGCGTCAGTTAATATTTATTTTTATTAAATATCATATATTTTATTATATTTCGCACCATCTAAAACATAAATGTTAAATACATATTGACATATTCTTCATAATATCTCTTTATAAACAATTTTTTTTGTATATATTGTGTTCTGATCATTTTTATTTTCTCCGTTGACAATAGCGTAGTCACCTAAAAATAATTTTTAATTGTTTTTAAATTTCGTCCTTGAAAGAGCAACATATAATTGCCTATGACTGAAAACTGGTGACAGCAAATAAACACCAACTTTTTCATAAGATTGTCCTTGTGATTTATTAATAGTCGTTGCAAATCCTAATCTAATAGGAAACTGTTTTCGTTGCATATTGAATGGAATTTCTTCCGTAGATGGAGATAAATTTATTCTTGGAATGAAAACTTATTTACCTTTGTTTTGACCAGTTGCTAATTCCGCTTGAATGGAATATTTAAGCATTTTTTTTACTATCAACCTTGTTTCATTACAAAGTCCCTTATTGACATTTAAATTTCTTAAAAGTATAATGATAGCCCCTACTTTTAAATGTAATTTATGTGGTGGAAGTCTATTAGGAGTTAACTTATTTAAAAGTTCTGTAGGTAACATAATATCTAAATTTTCTTTGTTATCATCTTCAGCAGTATCAATACTCAAATATTCAACATGGTTTCCTTCCATTAAATTCAAAACATTATTATTGATTTCAGTTACATCATTATTTTTAGAAGCCAAAATAACTTTTTTCGTTATATTAGTATTGTCTATTTTTATTGTTTTTCCGAATATTTTTTTGACAAGATTTTCTTTAATGATAAAATTATCTGGTATAGCAGTTACTTCATTATCATCTTCAAAAATATCGCGGCGTTTTCCTTCTCCGATGTCTAATAACCATTGTTTAAAATTATTATCATTATCCGAAACTCGCAGATTTTCATTTAACTTCATTTGCTTAGAATTTTGCCATAATAAACTAAATTTAACTGAATTTTCAATAATGTTCATACGGCTACCATGTCGTACAATTGGTAATGTTTACATGAAATCTCCTGATATAATTACAGTTTTACCACCGAAGGGTTGGTTTACATTGCATAAATTTTGAAAGAGACGATCAACCGCTTCAAAAGCAAATTTTGAAGTCATGGATATTTCATCCCAAATAATTATTTGTATTTCCTTTAATTATTTGCCTTCTGCAGAATTAGGCTTAACATTACAAGTTGTACAATCTGTTATATTTAACGGTAGTTTAAATGTTGTATGTACGGTACTTCCATCGACTAATGAATTCGCTGCTATACCTGTCAAAGCTACACATAAATAATGTATGGTATGATATTTAAAATAAGCCATTAAAACGTTAAGTAAATAACTTTTTCCACTTCCGGCCGGTCCATCTATGAAAATATATTTTTCTTTACTTTGGTTGTTTAAACTTTTTAGTGTAGAGTCGAATATTTGCCTTTGTTTATTATTTAAAGAATTTATTTTCATTTCTAATTCATTAAGAATATAATTATTATGATTTAAAATTGTTTCATTAATATCTTCTTCTATAAATGTGCTTATGTTAGGTAAATTAAAATCGTTTAATGAAAATCCATTGACTTGTAAATTATTTTTAATAACATTCAATGCAAGATTTTCACCTACATTTTTTTCGTATTTAGGGTGGTAAAATTTATCTTTATATTTTTCATATAAATCTCGTGCACTTATAGGATTATGAAAAACGCAAATAAAAGCAAATAATTCACAAAGAGCATAAGGGAATTCTGTTGAAGATGCTTTTTCCAAGCATCTATCCCATTCTTTATCTTTATTAATTAATTGTTTTGCCTTAGCTGCCACATAAAACGAATTGTACATCACATCATCAACAGTACGCAAAGCTTCAAAAGACGTGGCTCCTTTCACATGTAATGGTAATAACCTAATAAAATAACGTTCTCTATCTTTCGGACTTACTGAGTACATTCTACTGAGTATTGGTTTTCTTTTTTTTTTTCTTTTATTCCACTTTTTCAGTTTTTCATCAAATGTACAAAAATTTGGTATTTCTGAATATAAGTAATTTCGTGCTTCGAAATCTTCTCTATTCGATTCAAAATATGCTCTTAATGTTGTTCCAACATTTTTTTGCATGATCATTTCTTCTCTTCCTTCTTTAAAAATTCGTTTTGTTGATTCTCTTCATGAACGATTAGACGTTTTATAGTATGTGGAATAACATGTAAAGGATATTCTAATAATCTGTGCATTGCTTCAGGTGGACATAAATATCGTGTATTAATGTATTGTTTGATTTCGTCATATTCATATTCAACATTTTGACTATTGTCATTTTCAAAAGTGTCTTAATTTTCTGATCTAAAATCAACATTTACTTGATGTATTTCAATGTATGCACAATCATGACCTTCATAACAGTATTTGAATAAATATTTAATGCATTGTACAGTGGAACAAACTTATACGTTTATGTTTACATTAAATTTCAATAATAAGTAAGGATTATAAGGAACAACGAATCCATTATCTGCAATTCTTTCTGTAAATTTATTTTTTTAAATAATTTCGACACCATCATTTTTGCGTTTGTATAGTGGATACCTATTTGATTTAAATGTTGTTTCGTATTTTTATCCATACACGGATAATTTAAATTTTGCATACCACAGGGACCGTGTATCATAAATTGTTTAACAATACTATATAATTTTGGATAAATATCTCTATTTGGGATTTCTGCACTTATTATTTTATTAACTTTTTCAGGAATGTCAAATTTATCATTTTTATCTAAGAATAACAACATATGCATATGTGGTAATCCTCGTTTTTGAAATTCAATTACATAACTATATGCAATACATTTTCCTAATATTCCCTTTTTTATTACTAAATTTTTGGATTCTTCTACTTTTTGATAAAATACTTTTGTTATAATATCTGGTCTATCCATTGCATTTTTATAAATTTCCAAGTTTTCAGTTATTTCTTTCCAATGTGGGTCACAGGTCATAGTTACAAAAAGGTCAGGTTTACCATGATAATTTACAAGTGTTATTGAATCAATGTAATTTTGTTTTAAAAATTGTGGACTTCCTGTAAAGTTTGTTAGTAATATTACTATTTCTCCAATTTTTGAATAATCTAATTCTTTTTTGTTATGTAAATAGTCCATAACACCTTTGTAACAATCACTTCTTAATACGTTTTGGTTTTTTCGTATAAAATATAATCTGAAGGTTTCAACTTTTACAGACGCATCAACAATGAACTGTTGAGATAATTTTCCTAAATTAAGAAATGGATTAAATTCATTTCTAACACTAAATCTATAATTATAAATATGCAATTATAAAATTGCAAATTTTTAATATTAGATTTTCCAAATTTATTTTTCATATTTGACATCCATCCAAAACCACCATTATGATGAATAAGCGAATATGTCATAGGATCTGTGTGTTTGCTAATTTTTAGTATACTAATTGGTTTATCAGACTTAGGGTAAATGACAATATCACGTTCAATAGGAGGCATATCGTCTTCTCCAACGTATACTATTACTACATCATTACAGGTAGGTAGATTATATCTATTTTCTATCGAAATTATTATTGCGGACAATAGGCATAGTAACAGTTTTCAGAAGACAATTGATTTTTGCACATCGTTGTAGTTCTTCTTCTCCTGCTTCATGCATCATTTTATAGGCTTTAGCATGAGGGTTAATATCTCTCATTATGTTATCTGAATGTTTTAATAATGTTAAGTTTGTATTAAACTTATGTCGTTCAATCGTTGCCATTTCATTATCTAAAATATATAATTGTCCATTTTTAAGTGCTTCATCTTTATTAGGATGTAACGCATATACATTATGGTAAATTTGTCCACATATTCTAATAACTTGTGGTCCTTTACTTGGCAATGTATCAAAATTGGGATCAAAACTTGCGAATGCTAAAGCATTATTGTACAACTTAACATTTCGTCGAAAATCAATACTTTCTTCCATAAATTCAGTTGCTCAAAACATTAATCGTTCTGGGTAAGGTGGATTTTCTAACAATTCTACTTTACCTTTATGACAACAATTGGAGAAATCGTTACGTTGAGTATGTTAAAAAGCAAAATGTTGCGCATCACAATAAACACATGTATTCGTCATGGAACCAATGTAATTTTCAGATATGAGATTTTCATCGAAATATATATTTGCCATACAACCAATCAGTTTCAAATTAATTTTTTCAGTTAATATTTTTTCACTTAATTTCTCTAATTTTTTTTCTACTTTGCCCTTTATTGTTTTATCAATAACTTCGTTTAATACAATATTATGATTGTTATTATGATTATTATTATTCTAATTTTCATTATAATTATTATCTTCAATTTTTAATCGTTTACACTTAACATTTTCTAATTTTTCTTCATATTTTTTTGGTTGTTTTTCTTTTATTTTTATATAAGCTTCTTTCTTACGCAAAGCCTCATTCGCACGTATTTGTTCAAATTTATCAGTACTCATTGTTTCCTTGAATTGCGATTTTGTTATGTTAGTATTTTCTAATTTCTTTTTATATTCATTTGGTTGTCCTTTTTTCATTTTCATATAAGCTTTTTTCTTACGTAAAGTTTTTTGAACACGTCTTAGTTCTAATTTATCATTACTTTTTTGTTTCTCGCATTTCCATAATAATGTCTTTTTCTGAAATTTTATTATAATAATGTGATTCTTCTGTTACCATTAACCTATTAACTTGATGTGGGAGCTGCATCACTTGAGTTTTGCTTTTTTTATTATATCAGTATCTTTTTAAATTAATAAATTAAACAAATATAATGACTTGTCCGTACTAAAGCTATATTACTACGATGATTTTTGTCAAAATAAAAAATCATTTAGACTTGTTATTTTTTTATGAGCTTGGATTGTAAATTAGATATCAAACTTGATAGACCTAACTTTGAAATACGATACATTGAAAGTTTTTATTATAACTTTATATGTCTAATATTTTGGTGGATTTCTTGAGTTGTCCGCAATCTTACAAATTTTTACTTTGTAGCAAAAAAACTTGATTGAACGCATCGTTTATTCATGAGTTAGGATTGGAAATATTATTAGAAGGGGGCCGCTTCATCAAGCTCTTAAGTTTTGTTACAAATAAAGTTTCTTTTTCAACTATTTCTTTTGATTCTTTTTTTTCTTCATTTAATTTAATCTCAACTGCCCCAATTTTATTATCGTTATAATTCAAGTGGATGTCATCGATTCCCATTACATCATTATCTGGTTTTTAAGAATTTCTATCTGAAATGTCATTGTCAATTTCCACCAAAATTGTTTCATGATTCAAATTCTTTTGTTTACGATACGTTTCCATGATCTTTTTTTGTTCTGGCAATAAATGCATTTGTGAGTTTTTTTTATAATATTTCAAGCTCGGCAAAATCTAAATTAAATGGTATTTGATTAAGACCTTGCTCATGACAAAAACTCCTTTTTATCATTTCTGGTGGATTATCGTAATTAATTTTTGCATTATTATAATTTTGTAAAACTGGAAACATTTTTATTATTTGCGTTTTAAAAATTCTTGATAAAGTAATCGCATTTGAGAAAAATCATATCTTAAACAACATGGACTTAAATTATAAAGTACTGCAACAGCAAAAACCATTGCAAAAACGCTACAATCATAATTATTCGTTTGTGATTGTACTGTTTCGAATACTGTGCTTAATTCTGATTTGTTTGGAAATAATCTGTTTATATAAATCTTATACTCATCTTTTAAATATATAAGATTCAAATTGTCTATATATATGTATGAATTACCTTATTATTATAATACACACGAATCCGGTGACTCTTTTCTAAATTTTCGGTAAATAATAACTGTATAAATTCTCCATCAATCAGTACTGAATGAACATATTGTGGTCTCTGAATTAGTGAAGTCAATTGCATGTTGAATGAGGTGCACTGGTTTGAAATGTTATTAAATTCAAATATATGAATATCAGTTAACATGAAAGCAATTCCACTATACAATCCCTGTCTTTTAACAATCAATTTATCTTCCTCAGTCAAAACCATTATTGAAAAAGAAAATTCTCTTAAGGATTTTCATTCATTTTTAATGAACTTTTTCCAAAGATATTCACAAAAGAATTGCTTTTATATCAACTGATTTAATTTACTGCCTTTTTACTTTAAAAGCTGAAAAATTAAAGAAATTATGAAAAATGCTATGAATTAATTGTTATATGATAAATAAATAATAATGAAATTTGTAAAAATAATATTATGATAAAAAATGATTATTTCCGGCAATTATATATATATATATATGGATCAATCCACGTCAAGCGGATAATGACTCTGTCCAAAATTGTAAATCACCAAAAGAATCGTATATAAGCTCAAAATTTTCGTCTTACACTCTACTTTCTTTTGCAATGTGGTGATTTTAAAAAATCCAAAATGGCGGCTCAAACCTAGAGATATAATAAAAAATTTTTAAAAATTGATTTTAATTTATTCAAATCAGATCCTGTATATTTTTTTACATCAGAAATCAATTTAGCGTTCAATTTTACATAGGAATATAGTATTGCACTCGAGGTGAAAAAAATTTATAATGTCATCGGAAGGTCATATCGGGAAATAATAGTTATTTCTCAAATTACTCATTGATCAATGTTGATTAGTGAGAAAATGAAGATACTGATAGATAACTCGAGTTACTGAATTTAAATCTGATGTCTGCTCAACCCTACAAGATCTGTATGAAAGTCATTTGAAGGTCAAATCGCGAATATCTTTTATTATTTGATAACATTAGGACACCTTCAAGTTTTACATGTCGCTGAATCCGAAACCGGGGTCTGTTGGAGTGTCAAACGACGTAATTACGTAAAAATTAATCAAATATTGATACTAAAGACTAAAAGAAAATTTTTGTCCTCCAAAAAACCACAGTTTGAAACGAATTTTTCTGTAATTACGTCGTTTGACACTCCAACAGGTCTCGGATTCGGATCCAGCATCACGTAAAACTTATAGGTGTCTTAGTCTGATCAAATTTAACCTTCAAATGACCTTGATGGAGACTGGTAGGGTTAAGCGGATATCAGATTTGGATTCAGTGACTCGAGTTACCTATCAGTGTCTTCATTTTCTTACTAATCAACGTTTATCAATGAATAATTCGAGAAATAACTATTGTATCGCGATATGATCTTCAGATGATATTGTAAAATTTTTTTACCTTGAGTGCAATACTATATTCTCATGTAAAATCGAACGCTAAATTGATTTCTAATATAAAAGATATGTGGAATCAGATTTGAATGAATTGAAATTAATTTTTGAAAATTTTTTATGAAATTTCTAGGTTTGAGTCGCCATATTAAGGCCGCCATTTTGGATTTTTCAAAATCGCCACATTGCAAAAGAAAGTAAAGTGTATGACGAAAATTTTGAGCCCATGCACGACTTTTTTAGTGATCTACAATTTTGGACAGAGCCATTATCCGTTTGACGTGGATTGACCCATATATATATATATATATATATATATATATATATATATATATATATATATATATATATATATATATATATGGGACATTTTACTAACTGGAAGAGCAAAAAAATAAAAATTGCTGAAACTCTGAGAATATATTCTGTCTGTTACTCAAAATGTGTAAAAAAATATTCAAGGATTTAGATTTGAAGAATCAAGAGCCATAGATTCTTGAAATTTGGAAATTTTCAAAATTTTTGGAAAAGTACCAACTTTATGATTTTTTTTCTGAAAATCTTGATGTTTTAGAGAGAAATTCATGAGAATTCTTCTTGTTCTAGATAAAGAGGAGAGTTAGCATTATTTTTTACAGAGCTAAATTTTGAAGTTTTTTATTGGTTCTTACATGTATCACATGGTAATTGAAATTACTCATTGTCTACTACTTCAGAAATTGCTTTTCGAGGGCTTATTTTCTTCTATTTTTTATCAACTTAGAAAAAAATTTTTGACTGTGTAAGAAAGAGCCACTAATAAGGAGTTATAACAGTTTAAAATATATATTTTCATGACTAATTTATTTTCAATATAAAAATTAATCATACATGATAATATATATTGTAAACTGTTTTAACTCCTTATTGATGGCTCTGACTTACATGATCAAAAATTCATTTCAAAGTTCACGTGAAATAGAGGAAAATAAGCCCTCGAAAAGAAATTTCTGAAATGGGGAGCAATGGGTAATTTCAATTACCATGTAATACATGTAAGAACCAATAGAAAACTTCAAAATTCAGGTCTGTAAAGAATCATGCTAACTCTGCTTTTCATTAACAACAAGAAGTATTCTCATGAATTTCTCTCTTAAATATTAGGATTTTCAGGAAAAAAAATGATCAAGTTGGGACTTTTCCAAAAATTTTGAAAAATTTCCAAATTTCAAGAATCTATGGCTCTTGATCCTCCCAATCTAAATCCTTGAAAATTTTTTTAAACATTTTGAGTAACAGGCAGGATATATTCCCAGAGTTTCAGAGATTTTTATTTTTCTGCTCTTCCAGTTGGTTTGAAATGTTCCATATATATATATATATATATATATATATATATATATATATATATATATATATATTTATTCATTAAAAAAAGTTTGTTGTAAAAAGAACTAAAATCAAAATTATCTTGAATTATCTTTAATAATTGTATTCTTCAATTTATTTACAGTTGTTTATGGTTATTCGCAGTATCTACATTTAAATAATGTATAAATGATAATAAACAACCCACACAGCATGAAATATTTATGGAAGCTTCCTGGAACATTGGCAGCGAAGATTTAAAATATTTTAGGAATCTTCCATGGAATATTCCTGTAATATTCGTATGTCCTTGATTCTTCCTACATTGGAATATTTCATGGAATATTGCTGGAAGATTCTAAGAATATTTCATTGGAAGATTTAGGACATCTCAGATGTTTTATTGAAATATTTCAGGAATCTTGCAGGGATATTTCATGAAATATTCCGTTGGAACATTCATTGAAAATTTCCGGAATATGGAAACGGTAGATTTAAAACATTTTATGAACCTTTTATGGAATATAAACGAAAGATCTAAAGAATCTTTCATGGAATATGCGCGAAAGATTTAAGGAATTTTTCATGAGATATTCCATGAAATATTTCTGGAAGATTTTAGAAATCTATAGTAAAATATTCCGTGAAATATTTATGGAAGATTCGCAGAATATTGGCACGGAAGATTTGGAATATTTCAGGAATCTTCCGTGAAATATTCCTGTAATATTCGTATGTCCTTGATTCTTCCTACATTGAAATAAACCATGGAATACTCTTGAGAGATTTGAAGAATATAAAAATGGAAGGTTTGGGTAATCTCTCATCTTTCATGAAATGTTCCTGGAAGATTTTTGGAAAATGTGAAATGCTGTGAGGGGATGGTATATATATTATATAATAACACATTATACATATATATCAATACATATACGCATATATAAACATTTAGATATAAAATCGCATTTAAATATTCGCTTCGACTGTGCACATCAAAGTGCTGATACCCTTTCGCATTTATAATAAGTGAGGTATCTTTCAACCGCTTGGGGATAAAACTCCCATTTAACAAACATCCCCTTATCGGCGCGGCGTCACTGGAAACCTCCCGTAACGTTCCGCGCAATCTTCCAACGAAAACTTCATGGAATCATTCTAGAATCTTTTAAGCAATATTCTACTGGAAGATTACTGTAATCTTTGCGTAAAATATTTCGTGGAATATTTACGGAAAATTTATGTAATATTTCGCTGTACAATTTAAAAGTTTTTAGGAATCTTCCAGAGAAATGATTTTTGAATCTTTCTGAAATCTTTAATGAAATATTCCACTGGAATATTACTTAAATCTTTTTGTGGAATATTTCGTTGACTATTTATGGAAGATTTATGTTATATTCCACTGTACGATTTGAAAGTTTTTTGGAATCTTTCTGAAATCTTTCATAAAATATTCCACTAGAAGGTTACTTGAATATTTCTGTGGAACATTTCGTGGAATATTTATGAGAGATTTATGTAATATTCCGCTGTACGATTTTAATGTTTATTGGAATCTTCCTGAAATCTTTCATGAAATATTTCATTGGAAGATTACTTTAATCTTCCTGTGAAATGTTTCGTGGAATATTTATAGAAGATGTTACGAACTCTGATTTTTTCATTATAATTTTTATTTATCAATTATTAAAATAATTCAATATGATTCTGGCAAGATATATTCAAAGTAACACTAAAATTAAAATAAACTAATTTTAAGATATAAATTATTAACATAGTAATTAGAACAATAATACAAAACTAATACATATATATTTGAATATTAATTGGTAGACATTATAAATATAAATTATTTTCATAAAAACAAATATAAACAATCTTTCTTTTACAGATTAACGAGTTTATAAGTAAAAAGGAAATATATAAATCGTTAAATTATATTATATTGTTTTATTATATTATATTATATTATATTGTTTTATTATATTATATTATATTGTTTTGTTTTATTATATTATATTATGTTATATTGTTTTATTAAAAAGCAAAAAGTATAAAGAAAGCATATGGTAAAAACTCATTTACCAACAGATTATTCAATTAATAAATTATTGATTATTTTAAATCAATATTCATTATTTCAGTTACCATATGATTTCTTTTCTTTTTTTTAAAATATATTAGAAATTTAAATTTATAAAGCGTATATATGGTTTAAAGTAAAAACATTTTAAAGATTTCTTTTAAATAAAAGTATTTTAATCTAAAAATTATATATTATTCTGTTGTTTTTAGTGAAACATGTAAAGAAAAGATATAATGAAATATGTAAAACATAATCTTTCTTTTTTGGCTAATCAACTAACAAATTTTATAATATTAAAAATATTAATTTAAAAGAAAATTTATTTATAAAAGGCCACAAAAGAAAGAATGTGTTGAAAGTAGTATCAATTAACTTATTGATTGATAAGTAACATAATCTGAAAAAAGTATCGAGTGAGGCTTCGTTTTTACTTAGCAACATTTACTCTTTCGCTTATTAAAAAAAAAACAAATTTATTAACTAACAAATTGCCCACCACTGGTTTTTAAATAAAGTAAGGAGGAGAAATTAAGGAGAAATTAAAGGTCAGAGACACCTGGAATAAAAAATAGAATTTTTAATCATCAAGTCATAATGAAATCAATAAATTAATAACCAATAAGAAAAATGTTAATAACCCCACAAGGAAGAAGAACAATAGAAAACTCTCTCCACTTTGCAATTTGGAGGGACAATGTCAATTAAGGAGAAATAATATAAAAAAAAATATCAAGAAGGGATAAGATACTCAGACACTCTCTGCACTCATCACCTGGCACTTGTATACTTGTACTTGCACTCGTTCTCCATACGTAATCTCTCTGACCTTCACTCTCTCTCTGAAAAATCAATTGACAACGTTTATGTAAGGAATAGTTTTTTTTTAAATCAGTGCGTGAGCAATTAAGCACAATTGTTACAATTTAATACAATAAATTAATAAACTAAAAAATTTGTAATTCAATTTAAAAATTATTTGTTTATTTAAACATCCTCTATCAACAAGTTAGAACAGCAGAAGTAAGGTAAATTTCATTCTTATTAAAATTTTATTGATTAAAAGTTCATCTATTTAAATTTTTCTTTGAATTGATATTTGAATATTTACAAATATAATTAAATATTTTATTTCAATTAATTAAAATAAATTGATATTTTTTGTAAAGCATTTAGTTTTCATGTTTTAATATATATATATATATATATATATATATATATATATATATATATATATAAATTCAATGCATGAATTATAAATTCAAAAATAAATATATACATGTACATTTCTCTATAAATATATTATAAATATAAAACTTAAATAATATTTTGAGTGTTAATCTAAAAGTTTTTCCATTCAAATTCAGTGTTTTCTAAGTATAACTACTCCAGTATAAAGTGATATAGTCATTTTCTTTAAATAAATTTATTATTTGATAAAAATAAACTTTAAAATTTAAAAGAATTGTATTCAAACTAATAGTATTAATAAGTTGTGAATAAAAATCTAAAGTGATTCTTTATATAAACTTAGTGTTAATTTAAATATTTTGAAGTGAATAAATTTTAATACATGTGTATATTTAAAAAGTGAACAGTGTGATCATAGAATTTCAAATTTGAATCTCTTAATTTAAAAGAATTTAATATTTCATAGTATTTTTATGGTGTTAATATAAATTATTTCAAATAAATAAACTTAACACATAAGTGTATTTCTTAAAAATTGAATAATGAATATAAACTTTAAAATTGTAAAATTAAGTTCTTAATTTGAAAAGTTTAATCATTTTAAAATTAATAATATTATTTTATTATAAAATATTAAAAAATAAATCAATAAAACATAAAATAAATTGTTTGTGTAAGTGATTTTATAATATAATAACACAAATTAATTATATTATTTAATAAATAATCTATAATATTTCAAACGTTTCTTTGACATAATTTCCATTAAAAAGTGTTTTCTTGATTTTAATCAAATAAAAATCAAGTGGTGACAGCTGCCTATTAAAAATTTAAAACAGTAATAGTAAAAAAATAATTTTAAAAGTTACAATAAAAATCACCCGATACATCCTTTGTCAGAGCTTGCTAAAAACAGTTGCTGGCACCGCTCGCGCTACTAATAAGTTAAATACATATGAAATTTAAGAAATAAATTTGTTTATATTTATTATTTTATATATTCATGTTAAGACGTGACAAAGATTTATCTTATATTTCGCTGTACGATTTTAAAGTTTTTTGAAATCTTCCAGTGAAATGTTTATGGAATCTTTCTGAAATCTTTCATGAAATCTTCCAGTGAAATGTTTATGGAATCTTTCCGAAATCTTTTATGAAATATTCCACTGAAAGATTACTTAAATCTTTCTGTGGAATATTTAGTTGACCAGTTCTGAAAGATTTATGTAATCATCCGCTGTACGATTTTAAAGTTTATCGGAATTTTCCAGCGAAATGTTTATGGAATCTTTCATGAAATATTTTACTGGAATATTCATAAACATTACATGGAATATTTTATGCTATATTTTAGAAACTTTTCGTGAATATTACATGGAATATTTCGAAAAAGTTTTCGAACATTCCTTTGAAATATTCCTGAAATATTCCTGGAAGCTTTCAATGGAAGATTCCAGTGAAATATTCTGAAATATCTCGTGAAGACTTTCAATAATCTGCATGAAAGGTTCCATTGAAATATTCCAGTAGAATAATTCGAAATATTTCAGTGAAATCTCCCATACTATGTGAGAACCATTATTTATTTCTAGCCTAACGCTTTTTTATTTTTATCTACAGTTTTCAATAATTTCTTATAATCATTTGTTTATTCACAGCATTATTCTACTTTTACAAAATAATTTTCATACAAGGTGATAAAATATTTTACCATAAGATAATATATATATATATATATATATAATATATATATGTTTCATTCAACAAAAAAATTTCAACATCAAAACTAATTCTCTAATGTAAAGAATGAAAAATTAAATTGGTATAATTTTGAAATTTTGATATGAGAATACTTTTTATAAATAACTTTTTAATAATTTTAAATAATGGTAAATTTTTTAAATAACTTGTGGTATTGAATGGTCATTAAATTTAGTTTTAACATGAAGTTAATTATTTAGGTTGGAAATGTATTCAATAAAATAATATAACTATTTATAAGTTATCACTTAATTTTTTAAACTTTTTATTCATAGTTGACAATTATATTGAATATATGATTCTCATTTTAATAGTTTTTATATGATATTATGTGAATTTTATAAATATAAATTATTTAAGAAGATGTAAAATGAACAGCACACTTCCACCCATAAATATTGATTATATTTCCATTGTATTTTAAAATTTTGAATAAATAGATGCATTAACATACAGTATGTATCACGAAGATTATTCAGTTAAATTTTCACATAAATCTATTCATTACTTATTGAGAAGTTTGGGTTCCAATATTATTTACTAAAATTTTTCCATTTGGAATCAGAAATTTAAATATCTTGAAAACTAATGATTGGAATAATTTAAAAATTCAAATAAATAATCATCACGAGACATACTAGAAATTAATACATTCCTTTTATGGAAATTCAGCAATAGAATGGAAAGACAGTTAATTTTTTCATCTTCTTATAGTAAAATATCATCAAACTTTGACAACAAATTTAACGCAATGAAATAATTGTACTTCCATTGATTTGTATTATATTTAATACAAATTATAGAGTGATATTACAGAATATTATTTTTTTCCGCATTCATAATAAATACATAATTATAGACATAATCAGAAACATTTATTCATATTTTATATATTGTCCTATCTTTATAATTGACTATTTAAAAAATTTAATATCTAATGAATACTTTTTTTAAATTGTATTTCATAAAATTTATGTTCAGACGATATTAAAAAAAATATTTTTATATCATGTAATTATAATTTTTCAAATGAGGTAATTTGATATTTTTTAAAAATTAATGTTTCTCTTATTAAAAATATTATTGTTTCAATGAAATGAATTGCTAACAAATTTTATATAAATCATAATTCATTTAAATATAAACACATGTACAAATGAAAATGTAATTAAGGTTAAATGTATGTTATTTATAAAAAATTGTCAACAAGTAACTTTTTAAATAATATATTTTCATGAAAACTAATTTAAATACCTCATTCTCTGAATGATAACTGAATACAATTTTAATTTAATAAATTTAGTTATACAATTATAAATATATAATATTTATATAACTGTTCATCAAATAAAATTATTATTTTTTTAATATATATATATATTAAAAAAATAATTATTACAATAGATTGTAGTTAAATAAAAATGTTTATTTTAATAATTATACCGTTGAAATTTATTTTGATGAAAATGTTGATTGACATTTACAGTATTATTTTAACTATTTTTGAAAAGTTACTTGTCATCAATAAAAAAATATTAAATTTTCTAAATTCATAATCTATTAATATCAAGAATTTTCTAAAAATTATAATATTTATGAAATGCAAACCTTACTTGTGATACATACACTTTGTTATATTTGTATCTCATTAAATTTTTATATTAGATGCAAAAAGGATTGTTAAGTAATTGCAAATAGTTATTCTATTATTCTGAAATATTTGAATTTAAAATTAACCAAAAATGTGTATTTTAATCTTATGGTTTCTTCTATTTAAATTTCGTATTTCATATACATAAAATACATTTGTGGAGATATTTTTATCAGAAATCAACACGAATTTCTTTTAAGCATGTTTCACTTATAAATTAATTTCATAATTCAAATTCATGGTCATATATTGAGGTCTGGAAATTATAGTTGTAACTCAGTACCCAGTTCTCAGTTTATTTACATCAAATATCGTACTATCTTTGTTTTTCTAATAACAGTAGAGTGAGAAATAGTCACTTGAAATAAATTATACCCTTTTTTTACTTTAAGCACATGTGTACATATATTTTTATATTATGTTTCATCAAATTATTTTCAATTTTATTCAGTACTCGAAATTCAATTAATTAATTCTTATTTACTTAAAATTAGTCATTTATACATAATAATACAATAAAAGAAAATTCAACTAAGCGACGTTAGGAGCGTAAAACTTCAATATAATTAATACCTGTTAACGTAAAACCCAATAAATTGTGTAACCATTTTCAACAGTTGATAAATATAATATAAATCATATAATATATATATATCAATTTTAAATTTCTAATCATTAATTTAAAACTCAAAAGTAACTATTTTAAAACGGAATATGGAAAATAAACAAGTATCGTTTTAATCCTTGAATATCACGAATTGAAATATTAATTATTAGTAATTTTAAAGAGTTATATATTATATAAATAATTCTATATTCAATAATTTTCAATTTTAGTAACAGGAAAAGCCGCACGAAAAGAGGTTAATAATTGGATTTTCTGCGAAATATTGCCCTTGAATCGAGTTGGTGAAAGATCAGTCTTAATACCAAAAAAAAGGCAGTAAGCATCGCAAATTTATGTTCTCACTTCATAATATATTAGTACCAACATTGGTCCTTAAAATTCAAGCTATAGTACTAATTCAAATTATATCGTCACTCTTTTTTTAAGTACCTTAATACATAAATTAGATATACTTGATTTAGAACCTATTTTAACAATACTTTCTTTTCTCCGTGCAGTTGTTAGTTCTAGTAAACGTCAAATACTGTTTTCGATTATTTCATGGTCCGTGATTGAAACACGTGATTAAAAAGAAAAAATTCCTATTATATTTTTTCATTTATTCAAATGCAATTTAGTAGAACAAATTCTTAATTCATTAAGATATAATTTGTATTTAAACAATTTTTATGCACATTGTAACTTTAATTATTCTTTTTTATAAAAATAGAAAAATTTAATTCAGTACAAAACTACAATATCACAATTCATAAGTTGCGTCAATTCTTTTTTATTTTAAAATTGGCTAATTTATACATAATAATATAATATATGAAAATTCAACCGAGCGACGTTAGGAGCGAGGTATTTTTTGCTAGTTTATCATTAAAGCTGAGACTCTGACATTTTTCAAACACATGTTAAACTTCAAAAAATATCAATTAGTAGTCGAGTTATACGGTTTTTTACCAGGGCGTTCTGCGCTAGCGCTATGTCTCTATGTTCTTTTGCAATATATTTGCCATATCTCTGGTTCTAATTATCGAATCGACATGTAACAAAAACGATTTTTTTTGTTTTTTTATTAAAGAACAAGTTTTTGCAGAGAAAATTACTGCATCTATTGTAGTTCATGAACTATAGTCATTCAAACAATTAATTTGTTTATAACAACTTACTCGACCACTTGCGCGAAAAGCAAGTTGCGAATTCGGATTCAGCGGCTCAAAATACTTATGAATCACCTTCTTGCTTGGTGGGACCTCTAGCTTCATACGAAACCCTCTGGGCGTCTAGACTATTATGGAAACTTAATAAAACAGAATTGGAAGATGTTAAAATTAAATTAAATTCAAGTACAGCCAATAACAATTCTCGATTCGAATGTTTAGAAGCAAGATTAGATAAAGTTGAAAATTCTCTAGATTATAATTGTGAGGAAGTTTTATGTGAATTCAATGAAAGAAAATTTAGAGAAAAAAATATCATTTTGTTTAAATTTCCTGACGAAATAGATGTCTATAGGTCTGATTTGATTAAAGTCAAGAAACAATTTTCTGATTTTGATCAGTCTTTACCTTTTCAATTGGATAAAATTAGAGTGCACCGTATAGGTGGGGAATATTCTCATGATAAAGTCAGACTAGTTATGGTTATTCTAGATTGTAAAGAAAGTATTTTGTGGACTCTTCATAACAAAAGTAAAATCTTTGATGAGGATCTTATAGTCAGGGCTGATCTTTCCAATATGCAGAGGAAAAATGAAGGTCAGAAAGAGTAAAGGTGAAGAGAATATATATATATATATTAAATTTGTGAATGGTATGCCACGTATTGTAAATAAGATATCTGATTCCTCATCTTCGGATACAGATGAATAGCAATTGCTTTCATTGAAAGAAGTTACAATTTACTATCAAAATATAAGGAGTATATTGGGGAGGATGGCAGTATTTAAAGCGACTGTTCACATAGTCATACAACATGATATTATTATTTTAACTGAAATCTGGCTTTATGAGGACGTTTCTAATTTCATTTTGACAAGTAAGAAGAAGATGGGTGGAGGAGTTCTGGTTGCTGTCAAGAATACTATGAAGTTTCAAGTTATTCCATTAATGGACAATTCATTTGAGATGGTTGCTGTTAAGGGGAATCCTCATACCGACATAGAGTTCTACCTTATCTACATTTAAATTATGAATTTCTATAAAAATTTAACTATTCAAGACTGAAATTCGTAGAAGAGGCACATTCTCAACATGCCAAAGAATTTATTGCAACGTTAAAAGACAATATGAGGGTAAAAATAAAGGCGAAAACTGCTTAATACGATTAACTTTTCAATGTAGTTATGAATAATCGTATTATGCAGTTTTTGTCTTTATTTTCGCTGTTATTTTGTCTTTTAACGTTGCAATAAATTCTTTAGAATGTTGAGAATGTGCCTCTCCTATAAATTTTAGTCAAAAATAGTTAAATTTTCATTAAAATGCATAATTCAAGTTAGATAAGGTAGATCTCTGTGCCAGTATGAGGACACCCCTTAAGATCTATAATTCAAGGGACGTCATTTTGCTGGTCGCTATGTATCTGGCGCCTAATTTGGTATTGCGTCAAGGTGATTATTTTGGTAGATTTGTTTATAATTTGCCGTGTTTATTTAGTCAATTTTGTAATTTTAACACTATGTCCAATTTCATATTATTAGGAGATTTTAATCTATCAGGATTTAAATGGATGAATTTTGATTCTTGTGAAAGATCTGTAGGTGACCATGTAAACGTTAATGTTTGGCGGGCGGTTAGTTGCTTGGGTGATCTTTGTACATTATAGAATTTGATTCAGATTAATAGTTGGTCTAATATTAAGGGTAATATTTTGGATCTTTGTTGCACTAATGAATATAATCTGACAATTAATATTAATAATGATCCTATATTGCCATGCTATATGTATCACTTTCCTTTAGTTATTAATGTGCCTTATAATGTACACTCTGAATTGGATTTTGATTGTAGTTATTATTGCTTTAGCCGTACGAATTTTGAACAGTTTGACATTTTATTTAATAATGAATCGTTGCCGAACATTGATGGTGGGGACATTGATTTGAATGAAGCGCTCTTTTATCTTTTTACTACTTTAAATAAATGTATAAGGGGAAGTATTCCCAGACGTAAACCGGGTTCGGATAAGTTTCCTAAATGGTTTTCTTCTGAGTTGAAGACATGTATTATAAATAAAAAGAAATATCATACGTTATTTAAAATTACAAATTCTGATAAATTTTATAACTCGTTTGAATTAGAGAGAGTTAAATGTAAAAGATTATTACTTAGAGATGAAAATAGATATATTGAGGGAATAGAATCATCAGTTGCTAGTGACCCTAAATCATTTTTTCGATATGTAAATTGTATCGATAAGTCACATGCTTATTCGACCACCATGTATTGGAATGATAGAATGAGTGATGAGGGGTCTGGCATTGTCAATTTGTTTGCTGATAAATTTCAAAGTATTTATTAAGAAGTTCATCTGAGTGATCATTTTGAATTAATGCGAAGCGAAGATTCTATATCATATGTGCGTTTAACGTAAATCGAGGTATTTAATGCTATCGAATCTCTGGATGAAAAATCTTCCAGTGGTCCTGATGGGATACACCCAATAATTGTAAAGCATATTGGATCATGACTAGCTTCCTGGCTTGTCAAATTTTTTAATTTATCTATTGAAAAGGGGGTCTACCCGGACTACTGGAGGATGTCATATATAACGCCTCTTTTTAAAAAGGGTGATATTTCAAACATTGACAATTACAGACCTATTAACAAGTATAATGTTATTGCAAAATTATTCGATTAACTGATGTACAACCGTCTTAGTGTTTTTTTTTCTAAACTCATTGTAAATGAACAACATGGTTTTATTGGAAACAAATTAACCGTTACAAATTTAAGTGTGTATTTGAATGATATTGTTGATTGTTTTGGTGTGAATAAACCGGTTGATGCGTTTTATGCAGACTTATCACATGCGTTTGACACAGTTAATTTCGATAGGCTTTTGCTCAAGTTGGAACGTTATGGTATTAACGACTGTTTGTTGAAATGGTTTAGATCATATTTGTATGGACAAAAGCAATACGTGAAAGTAAAATCATTCATATCAAGGAAAATTTTGGTTTTATCTGAAGTGGGGCAGGGAACCTATTTGAGCCCTCTGCTTTTTCTAATATTTATAAATGATATGGTTATGCATATTAAACATAGTAAAGTATTGATTTTTGCGGACGATACCAAGATTTATAAAGAGATCAATGATGGTAGAGATGCTATTTTGATGCAGGAAGATATTAATGAATTTTTTCATTGGTGTGAGTTAAATGGATTGATATGTGATTTTGAAAAGTGTTACGTAATTACTTTTACTATATCTAAATATGTAGAATATAAATATTGGTTCAATAACACAACGATTAATAGAGTGTACAGCGTTAGAGATTTAGGGGTTATTTTCGATAGCAGCTTATCTTTTAATGAACACGTTAACTCTTTATGTAATAGTGCTACAAAGATGCTAGGATTTATAAAGCGTTTTTCTTCGAAATTTAACCGTCCTAAATCATTCCAAGCGTTATATTTTGCATATATTTATTCTAAAATTAGACATGCTTCTGTTATATGGAAGCCGTACTTGGCTTGTCTGCCGTCCAAAGTATAAAAAAGGTTAACTACATTGGAATCCCATTGGAGTTAAGGTTTTCTTACTTTGGACGGCAGTTGTCAGATAGATCTTTTGGAGGGTGTATGCAGAAAATTTTTACGTTTTGCGTCATATAAATTCGGAATGGAAATGAGTTACAATGATATTAATTGTAGTGATTTGTATAATAGATTCTTATTTAATGTTCCTAGTCGTGATTTGCGTTCTAATAGAGGTTTATTTTATAAACTTATTGTAACTCATAATTTTATGTTACACTCACCATAATTGCGCCTTTCTTTGATATGCAACGATAAAAGAAATTTAATTGATTTATTTACCAACTCAATTTTTACAGTATCTAGTAATACAAGACAATTGTTGTCTTTTCAATAAATCGATATTGATGTAAAAAAAATTTTGGTTTGTTTTGCATAAATATGTGCGAGATTTGTCATGAGTCTTGGCTCTCATTTTTACGCTACCACATTTAGCTAACTTTAATATTAAATTCAGTTAACTTTCAGCTAACTTTTAGCTGACTTTTAGCTAACATTTAGCTAGCTTTTAATTATCTGTAAAGTAACTTTTAGCTAACTTTTAGATAAAAGTTAGCTAAAATTTAGCTAAGAGTTAGCTAGAAATAAGCTAAATATTAGCTGAAAATTAGCTGAAAATTAGCTAAAAATTCGATAAAAGCTAACTTTGATGCGCTAGACTAATAATTCATTTTATTAATTTCTTTCATCAATTTAATTCTCATATTTCTTCTTTATGGCAATATCACCACTAAAATACGAGGGATCGCTGGTTATCAGACATTACATCTTAAAATTTAGCGATAAAAAAGGAACAGTTTCGACAAGCACTTACTTTAATATTTCACGCTCTGTTTCTACTCTTTACATTTTCCTTCTAATATTTTCTCTTTTTACTTTACCTTTTTTCCATGAATTTCAATAAGCATTGCCAATACATACAATAAACACTTTCATATGGATTGCTTGGCCATAATTTTTTTTGTGCGTAGCCTGAAAGATCAAAGATTACTTCACATTTATTATTTAATAAGCTTAATGTAAAAAAATAATTTTTAACAATAACAATTCCTATATAATAAAGTTACTGTTTAAAGTTTAGGTATGATGAATACTAAAGACTGATATACTGTACACCATACACACTTAGAACTACGTTGTATTAACGGAATGTCGGAGCTGTAGCAATCGAGTTTTGCTTTTTTTATTTTATCAATATCTTTTTAAATTCATAAATTAAACAAATATAATGACTGGTCCGCACTAAAGCTATATTAATACAATAATTTTTGTTAAAATAAAAAATCATTTGGACTTGTTATTTTTTTATGAGCTTGGATTGGAAATTAGATATCAAACTCGACAAACCTAACCTTAAAATACGATACATTGAAAGTTTTTATTATAACTTTGTAAGTATAATATTTTGGTGGATTTCTTGAGTTGTCCACACTAGAGTTTAATCTTAAAAATTTTTTCTCTGTAGCAAAAAAACTCGATTAAACACATCGTTTATTGATAAGCTAAGATTGGAAATATTATTAGAAGGCGGGCAGCTTTGTCATGCTCTTAAGCATCATTCATTATTTGATGATCAATTAAAGTTTTTCTTCATTTACAAATTACAAAAAATATTTTATCATTATAAATATTGTCAAAATCATTATAATGCTCTAAAAGCATTACTTCGCTGCGAAGATTAATTTTCTATACCTTTTTTTACTGTAGTCAACAACACTTTTCAAATTAAAATATTTTCAAGTTTTTTATCACTTTCTTTATTCTCTTTTGTTTTAACCCTTATACTTATTTATCTTGTGATGCATTTATTGCATCACAATAAACTATTTATTGAAGAGAATAAGTGAGAAATATGAGCCGAAATGCACTGACTTAACTGATTATTAATTAATATAATTAAATGAATTAATCAGTTGTACTTTGTTTGTTTCGAGGTAAACAAGAAGATTAGCAATGAGCAGACGACTTACCGACAGAGAGAGAAAGAGCGAAAGGGGAACCTAACCTCACATCAGAACACGTGGTGAAGGAAAAACCACAGTCATTATCAGTTTTCTTATAGTGCACTAGGAGTTGAAGCTACGGTGATAACTGTAACATCTTAACACTAGTGCACATAACATATTAAAAGAAGAGAACACATGTGTAGAAAAATAACCGGTGACAATGCTCTTGTGCGTCACCATCTTATGTTCTTGATGACGACGTGCACGCCGCAGCACTGTCACCTGTACACTGACACACACACACACACACACACCCGGTGTAGGTACATGCGCACAATACACTCGCGGTACGCGACGACGAGCGAAACCGGGAAACGACGCGGAACATTTGTAACACGTGCTTGAGAGTAAAGGGGAAGTGTTGGTAAGTGACCGACTCGCGGCAGAAATCAAGTCATGCGTACGAAGAGTAAAAAATCAGCGAAAAAGGGGAGCCAGCTATAGCTTATCTAGCAGGCTCGTACATACATGGGTAAATGTAGAAATAACAGTAGAAGGCTCGTACATACATGGGTAAATGTAGAAATAACAGTAGAAGGCTCATACATACATGGGCAATTGTGCAAATATCAATCGTTGTCAGTCTTTATATGAAGATAAGTGAGATCGAGAGCGAGAGTGATAGAAGATAGGAGAAATCGAGCGCTGGAGAGAGGTATTGATGCAATGGCATGTAAATTATCAAGACTTGATATATGAAGGATTCCCAATATAAATTTAAATGAAGCGCGTGAGAAATAGATGGCGCTAACATTAAAGAAACCGCCAAAAGGAAAGGTGTTGATTGGTTATAAGTCAATATCCTTTGTAATTGACAAATAACAATTACGCAAAGGATTAATAACCAATCAACAACTATTCTATTTATGACTTAATTGATGAAAGAAGTGATGAAGAGGAAGAAGCTCGAGAAAAGACGCGCCATCGTTACACTTCTCTATTGGATCTTGGCTGATATACTTGGTCGGTTTTTCTTTGTTGGGTACTGCTCGTTAAGCCATTATTTTCTTGAGTCTTGACTCCATTTTAGTAGAATATAATTTCATAGAGAATTTATTTTGCCATTTTTGCCATTTTTGCCATTTTGCCAATTTTTCACTACACGCCAACGAGATTATTACTTCATTTTCGAGAGGGCTGAGGAGTTTGTAAAACGAACAAAGGAGATTTTGGATTGGAGACTTATTTGTTGGAAATTGCTGTATTTTGGAGAGTAATACTGGTTATTATTAAGGTGAGTCCTCCATTTTACGTTTATAAAGTGAGAATTTAAAATCAGTGCGCGTCGCCGTTTTGCTCGTCATATTTTAACGTCGGTTTTAACCGCCATTATTAAATTAGTATTAGCTTCACGTGTTCAATTTAATTTTATTTAATTGTAATTGATCGAGAAGTTTATAAAGTCGAGCCAGAGTTTTAATTATGCAATTGTCTTACACGTTACACAATTTTCGAGAAATTGTCGGGAAAATGAGATGTTAAATTTATTTAAACAAATATAACGTGAAAATTACTTCTTTATTCTATCTTATTTAACAGTGTTATTTAAATGTTATTAACATTGTGGTGTTATATTATATATAAATTATTTGTTGCTGGTTGACATCGGTGGTTTCGTCATTATTCCCTACGAAGACCCGATTAGAATCCACCCGAGAGAGTTGATTGCTAATAAATTCAGATTTTCTATTCAGAGTAAAATTTAAGAAAAAAAAATATTGATAAGTAAATTGACAGTTATTCAGAGGTGATACTGTAGACTTAAAATAATAGTAATTGTGGGATAGAGAACAAATTCCCACATTACAATCTATTATTTGTATATCATTAAGTTTTAAACAACACGTTAAATATGGTTGAATTCTAACCCTCATTTGTTATTAAGTTGTCAACGACACGTTAAACATGATTGAATTAAAAAACATAGAAATAAAGGTTAGTTGCTCAATATAAAAAAACCGACCAGACTGATAATAATATTCAATTGAATTATTCGATGGAATTTTTGAATTCTATGAATTTACCTGGATTACCAAGTCATAAATTAGAGCTCAAAGTAGGAGCAATAGTAATGCTTATAAGAAATATAAGTATAAATGACGGTTTGTGCAAATTATTCTTTTTTCTGTATAAGTGGATTAGGCCTATTGGGGAAACCACTATAAAAAAACGCGCTGTCTTACTTTCCTCTTAGGTGGTGTGGGAAAAGTATAAAAAAAATATTATCCATAGAAATAAACACCATGAGAAAATATATCAGAAAAAAACGTAAAATTGATCCTGGGAAAATTGATTCTTGGAAAGAAAAGTTGAAATAAAATAAGTTATGTGCAAGAAAGAAATTATAAAATGAAAAAAATTGATTGAATAATACAAAGATAATTTACCTCTTTCTCAAAAAATTATAAGGGAAATGAAAAAACGCTGCCAAGTGCTTTGGTGGAATGCTTTCTCATAGAGCTCTTTGAGTTTCATTAATTTTTGCTTTCTCATAGAGAGAGCATTGTATCGATAAAAAAAATTTTTTTCTATTTTTTTCATTAATTTGTACATATTTAGACTCAGGAAGTCGAAAAAATATTATTTGCGGCTGCCAAAAGCAGAAAAACTTTTACAAACTGATTTTCTTAGCGCACTTTTAATTTTAGAGCAATTTAAATAGTTGAAAAAAAATTTTTTTTCTTCATTTTTCTTTTATTTTATAAAAACTGTTACGGGTGGAATATTCTAGAAAATAATAAAACGTAGAAGCATAAGAGTAGGTAAACTAGGGGGGTTCCAGCACAGGGGGGTTCTAGCACAGGGGGTTCTAGCACAGGGGGATTCAAGCACAGTTATTTTTAACGTGGTGTTATTTCGAGCGCAGATTTTTTTTTAACTTTTTAACTATGTTTGTATTGTTATTTCAACCGCAGAATTTTTTAACTTTTTTAATTTTTATTTAACTATATATTTATTGTTATTTCGAGCGCAGGATTTTTTTTAAAACTTTTTTTTAATTTTTATTTAACTGTATAACAAGTATATATTTACATATACTTACATATACAACGATGTACTTGCATATACAACGTTGTACTTGCATATACAACGATGTACTTGCATATATATCGATATACTAGCATATACAAAGATATACTTCGATATATAACGATATACTTGTGTATATATACTTTAATTTTGAAGCAATAATTTTTGCTTTAATATACAGTACTAAAAAGGACTGATTAATATTTTAATTTTTTTTTGAGAAATGTAAAGAAATTGAAACAATTTGTTTCACGTTTGAAAAATATGTGGCCCTGAAAAGGGCCGATTGATCCATAAATACCAGAGAGCGTCAAAATAAAAAATAATTACAATTTAGCCTTTTTCGCAGGCTCTTTTTCTTCCTCCTCTTTCCGTCTCCTTTTTTGTGGGGAAGAAGCTTTTATTTTCTTCTTCGCTTCTTCTTCATCCTCTCTTTTTCTTTTTGGAGGTGATGGAGAGACAAGATCTATCACCTCTGGAGATTTTATTGGAAAGGTATCTAATATAATCACCTCCTCGTCCACCTCTTCATTGATTTGAGATGGGTCTTGATAGACTTCTAATTCCTCAATGGGAATTTCAATGTATTGGTGCATGAAAGGATCATATACCAACAGTGTAGTAGGCAGATCTTCGAAGGGTGGCTCCATCATCTGCAGCATTGATGGCGATGGTGGTGACTCAGCTGGTTGCGAGGACGATGATTCAACTGATGGCGGTGACTCAGCTGGTTGCGAGGACGATGGCTCAACTGATTCCGGTGACAATAGCTCGGAATCTGGTAGAAAATCAACTCCCAAATCTGGAAGAAAATCTTTTACCAGCTCTTCCAATGTTCTGTACTCAGAATCGTATTCCGAAGAAGACATGCTTTCGAGCGAAGAGAAAACGAAAGAATGAAATTAAGTTGCGAATTTTCTTTTATTTATAGCTACTTATCTCGCCGCTGATTGGTCGCCGCTCTCATAGTGACGGCAAACTTTGTATTAGAAATTTTGGCAAACGAGGAAAATTTTTCAATAAATAAAATTTCAGTAATATAAGATGTTTGATGGTATAACATAAAAGTTATACTACGCGTAGTATATTCATATCTCGCGCGCTGTGCTCCGACTGACACAACTGCGCGCGCGCCGCCGCTCTCTCGCCGCCGTTAGGTATATACCTCGGGAGAGACGCGCTCGCTGGGCAGACCGGACCTGACGGGGTCTGGAGCTCTTCAGCCGTGCTGACTATTTTTGGTGCCAATGAGGTTGACCAGGTCTCTGGAAAAACTCGTGGCAGTCGGCTGTTGAGTCGTCGCGCTGAGTGGACCCTCTGAATGAGTCGGAGAGTCCTATTTAGAAGGCGGCTTGACTTCGTTCCGATTGCGGTGCTTAAGCACACGAGTTGTCAACCTCGTGATACCGTACCCGGGTCTTTCGAGATCTGGATGCCCGGATCTTTCGAGATCTGGGTGAAACGTTAGGTCATCTTCTAGATGAACTCTTTGAGTTTATTCTAGAATTTTGGCTTAACTTTGTACGCCATCAGCTCAACAGCTGATAGGTCATTGGAAGGACCCTCTGAATGAGTCGGAGAGTTTGGAAAATGGCTTAACATATTTGAACGCAGTTCAGCTAAGTAGATCCTCTGAGTGAGTCGGAGGAACTATTTTGGCCTAACTTTGAACGCCATCAGCTTAACAGCTGATCGATGTTAGGTCATTGAATGGAGCCTCTGAATGAGTCGGAGGGTCTGGAAGATGACTTAGCATTTTAGTCAAGCTATGTAGATTCTCTAAATAAGTAAGATATATATAATTTTTTTAGTTATAAGTTCATGCATTTTTAAGGGGACAGTATGGTGCAACCACTTGAAAAAAATAAATTTTTTTTTTATTGCATAAATTGATAGAATATCATCTCTAGGATATACATTTGTATATTTTTAAGGGGAGTGTAACGCTCCCACCTAAAAATAATACAAAAATTTTTTTTATTGCATACATCGATAGTATATCACCTCTAGGATGTAAATCGATAGAATATCATCTCTAGGATATACATTTTTATATATTTTTTGAGGGGAGCGTACCGTGTTACACCTTAAAATATTTTTATTGCTTAAATCGATAGCATATCATCTCTAGGATATATATATGTATATTTCTAAGGGGAAAGTATGGTATAGCTACTAGAAAAATGAATTATTATTTTCTTTTGAATAAATTGATAGTATTTTTGATTTAATTGTAAAATTATACCAATTTATGAATAACTTTAGTTTTGACAACTTATTAAGGTTTGGTTAAAGATTTGCTATACCACGGAAAAAATTTTGAATTAGAAGAGCTTATATCATTTTAAATCTGCCTAACAACAAGAGTTAAGTTTTATTATTACAGAATTTATTATATTGGAACTCAAAATAAATATGAGATACTATGTTGAAACCGCTTACTTTCAATAAATTCAAATTTGTGCAGACGGCTACCTCTCTGAATGATGGTTTGACCTCTGAGAGCCCAAAAGTCGAAAGTGAGCGATTCAGCAAACTCTTGAGTTCTACAGTTGCAAACTTGGAGATTTAGTAGTTATTAAAATGAAATCGTATATTTCAATGTATTGCTATTCGAAAATAAAAGAATGTGTTGAGCTCTTTCAATTCAAAAATTTTTTCCATATAGATCCTTTCACTTTGTCTACCTTACTCACTTATCATGTTTAAGTTTCAAGGGAAGTTTCTATCTTATTTTGTATCTAACATCTGAAAAATTGAACAAATTTCTCGATTGTGAATATTTACAAGAAAGAATACTTCTAATAATCTTAACTAGATTATCTCTTCTTATAGTATTAAAATATAATAGTATTAAATATATACAATAAATACAATAAGAATATAAAATAATCTTAAAAATTTTGGGTAACAACTTATTTAGATTTGATCACAGAAGCATATAACCGTTGAAACTTTGTATACTTTATCATGGTGAATGACTTAGATAATAAAGCGATCATCTAAATCTTTCATCAATTCTGAGACTTTATTATAATATACTATAGTTTCTTCTAAATTTATTGAATTTTATTCAAGTTAGATTCTTTGTAAGATATTTTAACCGTTATATGTGATGTTATCATTTAAGATGCATGTTCAGAAATATTGTTTCCATCAATGTCTTTATTGAGTTCAATTTTTTTAAAGAGAATAATGAGAGTTCTAATCATCACATATAAGACAGAACCAATCACATACCTTTCCAATTAGAAATATTCTTTTAAAATCAAATTCTTAAAATTAGTGTAAGCATCCTAAAAATTCACTCAATATAACCAGCTTCTCGTAGTTCGCTAATTATGAGGCTCATCTCTCTGTAAGTATACAGATCTCTATTAGTTGAAGAGATAAGAATACGAAGTTGATCAACTAAAACATTGGGATCATCCCATTTTCCAAATCTATAATCTTCAATCTTATAATTACACATATAATTAGAAGAAGATTCGTTACTACTAGAATGATCTGATGAAGTATCACTGTTGGTATTGATAGAATTCATTTCTGCTTTATTTGATCTAGATACTGGTAAAGTTTTAGCATAAGGTTTTCTTTTACGGCTTTCGAGAAATTTTTTATTCTCTTCAATATTTTCTAACTGATGATGAGAACTGAAGTTACCACCTTCACACAATTCTTCTGATGCATCATTATACTTCGCTTTAGTGAATGATTCATTACTATTAGAATAATCTGATAATGTGTCACTATCAACATCGTTAGGACTTATTTTTGCTTTTTTACGTCTTGATGAAATTTTGCTATGAGATTTTCTTTTACAGTTTCTGAATGTATTACATTTTCTTTTCTGTTGATATTCTATTATTTCATTATCAGAACTGGAATAATCATCTTCAAGTAATTTTGATTTAGAATACTTTCTACCATCGATTGAATCAGCATTATCACTCTTTAGAAGTTTATCATTTGTATGACTCATGTTGAAAACATTATTAGGCTGTTTTGAAATCATAGTCCTTGTTTCATTCTTTTTCTTGATAGGTGTTGAAGTATGATTATGCGCTGTACAACTTACAAGTTTCATATCCTTGGTTATCACACGACTCGAACACTGTTTTGAATGGTAAAGTTGACATTTCCAGTAAATGTTACCATTACTCATAGCCTTATCCTTATAAAAAAGAATATCATTCAAAAGAAGTATATCTTTTTCTCTCGAACTTTTTATAAGTTGTAAAGATGTGTTAATTGGAGACTCATCAGTATTATCCAAAGTAACATCAATCTCCGAATCGTTTATGAATGCTGTTTTTTTTCTCTTGATCTAACACTTCGCCAATATTAGAATTCAATTGATTTGGAAGTTTAGATTTTATCGCCTCTCTTAATCTCTCCATTTCAAGAAAGTTTGACATGTTGATAGCGTATGCTTATGATGCATACTGTTCCCGAAACGTAAAAACAGCTGTATTTATAGTAAATTAGTGAGTTGTGAAAGACTTTGCTTTCATAAGATGATTTGTAAGATGACAAGATAATTTTGAGATTTCAAGACGTTATAATTTTAATATTAATTTAGCAACTTCAATAGAGAAATTATTAAATTCAACGTATTCGACAAGATTCGATGAAAATTCGATAAGATTTGATGAAAATTCGACAAGATTCGACAAGATTCGACAAGATTCGACGAAAATTCGACAAGATTCGATAAGATTCGACAAGATTCGATAAGATTCGATGGAAATTCGACAACATTCGACAAGATTTGATGAAAAGTCGACAAGATTCGATCAAAATTCGACAAGATTCGACGAAAATCAAGTTTGATAAACTTTCGATTAAAATTCGATCAAGTCCGATCAAATTCAATAATATTTCGATCAAATTCAGTATACAACTACCTTCACTCCGATGATGGATAGATTTCTGACATGTTGTTCAAATTTGTCGACTAAAGTTATCAATTAAATTTATAGATTTTCTAATAGAATAGCATGATTTTTCGAAGACTTATTTAAATGTTGGATGAATGTATATCTTGATAATGCATAATATTAAGATATTGTAGTAAGGGGTTCACAAGTAACGATTATCTGTTGTACCTCACAGGTAGAGTGCGTTGGTTAGGGCTTCCATCGTCTCCTAAAAACAATAAAATCTTTTTTGTTTGAGGTGCTTAAGATATAAATACTCTTACTCTCAAGTTAATGTCTCTTCTACAGATTATGCATGGTTTAACATTACTGGCACATTGATAGCAACATCAACAATGTCCACACGGTAAAAATGCTATCTCTATTACTTTATCATAGCAAACTTTACATTTACTATGTAAAGAATCGTCTGCAGGAATATCAGTGGGCATATTTTGGAGGAAGTGGCAGTGAATATTCCATTTTTCGGGGAAGTCCCGGAGTCAGTCGAAGGACTTTGAAGTATAGTTCTCATTCTTATCTACTTACTTCAATACTCTATAGCTCTTTATATTTTATATCTTTAGATGGCATTTGCGATTTATATTTTTTCATAGTACTCTTTCCATTTTGTTTCTTCATCCTTTACCTTTTTTATCAGGTGGAAAAAAGGAGTGTACTCTGAACAATTTTGAGTGGTATGACTTGGAGTCTGTACCATGATTAAATGAATGTGAATCACGATGTGTTTGCTTTTTATCGGAAGTGATGGGAGCCCCAACCTTCGCTCCCATCTGTAAGGTACAACCAAGAATCGCCACTTGTGAACCTCTTACTCCGAGAAGTGCACCCATGACTAGTATACCTCTCCGTTAACTCCCAAGTGCTTAAGCCAAGGAGAACTCGAGACCTTTTCCTTTATCATCATCTAAATACTTCACAAACAACTTAAAATTTTTAATGGCCTCTTGCAACTCGAAGTAAAACTCCTTATTCTCCTGTAAGGCTCTGCATGCGCGAGATGCAATAAAAATGCGCCATTCGTGATCTAAAGTTGCCATTAATCTAAACTTATCCTTACATTTAACTGGTCTAAACTCACTCACATAATAAGTCTGGTTTTTCTTCAAGGGGAATATATTCCCAATGGCACGACGGACGCATCCACGAGCTGCCTCATTGAATTTATCAAGATCCATATATCTTTGATAAAGAATTCTAAGTTTACTTAGCAGAGTCTGATGAAGGAATGACTCGAGCTGGTTCGGGAGTTCTCTGAAGTAGCGGTTGAGCAGTGGCTACTGCGCTGATCTCTCCCTCCATTAGATTCCGATTTTCTTCTTGACTCTCCATCTCAATAGTAGGATTAAATAAACTCCCATAAATTACGTGAGCAGACGATATCCTCAATAAGACTATAAATATAGCTGTTTTACTGCTAACTAATCATTTCTCGATTAAATATTGAAGAAGCAACATGGTGGATTTTCAACGAGAGAAAAATGTACTACGACAGCTCATTAAAGTTCGTAAAGCAATCAAGCGAAAATATGATGCATTAAAGTTTGAAAAAGAAAATTTACAAAAAGTATTTAGTGAAACATTTAAACCTATTGTTGATCCCCTTCATGAACTCGTTGGGGTTTCTAAAAAGATAAATCATGAAAAACAAAAATCATCGGAAATTGGCAAAGAAATCATAGACGATAATCTGAATGAAACGAGCTCTGAAGATGATGATGATTTATCAATAAACAGCACTATTCGACATGTTACAGATTCTGAGTTTGAAACAGCAGACAGTGGAGAGGAATCCGATGATTTCGGCAAATATATACTTATGCTCAATGGTGATCAATCCAATGTTGATAAAATTTATGGTGTACGTAAGGAAGGTGAAGATTATATAATCAGTGATTCATTCATATATTTTAAAAATCAATTTATCAAAGTGAAAGATGTGAGATATCCGAAAACTCAAGGATTAATAGAGCTCCTAATCACAAAACATCCTGATCGAACTCAAGTAACTTCAAACGATATGAAGAATTATCGTTATATTCTCGAAGCTACGAATGCTCACAAAAAACAATGTAGAAATAATGAAGCCATTCGATCACATATCAGTAAAAAATATACAGAAATTATTGCTCCTCTATTTTCTGAGAAAGAAGGAGGATCGTTGCCTTGACACCAAATTTCACATAGAAATACGAAATTTGATGTCTACTGCGATGATCCAAATGAGCTTGTTGGTCGGCTTCGTTTACTCGTTGCTGAGAGAGTTGCTGGTAATCCTAGTCATATTAATGAGATTTATTTCATCGTTAAAAAGTTACGAGAGGCTGGTTACATACACTGAGATGTGAACAATTTCTTGGTTGCGAATGAAGCTATATATAAAAATTCTTCCTTATCACTTCAATATTACATATATTGGAATAGATCTATATGAATAAAATTTGATTACATCTGGTGATATATTACACTATATGAATTTCACATCAACTTTATCGAATCTTGTCGAATTTTGTCGAATCTTATCGAATTTCGTCGAATCTTGTCAAATTTTCGTCGAATCTTGTCGTATCTTGTCGAATTTTCGTCGAATCTTGTCGAATCTTGTCGAATTTTTGTCGAATTTTCATCGAATTTTCATCGAATTTTTGTCGAACTTTCATCGAATCTTGTCGAATCTTGTCGAATTTTCGTCGAATCTTGTCGAATCTTGTCGAATTTTCATCAAATTTTCATCAAATCTTCTCGAATTTTTGTCGGATATTGTCGAATTTTCATCGAATCTTGTTTAATCTTGTCGGATCTTGTCGAATTTTCATTCAATTTTGTCGAATCTTGTCGAATTTTCATCGAATCTTGTCGAATTTTCATCGAATTTTTGTCGAACTTTCATCAAATCTTGTCGAATCTTGTCGAATTTCGTCAAATTTCATCGAAATACGTTGAATTTAATAATTTCTCCATTGAAGTTGCTAAATTAATATTAAAATTATAACGTCTTGAAATCTCAAAATTATCTTGTCATCTTACAAATCATCTTATGAAAGCAAAGTCTTTCACAACTCACTAATTTACTATAAATACAGCTGTTTTTACGTTTCGGGAACAGTATGCATCATAAGCATACGCTATCAACATGTCAAACTTTCTTGAAATGGAGAGATTAAGAGAGGCGATAAAATCTAAACTTCCAAATCAATTGAATTCTAATATTGGCGAAGTGTTAGATCAAGAGAAAAAAAACAGCATTCATAAACGATTCGGAGATTGATGTTACTTTGGATAATACTGATGAGTCTCCAATTAACACATCTTTACAACTTATAAAAAGTTCGAGAGAAAAAGATATACTTCTTTTGAATGATATTCTTTTTATAAGGATAAGGCTATGAGTAATGGTAACATTTACTGGAAATGTCAACTTTACCATTCAAAACAGTGTTCGAGTCGTGTGATAACCAAGGATATGAAACTTGTAAGTTGTACAGCGCATAATCATACTTCAACACCTATCAAGAAAAAGAATGAAACAAGGACTATGATTTCAAAACAGCCTAATAATGTTTTCAACATGAGTCATACAAATGATAAACTTCTAAAGAGTGATAATGCTGATTCAATCGATGGTAGAAAGTATTCTAAATCAAAATTACTTGAAGATGATTATTCCAGTTCTGATAATGAAATAATAGAATATCAACAGAAAAGAAAATGTAATACATTCAGAAACTGTAAAAGAAAATCTCATAGCAAAATTTCATCAAGACGTAAAAAAGCAAAAATAAGTCCTAACGATGTTGATAGTGACACATTATCAGATTATTCTAATAGTAATGAATCATTCACTAAAGCGAAGTATAATGATGCATCAGAAGAATTGTGTGAAGGTGGTAACTTCAGTTCTCATCATCAGTTAGAAAATATTGAAGAGAATAAAAAATTTCTCGAAAGCCGTAAAAGAAAACCTTATGCTAAAACTTTACCAGTATCTAGATCAAATAAAGCAGAAATGAATTCTATCAATACCAACAGTGATACTTCATCAGATCATTCTAGTAGTAACGAATCTTCTTCTAATTATATGTGTAATTATAAGATTGAAGATTATAGATTTGGAAAATGGGATGATCCCAATGTTTTAGTTGATCGACTTCGTATTCTTATCTCTTCAACTAATAGAGATCTGTATACTTACAGAGAGATGAGCCTCATAATTAGCGAACTACGAGAAGCTGGTTATATTGAGTGAATTTTTAGGATGCTTACACTAATTTTAAGAATTTGATTTTAAAAGAATATTTCTAATTGGAAAGGTATGTGATTGGTTCTGTCTTATATGTGATGATTAGAACTCTCATTATTCTCTTTAAAAAAATTGAACCCAATAAAGACATTGATGGAAACAATATTTCTGAACATGCATCTTAAATGATAACATCACATATAACGGTTAAAATATCTTACAAAGAATCTAACTTGAATAAAATTCAATAAATTTAGAAGAAACTATAGTATATTATAATAAAGTCTCAGAATTGATGAAAGATTTAGATGATCGCTTTATTATCTAAGTCATTCACCATGATAAAGTATACAAAGTTTCAACGGTTATATGCTTCTGTGATCAAATCTAAATAAGTTGTTACCCAAAATTTTTAAGATTATTTTATATTCTTATTGTATTTATTGTATATATTTAATACTATTATATTTTAATACTATAAGAAGAGATAATCTAGTTAAGATTATTAGAAGTATTCTTTCTTGTAAATATTCACAATCGAGAAATTTGTTCAAATTTTTCAGATGTTAGATACAAAATAAGATAGAAACTTCCCTTGAAACTTAAACATGATAAGTGAGTAAGGTAGACAAAGTGAAAGGATCTATATGGAAAAAATTTTTGAATTGAAAGAGCTCAACACATTCTTTTATTTTCGAATAGCAATACATTGAAATATACGATTTCATTTTAATAACTACTAAATCTCCAAGTTTGCAACTGTAGAACTCAAGAGTTTGCTGAATCGCTCACTTTCGACTTTTGGGCTCTCAGAGGTCAAACCATCATTCAGAGAGGTAGCCGTCTGCACAAATTTGAATTTATTGATAGTAAGCGGTTTCAACATAGTATCTCATATTTATTTTGAGTTCCAATATAATAAATTCTGTAATAATAAAACTTAACTCTTGTTGTTAGGCAGATTTAAAATGATATAAGCTCTTCTAATTCAAAATTTTTTCCGTGGTATAGCAAATCTTTAACCAAACCTTAATAAGTTGTCAAAACTAAAGTTATTCATAAATTGGTATAATTTTACAATTAAATCAAAAATACTATCAATTTATTCAAAAGAAAATAATAATTCATTTTTCTAGTAGCTATACCATACTTTCCCCTTAGAAATATACATATATATATCCTAGAGATGATATACTATCGATTTGTGCAATAAAAAATTTTTTTATTATTTTTAGCTGACATGCGGTACACTTCCCTTAAAAATATGCATATGTATATCATAGAAATGATATACTATCGATGTATGCAATAAAAAAAAAATTATTTTTCCAAGTGGTTGACACCATACTGTCCCCTTAAAAAAATACCTAAACTTATATCTGAAAAAATACATAAAGTGTATATAAAATTTTATTTAAAAAAGATGAAAATAGCATGTTCCATATTTAAATTATTATTTGGGCCTAAAAAAAGGACCGATTTTGACCAAGATGTTAAACCATCTTCAAAAGCCTCCGACTCATTCAGAGGCTTCATTCAATGAGCTAACATCGATCAGCTGTTAAGCTGATGGCATTCAAAGTTAAGCCAAAACTTCAAAATAGTTCCTCCGACTCACTCAGAGGATCTACTTAGCTGAACTGCGTTCAAATATGTTAAGCCATTTTCCAAACTCTCCGACTCATTCAGAGGGTCCTTCCAATGACCTATCAGCTGTTGAGCTGATGGCGTTCAAAGTTAAGCCAAAGTTCTAGAATAAACTCAAAGAGTTCATCTAGAAGATGACCTAACGTTTCATCCAGATCTCGAAAGATCCAGGCATTCAGATCTCGAAAGACCCGGGTACGGTATCACGAGGTTGACAACTCGTGTGCTTAAGCACCGCAATCGGAACGAAGTCAAGGCGCCTTCTTAATAGGACTCTCCGACTCATTCAGAGGGTCCGTTCAGCGCGACGACTCAACAGTCGACTGCCACGAGTTTTTCCAGAGACCTGGTCAACCTCATTGGCACCAAAAAATAGTCAGCACGGCTGAAGAGCTCCAGACCCCGAGAGGTCCGGTCTGCCCAGCGAGCGTGAGCTGACTGACGAAGCGTGCGTCTCTCCCGAGGTATATAGCTAACGGCGGCGAGAGAGCGGCGCGCGCACAGTTGCGGCAGCGCGCGGAGTATACAGCGCGCGAGATACAAATCTACCACGCGTAGTATAACTTTTATGTTATACCATCAAACATCTTATATTATAATTAAACTATATATTTATATATATACGCAAGTATATAATTTTATATGAAAGTATATCGTTATATATAAAAGTATATCGATATGTAAGTACATCGTTGTAAATGCAAGTATATGTAAATATATACTTGATATACATACATAGTTAAAAAAATTCAAAAATGTTGAAAAAATTCTGCGCTTGAAATAATACATAAATAGTTAAAAAAATTGAAAAAATCCTGCGCTCGAAATAATAATACATATATAGTTAAAAATTTAAAAAAAATTCTGCACTCGAAATAATACATAAATAGTTTAAAAAAATTTTTTTAAAAATTTTTTTTAATTCTGCGCTCGAAATAATACATATATAGTTAAAAAAATTTAAAAAAATTAAAAAAAATTCTGCGCTTGAAATAACACCACGTTGAAAATAACTGGGCTAGAACCCCCCTGGGCTTGAATCCCCATGGGCTTGAATCCCCATAGTTTACCTTCTCATAAGAAACATATTAAACTAAATGAATAAGCCAGTAAGAAAGCGCTTACTAGACGTCTGAAACCAGCTAGCAACAACTCGTGATCGAAAGAAATGATGACGAACTAGCCGACAAGTTAAGACCTGTTATTATAATTTTTCGATTTTTTACCAGAATCCAAATATCTTAAAAACTAACGAATAAATTTATTTGAAAATTTAACTAAATAATCATGATGATATATACAACAAGCTAATGCATTTATCTTCTGAAAATTCAACAATAAAATGGAAAGACAGTTAATACTTATGAGTACAGGTGTAGTGTCCGCTTTACATCTCCTTAATACAAAATATTTCGTTTATTCAAGATTTCACTGATATAATTTATAACGAAAAAAAACATTTAAATTTGCTATGTAGACTAATTATTAATGCCCCTTTTCCTTGCATTATAAAAAAAAAAAAAAAAAAAAAAAAAATCGACCAACATAAAGCACATAGAGTCTAGTTAAATCTTAGCATCAAGGGAACAAAAATACCTTGATCATCATGATTATAAACAAAAAGAGGACAACAATCTTATGTACATCAAAAATAAATATATACAAAAAAAACGAAAATTAAGAAAAGATGAAATACAAAACTCTCAAAAAGCAAAACACGATCAACCTTCTACCGTAAGGATCATAAAGAAAAGTCTCTGATACGTTTGGTTCGTATCCAATACGCAGCCCAATCCCATGAGGAATGTGAGCGCAAAGTACACGAATCTGACGTCTATCTACGACAATACACCTCCAAGAAAAAAAAGAAACAAAAAAATAGAAAAATAATACACACATATTATTAAGACAAAATGTGGAATGGCAAGTACGTCTTGCTCATACGCAATCAAGAAATAGTTACAGGATGCACACGTGCTACCTGTCCATTTTCTACAATAAAAATGATCCACAAGTGGAATTCTAAGATCTTTGTGATACGGCTCCACACTCTAAGAGTGCGTGACAAGTCCGACACAAACGGTAATAACTTGCTGAACAGAAATAAAGAAAAGCAGAAAAAGTGTGTTAAACATTACGTGAAACTAATATATAAACTGAAAATACATCGATAAATGGATTATCATAAATTAAAGATGAAAGTTATTATAAAAATCCTATAAAAAGATAGAAGTATTAATGAGAGTAGTGAGAATAATAGAAAAAAAAGAAGGACATTAATAGCATAAGATAATAGAAATAAAGGATGTATACGTAAAAAGAAAATGTACATACATATGTCAACAACCAGAGAGAAAGAGACATGAACAATTAAAACAAAAAAAATCTAAAAACAAGAATATTGTGCAAAAAAAAGAGAGAGAGAAAAAAAAAGAAAAAGCAACATAATGCAAGAAGAGGGAATAGATTATAACAAATAAGTAAAGAAAAATCAAGTGAAGACTTGCATAAACGAAAATAAATCTTAGAATACTTTCACTAAAATAAATAAATTTAAGAATAATGTTGAAAAAAAAGAATTTTTTTAGAAATACTGACACTGAACAGAAAAATTTAATGTTTAAGTATAATTATATTATAACTATAAGCAAGCGTTAACTGTAACATATAAGAAAAAGCTACGTAAACAAAAAAAAAATTTGTCATAAGACAGAATAAGGCGACCATAACTATCTTGAACCATAAACTACGACAATATATTGATAGCGAAACAAAAAAAAAGAATTATTATTACAAAAAAAATCAATATTAGAACAATCATTATCACAAAAAATTATTATAATTACTGTTTTATAAATAAAAAAAAAACAAAAAAAATATTATTACAAAGAAAAGGAATCATTATTAACAAAAAAACAATTATTATAAAAAAAAAAAAAAACAATTATTATTACTGCAACAAGAATTTGCGTTTACAGTAATACAATTATTAATACAAAAATATTATTACAGCAGAAGCTAATACTTATATTGAATAAAATGTTATTATTATCAAATTAATTGTTACTACAAGGAAATTATAATAGTATATAATTGATATTAAAGAAAAAGAAAACAAAAATTAAAATGATTGAAGCAAAAAAAAAAGAAAAGTAACAATAAGAAAAATAAGTATACAAGCATATTTTATAAATATATAGATATAAGAAAAAAATTGATATTGTAAATGTATGTGTATACATATGCAAACACAAAAATACTATAAAATTAAAATCAAACATTGAAATGCAATTTGTATAAGTATTGAAGCTGACTTATAAAATTTAAATACAAGTAATTAGTAATACTACACAAACTCTACATAGTTGATTGTATTAAACTAAATAGCATTAGAAATTAGAAACAGTATCCAATACAAAAGTAAAATTATATTAAACTACATATTAAATCTAATACCAAGAGTATAAAAGTTATTAGAAATAATATATAAAACTTCATACATATAACTACATTGAAAATAAAACAATAATTGAAATAATATATATAACCATACATAATTATATTATATTAAAATTAATGCAAATAAATAAATTAATAGAAACAAGGGGTAAATAAAAATAATACGTAATATTGCATATTAAGAATCATATTAAACGAGCATAAGTTATTAATAAATTATAAAATTAAAATAATTTAAATGACATAAATAACAAATTCTAATACGCAAAAAAAAAGAACTCTACAATAAACTATATGAAGGCAATTAAAAATCAAAGAGAAACAAAAATAATAGAAGTATATACTGCAACGGTAACGTGCAAGCTACACTACAAGCTATAGCTATACCATATGCATAGAGTGCATAAGAAAATACAACCACGCGTGCGTATATGTACAAAGCACACATAGGTGACACGACGCCGTCTCACGCAACCATGCGCGAGTATATGTACGAGCCAGCACGCATACATATGTGACACGACGTTCTCTCTCACTATCGTGCACGCGTATACGTACAAGCACACATAGGTGACACGACGCCATCTCACACAACCATGCATATACATGTGCCATCAAGTGTACAAATTACAAAGATCTGCACAAAGAGGAATGAAACATGTGCACGATATGTAGCCATGAAGTAAGTAAATTAATTAAGACGATTAAACACATTCACAATTATTAATATAACAAAACATATACGAAATCTAGATGTTCACATAATTAATTAATAAATAAAATTAAAAAGTTAATACATGGAATCGACACATGACCTAAGTTAAATAATAAGAGTATTAATTAATTAATTAATTTATCAATAAAAATTATAAATAAACACAAACAAAACGTGAAATATGGCTTAAAACCACATCGGGACAACATAGTACCAATATAGAGACAAAAAGCTACCCAAATATGAAAGTCGTAAATTAATAAATAAATGCTAATCTCTCGGAAAATCACATAGATAAAAATTTCTTACCTGACCCTAATTTGTTAATTAAGGGTAGACTTTCGGGTCCAATATTAAAAACTTCAGTTATTAATTAACAAATTATTATCTCGAATACTAATAAACTTATCAATTGCAAAACCACCTGTAATTTTACAATTAAGCATAAGGGTTGTAATCCCATATAAATTAAAATAAATAATAATAATTATCATTAACAAATTAAATTGTTTATATCGAATTTCAAGAATTACAAAAATGCAACTATATATTCATACCTCATAAATAAATCCATATACAAATATCATGTTATAACAATTTTCATATAAACAATAGATTGTTTATAAGCCATTATCTCAGAACCTAATGACTTAACCGAAACAAAACTAAACTGTAATTTTGCAACTAACTAGGAGAGTGTCACACCTCCGGATCACGGATTTTGCTCAAACTTCGGGATAAGTTTTCAGATGATAAAATATGGAAGAAGCTGAAGTTATAGTCATAAATACTCAATATTCCCCTAGTTACAGACAATTAAAGAAAACCACTAAAAAAGTTACTAGATTTTTAAACGCATATAGTTCTTTAGCATTGATAGCTACAAGCTTAAAACTTTTTTTAAATTAAAGCTGAGCTCAAATCCTTTCGAATTAGTAGTTATAGCAAGTAAAAATATGATTTTTTCCCAAAGTTAGAGCGTGATAAACATTGGACCTCATTTTTCTTTTAAAAACATTAATTAATAATAAAAGCTGAAATGAGGTCCAATGTTTATCACGCTCTAACTTTGGGAAAAAATCATATTTTTACTTGCTATAACTACTAATTCGAAAGGATTTGAGCTCAGCTTTAATTTAAAAAAAGTTTCAAGCTTGTAGCTATCGACGCTAAAGAACTATATGCGTTTAAAAATCTAGTAACTTTTTTAGTGATTTTCTTTAATTGCCTGTAACTAGGGAAATATTAAGTATTTATGACTATAACTTTAGCTTTTTCCATATTTTATCATCTGAAAACTTATCCCGAAGTTTGAGCAAAATCCGTGATCCGGAGGTGTGACACTCTCCTAGTAAGAATATATTATTAAATTATATAATAATACTTGTAAGAATAATAATAATTGCAACGTTATTGAAATTATTTATAAAATTGCCTTAAATATGCCAATGGTCAAATAGTGCAAAAATGGTAATTAATAACCAAATAAACATAAAATAGAACACTGGAGATAACACAGAACTAATAAATAACCACTAATAAACAAAAAAAAAGATCAATTAAAATTACTTATCTAACGTATTGCAGGTATACAGGGGTTATAATATGCTTATAATCAAACCTAATATTACATAAATAAAATATAATCCAGAAGGATACATTAGGAATTAATTATTTTAATTTGGAAGGCTCCAGCCATGGGGGGTCCCCTATAATTAATCAGAAAAGAATGTTTTCAGATACAAATACAGACCCAAAGAAGTACATACACGCAAACAAGTGGATCATATTCAAGAAATAAACTAAACCATCTACCAGATACTATCGAGTGTCAACGTCAACATATAAAGTATCCACATTATAAAAATTATTGAAGACATAACAAAGAAGAATAATAAAATAAAAATTTTTGTTTCAACAAAATCCATATGTACCAGAACTAAATAATAATGTATTAAGAGAGAGAGAGAGATATAGAATAGATTTGTAATCGTTAGGTACACTACACAACTCTACACAAAGATTGTAACAGTTACCCATAGATATATAGGTTAGGTACACTTAATAATTATATAGAGTCAAAAAAAAAATTTTTTTCAATATAGGTAATTAATCAACGAGGACGTCGATACCGCGGCCTCAGACGTGTTACAGGTGGAATATTCTAGAAAATAATAAAACGTAAAAGCATAAGAAATATATTAAACTAAATGAATAAGCCAGTAAGAAAGCGCTGACTAGACGTCTGGAACCAGCTAGCAACAACTCGTGATCGAAAGAAATGATGACGAACTAGCCGACAAGTTAAGACCTGTATAGAACGAACAAAGTAAAGCATGGAAAAACAGAAGCCACGAGGTAGAAACTTCTAGAAGAATAAAGAAGTGGGAAACAACGAACCCAGCAAGTATAAATACGACCGGGCGAACCACGCCACGGCCTACTAGGCTATGAGGCACTAGAGCACCAAGAGAGATGTAGACTACTAGAACCCGACCAGAGCATAAAGAAGCACGAATCCACGATCGGCGCAGCGAGGACGAATCAGCGATTTTACACCAGTAGCACAGTAGACATTTCTCTCTCTCGCGACTAACGTAATAATAAATGAAACAGTTTATTTTAATTATCGTCTTATTAAATTAATTACCTTCACGCAAATTGACTACTTGGATTTACCAAGCTTAGTCGTAATAAAAAGATACCCACAATATAATAAACCGATTACGTGAAAACGTAACAAAACCATTCAATAGATTTGCTCCAAAATTTGTATGCAAGTTATTCGCTATTGTCTGAGGGAAATTAACTTTGGAAAACTCATTTCTTTAGCGCAGTTTTAATTTTAGAGCATTCAGAAAATTTTTGAAAAAATGTTTATTTTTCTTTTTTTTTATATTACACAAAAACCATTTGTTAGATTGGCTCTAAAATCATTATGCAAATTCTTCGTTATTGCCTTAATAAAACAAGCTTTGGAAAAGTTATTTTCTTAGCGCAGTTTTAATTTAAGAGAATTTTGAAAATTAAAAAAAAAAATTTTTCATTTTTTTCGGGTCTTACGTAAACTACTCTAAGAATTTGTTTAAAAATTTGTATAATAATGATTTGCTACTGTTAAAATGATAAAAACATTTGAAAACTGATTTTCTTGGCATACTATTAATTTTAGAGCATTTTGAAAATTTTTTAAAAAGTTGTTATTTTTTATTATTTTTCTATTTTACGAAAACCATTCGCTTGATTTGCTCCAAAATGTTTATGCAAGTTATTCGGTATTGTCTAAAGGAAATAAGCTTTGGAAAACTTATTTTCTTAACGCAGTTTTAATTTAAGAGAATTTTGAAAATTTTGAAAAAATGTTTATTTTTCATTTTTTTTTATATTACACAAAAACCATTCGATAGATTTGCTATAAAATTATTATGAAAATTGATCGTTATTGCCTTAATGAAACAGGCTTTGAAAAACTTATTTTCTTAGCGCAGTTATAATTTTAGAGCATTTTGAAAATTTTGAAAAAAATTTATTTTAAATTTCTTATTTTTTTCCGGATCTTACGTAAACTACTCTGAGAATTCGCTTAAAAATGTGTATAGAAATTATTTGATACTGTTAAAATAATAAAAACATTTGAAGACTGATTTTTTCGGCATACTATTGATTTTATTATTTTTCTATTTCACGGAAACCATTCGATAGATTTGCTCTAAAATTTTTATGCAAGTTATTCACTATTGTCCAAAGAAAATATGATTTGGAAAACTAATTTTCTCAGTGCAGTTTTAATTTAAGAGAATTTTGAAAATTTTCATACAAATTTTTATTTTTTATTCATCTTCTTTCTTAGCGTGGTTACGATTAGAAATTTCGTTGTCATCGTTCTTTTAAAGTACAAATTTATAAATAAATAATAATATTAAACATTTTTTTTATATTAAAATCACATTTAAATAAATCTAAAAAAATTCATGAAACTCAAAGAGTTCTATGAGAAAGCATTGCGCCAAAGCACTTGGCAGCGTTTTTTATATTTATTTAAATGTGATTTTAATATAAAAAAATTGTCTAATATTAATATTTATTTATAAATTTGTACTTTAAAAGAACGATGACAACGAAATTTTTAATCGTAACTACGCTAAGAAAGAAGATAAATGAAAAATAAAAGTTTGTATAAAAATTTTCAAAATTCTCTTAAATTAAAACTGCTCCGAGAAAATTAGTTTTCCAAAACTTGTTTTCTTTAGACAGTAGCAGATAACTTGCATACAAATTTTGGAGCAAATCTATCGAATGGTTTTCATAAAATAAAAGAAAAATGAAGAAAAAAAATTTTTTTTTTTAATTTTCAAATTGCTCTAAAATTAAAAGTGCGCTGAGAAAATCAGTTAGTAAATGTTTTTCTGCTTTTGGCATTCGCAAATAATATTCATACAAATTTTCAAGAAAATTCTTCGAGTAGTTTACGTAAAATACCAAAAAAATCAAAACTTTTTTAAAATTCTTAAAATGGCTCTAAAAAAAACTGAGCTAAGAAGATATATTTTCAATAGCTTCCCCCCAAGTTAGACAAAAAAATTAATTGCATGCAAAATTTGAAGCAAAATCGAGTAGTTTTCGAGATATTTCTGGCGTACTGAATTTACACGCACACACACACAGACACACGCACACACTCATATATACAGACATTTTCTGGAAACCACTTTTTTCGACTTCCTGAATCTAAATATGTACAAATTAATGAAAAAAAACGCTGCCAAGTGCTTTGGCGCAATGCTTTACATAGAATACATTGAGTTAGAGTAATTTGATTTTATTTTTTTAAATACGATTTTAATATAAATGACCCTATCCTCTGTATTGAAGGCTGTCTTAATATCTACGAAAACTATATGAATTTTATTCTTTCTTACTTTTGCTATTTGCATCATGTGATTTTATGACGCTCTAAAATTAAAACTGCATTTATAAAATTAATTTTCTCATGCTTGCCTTCTTCACACTATAGCCAATAACTTGCATACAAATTTTTGAACATTTTTATCGAATAGTTTACAAAAAATACCAAATAACTGAAAAATAAAAATTGTTTTAAAATTTTCAAAACGCTTTAACGTTACAACTACGCTAAGAAAACAAGTTTTAAGAAGTTCATTTTATTTAGGCAATCGTAAATAATTTCTATACATAATTTTAAGCTACTTCATCGACTAGTTTACGTAAAATACCAAAAAATAAGTAAAATTCTATTCAAAATTTAGAAAATGCGCTAAAATTGAAACTGCGCTAAAAAAATAAGTTTTTCCAAGCTTGCTTTAGTTAGGCTATAACAAATAATTTGTATGAATATTTTTGAGCAAATCTATCAAATGGCTTTTGTGTAATAGAAAAAAAATGAAAAATAAACATTTTTTCCAAAATTTTCAAAATGCTCTAAAATTAAAACTGCGCTAAGAAAATGAGTTTTCTAAAGCTTTTTTTATTCAGATAATAGTGAATAATTTGCATAAAAATTTTTGTACAAGTTTGTCGAATGATGTTTGTGTAATAGAAAAGAAATTAAAAATAAAAATTTTTTTCAAAATTTTCAAAATGCTCTAAAAATAAATGTGCGCTAAGAAAATTGAAGAAAATTAGTTTTCAAAAGTTCATTTTATTTTGACCATCATAAATAATTTCCATATATAATTTTAAGCTCCTTCATCTAGTAGTTTACGTAAAATATAAAAAAAATTAGAAAAATTTTATTCAAAATTTTCAAAATGCTCTAAAATTAAAACTGCATTAAGAAAATAAGTTTTTCAAAGCTTCTTTATTTAGGCCATTGCAAATGATTTCCATAAAAATTTTTGAGCAAATCTATTGAATGGTTTTTGTGTAATAGAAAAAAAATGAAAAAAAGAGATTTTTTCCAAAATTTTCAAAATGCTTTAAAATTGAAACTACGCTAAGAAAATAAGTGTTCCAAAGCTTGTTTCCTTTAGGCAAGAGCGAATATTTTGCATACAAATTTCGGAGCAAATCTATCGAATGGTTGTCGTAAAATAAAAAAAAATGAAAAAAAATTTTTTTTTCAAAATTTTTAAATTGCTCTAAAATTAAAAGTGCGCTAAGAAAATCAGTTATTAAAAGTTTTTTTTCCTTTAACATTTGCAAATAATGTCCATAAAAATTTTCAAGCAAATTTTTTGGGTAGTTTAGGTGTTACGTTTTCACGTAATTGATTTATTATATTGTGGGTATCTTTTTATCACGACTAAGCTTGGTAAATCCAAGTAGTCAATTTGCGTGAAGGTAATTCATTTAATAAGACGATATTTAAAATAAATTGTTTGATTTATTATTACGTTAGTTGCGAGAGAGAGAGAAATGTCTACTGTACTACTGGTGTGAAATCGCTGATACGTCCTCGCTGCGTTGATCGTGGATTCGTGCTTCTCTAGGCTCTGGTCTCGTTTTGGTAGGGTAGTAGGCCGCGGCGTGGTTCGCCCGGTCGTATTTATACTTGCTGGGTTCGTTGTTTCCCACTTCTTTATTCTTCTAGAAGTTTCAACCTCGTGGCTTCTGTTTTTCCATGCTTTACTTTGTTCGTTCCCTACAGGTCTAAACTTGTCGGCTAGTTCGTCATCATTTCTTTCGATCACGAGTTGTTGCTAGCTGGTTCCAGACGTCTAGTCAGCGCTTTCTTACTGGCTTATTCATTTAGTTTAATATATTTCTTATACTTCTACGTTTTATTATTTTCTAGAATATTCCACTCGTAACACGTCTGAGGCCGCGGTATCGACGTCCTCGTCGATTAATTACCTATACTTGAAAAAAAATTTTTTTTTTTTGACTCTATATAATTATTATGTATATCTAACCTATATATCTGTGTAACTGTTACAATTTTCGAGTAGAGTTGTGTAGTGTACATAATTTTTACAATGCTATTCTACTTATTTCTCTCTCTCTCTCTCGTTTAGTACATTATTATTTATTTGGTTTTATTTCATTCAATTTTCTGGAATTGTTTGTCTTCTTTCTTAGTGAAGTTTGGCATCTAGGATTTTGTTTAGTGCCAGCATCGAAACTTCCCTGTTCAGGGTTTGACTTGATAACTCAGTCATCTCTATCTGCGATGTGGCTTTTTGTTGATGTTCTGGCATTATGTAGCTTCTCTGGATGGTGCTGATACCTGTGAACACTTTATCATGATATGGGCCCCCCCCCAGGCTCGAACTTTCCAAATTAAAATAATTAACAAGCCAATTGCTAAAAGCGTGGCCCCGGAGTACGTCGCAGTATTGTAAATTTATTAGCGATAGCATGATATTTGCTCAATTCACGGGCTTTATTTATTATTTTTTGTAAGTCATTTCCGACTTCGAGGGATCTTGTAGGTGTAATACCTTCGTGAGGTATTATGTTTCAAATTTCATTGTTATTTAGTAATTGATTTAATTCCTCAGCCTGGTCCGGTTGTTCGTCTTTAAGTATTTTGGTCAAGTCTAAGTGCGTTTCGTTAAATATGTGTGTCGTAATATTCAAGATTAACTCTGAGTTAGCTACAAGCTTGACGTTGTTAGTGCATGCGCTGCATCCTGATGGTAGCTGTATTGTTTCGATACCATCTATTTCCCACTGTTGTTCACCTTGGTGCTTACATTTTGTGGTAAGCTTTTCCTTTGTGTTCTCGTTTAATTCCTCTATTCGTTCGGGTGTCTTCGGAATAAAATGATCATCTCTTCCGCTAAAAAGTTCAGTGATTTCATTTTCAGATATAGACTCAAGATCACTTAAAATCATTTTGGATATGCGTTTATGGCAATTTTTACATACATTAGTAGATGGCAATATATTTAAATCTGGATGAAGCTGTGCCAAATTAATGGCTAAATCTTCCAACGGTCTAAAACGTGAATTACTGCTCATATAAACTACCTTTTTATGCATTTGAAAAAAATCGGGACATGAAATTCTTTTAGAAGAGTAAATTTCGGACATTGTTATTTCACAATTTTGTTGAATTTTTCACAAGCCCGAGAAGCACCTTTCAAAGCAGCCGTAAAAATAACTAGCTTCTATATAACAGTTCTAATATGCTGTTTTGGTTACGCGATGTATTTGTCCGCGAGTTAGCCTCCTATTGTTTGTACATCGAAACATACATAATATAGATATACACGAATAGAATTCTTTTTTTTCATGTTTAAATATTTATTTTTATATTACGAATTTACACATATATATATATATATATATATATATATATATATATATATATATATATATATTTATCACTATTGATGCTATATACATGCATACAAATGTAAACAAATGATGAGCCAAGCATACGACAGTGTTTGAATGCAGACTGCTTAAGACTTCCGAACGTATATAGAAGCATTTTTCACCAAAAAAATTTGTGAATTTTTTTCTCGCTCCAAACCAAAAAACCCGGGATCAAACAAGTACTATTAGATAGGTATTTTGGTCCTCTATCAGCAAAAAAAATTTCAGCAAAAAAAAAATGGTCTTTTCGAGAAAAATTCATGTGCATAAAAAGTGCATTTTTTGGTAAAATGCATATATCTCAGTCATTTTTTAGTTTTTTTTTAAATTTCTTGCACGGAGTTGAAGAGGGCTCAAAACGAAATAAAATAAAAAAAGGTTTATCAAAATTCATTGGAAATTGGTAAAACGATAGCTCTCTAAAGTTATTCTCAACATTTTCAGTTTTAACATTTAGTTTTTGTATGCAATTTTCAAAAGTGCATATCTGATGCAATTTTGATATTTCAGCAAAATAAAAAAATACGTATACCCTTATTTTTAGGGTAGAATAACATACTGCATTAGCGCAATAATTGGTGACTTGAGTGTATACTGACTGTTCGATTTGAAATGGAATCAGCCATATATATATATATATATCGCCCATTCTCTGCCAAATCGAAGGACAATAATTTTTTTCGCTCAAAATTGGTATAATGGTTCTTTTTTATATTATGAACTGCTCAGAATTTTTATAGAACTCTTTAGTTCATATTTTCAGAGCTACAAAGCTTCAAAGTTGAGCTAAATTCATATTATTGACATTTTTGACTAATTTTAGGCTTGAATTACTCAGTTGGGTTGCGTTTAAAAATCTATTACTGAGAATTTTTTTGTTTAAAATATTCTAAATTTTGAGAAAAAAGTCATTCATAAGTGCTAATGTAGCCACCTGCTGAGCTAAAGTCATTTAAAACATTGAAATACCACTTTTCCAGGTTTTGAACCATGATCCCATGTCCAAAGAACTCATCGAAGCAGGTTATATATGTATGAATATAGCCTAAAAATTCCAGAGTGGACATCCTTGGCGATCCCTTGGAAAAAATAAAAATGTAATTAAAAATAGTGAAAAATGTGATTTTTAGATGAATTTCTTAAGTTTTAAACTTGAAATTATTTCTTCAAAATAATTTGCAAAATGATACTACACAAGTTGTATTAAAATTAGTTAATTCACTTTTTTTTATATAGAATTAATCACTCAATTTCAGAATTATCAAATCTGTGTTACTGCGTAGTGGGATAAAAGTTGAAAATAAATAAATTGACTTTATGTATCTATTTATGAAATCATCGTATCAATGATAAGTCAAAAAGATCTCATAATTGTTTAAGAAAGTGCATTTCCATGTTTTTAGTATACATTTATTGTAATTAAAGTGAAAATAATTTCGAAGATTGTTACGTATGAACGTAGAAGTGATAAATATATTTTATGGGGATTTCGACTTGTACAACCTCAAAAAATATGGTACATCAATATATCCAAAACTGACATGAGTTTAATCGTATATCACTGACAATGAGAATGAATCAATTTAATATTAATATATTCCAATGTCTATAATATGCTGATTTTAATTATTTGTTCAAATGGCTCCTAAATTTTTATACATGATTAGATTCAATTATTGCTGTCACATCATTTGATAAATTCAAATTAAAATGAAAATCAATTTTCATAAAATGAGAATATTATTTAATAATGTAAATATAATAAGCTACTCTAAAAAAATACAGCAAGAATTAGAATTCATCATTTTCTAGATCTTAACTTAACAATATAGATCAATAGGTACTTTAATTTCAACAAGACTCGAGAAATAGAATTTAAGTCAGTGTATATCATCCGCTAATTCTATAAAAGAATATGATAATTTACCTGTTATTCACATTTATATTGTTCATCTGTACTGCTATAAATAGAATGCTTACTCACCCGGAATCACACTATTTATAACTTGTAATAAAAAAATGTTATTACAAAGTATCAACCATTATTTCAAACAAATTTGTCAGGATAAACATTAATACATGTTTTAAAGTACCCGGTTGAAAAAATTCATATGAATTTTAGTATGAATTTTTAATCTGAATTTTTCATATGAATTTTTTATATCTATACTTTTGTTTAACTTTTTTTATATTAAAAAATTCATATAAAAAATTGCAGGTTAGATTTTGAAGTTTTTTCATACTTTCACCATATAAAAATAATGAGATGATCACCATGATTATTATTCAATTGAATTTTTTATATGGAATTGCTTATTGAATATATGACTTATTCATATAAAAAATTGATACACTGAAACCGGGATAACTGGCCGCTGTATAACTTGCCGCAAGAGTCTTTTCTCCTCCGTACGCAAACAAACATCGGCTCCCACTACCTCTTATACGTATATATCTTGACCTCGCCTCTTCGCCTAAAGTATAAGAGAGAAAGAGAAAGATATAGCGCGCTTGTCAATAGAGGGGTTTCACAGTAACTGGCCTTTTCTGAGAATTTTGTTCCCCTACAGCCCCGTGCGCGGCAAGTTATCGAGGTCCCACTGTATTGGAAATTCATATAAAAATTCATATGAATTTTTACAACCGGGTACTTTAAAACATGTATGAATGTATATCCTGACAAATTTGTTTGAAATAATGGTTGATTCTTTGTTATAATTTTTTTTTTATTACAAGATATAAATAGTGTGATTCAGGAGTAAGCATTCTATTTATAACAGTACAGATGAATAATATAAATGTGAATAATAGGTAAATTATCATATTATTTTAGGGTGAAATCAGATGGAGCGGAAAATAGGCGACGGAACGTCACAGAACCTCAATTCCGCATCTTTGTATTCCGCCAACGGAGTAAAGACGACGTAATAGACGACATCAATTTTTATTTTGTTTAAAAAAATTATTAGTGCCTCAATAACCTCACGTAATATTTTTAATTTGCTTTCCATAACTGTACTTTTAATTTCAATCAAACTTTTAAATTCTATTTTGGTTAACTATTTGTTTAAACAATTTCAAAAAGTCTGTGACGCTTCTATTATCCCGCCAAATTTGTTTCCCTATATTCACATGGAGCGGAATAGAAGTTCTGTGACGTTGATTAGCAATTTTATAATTAAAAAATAATGATGTTAATTGAAATATTTGGTTATAATAACAAACTATATTTTATTTTTATAAAAAAAGAATCTCATTACAATAACAATAGGTGATTATTTCCAACTTTTTTAACATTTTTGTTGTTAATTTAAAATTCGCGGATACATTTGTATGCTATTTTTAACAATTTTTCAGCCACATTCCGCGCCATGTGAACATAGGGAAAAAATTTGACGGAAAACAAGGCGACGGAATGAATGTTTTGTGACGTTCCGTCGTCTATTTTCCGCTCCATCTGATTTCACCCTTATAGACTTACAAGGAGAGTGTCAGGGTATTGGGACGCCGATCTTGCTCAAATTTTGGGAGATGATTTTAGATGTAGAAATATGAAAAAAGCCAAGGAAATAAACTCTAACGCTCAATATTTCTCTAGTTACAGGCAAATAAAAAAATCACTATAAAAGTTACTAGATTTTCAAACGCTTATAATTCATTAGCATTGATAGCTAGAAGCCTGAACCTTTTCGTAAATGAAAGTTGAGCTCAAATCCTTTCGAATTATCACCTATAGCATTCCGAAATATTATTTTTTTTTAAAGTTATAGAGGAATAAAAATTGAAAAAAATTTTAGCATTTATTATTAATTAATTAAAATGAATGTTATAAAGACGAATTTCAGGTCCAATTTTTATCTCTCTATAACTTTAGAAGAAAATAATATTTCGGGATGCTATAAGTGATAATTCAAAAGGATTTGAGCTCAACTTTCATTTGAAAAAAGGTTCAGGCTTCTAGCTATCAATGCTAATGAATTATAAGCGTTTGAAAATCTAGTAACTTTGATAGTGATTTTCTTTATTTGTCTGTAATTAGAGAAGTATTGAGCGTTAGAGTCTAGTACCTTGGCTTTTACCATATTTCTACATCCAAAATCATTAACCGAAATTTGAGCAGGATTGGCGTCCCAATACCCTGACACTCTCCTTGTTAGCGGATGATAGACACTGACTTGAATTCTATTTCTCAAGTCTTGTTGAAATTAAAGTACTTATTGATCTATATTGTTAAGTTAAGTTCTAGAAAATGATGAATTCTAATTCTTGCTGTATTTTTTTAGAGTAGCTTATTATATTTACATTATTAAATAATATTCTCATTTTATGAAAATTGATTTTCATTTTAATTTGAATTTATCAAATAATGTGACAGCAATAATTGAATCTAATCATGTATAAAAACTTAGGAGCCATTTGAACAAATAATTAAAATCAGCATATTATAGACATTGGAATATATTAATATTAAATTGATTCATTCTCATTGTCAGTGATATACGATTAAACTCATGTCAGTTTTGGATATATTGATGTACCATATTTTTTGAGGTTGTACAAGTCGAAATCCCCATAAAATATATTTATCACTTCTACGTTCATACGTAACAATCTTCGAAATTATTTTCACTTTAATTACAATAAATGTATACTAAAAACATGGAAATGCACTTTCTTAAACAATTATGAGATCTTTTTGACTTATCATTGATACGATGATTTCATAAATAGATACATAAAGTCAATTTATTTATTTTCAACTTTTATCCCACTACGCAGTAACACAGATTTGATAATTCTGAAATTGAGTGATTAATTCTATATAAAAAAAAGTGAATTAACTAATTTTAATACAACTTGTGTAGTATCATTTTGCAAATTATTTTGAAGAAATAATTTCAAGTTTAAAACTTAAGAAATTCATCTAAAAATCACATTTTTCATTATTTTTAATTACATTTTTATTTTTTCCAAGGGATCGCAAAGGATGTCCACTCTGGAATTTTTAGGCTATATTTATACATATATAACCTGCTTCGATGAGTTCTTTGGACATGGGATCATGATTCGAAACCTTGAAAAGTGGTATTTCAATGTTTCAAAGGACTTTAGCTTAGCGGCTGGCTACATTAGCACTTATGAATTACTTTTTACTCAAAATTTAAAATATTTTGAACAAAAAAGTTTCTCAGTAATATATTCTTAAAACGCAACCCAACTGAGTAATTTAAGCCTAAAATTAGTCAAAAATGTCAAAAATATGGTTTTAGCTCAACTTTGAAACTTCGTAGCTCTGAAAATATATACTGAAGAGATCTATAAAAATTCTGAGTGGTCCATAAAATGGAAAAGAACCATTATAACAATTTTTAGCGAAAAAAAATTTTTCGTCCTTCGATTTGGAAGAGAATGGGCGATATATAATATATATATATATATATATATATATATATATATATATATATATATATATATATACATAAATATAATTAAACGAAACGAGACATTTAGCATGCAATAATATGACATTTATTTGAGACCCACACGAAATTGACACAGTATGGTTCGTGAAATAAGGGCACTATATTTTATTTTGAGCTGGCTATATATGACATCTTTTTATCATACTCATTTGTTTTATCAAAATTTATTTTTTATTATACATAATTTATTGTTAATTTCAACGGAGCTTTTTAATATTTATTTCATATTATAACGTTGAATTTTATTTAAAGAAAAAACAATACTAGACTTGAAAATTAATAGAATAATTATTAAACTTTATAGAATTAACAAAGAAAGAAAAACAAAAATTCAATTATCATTTTATGATCATTAAAAAATTTAATTATTATAAAGTTATATTAAATTTTACTGAAAAATTATTTGAATTGATTTTCTTTCCTTATTAATTTCCACCAATCTCGACCTTGGTGCTCTCTTTTGTATTTATTTGTTGTTCTGTGATATATCATTTGAGCATTAAATTATTAGTCTTCAAAGGCAATCTGAAACAAACAAAAACAACCTTAATCCCTGGCGTACGATAGCCTGTGCGTCACCAGGCGTAAAAATGCGCGTGATGTCCACAGGATAAGGGTAGCTTTTCAGCACCCTTTTACACCCATCACTATCAGGCATTGGTGCGATGCGCAGCGGTTCTATTAAAACATAGAACGACCATTTGGGACTTTTCGGCCGAAGGTCTAGTCTTTCCCCTGATTAGTGTCAACAACAAAAAAAAAAATGTTTTTGATAGATATTGGGTGTTGGTTATTATACCACTGACTCTAATTTTAATTATTCAAAATGGAAATTAATTATTGTTATTAATCCTGTAAAGCAAAAATTATACACAGGATTTTTCTCTTCTTTCTTATATTAAAATTAACAGCAAAACAACAACAACAGAAAATATAGATTCATCAAAAATCTCTCGCGAAAACTTTCTTTTTTTTTCTTCAGTTCGTCCTTTTAACCACACATAAAAATAATAAGAAACAAAATAACGTTTTTTTTCTTACTTTAGCGATCCGAAAAGTACAAAGAGAAATAAAGTAAAAACGGCTCAATTGTCACGTCTCAAAAACAAAAAGAAAAGATGTAATAAGTACTTTAAATTTAAAAGAAACTTCTATTTAGCTGCTGAAACGTTCAAATAAAACTTCGCTCCTCTCACTACTTGTTCTGGAGCCGACTAATCCCCTCGCCATTGATGATTATCTAGATTATCTTGACTGCTAGGCGGATATGCGCGAGAACTCATTTTCTATTTACTCTTGTGTTATGAACCGAACATCTGACTCTCCCACATGTATATAATCTAAGATATTTTATATCTCATTCATGTTGTAACATCCCTTTTCTATTAATCGATTAAATAATTATTTTAATTGAGTACTAGTAAAAAATACCTCGCTCCTAACGTCGCTCGGTTGAATTTTCGTATATTATATTATTATGTATGAATTAGCCAATTTTAAAATGAAAAAGAATTGCAGCTTATGAATTTTGATATTGTAGTTTTGTACTCAATTAAATTTTTATATTTTTATAAAAAGATTAATTAAAATTACAATATGCATAAAAATTGTTTAAATACAAATTATATCATGATGAATTAAGAATTTGTTCTACTAAATTGCATTTGAATCAATGAAAAAATATAATAGGAATTCATTCTTTTTAATCACGTGTTTCAATCACGAACCATGAAATAATCGAAAACAGTATTTGACATTTACTGGAACTAACAATTGCACGGAGAAAGGAAAGTATTATTAAAATAGGTTCTGAATCTAGTATATCTAATTTATGCACTAAGGTATTTGAAAAAAAGTGACGATATAATTTCGATTAGTACTATAGTTTGAATTTTAGGAGCCAATGTTGGTGCTATTATATTATGAAGTAAAAACATAAATTTGTTTTACTAAATTCCGTTTGAATCAATGAAAAAATATGATAGGAATTGATTCTTTTTGATCATGTGTTTCAATCACAGACCATGAAATAATCGAAAACCGTATTTGACGGATAATAAATATATATATATATATATATATATATATATATATATATATATATATATTTATTAAAAAAATATTATTACAATAGATTGTAGTTAAATTAAAATGTTTATTTTAATAGTTATAAGGTTAAAATTTATTTTGATGAAAATGTTATTCGATTGACATTTACAGTATTATTTTAACTATATTTGAAGAGTTACTTGTCATCAATGAACAATATTTGAATTTCTTAATTAATAATCTATTAATATCAAGAATTTTCTAAAAATTATAATATTTATGATATGCAAACCTTACTTGTTATACATACACTTTGTAATATTTGTATCTCATTAAAATTTTATATTAGATGCAAAAAGAATTGTTAAGTAATTGCAAATAGTTATTTTATCATTCTGAAATATTCGAATTGAAAATTAACCAAAAATGTGTATTTTAATCTTATGGTTTTTTTCTATTTAAATTTCGTATTTCATATCTATAAAATACATTTGTAAAGATATTTTTATTAGAAATAAACACGACATTTTTTAAGCATATTTCACGTAAAAATTAATTTCATAATTCAAATTCATGGTCATATATTAAGGTGTGGAAATTATAGTTGTGACCCAGTTCTTATTTTTCAGTTTATTTATATCAAATATCTTACTATCTTTGTTTTTCTTATGAAAATAAAGTAATAAACGAAGATCTGCTTTATAGGGAACACGTAACAATGAAACTTTGAAATTTGAGTGATGAATGTCGAGTGTCAACTATGAATTTGAGCCTAATTTATTTGTGTGATGAACAGTCACGAAGGTTACAAATTATACCCAAATAATGATATTTGAATTTCAAATAATACTCACTACTTAAATTATGTTTTTGATAACAAACTTTATCGACAAATATCGAATATTATCTTATAGATTGTGAAGATTGTGAAGTTCCAATCTTAGGCTCGAATTTATAGTTGATACTCAACACTCAGCGCTCAGATCTCATATAGTTTCATTCTTTCATGTTCCCTATAAATATATCATATAAAAAACATATGATCTTATAACTTAAAACTTATAACTTTTTAGATAAACATAAAAATAAATACTTTAAAATTTAAAAAACGCTGCCAAGTGCTTTGGCGGAATGCTTTCTCATAGAGCTCTTTGAGTTTCATTATTTTTTTTATATTTATTTAAATGTGATTTTAATATAAAAAAAAATTGTCTAACATTAATATTTATTAATAAATTTGTACTTTAATAGAACGATGACAATGAAATTCATTCTTCTTCTTCAAATATTTTTTCCATTTATTAAAAAACAATTTAATTTATAATATTTAATAATGATTATATTTAAATATTTAATTGAATGTAATAATACAAGTCAACATCTAAATCAGTAGTACTATTATAAATTTTCAAGATTTACTCAGAAATCAAAAGAAGTGATCAAAAAGCTACGCTAAGAAAATTATTTTTTTCAAACTTGGTTTATAAAGACAGTAGCAAATAACTTGTATACAAATTTTAGAGCAAATCTATCGAGTACTTTACGTAAAATGGAAAAAAACTGAAATATGAAAATTGTTTAAGAAAATTTATAAAATTTTCTAAAATGAAAACTACGCTAAGAAGATCGGTTTATAAAAGTTATCCTCCTTTTGGCAGATGCAAATTATTCTCATGGAAATCTCAAAGCAAATTCATCAAGTAACTTACGTAAAATACAAAAAAAATTAAAAATTGAAAATTTTTTCAAATTCTTAAAATGGCTCTATAATAAAAAAAATACACTATGAATACAAATTTTCTATAGCTTCCCGCCTAGTTATACAAAAACATAGATGGTATACAAAATTTGAAGCAAATCCATCGAGTAATTTTCGAGATCTAACTGGTTAAATAAATAACATTTTCTTTTCAAAATTTTTTTTTCAAAATTTTAAAAATGCTCTAAATTTAAAACTACGCTATGAAAATCAATTTTTGAAAATTTCCCTTCTTTTGGCAGTCGCAAATAATTTCCCTGTAATTTTTAGAGCAAATCTATCGAGTACTTTACGTAGAATAAAAAAAATAAGAAAAGGAGAATCGAAATTTTTTTTTAAATCTTTAAAATTCTCTAAAATTGTAACCACGCTAAGAAAATTAGTTTCCAAAAGCTTATTTTTTTCAGACAATAGCGAATTAATTGTATGAAAATTTTGGAGAAAATTTATAGTATGGTTAACGCAAAAAAGAAAATAAATGAAAAATAAAAATTTTTTAGAAAATTTTCAAAGTGCTCTATATTAAAACTGCGCTGAGAAAATTAGTTTTCCAAAGCTTTTTTTCTTCAGATAGTAGCGAATTAATTGCATACAAAGTTTGGAGCAAATCAATCGAATGGTTTTCGTAAAATAGAAAAAAATTAAAAATAAAAATTTTTTAAAAAATTTTAAAAATGTTCTAAAATTAAAAGTCTGCTAAGAAAATTAGTTTACAAAATTTCAAATACTTTTGGCAGTCGAAATAAAGTTCCATACAAATTTTCGAACAAATTCTTCGAGTAGTTTACGTAAAATACAAAAAAAAATGAAAAATCGAAATTTTTTAAAAATTCTTAAAATGATTTTTAAAAAAAAACTGCGCTAAGAAAACCAATTCCCAATAGCTTCCGCACCAGTTCATCAAAAAATGGAATTGTATGGAAAATTTGAAGTAAATCCATCGAGTAGTTTTTAAGATTTTATTGGCTTAATAAATAGAAACATTTTTTTCAAAAATTTCAAAATGCTCTAAAATTAAAACTGAGCTAAGAAATTCAGTTTTTAAAAATTTATTTTATCCGGGCAATCAGAAATAAATTCCATGCAAATTTTGAAGCAAATTCATCGAGTAGTAAACAAAAAAAAACCAAAAAACGAAAAATCGAATTTTTTTTTTATTTTTTAAAAAAACTTTAAAATGAAAACTACGGTGGAAGAACCAAATTATCAATAGCTTCCCAGCAAGTTAATCACAAAACTAAATTCCATGCAAAATTAGAAGCAAATCCATCGAGTAGTTCTCGAGATACAGTTTACTAACTGAATTCATACATCCACACACACACATACATACAGACATTTTCTGGAAACCACTTTTTTCGACTCACCGAGTTCAAATATGTACAAATTAATGAAAAAATAGAAAAAAATTTTTTTTACCGATACAATGCTTTCTCTATGAGAAAGCAAAATGAAAATATAAAAAAAGTTTATTATAAATATCACGAAAAAACCGAGCGACGTTAGAAACGAGATATTTCATGAACATATAAATATTAAATTTAGTACAAAACTACAATATAAAAATTATTAAAACGAGGCTATTCTTATTTACTTAAAATTAGTCATTTATACATAATATAACAATTTCAACAGATGCTAAATATATATATATATATATATATATATATTAGGGTGTCCCTTATTTCCCAAAGTTGAGAAAACCTTGCTCTCAACCCTTAACTCATTAATGTGTCACTAAAAACTAAGAAATATATTGATATATCCCTCTTGAATAGAGTGTAACCACCCGCACTTTTCAGAAAACCATTTAAAAAAATTTTTTTGCTGTTTTTCAGTGTTGTCATTTATTTGACACCCCTAACATTTTTCAATCTTTACCAGACTGTTTAAACAGTTGATTATGCTTATATATAAACTATTAAAATCCTATTCAGACCCAAAAAAATTTTTTTAGGATAGCTGCAAAGTTAAATTATGGATGAAAAATTAAGAAAATGTACCTAAAATTTGATATTTTTAAATTTTTAATGGCCTTATCGTATAGTTGAGTATTTCGCACTTATATGAAATTAAAGTAAAGATGAAGACCTTTAATTTACTTTTTTTTAAATATTTTTAGCTACACTAGAACCAGAGATATCGTCGTTTAAATTTGATAAAAAATTTGAACCATCAAATTAGTGAATATGTTGATTTGAATCTATAAATTTTTTCTGTTTTTGTTGTATAACCATGGATTATAAAGTATCATCAAAAGAAAACTCATAAGATTTTTATATTGTATGTAAAAAAAGTACATACAATATAAATACTTATAAAGAATTTTCTGTATTAACGGCATGTAGTAGTTTCCCCTCTCCTGAAAATATTTTCATTCAAAGTTTGTAAATACACGATGCGTCAAATCAAAATCTTCTACTATAGTAAGAAAATTTGTAAGATTAATCCTGAGCGTAGACAACTCAAAGGATTCACTAAAACACTATGTATAAAATGTTGTAAACTAACATTGTATTGATGTATAGTATTTTGAGGTTAGGTTTACCGATCGCGATATCTAATTTTCATTTATACACTCCGCAACAAAATTTTCGCAACAAAATTTTTCATCAAAAAATTGCCATTTTTCAAATGCTTGGAACTCGGTCAATTTTTATTGTATTGAGATAATTTTTTTTAGTTTACCTAATACCATCATTAAGTACATTTTCCAACGAGTATTTAAAAAAAAAAATCGACCCTCTACGATTTTTTTTGACCGAGTTATGCCATTTTAAAGATATCCCAATGTTTTAGCTAAATACCGCCAACATCAGCATTACGCGATGCGTACCGCGAGGAGGTTGTTGGTCGGACTTACGCATCATTGTGGCCCTAAAAAGGGCCCATTGTGTGAACCGTTTCATACATTAGGGACCCTGCGGCTCGTCACTTCCGCAGTATTTTTTGACTCCAAACCCTATGCGCCCGAGATCTTTAATACCGTGTATTGCCACCTCGCTGACGAATAACTTCTTCTACACCGAGAGAGTTTTGCCTCAACAAACATGATGCGCGACGCACTGGAAAAAGGGATGCGTTTTGCATCGTAAATCGCGCATACTGCTTCGCATTTCATAATTCATGCATCACTTTTTCTCGTGCATAAGTCGAAATACAGTGCGCGAGGTGGCGCGCCGCATTGAAAAATTCCATGCTTGTTTAGACACGCATCGATATTTATCGTTGATGCGAGCCACCGTGTGGCCCGTTTTAAAAGCGCACCATCATTTATGATGCAAAACCTTCTCCGTGTAAACGCTGTTGCATATTAATGCATGCTCTTATTGAATCTTAAGGTATCTCGTGCCAAATTTCATTAGGAATTCTCTCAAGCTCTTATGGGTTAGCAGAAGGTCTCTCTAAGTTACGTAATCGCCTGCTTATCATGTCCCACACATGCTCTATAGGATTGAGATCTGGGCTATTAGCAGGATAAGGCAATACCTCTACGTTATTTTCTTCCAAGTAAGTACGAGTTACCTTTGCAGTATGGGGACGTGCATTAACCTGCATCAAGATGAAATTATGGCTCATTTGCCGACTTATGCGAATTATGTGAGAGCGTAAAACTTCGTTCATGTAACGTCCTGCTGTTAATCCTGGGGGTGGGATAATCACTTAGTCTGATCAATGGTTCATTGATATTCCACCCCATACCATAACGGATCCTCTATCAAATGATCGAGTTGGATCAACGTGATTTGGTACGAAATGTTCTCGTCTACGGCGCAAAATTCAAATCCTAGCATTGTTTCCGTAAAGACAAAATCGAGATTTATCTGTAAAAAACTCATGTCTCCACTCTCAAGGTGTACAGTGTCGATAATTACGGGCGTAATTTAGACGAGCTCATCGGTGAACTGCTGATAAATTAGGCACTCTATCACGGATTCGTGATCTCAAACCCCTTTCGTGAAGACGTCTTCTTATCGTCTGAGCGCTAATTCGTCTGCCTGGTAAAGCATTCTTCCTAATTCGTTGCGCGACCTGCCTTGGATTGCGCAGGGTTTTATTAACAATGTGGCGATCCTCTCGATTCGTAGTAGTCCTATGTCGACCTTGACTAGGCCTCCGGCGATAAGAACCTGTTTCTTCATACCGACTAAAAACACGTGACACCGTTGAGCGATGAATCCCCATTCTTCTGAATATATTGCTTTGACTCAGTCCCGCTTCTAGCAGAACAACAATTTGAGCAGATTGGATTTCAGTAAGCCGAGGCATTTTAATTAAGAATATGTTATTATAATTTTTAGTTCCTATGTACTTTGTGTATAATGTTGAATGATCCTTCGCTTTCACTCTTGGCCAGTATGCCGCCTTAAACTTCCACTTTATTTTTTTTAATTGATTTGTTGATAGAGTTGATAATTTTACAATAAGTAAGAAGATGCAATGTTAAACGTACCAAAAACGTAGTGGTGTAATTTTAAGTAAAGTTACACTTTTCATGGGTTAATTTAAAAAAAAATAACAAATATCAATGTGGTTTCTTTGTTTATGGGGGTTCAGAATAGTTCCCGGGGCACAAATTTTTTTAAATGTAACCTGATATTTTCGCAAGAACATTTAGGAGAGGTAATTCGTCAGCAAGGTGGCATTACCCGGTATTAACCCTTACAGTCACAGGAGCCGATATATCGGCTACCTATTTTTCTTTTTTTTTACCTCAATATTTTTGCAATATTATGCTTGATTCTTGGATTTTTTGTATTTTTAGATACACATAGCCTTACTATTTATAATGCTGATGATATTTTATAAATTTATAACTATTAATTATTATTATAAACAAATACATACGAAAAAAGTGAATTGAATTGCATGACTAAAAGGGTTAAAGGTCTCAGGCGCATAGGGTTTGAAGTCAAATAATACTGCAGAAGTGACGAGCCGTGGGGTCCCTAATGTAAAAAACGGTTCACACAGTGGGCCCTTTTCAGGGCCACAAAGATGCGTAAGTCCGACCAACAACCTCCTCGCGGTACGCATCGGGTAATGCTGATGCTGGCGGTATTTAGCTAAAACATTGGAATATCTTTAAAATGGCATAGCTCGGTCAAAAAAAATCGTAGAGGGTCTTGTTTTTCAAATACTCGTTGGAAAATGTACTTAATGATGGTATTTGTGATTTTTTTTTTTAAATTTTTGGTGATCCAGGCAAACGTGCAAACTATTGCGTTTTTTAAGAAAAAAAAGTTGGTAGGCCTGATTAAGACGTAGAAATGTGGCATTATCTCGCAGCTATTGGACATCATTTTTTCCTAAAAGTACACATGATTCTCTACGAAACTAAAAAAAATCATCTCAATACAATGAAAATTGACCGAGTTCCAAGCATTTGAAAAATGGCAATTTTTTGATGAAAAATTTTGTTGCGATAATTTTGTTGCAGAGTGTATAAATGAAAATTAGATATCGCGATCGGTAAACCTAACCTCAAAATACTATACATCGAATGTTAGTTTACAACATTTTATACATAGTGTTTTAGTGAATCCTTTGAGTTGTTTACGCTCAGGATTAATCTTACAAATTTTCTTACTATAGTAGAAGATTTTGATTTGACGCATCGTGTATTTACAAACTTTGAATGAAAATATTTTCAGGAGAGGGGAAACTACTACATGCCGTTAATACAGAAAATTCTTTATAAGTATTTATATTGTATGTACTTTTTTTACATACAATATAAAAATCTTATGAGTTTTCTTTTGATGATACTTTATAATCCATGGTTATACAACAAAAGCAGAAAAAATTTATAGATTCAAATCAACATATTCACTTATTTGATGGTTCAAATTTTTTATCAAATTTAAACGACGATATCTCTGGTTCTAGTGTAGCTAAAAATATTTAAAAAAAAGTAAATTAAAGGTCTTCATCTTTACTTTAATTTCATATAAGTGCGAAATACTCAACTATACCATAAGGCCATTGAAAATTTAAAAATATTAAATTTTAGATACATTTTTTTAATTTTTCATCCATAATTTAACTTTGCAGCTATCCTAAAAAAATTTTTTTAGGTCTGAATAGAATTTTAATAGTTTATATATAAGCATAATCAACTGTTTAAACAGTCTGGTAGAGATTGAAAAATGTTAGGGGTGTCAAATAAATGACAACACTGAAAAACAGCAAAAAAATTTTTTAAAATGGTTTTCTGAAAAGTGCGGGCGATTACACTCTATTCAAGAGGGATATATCAATATATTTCTTAGTTTTTAGTGACACATTAATGAGTTAAGGGTTGGGAGCAAGGTTTTCTCAACTTTGGGAAATAAGGGACACCTAATATATATATATATATATATATATATATATATATATATATATATATATATATATTAGGGTGTCCTTATTTCCATTATTAACGTAAAACCCATTGAATTGTATAACAATTTCAACAGATGCTAAATATATATATATATATATATATATATATATATATATATATATATATATATATATATATTAGGGTGTCCCTTATTTCCCTTATTAACGTAAAACCCATTGAATTGTATAACAATTTCAACAGATGCTAAATATATATATATATATATATATATATATATATATATATATATATTTAGCATCTGTTGAAATTGTTATACAATTCAATGGGTTTTACGTTAATAGGTATTAATTATATTGAAGTTTCTCGCTCCTAAAGTCGCTTGTTTGTTTTTTCTTTTATTATATTGTTATGTATAAATGACTAATTTTAAGTAAATAGGAATAGCTTCGTTTTAATAATTTTTATATTGTAGTTTTGTACTAAATTTAATATTTATATGTTCATGAAATATCTTGTTTCTAACGTCGCTCGGTTTTTTTGTGATATTTATAATAAACATTTTTTATATTTTCATTTTTTAAATTTTAAAGTATTTATTTTTATGTTTATCTAAAAAGTTATAAGATCATATGTTTTTTATATGATATATTTATAGGGAACATGAAAGAATGAAACTATATGAGATCTGAGCGCTGAGTGTTGAGTATCAACTATAAATTCGAGCCTAAGATTGGAACTTCACAATCTTCACTTCATAGTTGACACTCAACATTCATCACTCAAATTTCAAAGTTTCATTGTTACGTGTTCCCTATAAAGCAGGTCTTCGTTTATTACTTTATTCTCATAAGAAAAACAAAGATAGTAAGATATTTGATATAAATAAACTGAAAAATAGGAACTGGGTAACAACTATAATTTCCACACCTTAATATATGACCATGAATTTGAATTATGAAATTAATTTTTACGTGAAACATGCTTAAAAAAATGTTGTGTTTATTTCTAATAAAAATATCTTTACAAATGTATTTTATAGATATGAAATACGAAATTTAAATAGAAAAAAACCATAAGATTAAAATACACATTTTTGGTTAATTTCCAATTCGAATATTTCAGAATGATAAAATAACTATTTGCAATTACTTAACAATTCTTTTTGCATCTAATATAAAATTTTAATGAGATACAAATATTACAAAGTGTATGTATAATAAGTAAGGTTTGCATATCATAAATATTATAATTTTTAGAAAATTCTTGATATTAATAGATTATTAATTAAGAAATTCAAATATTGTTCATTGATGACAAGTAACTCTTTAAATACAGTTAAAATAATACTGTAAATGTCAATCGAATAACATTTTTATCAAAATAAATTTTAACCTCATAACTATTAAAATAAACATTTTTATTTAACTACAATCTATTGTAATAATATTATTTTAATAAATATATATATATATATATATATATATATATTTATTAAAAAAAATTATTACAATAGATTGTAGTTAAATAAAATCTATTGTAATAATATTATTTTAATATATATTCTTTTGCTCTTTTTCCCATTTTATATTGACTTCTATAGGCATATGGTCTGAATCTATCCTTTTTATTATTTTCATACTTTCTACAATTTCTTTCGCTTTCCAATTAGTTATTATATAATCTATTACTGACATACCTGTACCCCCTACGTAAGTCCAATCTCTTTCCTCATCTCCTTTTGTTTTCCCATTTCTTATTTCTAGTTCTGTCTCTGCTAACCACTCCAGCATTTCTTCTCCTTCTTTGTTTATTGTTTTATCTCTTGATTTTCTCGTTTCATCTTCGCCCATTCTATCTTCCATCCTTTCTTCTAATCCTACTCTCGCGTTCCAATCACCACATATAATCAAGCCTTCATCTATATTGTCCTCTACTAGTTTCTCTAAATCTTTTAAACTCAGATTTCTTTCTTTTCTTAAGTATACTGAGGCAAGTGTCATTCTTTCCCCTTTATATCTTATCTTCATACTTACTATACCATTATCTTTTTCATTTGCATTTACTCCATTCCATATTATTTTATCAACTAGATCTTTTCTTATAGCTACTGTCATTCCTCCTTTTGCTCTTCCTTTCTTGTGCACCCTTTTTGCCCAGTTATTCTTTATGCAGTAATCTTTTAGCTTTCCTTTTATAAATTCCTCATTTTTTTCTTCTATCCAAGTTTCCTGTAGAGCTATTATGTCAAAATCTCTTATTTATCTCCAAAATTCATTTCTTTTCTTTATCAATCCTGCAACATTCCATGATACTATTCTTAGTCTTTCCTCTTTTCTTTTATCACTATTCTCATTTATCTTCTTCCTCTTCTTTTCCATTGTCTTTATCTTTTCGAAACCACTTCTTTAGCCTTTCGTTCCATATCCATACTTTATCTTCTTTTTCAATTCTATTATAGTATCTTTTTATTTTCACTCCTTCTTCCTTTAGTTCTTCTGCTTTTTTGCCTATTTCTCTTCTGTTTTCTCTTTCTTTTTTTGTTAGGTCATTATCTATATACACTTTTGTTCCTTTTAACTTACTTTTATTTTCCATTATTTTGTCTTTTGTCAAGCTATCTTCACATTGCACTATTTTCCCATCATATTTCCTCTTAAATTCCATACTTAATTTATTTTTACCTCTACCTGCATTTTTTCCTTAAACCATTCTTCTAGATCATTTTTCTCTTTACATTCATTTTCTATATTCCCTTTGATTATTATGTTATTCCTCTTTCTATTTCTTTCTTCCCTTTCCAGAAGCCATACTAGCTCCTCTTCTTTACTTTCTCTTTCTTTTTTGCTTATCTTTTTATTTTCCTCCATGTTACTCTCGTTTGTTTCATTTCTTTCTTTTTTTTCATTTCCTATTTTTTCTTTCATCGCTATCAACTCACTCTTTAGTTCTTCTCCTATTCTTTTCTGTTCTTTCTCTATTTTTTCAACAAATGCCCATAGAAAAAGACATAGCAAAAGTGAGAATATACGCTCTTCGAAGAGTAGAAAATATTCAAAAATCATAGCACCAATGTTCCGCAGTGATCGCAGTAGAATGTCTACCAGCGGAGGGGGTCTCATACCTAAATATAAAATAGCAAAAAAGAATACTTCCATAGATCTAGTCTACTGGGATGATCCAAATGAGCTTGTCGAAAGACTGCAATTATTAATAGCCGAACGATTTGCTGGAAATAATAATCACAACAATGAAATCCAATCAATCATAGAGGAACTACGTGAAGCTGGGCATATATATTGACGTACACAATTTTCAAATCAATAGTAGTAACATGAGTCTCAATGTGTTTGGAAGAAAACTTGAGGGCTCGCAAGTGAGTCGTGGTCCTCGAGGTATTGGATTCAATGTTACATCAGATGGTCATTTTGATTTAGAAAATAAGCGGCTTTGCAATATTGGAGAGGCTAATGATCTAAATGATGCCATTAGTTTGAATTCACTAAAGAATATCCTACAGAAAGAAGTTGATTACTTATCTTCTAAAATTATAGAAGTTGCTAAAGCTATACAAGAATATGAGAACAAAGTTGAAATATATAAAGCAGAAATAGACGAAAAATTAACTTATGTCTATGATATGACTCAACGAAATTTTGCAAATATTGAATATATAATTAAAGAAATGAATAGACGATCGGATATTGCTAAAGTTGAAGTTTAAGATGGAACGTCAAAGAGTAGTTGAAGAGCTACACAAGTCAGCACGTCGAAGGTACAAGCGAAGAAAATATGACATACGTGGATTAGATGAGACTTGGCAAGCTAACCTTGTAGAAATGATACCTTATTTTAAGGAAAACAAAGGTTTTCGCTACTTATTAACTGTCATAGATATATTTTTAAAGTATGCATGGGCTGTACCAGTCAAATCGAAGAGTGGCAATGATGTTACTCTAGCTATGAAGTCAATATTAAAACAAGGACGGGTGCCATCGAATTTACAAACTGACCAAGGAAAAGAATTCTACAATTCAAACTTTCAGAATCTTATGAAAAAGTACAAGATAAATCACTACTCTTCACATAGTAATCTTCATGCAAGCATATGTGAGCGCTTTAATAGAACTTTAAAAAATGCAATGTGGTTAGAATTCAGCAAACAAGGAAGTTATAAATGGTTGGATATTCTGCCTGAGTTAGTGAAAGCATACAATTCAAGAAAACATCGGACAATAGGAATCGAGCCTGAAAACGTTACGAAGATAAATGAAAAAGAAATCAAGAAAAATTACCCAACTGAAAAAAGACCTGTAAAAAAACCAAAATTCAAAGTAGGAGATAAAGTGCGAATAAGTAAGATAAAACAAGTTTTTGAAAAAGATTATACACCAAATTAGTCAACTGAAATTTTCACAATAACAAGAGTTGTAAAAACCAATCCTATAACTTACCACGTCAAAGATTATTATGATGAACCAGTCTCCAGCGGCTTTTAGGAAACGGAAATTCAAAAGACTATGTATCCAGAAATTTATTTAGTAGAAAAAGTTTTAAAGAAAAGTGGTAAACGTGTATATGTTAAGTAGTTAGGTCTAAGTAACAAGCATAATAGTTGGATGGATAAAAATGAGATTATTTGAATAAGCTAAGATGTATTTTACAACGTATTTTAGTGTAATAAATAAAAAAGAAAAATTTAATTTTACTATGTTTATTAATTTAAGTTACATATATTTATTTTCATTATTGAAATTTTCTTTTTATGATTCAATGTAAATATAATAATAATTATAAGTGGTGGTGATAAATAAAAACAATTGCATAATGTTTAATAATTTTTATTTATTCATATATTCTTATTATGTACAGTTTTCAATAAATAGTTTGAAAAATAATTTGATGTGTATATTTTATTTTTTCATACTTTTCCATACTTTTCTATACTTTTCCATACTTTTTCATACTTTTTCTATACTTTTTCATACTTTTTCTATACTTTTTCATACTTTTCCATGCTTTTTCTATACTTTCTCATACTTTTCCATACTTTTTCCATACTTTTTCATACTTTTCCATACTTTTCTATACTTTTTCATTTTACTACAATTATAAAACATTAAATTACAGTTAATGAAAATTTTGACAATATCGAGAACGTGAATAGTATTTTCGTGAACGATTTTCTCGTCTAATCAATAAAACATTTAAATTTTTCTTGTGATATTCTAAATATTTATGCAGTTTTAAGTAAAATCGCCAAACTTCAGCACTATCTTGCCATTCTTTCTTTGAGATCCTTAAGGGAAGCGCTATGAAGGTCACGTGTCCAATACTTGAAAATATAGTATTCGCAAGTTCCAATAACTAAAACAAAAAAAAACAATTCAGATATTTGATGTGTTTGAAAAAAAAAATAATAAAATAAAAATATTAATACTTACAAGCTTACTTCGGGCCCATTTTTCAAGGAGAAGTAGTCCTTCTCTAATTAAACATGCGGTGGCATCCATGTCTTCACCATGTTTAATTTTTAAAAATATATTTCGAATATGGATCTAAAAAATTAAATTTTTCATAGTATTAATAACAAAACGCTGCCAAGTGCTTTGGCGGAATGCTTTCTCATAGAGCTCTTTGAGTTTTATTAATTTTTTTTATATTTATTTAAATGTGATTTTAATATTAAAAAATTGTCCAACATTAATATTTACTCATATTGTACTTTATAAATTTCGAACATATATGCCAGCTGTTTGCTTTTTTATCATTTATAGTTTTATTTTAAATCATCAAGTAATACAAAAAAAATTGTTCTATTGAAAAAATGATATAATGTAATAATAAAAAGAATGATGACAACAAAATTTCTAATCTTTATAAAATGCAATCATATTTATATATAAATACAGTTCATATTTATGGCTCTATAAAAAAACTACTCTATGAATACCAATTTTCAATAGCTTCTCGTCCACTTATACAAAAACATAGATGGTATACAAAATTTGAAGCAAATCCATCGAGTAATTTTCGAGATCTAACTGGTTAAATAAATAACATTTTCTTTTCAAAATTTCTTTTTCAAAATTTTAAAAATGCTCTAAAATTAAAACTACGCTATGAAACTCAATTTTTGAAAATTTACCTTCTTTTGGCAGTCGCAAATAATTTCTCTGTAATTTTTAGAACAAATCTATCGAGTACTTTACGTAGAATAAAAAAAAATAAGAAAAGAATCGAAATTTTTTTTTTAATCTATAAAATTCTCTAAAATTGTAACCACGCTAAAAAAATTAGTTTTCAAAAGCTTTTTTTTCAGACAATAGCGAATTAATTGTATAAAAATTTTGGAGAAAATTTATAGTATGGTTTACGCAAAATAAAAAATAAATAAAAAATAAAAATTTTTTTGAAAATTTTCAAAGTACTCTAAAATTAAAACTGCGCTGAGAAAATTAGTTTTCCAAAGCTTGTTTTCCTCAGACAGTAGTGAATAAATTGCATACAAATTTTGGAGCAAATCTATCAAATGATTTTCGTAAAATAGAAAAAAATAAAAATTTTTTAAAAAAAATTTTAAAAATGCTCTAAAATTAAGTGTGCTAAGAAAATTAGTTTACAAAATTTTTTATACTTCTGGCAGTCGAAATTAAGTTCCATTCAAATTTTCGAACAAATTCTTTGAATAGTTTACGTAAAATACAAAAAAAAATGAAAAATCGAAATTTTTTTAAAATTCTTAAAATGATTCTAAAAAAACTACGCTAAGAAAACCAATTCTCAATAGCTTCCGCACCAGTTGATCGAAAAATTTAATTGTATGGAAAATTTGAAGTGAATCCATCAAATAGTTTTTAAGATTTTATTGGCTTAATAAATAGAAACGTTTTTTTTTTTTTTAAATTTCAAAATGCTCTAAAATTAAAACTAAGCTAAGAAAATCAGTTTTTAAAAATTTATTTTATCCGGGCAATCACAAATAATTTCCGTGCAAATTTTGAAGCAAATTCATCGAGTAGTAAACAAAAAAAGAAAAATCGAAATGTTAGTCAAAAAACTAAATTCCATGCAAAATTAGAAGCAAATCCATCGAGTAGTTTTCGAGATACAGTTTACTAACTGAAATCATACATCCACACACACACACACACACGCACACACACACACACACACACACACACACACACATACACACACATACATACATTAATGAAAAAATAGAAAAAAATTTTTTTATCGATACAATGCTTTCTCTATGAGAAAGCAATTGTAATAATAATAAAAATAATAATATGAATAAAACTTACCCGTGCATGTGTCTTTTTTGCTTCATTAATCTCTCTAGCAGTTAGATGGTTACACCTGTTGTATACTTCCAGATTTATGGGTCGCGGCGCGCACTCGGAGTCGTCGATGAAATTAGGATCACTTTCCATTCCTGAATCAATTCCACTACTATCCTCTTCTGTACTGGTATCATATATATCTTCAGGCCTCTGCATCTGTACATATCTACGTGCACGATTCGTATAACGTTGCATCCTTCTAGATCTGCGTGCAGCTCTTTCAAGATTCCTTACTTGAGCTTGCTGGAAAAATTAAACAAATGTTCAAAAGAAATTAAATAAATATAAAAATCAAATAAAATATCAATAAGACAATAAATATGAAATTGAACAAAATGAAATCAACATGAAAATAAATACAAAAATTAAATAGAATAAAATAAATATGAAATTAAACAACACATGAAAAAAAATTTTAACACACCTGTTCTGCAAGACGAAGATCCCTATATAATTCAGGCATTGACGGCAACTCTCTCGTAGGAGACTGTAAATAAAAAGAAAGTAATGATGTTACCAGTTTTGAATAATTATAATAAAAAAAATAATAATGTTAAAATACATACCCGATGTCTATCTTCTTCTTCCTCTCCAGAAGAATAAGAGTCACGGCGTCTACGGAACTCGACTCTTGCAAATCGACGGAATTCGCGCCTTTCTCGCGCTCCTCGCTGCCGTCTATCTTCAGCTTCCTGCGCCCATTGTACAGCATTATCTTAGACCTTTAATCTTACCTGGTACATATGTTCTGCTTCCCCCATAACTTCAACCTCTTCAGGATAGTCGGTTGTAGCTGATGCTACAGCATGTTCCTCCTCTAAACAGGCTGATTCGTTTTCGCGAACTATCCTAAGGTTGTCGAGAAAGTGATTTCTGTCCTCTCGTTGATCCCAAACAGGTTCTTCTCGAAGCACTTCAATATGGTTATTTGGATTATTATTATCCATGTTTTTTCTTCTATTTGAAACCTTTTTTTCTTGTGAACAAGATAAGTTGAAAAATTTTAGAACTGATAAACTATGGCACGTGTCAGAGTTTATATACGAAAATTTAGGCTTTCCGATTTTCTTTTATTAAGAAAAAACCTATGATTGGTGAAAAAACTTCCCTCCAAAAATTAAACACCTACCTTAGAGAAATTTCATCCATCCTCCGTTGGGCACGAACACGCCTAAAAATTTAATTTTTATGACTCTTTCAATAAATAACTCTTTTCTGAAAAAAACTTTTGCTTGTGAAATTTCCGATCGCCTACAAAAAGCTGTTTTTTTTTTTAAGGAAATTTACACACACACCTGGATCAAGAAAAATATTTTTTAAAAGAAAAAAGATTTTATTTTTTGCAGTGGTGGGTCTCATATATCTTCTTCAAGCATTCATTGCTTTTTTTTGATACATAAAAAACAATACAACTGACCCTTCAATAAATAACTCTTTATCTCAAAAAACTTTCGCAAGTCAAATCTTTGACCACCTGCAAAATACTTTTTTCTTAAGAAAACAGACATACACCTGTGAAAAAAGAAATATTTTCGAAAAAGCATTTTCCTTTTTTTAACAGAGTAAAGCCTCGTATATTTTCTTCTTAAAATAAGGATTCTCTATTTTAAAATAAGAGAAAAGGTAGTTGACCCTTTGAATAAATCTTTTTTCTCAAAAAAGATTTTCTTTTACAGAAAGTAAGTTAAGACAATATCTTAGAAGTTAAAAAAAGAATGCAAGTAACCCTTTCAATAAATAACTCTTCATCTTAAAAAACTTTCGCACGTGAAATCTTTGACCTTCCTGCAAGATACTTTTTCTCAAGAAAGCCGACATGCACCTATAAATATAAAAGAAACATTTTCAAAACAGCATTTTCCTTTTTTAACAGAGTAAAGCCTCGTATGTTTTCTTCTTCAAATAAGGATTCTCTATATTAAAATAAGAGAAAAGGTAGCTGACCCTTTCAATAAATCTTTTTTCTCAAAAAAGTTTTTCTTTCACAAAAAGTGACATAAGACAATATATTAGAAGTTAAAAAAAATACAAGTAACCCTTTCAATAAATATCTCTTCATCTTAAAAAACTTTCGCACGTGAAATCTTTGACCCCCCTGCAAGATACTTTTTCTCAAGAAAGCCGACATCCACCTGTGAATATAAAAGAAACATTTTCAAAACAGCATTTTCCTTTTTTAACAGAGTAAAGCCTCGTATATTTTCCTCAAATAAGGATTCTCTATTTTAAAATAAGAAGAGAAAAGGTAGTTGACCCTTTCAATAAATCTTTTTTCTCAAAAAAGATTTTCTTTTACAAAAAGTAACTTAAGACAATATCTTAGAAGTCAAAAAAGAGTACACGTAACCCTTTCAATAAATATCTCTTTATCTTAAAAAACTTTCGCACGAGAAATCTTTGACCCCCTGCAAGATACTTTTTCTCAAGAAAGTCGACATGCACCTGTAAATATAAAAGAAACATTTTCAAAACAGCATTTTCCTTTTTTAACAGAGTAAAGCCTCGTATATTTTCTTCAAATAAGGATTCTCTATTTTAAAACAAGAAGAGAAAAGGTAGCTGACCCTTTCAATAAATCTTTTTTTCTCAAAAAAAAAAGAACAAAAGATAATCTTTCAAAAAGAGTGACTTAAAAAATATAATAAAAGACAAATTTATAGTTTGCTTATGTACTATATCCTGAAAAAAGGCGCAATTCATTATTTTCATGCATCTGTGACTTAAAAGAGAACACACACAGTGTACTGCATTTAGAGACAGGTCGCCCCTTTCCCTCTCTTCTAAAAGCAGGTAAATTTTTACGCAATGTCAAAGAAAACGCATAGTAGACCAGCACTGCGAAAAAGGTCTGCCCTTTCCCTCTCTTCTAAGAGTAGGTCAATTTTTCTGCGTCCCCAAAATAGAATATACAGTGGGCGGCGCTCTATCCTTTCCTTAAAAATAAGAAGAGAGAAGGGCTAGCCCTTTCCTAAAAGAAAATACATTTTTTTAAGGAAGGGAAGACTTATACGTATTTTAAATAGACCGGATTGTAACACACTTAGTGGAGGGAGAGAAGTGTTTTATCCTTTTTCATTTTTTTAACGGGGGGAGGAATTCACATATATTTTAAATGACACGGATTCTAACACACTTGGAAGAGGAGAGGGGGTGGGTTACAACCCGCATGGGCCAGAATGCCTATAGCCTATCTACTGATATGTTAGAATTTTTAGATTTTGTACAACAAACCTAATGTTCTGAAAAACTAATGAATAAATTTATTTGAAAATTTAACTAAATAATTTTTGTAGTAAATACTACTAGCTAATGCATTTCTTTTCTTAAAATTTTGCAATAAAATAAGAAAATTATCAATATTTAAGAGAACAGGTGTAGTATCCGTTTTACATCTCCTAAAACGCAGTACATTAAATTAGTTAATATAAAAGCAATCCTATTGTGAATATCTTTGGAAAAAGTTCATTAAAAATAAATCAAAATTCTCAATAGAATTTCAATTTACAATAATTGTTTTGACTGAGAAAGATAAATTGATTCTGAAAGGACAGGGATTGTATAGTGGAATTGCTTTCATGTTAACTGATATTCATATATTATAATTTAATAATATTTTAAACCGGTGCACTTCATTTAACATGCAATAGACTTTGCTAATTTAGAGACCACAATATATTAATTCAGTATCGATTGATGAACAGTTTATACAGTTATTATTTTTCGGAAATTTAGAAAAAGGTCACTGGATTTGTATGTATTATGATAGTAAGTTCATTCATATATATGACAGTTTAAATCTTAAATATCTACAAGATGAGCATAAGATTTATATAGACAGATTATTTCCAAACAAATCAGAATTGAGGATAGTATTCGAAACACTACAATCACAAACGAATAATTATGATTGTGGCATTTTTGCAATTTCTTTTGCTGTTGCAATACTTTATAATTTATGTCCATGTTGTTTAAAATATGATACTTCTTGAATGCGATTACATTTATCAAGAATTTTTGAAACGCAACAAATAAGAATGTTTCAAGTTTTACAAAATTATAATAATGCAAATAATAATTACGACAATCGACCGGACATGATAAGGAGGAGTTTATCATGAGCAACGTCTAAATCAAATAATATTGGATTTCGATTTCTCTGAGCTTGAACTATTAGAAAAAAGCTCACAAATGCATGTATTGGCAGAACAAAAAATGATCATGGAAATGTATCGTAAACGGAAGAATTCGAATCATGAAACAATTTTAATGGAAATTGACAATGACATTTCAGATACAAATTTTTTAAAACTAGATAATGTTATAATGGAAATCGATGATATTCACTTAAATTATAACGATGATAAAATTAGGACTGTTGAGATTAAATTAAATGAAGAAAAAAAAGAATCAAAAGAAATAGATGAAATAGAAGTTTCATTTGTAACAGGACTTAAGGGGAATCCTCATACTGACATAGAGTTCTACCTTATCGACATTTAAATTATGAATTTCAATAAAAATTTAACTATTCATGACTAAATTCGTAGGAGAGGCACATTCTTAACATGCCAAAGAATTTATTGCAACGTTTAAAGACAATATAAAGGTAAAAATAAAGGCGAAAACTGATTAATACGATTAAGTTTTCAATGTAGTTATGAATAATCGTATTATGCAGTTTTTGTCTTAATTTTCACTTTTATTCTGTCTTATGACGTTGTAATAAATTCTTTAGAATGTTAAGAATGTGCCTCTTCTATGAATTTCAGTCAAAAATAGTTAAATTTTTATTAAAATGCATAATTCAAATGCAGATGAGGTATATCTCTGTGTCGGTATAAGGACTGTTATGTCCGGTCACCTTAAATAGGTTTACTCGGACATGTGGCTTTGGGATATTTCTTGTTGGTATTGTTAAATATTTTTTATTTTTCAAAGATTGCGGGATAGAGGAGCTTAATCACTTACCTTGTCTTAACTGCTGGCTGTGTGGTCAAAAGTAAAGGAGTTTATCTACTTAATAAACTTTACACTGAAGGGCGCAGTGCTCCTCTCTGGTTGCCCGCTTGTTAATTATTTAGGAATTGGATTAATGGCACTTATGTTCGCAGAGATTATTTTTGTATATTTTTGTAAATGATATTTATTTAATTTTATTACAAATGTTATGCAAGCTATTGATAAGTGAATCGCGCAGATTTACAATAATAAATCGGAAGAAACCTCGTTAGTATTTTTATTTATTTTTATTTGAAAATAAAATAGGAAATATTCTTTTTATTAACACACTTTTTCACCAAGCAGTAAGTTGTATAACAATCGCGTTTTTATTGGACTGACTTGTTAAAATAAGCGCGCGATTAAATTAAGTTATTTCGCTTATAATTAAATTTAAGAAGGAAATAAAGCGCGAGTTACAAGTTTTTATTGTTACGATTTTACACTTGATTTATGTGCAAGTCGAAAAAGGTGTTACCCTTGCGAGGTCTAACTGCGGACTGACTGACAATAAATCTTTTTTGTTGCAAGGTAGATGCGAGTTTTGAAGAAGAAAAGAGACAAAAAATATAACTTGCTAAACTTTTAAAAGAGTCCCATTGGCCAACTCGGCCGTGAGAAGCTCTCCAAACTGAATTTTCAATAATGTTCATACGGCTTTTATGTCGAACAATTGGTAATATTTGCCTAAAATCTTCTGATACAATTACAGTTTTACCACTGAAGGGTTGGTTTACATTGCATAAATCTTGAAAAAGACGATCAACTGCTTCAAAAGCTAATTTTAAAGTTATGGATATTTCATCCCAAATAATTATTTGTGTTCCCTTTCATTGTTTGCCTTCTGGAGAACTAGGCTTAACATTACAAATTGTACAATTTATTATATTTAACGGTAGTTTAAATGTTGTATGCACTATTTTTCCATCGACTTATGAATTCGCTGCTATACCTGTCCAACCTACACATAAATAATGTCTAGTGGGATATTCAAAATAAGCTATTAAAACTTCAAGTAAATAACCTTTTCCACTTTCACCTGGTCCATCTATAAAAATATATTTTTCTTTACTTTGGTTGTTTAAACTTTTTATAGTAGAGTCGAATATTTGCCTATGTTTACCATTTAAAGAACTTATTGTCGTTTCTAATTTATTAAGAATATTATTATTTTAATTTAAAATTGTTTCATTATTATCTTCTTCTATAAATGTGCTTATGTTAAGTAAATTAAAATCGTTTAAAGAAAATCCATCGACTCATAAATTATTTTTAATAACATTCAATGCAAAATTTTCGCTTATATTTTTTTCGTATTTTGAATGGTAAAAATTATCTTTATATTTTTCATATAAATCTCGTGCATTTATACGATTATGAAAAACGCGAATGAAAGCAAATTATTTACAAAGAGCATAAGGGAATTCTGTTGAAGATGCTTCTTCCAAACATCTATCCCATTCTTCATCTTCATTAATTAATAGTTATGCCTCAGCTGCCTTATAAAACGAATTGTACATCACATTATCAACAGTACGCAAAGCTTCAAAAGATGTGGCTCCTTTAGCATGTAATAGTGATAACGTAATAGAATAACTTTTCTATAACTCTTCATCTTTCGGACTCACCAAGTACATTCAACTTAGTATTGGTTTTTTTTCTCTTTCATTCCACTCTCATTCCACTTCTCTGCTCTATAGGCTTTCTCTGCTCTATAGGCTCAATTTTTTTAGGAGAAGTACCACCTTTGCTTTTAGAAAACATCTCATTCAAGCATTGCTATTTCCTCTTATAGACTACTGTTGTCTTGTTTATAGCGATCATTCTGCTGAGCTTGATCTGAGACTTCAGAGAGTCATTAATGCTGGTATTCGTTACATCTATGGTGTAGGTAGGCGTGAGCACATTTCCGCTTATCGATTCTCGCTTGGTTGGTTGTCTACAGCGGGTGGAAGAAACTATTTTATAACCTCTTCCTTGTATAAAATATTCTCAACGCATATACCGTCTTATTTATATTCCAGATTTATATGGAACCAGCCAGTGAGGGCGCTGAGGGGTGATGTGAGGAATTTGACCATTCCTTTTGCACCTACAAAGTATTATAAGAGATCTTTTCTGGTCACATCATCGCGACTATGGAATGGTCTCCCTGCGCCGCTTCGCGATGCACCCTCACTTCATGTATTAAAATCATCTGCATTTGCTCATCATCTATCCTTGGAAAATGGGCTACTTCTGTCAGCATAATTTTAATTTTAATTTTAATTTCTTCTTTACTCTCGTTCATATATCTTGTTAAATTGTTATCTTATTGGCTTCTAATTTGTTATATTTTTAAATTGCTATACTCAGTTATCTTAGTATGTTCATACATTTTTATATTCTTTAATATTTGTGTAACATGATGTTTAAAAATAAATAAATTATCTATCGATCCATCTTTTTTAGTTTCTCATCAAATGTATAAAAATTTGGTATTTCTGAATACAATTAATTTCGTGCTTCAAAATCTTCTTTATTCGATTTAAAATATGCTGTTAATGTTGTTCCCACATTTGTCGCATGATCATTTCTTCTTTTCCTTCTTTGAAAAATACAGTTTGTTGATTTTCTTCATAAACGCTTAGACATTTTATAGTATGTGAAATAACAGGTCAATGATATTCTAATAATCTGTGCATTGCTTTAGGTGGACATAAATATGGTGTCTTAATGTATTGTTGAATTTCGTTATATTAATAGTCAACATTTTCACGACTGTCATTTCGAAAAGTGTATTTATTTGCTGATTGAAAATTGAAATTTACTTGATGTATTTTAATGTATACACAATCATGACCTTTATAACAGTATTTAAATAAATATTTAATGCATCGTACAGTGGAACATACTTCTACGCTTATGTGTGCATTAAATTTCAATAATAAGTAAGGATTATAAGGAACAACAAATCCATTATCTGCAACTCTTTCTGTAAATTTATTTAAAAAATTATTTTGACGCCATCATTTTTACGTTTGTATAGCGGATATCCATTTGATTTAAATGTTGTTGCATTATTAAATTTTTGTGGAAAATTTTTAGTACATTGTTTCGTATTTTTATCCATACACGAACAATTTTTATTTTGCATACCACAGAGACCGTGTATTATAAATTGTTTAACAATACTATATAATTTTGGATAAATATCTCTATTTGGGATTTCTGCACTTATTATTCTATCAACTTTTTCGGAAATGTCAAATTTATCATTTTTATCTAAGAATAACAACATATGCATATGTTGTTATTTGTGGCAACCCTCGTTTTTGAAATTTAAGTACATAACTATATGCAATACATTTTCCTAATATTCCCTTTTTTATTACTAAACTTTTGAATTCTTCTACTTCTTGATAAAATACTTTTGTTTTAATATCTGGTCTATCTATTGCATTTTCATAAATTTTAAAGTTTTTAATTATTTCTTTTCAATGTGGGTTACAAGTCATAGTTACAAAAAGGTTAGGTTTTTCATGATAATTTACAAGTGTCATTGAGTTAATATAATTTTGTTTTAAAAAGCGTGGACTTCGTGTAAAGTTTAATGATAATATGACTATTTTTCCAATTTCCGAAGAATCTAAATCTTTTTTGTTATGTAAATAGTCCATAACATTTTTGTAACAATCACTTCTTAATACGTTTTGGTTTTTTCGTATGTAATATAATCTGGAGGTTTAAAGTTTTACAAACGCATCAACAATAAACTGTTAAGAAATTTTTCCTAAATTAAGGTATGGATTACATTCATTTTTAACACTAAATCTATAATTATAAAATTGCAAATTTGAAATATTGAATTTTCCAAATTTACTTTTCATATAGGCTTTAGCATAAAGGTTAATGTCTCTCATGAAGATATCCTTATTGTTTTATCAATAACTTTGTTCAATACAATATTCTGATTGTTATTATAATTATTATTACTGTAATTTTCATTATAATTATTGTCTTTAATTTTTAATCGTTCACACTTTATAAATAATGTTTTTAATTCATAAGAATCATATTCATATTTTCGCCTTTTTCCATCTCTTGGTTTATTTATTGTAGTATTATTATTAATATGTTTATTGTCATCAATTTCTATTTGTTTACACCTTGTGCAAGATTCTTTTAATTGGTAACAATCATTTTTTACTTGTGTTTTGTGAATAATATCGGCATTTTCCAATTTTTGATTTTCAATTTGTACCATTCTCTCATTATCATTATATTGTTCATTGGTAAGTTTTTTATAAGTTTCTTTTTTGCATAATTTTTTTTTTTCATGCAATTTTTTAAATTTATTAGTATCTGTCTTTTTATTTGATTTTATTTTTGATGTTTTAATATTTTCAATTTTTTTTATATTTATTTGGTTTTTCTTCTTTCATTTTTATGTGAGCTTACTTCTTACATGAAGCTTCATTTGTACGTATTTGCTCCATTATATCAGTATCCTTTTTTATCTTTGATTTCATTTTTGTTATTTTAGTATTTTTTAATTTTTCTTTATATTTTTTGGGTTGTTTTTCTATAATTTTTATATAATCTTCTTATTTACGTAAAGCTTCATTCGCACTTATTTGTTCTAATTTATCAATACTTATTTTGCTTTCTCATAGAGAAAGCATTGTATCGATAAAAATAATTTTTTTCTATTTTTTCATTAATTTGTACATATTTGAACTCGGTGAGTCGAAAAAAGTGGTTTCCAGAAAATGTCTGTATGTACGTGTGTGTGTGTGTGTGTGTGTGTGTGGATGTATGAATTCAGTTGGTAAACTGTATCTCGAGAACTACTCGATGGATTTGCTTCTAATTTTGCATAGAATTTAGTTTTGTGACTAACTTGCTGGGAAGCTATTGATAATTGGTTCTTCTAGCATAGTTTTCATTTTAAAGTTTTTTAGAAAAAAAAAAAAAAAAAAATCGATTTTTCGGTTTTTGGTTTTTTTTGTTTACTACTCGATGAATTTGCTTCAAAATTTGCATGGAATTTATTTGTGATTGCCCGGATAAAATAAATTTTTAAAAACTGATTTTCTTAGCTTAGTTTTAATTTTAGAGCATTTTGAAATTTAAAAAAAAAATGTTTCTATTTATTAAGCCAATAAAATCTTAAAAACTACTCGATGGATTTACTTCAAATTTTCCATACAATTCAATTTTTTGATGAACTGGTGCGGAAGCTATTGAGAATTGGCTTTCTTAGCGTAATTTTTTTTTCTAGAATCATTTTAAGAATTTTAAAAAAAATATCGATTTTTCATTTTTTTTGTATTTTACGTAAACTACTCGAAGAATTTGTTCGAAAATTTGTATGGAACTTAATTTCGACTGCCAAAAGTATAAAAAATTTTGTAAACTAATTTTTTTAGTGCACTTTCAATTTTAGAGCATTTTTAAAATTTTTTAAAAAATTTTTATTTTTAATTTTTTTCTATTTTACGAAAACCATTTGATAGATTTGCTTCAAAATTTGTATGCAATTAATTCGCTACTGTCTGAAGAAAACAAGCTTTGGAAAACTAATTTTTTCAGCGCAGTTTTAATTTTAGAGCACTTTGAAAATTTTCAAAAAAATTTTTATTTTTCATTTATTTTCTTTTTTGCGTTAACCATACTATAAATTTTCTCCAAAATTTTTATACAATTAATTCGCTATTGTCTGAAAAAATAAGGTTTTGAAAACTAATTTTCTTAGCGTGGTTACAATTTTAGAGAATTTTAAAGATTTAAAAAAAAATTTCGATTCTTCTTTTCTTATTTTTTTTTATTCTACGTAAAGTACTCGATAGATTTGTTCTTATAATTGCAGGGAAATTATTTGCGACTGCCAAAAGAAGGGAAATTTTCAAAAATTGATTTTCACAGCGTAGTTTTAATTTTAGAGCATTTTTAAAATTTTGAAAAAGAAATTTTGAAAAGAAAATGTTATTTATTTAACCAGTTAGATCTCGAAAATTACTTGATGGATTTGCTTCAAATTTCGTATACCCTCTATGTTTTTGTATAACTAGGCGGAAAGCTATTGAAAATTAGTATTCATAGTGTATTTTTTTTATAGAGCCATTTTAAGAATTTGAAAAAATTTTCGATTTTTAATTTTTTTTTTGTATTTTACGTAAGTTAACTGATGAATTTGCTTTGAGATTTCCATGGGAATAATTTGCATCTGCCAAAAGAAGGATAAATTTTATAAACCGATCTTTTTAGCGTAGTTTTCATTTTAGAAAATTAAAAAAATTTTCTTAAAAAATTTTCATATTTCAGTTTTTTTCCATTTTACGTAAAGTACTCGATAGAATTGCTCTAAAATTTGTATACAAGTTATTTGCTACTGTCTTTATAAACTAAGTTTAAAAAAATAAATTTATTAGCGTAGCTTTTTGATCACTTCTTTTGATTTCTGAGTTACTCTCAAAAATGACATAAGTTGAGCGCAATTATATGACGAGAATAAACTCGCAAACTTGCAGCAGAATTGAAGCAGTCTTTCGTAAGAACCTTGTAGCAGCACTTTACGACAGAATTAGTTAAGAATTACATAAGTCAAGTGCAAATGTATGTCCACTAGTTATATATGAAAATCACATTTGAATAAATATAAAAAAATTAATGAAACTCAAAGAGCTCTATGAGAAAGCATTCCGCCAAAGCACTTGGCAGCGTTTTTTCCTTGAATTTCAATTTTGTTATCTTAGTATTTTTTAATTTCTCTTTATATTTTTTTAGTTGTATTTCATTTATTTTTATAAAAGCTTCTTTCTTTCATGAAGCCTTCTTTACACGTATTTATTCCAATTTATCAGTACTTATTTTTTCTTTGAATTTCAAATTTGTTATCTTATTATTTTCTAATTTCTGTTTATATTTATTTGGTTATCCTGTTTTCATTATCATTTAAGCTTTTTTCTTTCGTAAAGCTTCTCAAACACGTCTTAGTTCTAATTTATCATTACTTTTTTTTCTTGCATTTACATAATAATGTCTTTTTCTGAATTTTCTTTATATTTATGTGATTGTTCTGTTATTATTTTCCTATTAAGTCCTGTTACAAACAAAGCTTCTTTTTCATCTATTTCTTTTAATTCTTTTTTTTCTTCATTTAATATAATCTTAACAGTCCTAGTCTTATCATCGTTATAATTTAAGTGGATATCATCGATTTCCATTATAACATTATCTGGTTTTAAATAATTTGTATCTGAAATGTTATTGTCAATTTCCATCAAAATTGTTTCATGATTCGAATTCTTTTGTTTACGATACATTTCCAAGATCTTTTTTTGTTCTGCCAATAAATGCATTTGTGAGTTTTTTCTAATAGTTCAAGCTCGGTGAAATCTAAATTTAATGGTATTTGATTAAGACGTTAATCATGACAAAAACTCCTGCTTATCATGCCCGGTGGATTATCGTAATTAATATTTGCATTATTATAATTTTGTAAAACTGGAAACATTCTTATTTATTGCGTTTTAAAAATTCTTTTATAAATGTAATCGCATTTGAGAAACATCATATCTTAAACAGCATGGACATAAATGATAAAGTATTGCAACAGAAAAAGCAATTGCAAAAACGCCACAATCATAATTATTCGTTTGTGATTGTACTGATTCAAATACTATGCTCAATTCTGATTTGTTTGGAAGTAATCCGTTAATATAAATCTTATGCTCATCTTGTAGATATTTAAGATTTAAACTGTCATATATATGAATTACTTTATTATTATAATACATATAAATCCAGTGACGTTTTTCTAAACTTCTGGAAAATAATAACTGTATTAATTCTCCATTAATCGGTACTGAATTAATATATTGTAGTTTTTAAATTAGTAAAGTTGATTGCATGTTAAATAAGGTGCACCAGTTTAAAATATTATTAAATTCTAATATATATATATACATATATATATCTTCCTATATTATATAGACGTAAGCCTCAAAAAATAGCATTCTTGCGTCCTCCCCCTCCTCCCTCAGCCTCCCCCTCCTTCCCCAGCCTCACATTTTTAAATTTTTCTAACGTAAATATAGTTTTTTTTTCCAGCCTCTGTGAGATGCCTCCCCCCTCCTCCCCCAGCCTCCCCCAGCCTCCCCCCTCCTCGACCCGCCTCTGACATTGCCTCAACGTTTGTCGCCTCATATTACCTCATAGGTCTCCTCAAAGACTCCTCAGAGACGCCTCAGGTAAGCCTTAGGAATTCCTCGAAATGCCTCAAGTTTGTGAGAGAGATATTTTTTAAAATTTTTAAAAATAACGTAAAAATATTTACCGACGCCTCAGTGCTTCCTCATCCCCTCCTCTTACAACGCCTCAAGGTACGCCTCAGAGATGAGGCATTTATACGTATATATACACAAGAATAAGTACATCACAAATTGGGGGGCTGGCGAGCAGGACGAGCAGGGGGGTACCCCCCCTAGTATATATATATATATATATTAGTTAACATGGAAGCAATTCGTTCTATACAATTTCTGTCCTTTCAGAATTAATTTATCTTTCTCAGTCAAAACAATTATTGAAAATTGAATTTCTATTGAAAATTTTGATTTATTTTTAATGAACTTTTTCCAAAGATATTTACAATTGAATGGCTTTTATATTAACTAATTTAATTTACTGCGTTTTTACTTTTAAAAGCTGAAAAATAAAAGAAATTATGAGAAGTGCTATGAATGAATTGTAATATGATAAAAAAATAATAATAAAATTTGTGAAATTAATATAACAAAAAAAAAATGGTTATTTTCGGCAATATATTTAATCATTAAGAAAAGTTTGTTGTAAAAAGAACTGAAATAAAAATTATTTTAAGTTATTTTTAATAATGGTATTCTTCAATTTATTTACAGTTATTTACGGATATTTACAGTTATTACGGAAATTTTAATTTAATAAATTAATTTATACAATTATAAATATATAATATTTATAGAACTGTTCATCAAATAAAATCATTATTTTTTTAAGATACATATATATTGAAAAAATAATTATTACAATAGATTGTAGTTAAATAAAAATCTTTATTTCAATAATTATAGCGTTGTAATTTATTTTTATGAAAATGTTATTCGGTAGACATTTACAGTATTATTTTAACTATATTTAAAAAGTTATTTATATTTAAAAATATTAAAATTTTTTAATTAATAATCTATTAATATCAAGAATTTTCTAAAAATTATAATATTTATGATATGCAAACCTTACTTGTGATACATACACTTTGTAATATTTGTATTTCATTAAAATTTTATATTAGATGCAAAAAGGATTGTTAAGTAATTGCAAATAGTTATTTTATTATTCTGAAATATTTGAATTTAAAATTAACCAAAAATGTGTATTTCAATCTTATGGTTTTTCCTATTTTAATTTCGTATTTCATATATATAAAAAACATTTGTGAAGATATTTTTATTAGAAATAAACACGAAATTTTTTTTTAAGTATGTTTTACGTAAAAATTAATTTAATAATTTAAATTCATGGATATATATTAAAGTCTGAAAATTATAGTTGTTACTCAGTTCCTAGTTTTCAGTTTATTTATATCAAATATCGTACTATCTTTGTTTTTCTTATGGAAGTAGAGTAAGAAATACTTGATGGAATAACTTATCTTTTACTTTTTTACTTTAAACACATGTGTACATATATTTTTATATTATGTTTTACCGAATTATTTTCAATTTTATTCAGTACTCAAAATTAACTTAAATTAATTAATTCTTATATACTTAAAATTAATTATTTATACATAATATTATGATAAAAAAAAATTCAACCGAGCGATGCACGGTGTGCCTAAAACTGATTTAAATGGTCATTTGCATTTTCATTTGCATATGTATATAGAGTATTTTAGCGCAACTTGAAAATTTTCGGTTGAGTCGTTTTGAATTACATGGAGTTTAAAAATATAAAATATAAAATATGAAATTATGAAATATACGAAATTTACGTCGTATACACATACAGGCGCGCACAATGTGTGTATATATATATATATATATATATATATATATATATATATATATCATGATATTTTAAAAGAAAGATATAGCACTTCAAATTTTCCAAACAGAATTCGATTAATATATACATAGAGTATGTGTGAAAAAAAAATTATTATAATAACAAATTTTTATATTTTAAATTAACTTTTATTAATACTTTCTGAAGTATAAATGCATATACAATCACAAACATTTTGTAGATCATAACGATGAAAATCGTTTTTATAATATAATTCTATTGAATTGATTCATATTTACAAAGGAATATAAATAATCAAAAAGTTTGTTCTATAAATTATTTTAAATATGACGAGAATTATATTCTTGTACCGCTTTTAATAATTGTTGAGGATATTTAGAATGAGTATTCATAACTTTACATTTTGTCCAGTTGGTGTTAAAGTCGGCATGCACAGACTCCGAAGATTGCTCACTAAAGACTCCAAGGCCTTTTTTAGTTTTACGACAGAAGTCTATAACATGAAAAAATACTGCATGGACTTTTGGAGTAATTGATATACTTAAATCACAATAACTTTTTCTGAATGCAAGAATACTTTTTTCATAATTTGATTATAAATTTTCAGAAAAACAAGAATTCACAACTGCTTGAAAATCTTCAAAACATTTTACGTACTTAAGGCACTTAATACAGCAAAAACTACGAAGAATGTCTATTTTATCTAGTAATTGTTTACAAGCATTACCTGCAAATGCAGGACTTCCATGAAAAAACTCTCGAGAAATATTACATTGCTCAGCCCACTTTAGACTATCCTTTTGACATTCTAATAACATATGTTTATAAACAGTATTTACTACTCCCAGCATTAAATGCAATTCTGGTGGCGGTATAAAATCAAGTACTAATATATTGTTGTTTCCAGTAAAAATTGGCATATGCACATTACACTGATAATCTTTAGCGTTCAATTTTTTTGAACCATTTTTCTAATAAGCAGAGGTGTTATTTAAACAATCACCAATGGTTCTATATGTTCCACATTCTTGTAATCGATGTTTTGATATAGTGCACCATGTACATGGAAAACGGCTCGCATGGCTCATGATACCAACTAATATATTAGCAAGTTTGAGATCAGTAGCAATAGTAAAAGTATCTTTTAAGTCATTGATATTTAAGGGCATGACAGAGCTTGCTACCTTCCAAAATAATTCATTAATATTCTAATTCCAAGTTCACGAGTAAACGGTGTGTTAGATCGAGTTCTTTCAGTACAGTAAGAAAATTTGTTATACTAAACTTGAGTGCGGACAACTTACAGAATTTACCAAAATACCTTACATAAAAAGTTATAAACAATTTTTCGAAATATAATATTTTGAGGTTAGATTTATCGAGCTTGATATCTAATTTCCATTCCAAGCTTATAAAAAAATAACAAGTCCAAATGATTTTTTATTTTAACAAAAATTATTGTATTAACATAGCTTTAGTGCGGACAAGTCATTACAATTGTTTAAATTACGAATTAAAAAAAATATCAATGAAATAATAAAAGCAAAAATGTGTCAGCTCCGACATCCCGTTAACAGCGACCATAACTGCAGTACATTTTGATGATTCTTGTGTATGTGCTATTACACCGAGTATAAATAACTTTTTCACGCCAGACTCTTTAAAATTCTTCGCAACAACACCTTCGATGTATTTATGTCGGCAAACTTTGACATTTACAGTACCAGAATCATTCAAATTTGACAATATAGAAATACAAACTTTTAAAAAACCACCACCTCCATTTATTCCTTCTTTCAAGGGCACTTTTTCATCGAGATTTCTTTTTTTTTAACATGTTCAATCAAGTCTGTAGTATTATTACAATAAACTAAACTTTCATTTAAAATCTGCTCTTTTTTATTACAAACATTAATTACTTCACATGATTTTACATCAAAGTAAGGATCAAGAGACTGATTTAAAGTGTGCAAGTTATCTTTTAAATTTGGCTTAAAAAGTTTTCTTTCCTTATTAGCTACTTGAAAAGCCGAAGCAATACCATGAACTTTATTTGTAGACTTTATTTGTTGATCTTTTTTTATATCTTCTAACAAATCGCATACTAAATGTTCTTTTTCTTTTTAAGGTAGTTTATTGCTTATATGATCTATTAAATTTTCATAATGATTTGCGTTACAACAAAAATGAGGCTCTCTTCATATTAATTTTGATTTACATCTTGAACAATTCCGTATTTTATTTTTGTTTTCTTCTAATTTAGATTTATGTTTCACGAAATTAATATGTCCTGGTTTTCTCACTAAATCACACAAATTACATTCACACAATTTTTTCTCTTTTGATCTTGTATTTCTCTCAATTTCTTTAAATTCTGAATAATCAGGTAGTTTAATATTATCTTTAAAGTTATTTGTTTTAATTGCACGATAAACTCTAACTTTGCATGCAGTGCAAACAACTTTAGGTATACGATTATCTTCTAAATCAAAATTAATAATTTTGAGAATCTTATCTTTCAATGAACCATTAATTTTTATCATCAAATCTTTTTTTTTCAAACAAAATAAACATATTTTTTCTTGATTTTCTTCATGTGTGCCAGCACGATCTTTACGTTTTAGGAACGTATTATAAAATTAAATAATGAATGAAGTATGAAAAAAATTCAATTTTATAGTCACGAAATTCGATCTAATACTATATGATATTTAATTAATTTCATTCAACTAAAATGTATAAACTTATTTACGCAGTTTCAAAAGTTATGTTTATTTACTATTGAGTAAGAAATGTTATGTTTTGTCTTTTTGAAAGAACCTTCCGACGTTCATCAATGTCTGCAAAGTTTTAAATTTTCAAGCTTTGAATAATGTCAATATTCTGATGAACTGTTGAATATTAGAAAATAACATTATTACTAAAAAATTAATTGACTCAATAATTTTTATATGACTATAGACACACAAACACGCACAATATATATATATATATATATATATATATATATATATATATATATATATATATACATTGTGCGTTGTGCATGTGACGTAAATTCCGTATATTTTATAATTAGATATTTTATATTTTTAAACTACATTTATTTCAAAACGGCTCGACCAAAAATTTTCTAGTTGCGTTAAGTACTCTATATATATATATATATATATATATATATATATATATATATATATATATATATATATATATATATATATATACAAATGAAAATTCCTTGGAAAATTTGAGGTGCATTAATTAATCATTTAAATCAGTTGCAGGCACACCGTGCAACGTGAGGAGCGAGAAACTTCAATATAATTAATACCTTAAAACGTTAAACCCATTTAATTGTATAACAATTTTCAACAGTTGATATATAATGTAAATTATATGATATATAACAATTTTAAATTACTAATAATTAATTTAAAACTCAAAAGGTACTATTTTAAAACGGAATATGAAAGATAAATATGTATCGTTTTATTCCTTAAATATCACAACTTAGAATATTAATTATTAGTTATTTAAAATTGTTATATATTATATAAATAATTCTATATTTAATAATTTTTAATTTCAGAAACAGGAAAAGCCGCACGAAAAGAGATTAACAATCACATTATCTGCGAAATATTGCCCTTGAATAGAATAGGTGAAATGTCAGTCTTGGTAACAAAAAAAAGATACTAAGCATCGCAAATTTATGCTCTTACTTTATAATATAATAGTACCACCGACGCATTGGCCGAGTGGTTTGGCGAGTGCCAGGCGATCTGGAAAGTTAAGCAGCATCGGCCACGGTACTTGGATGGGTGACCGCTCAAGTGCCCTGTGCGGCCGGTTCTGACTTGCTTTGTGTGACGGTCGCCTGGGCGTGCTGGCCACTTGACAATGTGAACAGGAGGTGTGGCAAATACGGTGTAGGTACTCTTGTACAAGGGTTACCTAATACCGAATTCGCTATATACACCGACCCATTCCGAAGAAGGTTTTCCCTAAGCATTTATCCCCCTAAGCATTTAGCTACAGGGTTTTCCCTTCTTCACGAGCATTACCCCGGGCGAATGGGGAATGGGATGGGATGGGTTGGGGGGGTGGTAATTGAAATGAGAAAGATAAATAAAGGTGTGGGGAATACGTAAATACATGTAAAAAATGTATACCTGGAAACCACCAAAGTTAATATAATAGTACCAATGTTGGTCCCTAAAATTCAAGCTATAGTACTAATTATAATTATATCGTTACTTCTTTTTCAAATATCTTAGTACATAAATTAGATATACTATATTTATAACCTATTTTAACAATACTTTCCTTTCTTTATGCAGTTGTTAGTTCTAGTAAACGTCAAATACGGTTTTCGATTAAATTAAAAAATTTCTATTTTTATAAACTTAAAATCATTATAACTTCGATTCTAATTGATAAAATAATTCGATCGAGGGTTTATTTTAAAGATTTTTGTTAATATTTTTGATAAATTAATAAATAAAAGCATAAACGAATTGTAAAAAAAAGTAATAGTTGGAAAGATGACATGATGCGCCATGGTATCAATGCTTTAAAATGAAAAATATAAAAAAAACGTTTAAAAATCTGTTTAAAAAAAATAAGGCAAAATCGCATATTCTCACCTATCCTAAAAGTTAGTATTTTTTATGTATAAAAACATAAAAATAAAAAAAAAAATATATAGTTTTTGAGAAAATTGCGTTTGAAAAAAATCGCTCTTTTCGGTTTTTCATGATTAACTCAGAGAGATCATCTCGTATCGCAAAAATCAAAACGGCATTCAAAACTAGAATTAAATTTTATACATTTTTGTTAAAAGAACATCCAAAAAGGTAAAAAATTGACGGAGCTACGGCAATTTGAAAATTGAGATTCATTTTCAATTTTTTAATTTTCATTTTTACACCCAACACTAGATACGCTGGTGCGAGGAAAAAACATATTTTCGAGCAGTTTATGAGATAAATTTCATTTTCATATACATATTGGAAGGTATGTTTATCACTTGGAAGAGAAAAAAAAATTCGATCAGTGACGGCCTGCATGAATCTGAATGGAATCAGTCCTATACAATATTTTACTGTGTAACTATTCGCTAAGAAATAGTTAGTTACTTCTGGTCCATTATGTAAGACAGATGCATAAAGGGTATGTGAAACCCAGTTACAGTTGTCATAGATTATAGAATTATTCTAAATAAATAAATTGAGTTCTAATACTAACTAGGAGAGGTCCCCGTCTCCGGGAAACGGATTTTTTTGAAACTGCGGGATATGATTTTTTGATGAAAAAAAAAATGAACCCGTGTTTTTTCTTTTTATCTAATAGGCCCCAAAGATCAAGATATAGATATTTTCTTGAAATCATAGTAAAAAGAAGCGCTTTCAAGAACTTGAATAACCAAAAAACAAAACCTCTTACAAAAAAATGTATAAAAAATAAAAGAAAGTAAAAATTAAATACTATAATTTAAGCTCTAGTGCATTAAAAAAGCTTCAAAGTTTTAGAAGTTATGCTCAATTTAATATTACTACATATTTGTTAAGATTTTTAGCATGTAACACATGATGAATTTTTCACTATATTTCATTTGCATATTTTGATCGTCTATAACTTTTAAACCACAGAAACTTTTTTAATGCACTACAGCTTAAATTAAAGTATTTAATTTTTACTTTTATTTATTTTCCATACATTTTTCTGTGAAACTTTTAGTTTTTTGGCTATTTAGGTTCTTAAAAGCGTTTCTGTTCACTATGTTAAAAAAAAATTCTATATCTTGGTCTCTAGGGCCTATAGACAAAGAGAAAACACAGGTTCAATTTTTTTCATAAAAATTATATCCCGCAGTTTCAGAAAAATCTGTATCCCGAAGGTGGGGACCTCTCCTTGTAAGTGACCCTTGATATTGAATTATTATCATTGTCTATCCACTACCTCTAACATAATTAACACTACTATTCATAAGTTTATTCTACACACTTAAATCCTTCATGGCTTATCCCACTAAAATTTGAATTCTAAATATAGTACTACGACAAATTTCAACCTATACACTAAATTTCCTCAAACTAATCAATAGCTTAACCGACTAAAATCAGAATCACAAGCATCCTACGCATCTAAAAATTTTTACCTGCACCCTAAAACTCCTAAGACTATTGCTTAACCTACTAAAATCAATATCTCAAATAACATACTACTTAGAATGACTTTTCCAAATTTTAACCTTTACACTAAAACCCTATCGGAGTTCCCTCCCTCTTAATAATATTTTTATTTAAAGTTTATGAATAAATAGTGCGTCAAATCTAATTTTTTCGCTACAGTAAGAAAATTCGTAAAACTAATCTCGAGTGCGGACAAGTCAAGGCATTCACGAAACCACTATGAATAAAAAGTTAAAAGCAAATTTTCAATGTAATTTTCATTCAAAGTTCATAAAAAAATAAAAAGTTCACCTGAATTTTTATTTTCACAAAAGTTATTGTATTAACTTAGCTTTAGCACGGACAAGTCATTATATTTGTTTAAATAATGAATTAAAATGAATAATAATGAAATAAAAATAGCAAAAATCGTTTTTAACAACTCCGACATTCCGTTAACCCACTAGACTCAAAATCTTAAATATCCTACTAACCAAAATTTTAACTATTACATTAAATTCTTCAACACGAATCAATAGCTAAATTAACACAAATCCTAATTTTAAATATTCTACTATTCATAAGTTTAATTTACACACTTGAAGCATTTACGGCTGATTCCACTAAAATTTAAATTCTAAATATCAATAACTTAATCAATAACTTAACCGACTAAAATCATAATCTCAAATATCCTACTACTCAAAATTAAAACTTACACACTAAAATCCTTATAACTAATCTATAGCTACACCCACTATAATCTAAATCTCAAATATCTTAATGTTTAAAATTTTAACCTCTACACTGAATCCCCTAACACTAATGTATAGCTTGTCTAACTCAAATCAAAATGTCAAATATTTTATTATTTATAAGTTTGTACTACACACTAAAATTCTTAAAACTATTTTACAATCAAACCCACTAAAATCAAACAAGGAGAGTGTTTCACCTTCGGGTCACCGATTTTACTCAAATTTTGGAAATGTTTTCTAGATGGAAAAATACAAAGAAAGCCAAAGTTTTAGACGCCAATGCTCAATAATCCCTACTTACAGGCAATCGAAAAAAAATCACTTAAATAGTTACTAGATTTTCAAACGCTCATAGTTCCTCAGTATTGTTAGCTAGAAGCTTTAACCTTGTTATAATAAAAGCTGAGCTGAAATCCTTTCAAAACAGTAGTTATGGGATATCAAAATATTATTTTTTCCCAAAGTTATAGCGTAATAAAGATTGGACCCAATTTCAGGATATATTATTAATTAATGTTTGAAAGAGAAAATTGAGGCCCAATCATAATTACGCTGTAACTTTGGGAAAAAATAATATTTTGAGATGCTATCCCATACAGCATGAAAGGACTTTGAAAGGATTCTGAAAGGATTCATAAAAGGACTACAATCTTTCAGAAATATTTCACTGAAAGGATTCTGAAATAATTCTATGTCCGAGGTATTATTCTTTTAAAAATAATACATAAAAATATTTCATAAAGAATTCACAAGTCATTTCAAAATCCTTTCAATGGAAGACTTCTGTAAGGATCCATGAATTCTTTTGGTAATAATTCGTAAATCTTTTCATACATCTTCCATTGAAAGGATTCTGTAAGAATAATATGAAATATTTTTAAAATATTTCATTGTATTATTTCTAAAAGGAATATACCTCGGACATAGAATTATTACAGAATCCTTTCAATGAAAGAATTCTGTAAGGATCCATGAATTCTTTTGGTAATAATTCGTAAATCTTTTCATACATCTTCCATTGAAAGGATTCTGTAAGAATAATATGAAATATTTTTAAAATATTTCATTGTATTATTTCTAAAAGGAATATACCTCGGACATAGAATTATTACAGAATCCTTTCAATAAAAGAATTCTGTAAGGATCCATGAATTCTTTTGGTAATAATTCTTAAATCTTTTCATACATCTTTCATTGAAAGTATTCTGTAAGAATGATATAAAATATTTTTAAAATATTTCATTGTATTATTTCTGAAAGAAATATACCTCGGACATAGAATTATTACAGAATCCTTTCAATGAAAGAATTCTGTAAGGATCCATGAATTCTTTTAGTAATAATGCATTAATCTTTTCATCTATCTTTAGTTGAGAGACGTGTAAAGTTCTAGAAATTTTATTCTTTCCTGTATTATTTAAGAATCAATTTAGAATCAATACACATACACACACACACACACACACACACACACACACACACACACACACACACATATATATATATATAACGGATATATGATGATATAATTATTCATAGGATTACGAATAGTTTTACAGCGGTTAAAATCGAAGTTATCATAACACAGACATCGCACGCATAACAATTTATAGTTTCCATTTAAGATTCTTATTTTCCTTATATATGAAACGGGAAGCACTCTTACCGCTTGCGAGAGTAAGAGATACCGCCATCAAGCGGATAAATTATAAACTAATCCCGAAAATATTTCTAAATGATTCTGTTATCTTTCACGTTTTCTTTCATAAAGTCCTTTCAAAGTCCTTTCAGTAAGGATTCATGTAATAACTTTTATTCTTATCATAAGTTATTTCATGAAATATTTCAAAAGATTTCAAAATTATTTCATGTAAGATTTCTTGAGACTTTACCAAAATATTGCATGAATTATTTCATGAAAGCTTTTGAATGAATCTTGAAATGATTCGGTGAAAGAATACCTTAGATCATTCCGAAAATCTTTCTAAATTATTTTCTGATTTTAATCGTTGGAAGATTTCTGAGTTATTTCTTGTTTCCTTTCAAGAAGTTCTCTCAAAGTCCTTTCAGTAAGGATTCATGTAATAACTTTTATCGTCATGATAAGTTCTTTCATGAATTATTTCAAAAAGGTTTTAAAATTATTTCATGTAAGATTACTTAAAATATTACCAAAACCTTGCTTGGAATTATCACATAAAAGCTTTTTGTAAGTATCTTGAAATGATTCGTTGAAAGAATACCTTAGATCATTTTGATAATCTTTCTAAATTATTTTATGACTGGAATCTTTGGAAGATTTCTGAGTTATTTCTTGTTTCCTTTCAAGAAGTTTTCTTAAAGTCCTTTCAGTAAGGATTCATGTAATAACTTTTATTGTCATGATAAGTTCTTTCATAAATTATTTCAAAAAGGTTTTAAAATTATTTCATGTAAGATTACTTGAAATATTACTAAAACCTTGCTTGGAATTATTACATAAAAACTTTTTGTAACTATCTTGAATTGATTCGTTGAAAAAATACCTTAGATTATTTCGAAAATCTTTCTAAATTATTTCATGACTAGAATCTTTGGAAGATTTCTGAGTTATTTCTTGTTTCCTTTCAAGAAGTTCTTTCAAAGTCCTTTCAGTAAGGATTTATGTAATAACTTTTATTCTCATCATAAGTTATTTCATGAAATATTTCAAAAAGGTTTTAAAATTATTTCATGTATGATTTCTTAAGACTTTACCAAAATATTACATGAATTATTTCATAAAAGCTTTTTGAATGAATCTTGAAATGATTCGGTGAAAGAATACCTTAGATCATTCCGAAAATCTTTCTAAATTATTTTCTGATTTTAATCGTTGGAAGATTTCTGAGTTATTTCTTGTTTCCTTTCAAGAAGTTCTCTCAAAGTCCTTTCAGTAAGGATTCATGTAATAACTTTTATCGTCATGATAAGTTCTTTCATGAATTATTTCAAAAAGGTTTTAAAATTATTTCATGTAAGATTACTTGAAATATTACTAAAACCTTGCTTGGAATTATTACATAAAAACTTTTTGTAAGTATCTTGAAATGATTCGTTGAAAGAATACCTTAGATTATTTCGAAAATCTTTCTAAATTATTTCATGACTAGAATCTTTGGAAGATTTTTGAGTTATTTCTTGTTTCCTTTCAAGAAGTTCTCTCAAAGTCCTTTCAGTAAGGATTCATGTAATAACTTTTATCGTCATGATAAGTTCTTTCATGAATTATTTCAAAAAGGTTTTAAAATTATTTCATGTAAGATTACTTGAAATATTACCAAAACCTTGCTTGGAATTATTACATAAAAGCTTTTTGTAAGTATCTTGAAATGATTCGTTGAAAGAATACCTTAGATTATTTAAAAAATCTTTCTAAATTATTTCATGACTACAATCTTTGGAAGATTTCTGAGTTATTTCTTGTTTCCTTTCAAGAAGTTCTCTCAAAGTCCTTTCAGTAAGGATTCATGTAATAACTTTTATCGTCATGATAAGTTCTTTCATGAATTATTTCAAAAAGGTTTTAAAATTATTTCATGTAAGATTACTTGAAATATTACCAAAACCTTGCTTGGAATTATTACATAAAAGCTTTTTGTAAGTATCTTGAAATGATTCGTTGAAAGAATACCTTAAATTATTTCGAAAATCTTTCTAAATTATTTCATGACTAGAATCTTCGGAAGATTTCTGAGTTATTTCTTGTTTCCTTTCAAGAAGTTCTCTCAAAGTCCTTTCAGTAAGGATTCATGTAATAACTTTTATCGTCATGATAAGTTCTTTCATGAATTATTTCAAAAGGTTTTAAAATTATTTCATGTAAGATTACTTGAAATATTACCAAAACCTTGCTTGGAATTATTACATAAAAGCTTTTGTAAGTATCTTGAAATGATTCGTTGAAAGAATACCTTAAATTATTTCGAAAATCTTTCTAAATTATTTCATGACTAGAATCTTCGGAAGATTTCTGAGTTATTTCTTGTTTCCTTTCAAGAAGTCATTTCAAAGTCCTTTTAGAAAGGATTCGTGTAATATTTCATATTTTAACTTTCATTTCCTTCTTGGTATTATTTTTGTAAAGACTTTGTAATCTTTCTGTGTATTATTTCATAAATTCTTTTCAAAAGAATATGGTTATCTTTTTAAGTCCTTTTTAAATTTTTTCAACGTATTATTACTTGTAATATTTCATGAAATTATTTCGAAATTCTTTCATGCTGTGTGGGTATAGGTAATATTTTGAAAAGATTTGAGTTCAGCTTTTATTTAAAAAAGGGTATAAGCTTCTAGCTAACAATGATGAGATACTATGAGCGCTTGAAATTCTAGTGACTTTTTTAGTGATTTTCTTCAATGGTCTGTAACTAGGGAAATATTGAGTATTAGTCTCTAAAATTTTAGCTTTCTTCATATTTCTGCTTCCAAAAAATATTCCCAAAATTTGAGCAAAATTGATGACCCGAAGGTGAAACACTCTCCTTGTAAGTTTTAAATATCCTACTACTCATAATTTTAACCTACACACTAATTTTCTTTAATTTGATCTATAGCTAAACCAACTAAAATCAGAATCTCAGATGTTCTACATCTGAAAATTTTAACCTACACCCATAACTAAGCCTACTAAAATCAATATCTCAAATAATCCACCGCTTAAAATTTAAACCTAAACACTAAAACCCTTATAACTAATATATTGTGACGCATCGCTTTAATCGGTTTTCAAACAAGAATCGAACTTGCGTTCATATGCGTGTAGCTACGCCCATGCTTCCTACCGGCACCTACACGCTGTACAGTTAGTACATGTAATATCCCTTTTCTAGCGTAAGAGAGGCGAAATGAGTGTCAGCGAGCCTATGTATTAAGGCTAAGATTGTAGAGAGTGCACTCTCGTGTCTGGTTATAACTAATGAAGTCATCTGAATTAATGGATCGATACCTCTTCGATCTATGTACTTATTAATGTACTTGTAATATAATTTATTTTAAGTGCAAGTGTAGTGCATAGTATTTAAATACAACTAATAGAGACATAGTCTTTGTGTTATCGCGTAGAAATATAGTTCATTAACTGTTGCTTGCAAGCGCGTAGTTTTCTACACGTTTGCAAGTATATTTGTAGTCTCGAAAGAAATACATTTCATGTTAGTAAAAGTGATTAACTTGTAAGTGTAGTTACTTGAAGCAAAAGAAACCTATACCTAGTTTTCTGTCCTTATTCCTGTTTTCTTTTATAATAGAGCATAAGACCCCAAAGCGGTTGGGCATGACGACCTTAACCGTCTATGGGTTAGCTCTCTTTCCATACACTTATGAATATAACAAAAATATACCTACATAAAAACACATTACACTTAAACTTGTATGTTAGCGTGTGGTTGTGACCATGCAAGATACGATTTATTTTCTTTACAAGGACGTGTGACGGCTTCACCATGCACATTTTACATGAAATAAGATGCGATTTCTTTTAGCACGTAATCAAATTATTCATAATATATTCTGTGATTTCTACATTCAAAAATCTGATTTAGTATAAGAGATATCATACAAAGTACTCCAGAACTTTTCAATTACATACTGTAGTTGATTTAAAGAGTAATTGTCATTAATTTGTATTGAGAAAAATAGATATTTTAACGTATTGAATATTGGCTCGGGTGAAAATGTGGTGTCTTAAAATGTCTTAAAAAACTTAAACAATAAGAGTAACAACACACAAAATCATAAATCAAATTATAACAATTGGAGACGGCTTTTCATCAACAAAAGTCAAATATACCATTGTTATTACAAGCAAACTTGGCCTTTGGCGCTAGAAAATTTGAAAATTAATAAAAGATAAAATCTACGAGTCATTTGATGAAATTCTACAAGTATTTCGGAGGGTATTTTTCTACTTAAAATATAAACTTATCGTAGTTTACATAGGTTACCAACTAGGTGACTTTACAATATAGCTAAGCCCACTTAAATAAAACTCTTAAATATCCTACTATTTAAAATTCTAACTTTTACACTAAATTTTCTAACACAAAACTATACTGAGACAAACTCAAATCAATATCTCAAACATTCTATTATTAGTAAGTTTATACTACACACTAAAATTCTTAAAACTGATATACGACCAAATTCACTAAAATCTATATCTTAAATATCCTACTACTCATAATTTTAACCTGTAAACTAACTTTCCTTAAACTGATCTATAGCAAAACTAACTAAAATCAGAATCTCAAATATCCTACTACTTGAAATTCCAACCTACATATTAAAACTCTTAAAACCAATCCATAGCTACACTGACTCAAATCAAAATCTCAAATATCCTACTATTTAAAATTTTAACCATTACACTAAATTCCCTAACTCTAATCTATAGCTAAACCAACTTTAATCAAAATTTTAAATATTCTACTACTCATAAATTTAACCTATATACTGGAACTCTCAAAACTAATACATGGCCAAACTCACTGAAATCTAAATATTAAATATCCTTATACTCAAAATTTCACCTTTACAGTCAATTCCCTTGAAATAGTCTATAGCTAAACCCACTAAAATCAACATCTTAAATATCCTACAACTTAAAATTTAAAAATACGAGCCCATGGTTATGAACTTGTCGAAAAGTGGGAGTGAGGAGATTCCAAATGAGTATTTGGAGAACGAGAATATAAAGTCGTACATTGAAGATAAAACTTTGATTTCATACGGAAACTTGTTACCGGTGGGATATCGCCACATTTTGCTAATTACGACACTACAAAGCATACACAATTTTATGATGGAACAGGACCTAAATGTAAAATATGTAAGCCTGCATATTCGAAGAGACAGTTTGTAAATAATGAACTTAGTTGAGCATACGGTTATCTATCTAATTACAAAATAAATAATTGTTAATATATTATTACTGAAGTTAAACTATTATATATGGGTTATAGAATTAAAACAAAAATTACTTTGTTATAAATTTTCATAAAATATTAAAATTTAAAAAATGACGTTACACAATAATAAATTTATTTTCTGTTAAGTAGTTGTCAATTTTTTTTCAAAATTGCAGGTTCTAGAATAATCTTTATTCTTTCCACTCTCATTTTAAATCTCTCCTTATCAAGGGCTACTTGCTCCCACTCTCCACGTCATGCTGCAAGACTCGCATAATCCCACACACGTATTACACAAATATCCGATTTGCCTTCTTTTTAATGTACTTATTTTTTTTATTTATTATTATTTTTTACGAGATACGAATAATCACCACACTTCCTGTTGACTCTCTATAAAAGATTATTGAAATTTAAAAATTTGAGTCTTTAATAAAATTTTTGTTAAAATTTGCTAAAATTTTGCTAAAATTTGTTGACTATTTTTTATTTATTATCTCGATACCAGAACTTTCCTAACACTAACACCAACTGATTACTGCTGCTTTTATTTTCATACTCAGGTAAAGGACCTCGGTTCGCATAGATCTTTAAATAAATGAATAAATAAATAAAAATAAATACTCGAAATGATAGTGGTGGTAGGAGATATAAGTAATGGTGGTGGCAAGAATTTTGAAGAGAATAACAGGTTAATACTTGTTGTGTTTTTTTAGCCATGTAGCTAAAAAGCAAAATAATTCTAGTGTAAGCTAGGTGTATGGCTGAACAGGTAAATTATTGGCTACCGATAGCATGATCTTTCTCGAATACGCAAGCTGCCGCCCCCACTCTTGCTCATTACTACTTATGCTCGTATACATAGAGTAGTTTGAGGATGTAACATGGATGTTTACAGATGGAAGCATCCGTGGACTTTGATGATTCGTGATCCCAACTCGTGTGGTAAAACTATATTTGTGGAGAATTCCTTGCATTATATTGCGCCAAGTTCGTCCCAAGGAGCCTCGTATTTTACAAGAGGCATATCTCGATGCCACAGTACAGCAACATGGCTGTTAGTTCATAAATCTGAAACAAGATACGCCTGAGAACGTGAAATTTCGAACTTGTATATTTCCATTTAACAAACATCACTATGTTTATGTGCCGCGTTGTGCACCAATAAAAGCTGGTACATGCTCAAATAATCTACCAGTCGTGTAGTTGTAATGGAGTCAACAATACGTCGTAGCACACACATTCCAGAATAGTACTGATCTTAATTATATTTTTCGTGTAAAATCGAACTTTATCAACTTAAAATCCTATTACGTGAAGTCGATTTTGAACTTAGAACGTACATTTGTGAGTGTGCTTCAAACATTTCACGTGAACATATTCCATTTAGCTAGTATTGTAAAAGGCCTTTATGAAAGTTCGCACCTCTGTTGCGGAAACTCGCTAAGCCGGGTAGTTTGGAGGTAAAAAGGATATTAGTGGTAAAATTAGCATATTTATATCGGCTTGTTGTAAAACCAATTTTATCGGCATGGAATATGCAAAAAAATGATTTTAGCACTGCAAAAGTGTTTGGAGCAACAGCAGCAGCACAATGTTACCAATATCAGTTATACAACACCATCATCCAGTATCCAGACACCTGGTACAGCAGCAACACATCTTAATGAGAAAATGAGGAGAATTTTACATTACGCAGGTGATTAGTGCCAAAAATCTTTGCAATATCAACAAATCTTGCAGCGTTTTTTACATCTGAAAGAGAAGGAGAAAAATGAAAGTGGGGGTATAATACGTCCACATGAGACAACATTATTAGAAACGAGACGGCACTAACAGTTTGCACACATCTTGCGACAAGTTAGTATACCTTGAAAATTCTTGAAATGCGTTCGAAATACATTTAAAAAACAGTGAAAGAGAGAAAAAAAGCTGGTTTGTAATAGAAGGAGAAAAAGAGAAAAATGAAGAAGAAGCAGATGGCAAAGCCGAACGATCTTGAGCATTATTACTATATTTCTGCACCATCTGCGTACACTGATGTTTATCAATCTAATTGCGCAAAACCTAATCGGCATTACGTTTTTAACCCCTTTGAAATGCAGGAAGCTGTCTTAAGAGATTTTAGATTAAAAATTACAATGATAGGTACACCTATCTAATTGTCATTGATACACGTTTAAAGTTTGCCTAGGTAGAACCTCTTTTTGACAGAGTCAGACGAAGCGTCGCTGTAGCATTAAATAAAATTTTATCACGATGTAATAGTAAACATTCTAATTACATACAGGTGGATAAAGGTGAGGAGTTTTTGGTCCAGAGGTGCAAGAGGTACTGAAAAAGAAACATATTACTTTCTGAGTCGTCAGAGATCCTGATATAGAGGTAGCCGTTGTTGAACGCTTTATTCGAACTCTTAAAGGTCGTATCTGGCGACACTTTACTCATCCGCACACAAGACGTTATATCAATGTTTTGCAATAAATTGTGACGTGTGACAATGAGTCATAGCACAGTGCCATGAAAATGCCTTCTAGTTCGTGTCAATCTTGCTAAGACTGCCTTTAGGAAAGTATATAAAGGTGGCTGGACTCTGGAACTGTTTAAAATTATAAGAGTTGATACAAGACGACAATTACTCATCTATACTTTAGCAGATCTTGGTGGAGAAAGTATTCACGGTTATTATTACGAAGAACAGTTGAGTACGCAAGAATTTAAAAGCATTTGAAATTAATGAGGTTTTGAAGATCAAAGGTAGACGCTCGAAAAAACAATATTTTATCAGTTGGACAGGATATCCAGAAAAATTCAATTCTTGGATAGTGGCTGAAGATTCGAAAAATCTACAATGTACGGTGAATTTAATATGATTTTACCGAGCAATGTCAGTAAGCTTGTCTTTCCACACAATGTGACGACACATTTTACGACTTAACTATCGCAAAATTTCTATCTTCATGGTTAACTGATGTGTAGAACTCATGGAAATTCAAATAACTGTCACATTTCAGCACATCCGATGAAATGCCTGAGTTTGAAGATTTCTTCAATAATCAAATAGGTGATGGTGGTAGTAAGCTCATTCTAGTTAATAAACCTTGTTTTGGTTACCCCCAGTCGGGTGCAGGAATCGGTAGTTTTTTTAAAGGTCGAGCAGCTATACCGAAGATCAAACAGCACACTCTACCAGTACTGAAACAAGACAGAGAATCCGTCCGTAAATAGGCTCTACAAACAGGTAAAATATCCTAGATAATGTCACTCAAGGTGGCAGACCAGTCAAAAAGCGTATTCGCGAGAGCGGTGAGAATCTAAAAAGAAGAGCTGACTTCGTTTTGGACAAATTGGTCTTGAATAAGGCAAGCAAAAAAGAAGAAGAGGAATCAGAATATAAAAAGAAGAATGAGACATCATCAACTCAATCATCAAGCGTACCTGGTACTATAAACACCTCAGTTGCTAAATGTTCGAAAAGTGGTCAAGTTATGAAAAAGAAGAAGGAGTAAAATAAGAAAGCACGTGTAGCTAGAAATATTTTTAAAAATTGAAATTTTAAGATGTTGTTGCATACAGAATCTTGTTAGTTGATCAAGTCGGAATTATCAGTCTTTGAATCATCCTCAACACAGAACTGATCCGGTTTTGAATCATCTTACAGTACAAACCGATGTTTTCTCTCAATGACCAATCATCAATTGAATTTACCATCCCTAACAACATTGAGTATCAAGATTTAGCTCATACAATGTTAAGTGTGAGTGTGAATATAACCCCAACTAGTGCTGAACCGCCTGAAGAACCTAATTTTGGACCAATAAATCACTTTTTTCATTCGTTGTTCGATCAAGTCAACGCGCTATTCAATCAGAAACCTGTTTCATCGCTAAACAATGCTTATACATACAGAGCTTACATTGAAACATTACTAAATTATGGCCCAATAGCTAAAAAGTTTCAGTTAACGGGTAGCTTATGATACGATAATACATCAGGAAAAATAGACGATACCACAGGTGGTAACGCAAATCTTCATCAACGTAAAGCAATTGTGATTGACAGAAAGATTGACTTCCTTTGACATTTACATCGTGATGTTTTTAACTAGGACAAATTATTACAGGATGGTGTTAAAGTTAGAGTAAGTCTTGTGCATTCTCGTGATGGCTTCTTTCTCATGTAAATCCTGCTAGTGCTTTTACAGTAAATATTATCACGGCCACACTTTCTGTGCATCGAGTAAGATTAAATCCTTCATTTATACTAGCACACGATAAACCACTATCGCAAACTACTGCAAAATACCCGCGGACACTTATGGAAGTGCAGACTGTTACATCGCATAACGGTGTCCATAGAGAAACAATCAACAATGTCATATTAGGTCAATTACCAAAAAGAATTGTACTCGGTTTTGGTAAAAATAAAACTTACAACGAAGATAAAAGTCTTAACTCGTTTTATTTCAAGAATTTCAATATAAATTTTTTGTGTCTGTACGTTCATGAAATGTAAGTACCATCAAAACCCTTACAACCTAATTTCAAAAAAAGCGAAATGTACTTTAATGCCTATAATACATTTTTTTCTGGTATGGTATTCACTTTATGAATTCAGGCAACTCGATTACCCGTGAAGACTATCCGAATGATTACTAATTATTTGCTTTTGATTTGAATCCCGATCCACCAGAAAGTGATGGTAGTAATTGAAATGTAATAAAAAATGATAACGTGTGAATCGATGTTGGGTTTGACGACCTGCTAGAGGGCGCTGTAAATTGTATAATTTATGCTGAATACGATAATTTACTCGAAATTCACTCGTCAAGACACGTTGTCACAGATTATAGCGGTTAAGTAATGGTGGTAATGGGTTTACATTTTTCATTATTCAAATAAAGCGTGAGCCACCTTTATAATCTCAGTCGGTGGGCAAATTTCATCATAAACAGTATGGACCTAGTGATTGACATGTAGTTTTTAAAAGATAACAAAAATCGTTTGAATCCAAATAAGGTGGCTGTACTCGGTATGCATGAAAACTTTATTACTCATTGGATTCTGGCTCCCTCTCGTAATTCAGGACGCTTACCTAAATATGTATTAGGACAGAACAATTGGATGACACTGAATCATCGTGGATTAAAGTCGTATAAAGATGATGTATTGATAAAAAAGTTGTACAAAAATTATGAAAATATTTGTTAACGTTATCATTAAATTTACGTACATGATCTAGAAAAAATTAAATATTTTTCAAACTAAGTAGTTACCAGATTACAAATTTAGAGGATAATCAGGAATATCCAGCTTTTAAAGATTTAAATTTGAGTGGCGGAATTCGTATGCAACATTTTATTTGTATGTAATCTCAAACATTGTCTACTGGAAATTGGAGCCGACGTAAAAGTGCAGACTTTGAAAGAAACGATCGACATTCTCTGCGATAAACTCAAAAGAGATTGTTCAATATCTGATACAAATCGAGTTTCATACAGAAGTTGGAAGGCATTGAAACAAGAATTTTAGAAAATTCAAGAATTTTTCACTTTTTACAGTGAAGAGTCCATCTCAGATCAATGACTCTCTATATCTGGATATACTATCCGTTTTATGATTAGTTTTCACGAGAAAGCTTTTAAATTCATACCTAATGACGCTCGACCCGGAGAAAAAGAGAAAGACTACCGAAAAAATAGAGTTGATATAGTCGGTCATTAGTATTTGAAAATGTAACGTTTGGACGTCTAAAATATTTATCAAAATGTATAGCTCACAGAATTATATATTTAAGAGGAAATCGTAGTTATCCCCTCTTGATAATATTTGTATTCAAAGTTCATGCGTAAACTGTGCATCAAATCATATTCTTTCACTACAGAAAGAAAATTTATAAAATTAATCCTGAGTGCGGACAACTCAAGAAATTTATTAACATATTACACATAAAAAGTTATGAACAAACTTTCAATGTATAGTATTTTGAGGTTAGGTTTATCGAGCTTGATATCTAATTTTCATTCTGAGTTCATGAAAAAAAACAAGTCTAAGTGATTTTTTTCTTAACAAAAATGATTGAATTAATGTAGCTTAAGCACGGACAAGTCATTATGTTTGTCTAAATAGTCAATTTGAAGAGATATCAATCAGATAAAAAAAGCAAAAATCGATTCTAACAACTCCAACATCTCGTTAAATACTGTTGAAAAATCTGTAGATTATATATAACAATAAATGGTTACATATATAAAAATGGATTAGAAAATAAACAAGAATCTCAGTGTATGTACTATAATTCTAGCGATATGAAAAGTATAATGTCTAGTTTAAATGATGATTTCGTAAATGATCTTGACGGACTATTAAAAGAGAATGATCTAGTGTAAGGAAAACGAGACTTATTAGAGATAACTCTTTCAGTTTTTTAGGTACTTTGCATAACAGATCCTTACTTTACCTTCTTAGATGTCATTGAACCACTAGTCAGTAACTTTTGGGTGATGGGATGGGGGTTAGTTACGACGTTTCATGATACCCCAATAACTATCAAAGTTCCAAAACTTTTGAGACGGTTGTTCGAAAATGCAAAAAAGGGATGAGCGAAATGAGCATTTTTTCAGCTTTCACCGAACTGTTCAAAGGCTTATGTTTTGGAACATTCCAAAATTGACTGAACATTCTGGAATTAAGAAACGATCGTTAGTGTGTACATACAACTTATGGAATGCGCCCATTATTGAATATTAAGGTGGTCTCACAGTTTTTGAAAGATATCTAGCGTGTAAGAGGTAATAAATGACAGGGACCCTACACAAAGAACTATTGATACTCACACCTTATTCTGTCTTTTTCTATATTATGATGAGAAGGAAAAACAGATGATACAACCAATACTTTAGTTATGTTTATGGATACGAAGCTAAAACCACAGTCTAACTTTGTCATTCTTATGATAAGAAAAAAAAACAGTCGATACTTAATTAACAACCGTTACTCAAGTTACAATTATGGATTCGAGATTTCGTTATTGTTATTAACAATCAAGTAAATAACAAAGTAAGTATTAATGAACTAATCAAGTTACTAATATATAATTTTAAAGCAAAAATGACGCGCGATTGATTGCTGTATTCAAAACAAATATAAAATAATTCAAAAATTATTTGACCAACCAAAACACATTTTCTATTTGCAGTTCACGGAACTTTTTACGCGTTTATCAACAAGTTATTTAAAACGTAGTAATTTTTTAATAAATTTATTGAAAATTCGCAAAATATTTAAATAATTATTCAACTAAGGTTAGTTCTATCAATACACATTCACTGTTCCTTCTTGTACATTTAAGAGCATGACGAAGCTGTTCGCCTTCTAATAATATTTCCAATCTTAACTTATGAATAAACGATGCGTTTAATCGAGTTTCTTTGCTACAAAGAAAAAATTTGTAAGATTAAACTCTAGTGCGGACAACTCAAGAAATCCACCAAAATATTATACATACAAAGTTATAATAAAAACTTTCAATATATCGTATTTTAAGGTTAGGTTTGTCGAGTTTGATATCTAATTTCCAATCCAAGCTCATAAAAAAATAACAAGTCCAAATGATTTTTTATTTTAACAAAATTTATTGTATTAATATAGCTTTAGTGCGGACAAGTCATTATATTTGTTTAATTTAAGAATTTAAAAAGATATTGATAAAATAAAAAAAGCAAAACTCGATTGCTACAGCTCCGACATGCCGTTAAGTATTAGAGAGAGGGGGGTTGGGAAATGTTTAATCAAAAAAGCGTCTCACTGTTAGAACCTTTATTCAAACTCAACTAATTTAACAAATAAACACTAGAAGAAAGATTGAATTAATTACAAAGAAAACCTTTTGACGCCCACCGATGATCCATGCCCGGCGAATGGCCAAAGAGTAAGTCAACATTGCTCCACCGTGAAGAGCAGCTCTATGCACCCACTCGATAATCAGGGTTGGGAGATGTGAAATTTTTGACAATATAGGAGGATGTCGTTCAGAGTAGGGTAAAGCTGCGGCTTGCAATCTCCCTCCAACTCGCATGACTCTATCCTTATCTATGAAGGGGAGTAATTTAGAAACTGGGCTTGAGAGTGCCACTGGGTGACCTTGTTGAAGCGTGCTTAATTCAGGACCAAAGTCCAAGCTCTGCGCCAGCCTGATGCATCTTATAAAGGCCGTGTTTAACTCAAGAGCCGTCAGTAAGTTGCTTTTCGGCCGCCTTCTAACGCGGAGGCATCTTGCTATTACTTGAAGGAGAATGGTTAGCAAAGAAATTGCTGGATGAGATCTTCCTTGATTTGTGTATTGTATTAGAGGGCCACTCTATGGGTGGTTTCGAGAGCCTCTGAGGACCATGCCACCAAAGTTGATTTTCTTTCAAAGTCGTTGGATCCATTCCGTGAGATGTGATGTCAGCAGGATTTTCCTCTGATGGTACGTGGTTCCATCCCATTCCTTCCATGTTGGCTTGAATCTCCGATACTCGGTTTCGCACAAATACAGTCAATCTTGTGGGTTCAGATGCTAACCATGAGAGGACAATGCGGGAGTCAGACCAAGCGTATGCAGCTGTGATTGGTCTATCAAGTCTTTCGACAATTCGTCGTATGAGTTGTGACAGGAGATGAGCAGCACAGAGCTCAAGGCTAGGGATCGTGACTGACTTCAAGGGAATACGCGGGATTTCAAATTAGAAATTGTGCCCGCCCGCCATTCCCCTTTCCGGAGTCTTGTATGTAAATCGCGGCAGCGTAAGCGAACTCGTGAATTCGAACGGTGTCTCCGTTCCGGGAGCCATACCATCTGGGTATTCGAATGTCAGAGATGCTCTTCAAGCTCATTTCAAACTCGTTCCTCTGTTGTAAGAGGTCCGTAGGCAATTTCTCGTCCCATTCAATGGTATGTTTCCATAATAACTGTATTAAAATTTTTCCTCTTACGATAAACAAACTCAACCATCCGATGGAGTCGAATAACTAAGCGATGATCGATAGGATCTTCCGTTTGGTCGGTGTCTTGGGTGAGACGTAGGTTGGCGTGGTGAAACGCATATTGTCGTCTACTGGATCCCACGAGATTCCTTATACCTGAACCAGTCCATTGGATTTAAAGTCCTTCCATGTAGGGCGAAGGAGATCTCCTTTAGACAGACCTTGGAGAAGCTCAGGGTGATTAGAAACCCATTTTCGCAATGGAAAACGTCCTCGTCTTAAGAGTTGGATCAGGTTATCCCTCAGAATGGTCGTCGAAGTTATGTCATCCGACCCAGTGACTATGTCATCTACGTACGTATCGGTGCTTAGCGCCCCTTTTGTTTCAAAAAATTTTGTTCCTTAATCCTGGGCTAACTGGAGTAATGACATAATGGCTAAAAAGGGCGCGCATGATAGGCCATGGGTGACTGTCAACAATTGGTAGTGTTTCTCAGACGCATCTTTTTCTGATTGCCACACGATTCTTTGCAGATCCACGTCTTCATCGTCCACGCGAATTTGCTGGTACATCTGTTCGATGTCCGTGCAGAATGCTACCTTGTGGAGTCTCCAACGTATAATAATGGATATTAAGAGGAGGCCGTATCATTCTGTCCTTGTCTAATCTAAATTTTCTTTATTATTGATAAATTAAATATTTTCATAGAAAAGTAAGACAACCGCCCAATAGAGCAAAAGACAAGCAAACGATTCTTTTCTATGAAAAAATATGAAATTTTGATTATTTTTCGAGTGAAGTCTGAAACGGAAAAACAATCGAACTTGATTGAGTTGATTGAGCTATTTTTTCGTTTCAGACTTCACTCGAAAAATAATCAAAATTTCATATTTTTTCATAAAAAAGAATCGTTTGCTTGTCTTTTGCTCTATTGGGCGGTTGTCTTACTTTTCTATGAAAATATTTAATTTATTAGTAATAAAGAAAATTTAGATTAGACAAGGACAGAACTATACGGCCGCCTCTTAAGTCTCGTTGAAATGATGGACCCGTATAAAGTACATCGTTGAGGGACATACCAGTATCTTATTTTGAGGAAGCGTTAAACACCACTCTGAGTTTGCGGTGGGCATCAACTTTCTGCCAGACACCGTGATGAGGGAGGTAGTATCGGCGATTCTGGGATCCCTTCTCACTTAAGATTTGACACATATGTCCCACTTGTTCATAGCGGGGGGCTTAAGAGCTAGCCTCACAATGTATCTTCCGTCATTCTCGCGTCGATAGCTTGAGACGAATAGGCGTTCGCATTCCTAATCTTCCTTTGAAATACGTGGCTTTTCTGGCACATTTTCAAGCTTCCAGAACGTGCGGACGATGTCATTAAGGGAAGCTTCGTTGTTTGGCGCTATCACTCAGCTGTATGTGGTTTGAATTTCATTTTCTAGAGTTAGGTGAGTGGTTAATCCGCTTATCACCCAAACTAATGAGGTTTTTTGTGCTATAAGGTTACCCTTTGGACTTCGGTGTAATCCACTCCGGATGAAGAGACCAAGAGCGTCCGTTCCGATCAGAAGTTTTGCCTCATTTCTCTCACAGAATTCTGGATCAGCAAGATCTAGATGTGGAAAGCCCTTCCATTCGAAAGTCTTAACATCCTTCCGTGAAATGTCTATTCCTAGATGGCGGATGACATATGCACTCATCCTCTGCGTTCCTTCACGGGCAGTAATCGTAAATAAGGCTCTTTTTCTTAAAGTGTCCACCTGGTGACCTCCAAAGGCTTTAACCTGGATATCCACGTCATTACACGGGGTCTTCAGTTCCTGAACCAGAGATTCGGTTATGAAGCTTGCCTCAGAACCACTATCCGGCATTGCTCGTGTCCGTATTTTTCGACCACATGCGGCCATCATTGTTATTTGCGCAGTGGCGAGAAAGACCAGTCAGGTGGTAGACCGATGAACCGACACATCAGACCCTTTACGCACCAGAGATCCATGATCGGCGCCTCAGATGCGTTTTGCAGAGACGCTGGGTCCGGGATCGGTCCCTTCTCTTTTTCTGTTGTGATAAAGAAGTATGTGATGCGCTACACGGCATTGCTTGCATCTTGCTAGAGAGGTACAAGCGGAATTAACGTTTCGAGCTTTTAGGCAATTAAAACACAGTCGTGCACGGCGGGCAATCTCTCGACGCCGATCAATGTTAGAATTCTGAAATGTTGAACAACATTGGATTATGTGCACCCTCGCAGGCTGGACAGTCAATAGTTGGTTTAATAGACATGGACACGCTTGGGACTCGACATGGTCTCGAGTTCTTTAATTCTGAGCGAGATTGTCCGACATTGGGCCTTGAATTGACCGTTTTGAGAACCTCATTGTTTTTTAAAGCCCATATTCGTCCTTGAAGAAAGGTGGGAATCATGCTGTAAGTGGAGAGTTGATCACTGGTTAATAATTTGTCACAGTCCTTACGCGTTGTGAGGTCCAAGGCTCAGGTGATGTAGAAAACAAATAAATCGTCCCAATGATCGACTGGACTTCCAAGTTTGTGGAGAGCCTCTTTAATTGCTGTGACGGGATCCAACAGGCACTGGAGCTCCTCCGACTTTTCCTTAGCGATGGCTGTTAAACTTAAAAGACTAGTCAAATGGAGTGTGACAAGAAGTTGCTTGTTATTATACGGTTCGTAAAGGATTCTCCAAGCGATTGCGTAATTGCTTTCTGTAATTGTTATATCATTCATAGCCTTCTTTGCCACCCCGCTTATCACCGTTTTAAGGAAGTGCAACCTATGTATATCGTTCAAAGACTTGTCTTCATAAGCCAAAGAAATAAACAAGTCACGAAAAGATTCCCCATCTTCAAAGGTTCCCGGAAATGTTGGAAGATTTATTTTCGGAAAGTGACTCCACGGGCGCTCACAGTTAGTAGGCTGATGAGTGCGGGCATCGGCGTCGAGCCTAAGCTGCTCATCGTACAAAAACCCAAGTGTTGCGTTATATGCATTGAAGGCTGCCGCATACACGTTTCGTCTGAAAAAATCACAATTTTGATTTGAAGTTTTCCTTAGAACTTTCTGATGCGCCCTCTCGAACTTTCTCCACGCCTCTCGAAGGGAGTCAGTGTGAGCTATGAGGAGGTCTTTCGTTATCGTTGGATTCGATCTGAGCATATCCTCCCGATAATTGATAATATCTTTGACTAAGACTTCTTGTCTTTCATTGCGCTCCATGTTGGGCCTTGCAAATGCAATCTGCTAACTAGACAAGTCAGAGGTGGAGATGATAGAAAAAGGAGGAAAGAAGTTAAGCAACCAATTTGGCCAGTGTGCTTGAGTGAGTGAAAAGAAATAATGGAAAAAGGGGGAGCTAAACGGGGTGTCGAGAGGTAAGCAATGTCCGCGGGTACGACCCAGAACTCAATGAATTCGGAGACATATCGTTCAATTAACAAGAAGCAATGAGAAAAAGGAAAAAAGAGAATGAAAGAATGAAAAAGCAAGAATTAATGAAAAAACGCTGCCAAGTGCTTTGGCGGAATGATTTCTTATAGAGCTCTTTGAGTTTCATTAATTTTTTTATATTTATTTGAATGTGATTTTAATATTAAAAAATTGTCTAACATTAATATTTACTCATATTGTACTTTATAAATTTCGAACATATATGCTAGCTGTTTGCTTTTTCAACATTTATAATTTATTTTAAATCATCAAGTAATACAAAAAAATTTGTTCTATTGAAAAAATAATATAATGTAGTAATAAAAAGAATGATGACAACAAAATTTCTAATCTTTATAAAATGCAATCATATTTATATATAAATACAGTTGATGTTTATGGCTCTATGAAAAAACTACTCTATGAATACCAATTTTCAATAGCTTCCCGTCTACTTATACAAAAACAAAGATAGTATGCGAAATTTGAAGCAAATTCATCGAGTAATTTTCAAGATCTAATTAGCTGAATAAATAACATTTTCTTTTCAAAATTTCTTTTTCAAAATTTTAAAAATGCTCTATAATTAAAACTTCTCAATAAAAATCAATTTTTAAAAATTTCCCTTCTTTCGGCAGTTGTAAATGATTTCCCTGCAAAGGCTATAGGCAGGTTACCTAGTGAAATTGCCCCCTCTTAGAATCCTCATGACTCATGTACCATTTTATAGAGGTTGAAAAAAAACTCCCACACACCAATTTTCAGCCCTCTAACCCTTGCGCATGCGCAGTAAAGTCAGAATAAGTGTTTTTTCGACTTTATTTTATTTTGACGTCCCTTTACATGGAAGACTCTTGCAAAAATATATGTGGGTAGGTTATTGTATGGCAATTAACCAAAAATTTTTGCAGATTACATAACCTTAAATATCAACCTTAAAATTGATATTTAAGATTTAAATCGTTACTTTCACACCCTCGCTATTAAGGTGCCAGATTTGAAATTGATTGTTTGAATATATTTTTACCCCTTATTAACGATAGTTATATTAGCTGAAAAAAAAATCGGTGCACCACCCTGATTTTCTCAAAAAACCGATATTTTTGCACTTTTTTCGTATTTCTTATAGGTTATGTTACAATCTAAGAATCCAAACAAAGATTTTTAGTGTATTTTATTTCCCTCTTTACAACGGTAATATTAGTTTAAAAGATAAAAGGCATTTGACCCTTATTTTTTGCAAAAAATCAACTTTTTTGCACTTTTTCATATTTTTTATAGGTTATGTTATAAGTTAAGAGCTTGAATGACTTTTTTTTGCGTATTTTTTTACCACCAAAAAAAAAAAAAAAAAAGCTACCACTACTACTATTACCACTACTACTTCTACTACTAATAATAATAATAATAATTATAATAATAATAATAATAATAATAATAATAATAATAATAATAATGAAAATAATAATAATAATGGGCAGTTGAATACCCTTACTTATAATAATCTCGTAGAATCTGAAATCTAGAAAAATCCAAATTAATTTTATAGAAAGATAATTTTTCTGCATTTCGCTATCAAAAATAAATTTTAAAATGAACAATTTGTTACATTAATAATTCTCTTTCCAATAATGTTAATATTATTTCAATACTATCAAATGAGGTTGAATAATAAATTAAATAAGGTTCAGTAATAAATTAAAGATTTACTTCAAAGAAAATTAGTCTCTTTATTTATATAAATATATTATTTTCTATTTGAATTAGGATACACATCTGGATAGTTTTTTAAGCATAACAAATGTTCATAATAGGAACTTTTTTTACTCATCATCGTCACTGTCTTTATTAATACATACTTGTATTTTATCATTTAGAAACATTTTAGAAAGAATTTCAGCTGGTCTTATGATTTTTGATAAATATCTTCCATGTGAAAGATAATATACTATTGCAGCAACGTGCGCACAACATCCAACAGTGCGGTTACCATTGGGACAATCGCAACAATATCTGAGGATACTGGAATAACCAATACCATTTGGTTTATATTCAACGAAGCATTTGTATTGTTTTTTATTTACATGTCTTGATTGAACTTCGAATTTAAGAATATTTTTATGTTCTATGGAATATCCTAGTTTCAAATTATTATCTGAATCTAACATTTCTGCTAGGTATGATATGGTCTGTTTAAGTTGATATGATCCTGTAAAAAGAATTTTCAAATCTTTTTCTGTTAATTCAGGAAAATCTGGTAAATCAGTCGAAGTTATGATCTGAAATGGTAATTTACGACGACACCATCTTTTTCCTGCCACTAATTCTGCTAGTGTGTTTTCAATATTCCTTCTCGATTGCATGGTATTAAATATTTCATCTTGAATGTCATGATCAGAATCTAAGCGTTTGCCAAATAAATTATTTAAATAGCAAGCAATTCTGCAATACAATCCAGTATCCTTCACCATTTTATTGTCAAGTTTGTGATCTAATAATCTGAATTTTTTTTTTTCAATTCCATGTACTGCTTCAACAGCCCACCTTATTTTTATTACGAATCGTGTTTCATTTGATTCTTGTGCTGAAAATTGTGATTTTGAACCTTTGAGTTCAGGCATCAGAACAATATAATCCATATCTTCTAATTTCTTTTTAATATCTCGAAAGCCTCTGTCTAGAACAAAAATATCGCCTTTGCGGAGCAATTTCTGTAAAATTACTGGCATTGTTTCAAATATTTTCATTAAAATTGCAGCATCATTCATGTTAGCGAGATAAGGTCCTAACTGGTCAACAACATAGCCATTTGTTGAACATATTGTAAAGGGTTTATTGAGAGGAACTTTTTTTTGACCTGAATAGGATTTTCTCTGATACTCATTATTAGAGCTTTTCTCATGCCTTATATAAGTTCCATCACAAATTAAAATAAGTTGGTTGCCTGGATATAATTTTTTCGTCATTTGAGAAGTTTAGTTTTCAATCAAGTCATTTCTGTCTGCATTTTTTAATCCAAAATAATTTGGTAACACGTCTTTTTCAAAAGATGATAAGACTGAATGAAAAAAACGAGATACTTGTTCGCTCTCGATATCAAATATTGAAGAAATAACTCGATTAGAGTTCCCTGTACGCATTTTAAATAAAAATACTACGATGGCTTGAATCACTGTTCTTGCACAGGGATCTTTAAGAGAAGTGAGTTGTAATTTGAGTTGGATGATCTGTGCCCAAGATAATCCTGTAAACATTTTTAATTTTTTTCTGGCATAACAAACTCGGCTACTTTATTTAATAACCTTTCATCTGTTTTTGCAGATATTGTACTTAGTATTTTTGATAATTCATTAACATCTAATGTACTACTGGTGGAAAAAATCTTCATTTTATTCAATTCATCTTCATAAAATATTTTTTTAATTATATGATCAGAACAGCATCTATTGCCATTTGGAATAAATAAGTTAATTTTACTGAAAACTTGAATTCTTGCTTCAAAAGGCACTAACATTATATTTGTGCGTTTATTGTATCCACAAATAAAACAATACTTATGTTTTGCAATCGTTCTTTGCATTTGTAATTCTATGAATTCTGGTTCTTCTTTTTCATCAACTTTGTACGACGAATCTGTATTTGTCTGAGATGATGAACTGATACTTATTTTAGATAATGATTCCGAAATATTAGATTTTTGAGAGAAAACATTTTCTGCAGTATCATCAGATATTTCAATTTTAGAGCCTGACATTTTTTTTACCACTTGCTTTCTACACGGATCACACATTACATCATTAATGAAAATATCTTCTCTGCCAGATACTACTTTTGCATATTCTAGTTCTGTTTCGCATTGAATTTCTTTTTTTCGACTACTTATTTTTCTTAAATAAATATTGCATATAGAACATTTTCGATCATCATATTTCATTTTTTTGTTAGCATTTCCTTCGCTATTAGATGCCATGTCTACTATTATCCAACAAAAAAATCACTTCTGAAACAATAAAAAATAAACAAATGTTTTTAAAAATCTAAATAATTTTCATATCTATATAAATTTCATTATCCTTTGTTAAAAACTTGTTAATTGTTTCAACAAACTATTTAAAACAGTTATCATGAATAAATATAAAAATTAACCTTTTAAGGACGGGACTGGTCGATATATCGACCACTTAAGTATCATAACATTTTTGAGTGATTTTGAGGATAATATTATGTTAAAACACTCAAAAATATTATGATACTTGAGTGGTCGATATATTGACCAGTCCCGTCCTTAAAAGGTTAATAATGTCGCTAAGTACTTCAAAGATCCCAATTTTAACTTGGAGTTTTAGTTTTCAATCACACAAACATTATATAATTTATCATGATAAAGCTTAACCGCTCAAAGCTTCTCAGAGTAATTATCAATCATTCCACCGAAATCATGCAACACACATGAATGAAGCTATATACAAAAGGTTACAAATAAAATAAAAACAAATTGATAAAACAAAAAGCTTTAACTTTCACATAATCTTAAGATTTAATATCTAACTGTCAAATAGTAGATAAGCTATGTCTCTTCTGGCGCACTGCGCTAGAAATGCTATGTCTCTTCTGGCGCACTGCGCTAGAAATGCCATGTCCGTTCTGGCTTACTGCGCCAGTAATGCTATGGGATTTTCTGAAAGCCTGTGATTTCTGGCTCACGCGGAAATCAGCGAGCGCTATCGGGATTTCACGCGGGTATGAGCGCTATGCCATAGCGGCATATCTAATATTTTGAATATAATAATTTATATTATAATTTTTATATTATAATTATAATTTTTATATTATAATTATAATTTTTATATTATAATTATAATTTTTATTTTATAATTATAATTTTTATATTATAATTATAATTTTTATATTATAATTATAATTTTTATATTATAATTATAATTTTTATATTTGTGACGTGGTACGTCCCAATTAAAAATTTTTTAACGTTGTTATCACGTGCACGTTTTTTCACGACACGTCACAACGAGTATTAATTTATAAATCACCAGGGCACTACAACACACCACCGGCTTACTCACCGACCCGGGCGTAATTTATTGAATAAGAATAAATAATTAATCGAACGAACTTTTTTTTTTGTTTACCGGTACACAAAGAGCACGACTAGCAGACGCGCGCGGCAGTCATTACTTACACACTCATAACCCATGTATGTGAGCGCTAGTGCTGCTTACGCAGACCGTAGGTAGGGAATCTCTATTACCACTACATAGCAACGACCGCGCGTGCGCTAGGAGTGGCGCACGACGAAGAAGATGTAGAAAGAGAGATAACACAAGAGAGAAGAAAGAAAGAGATGGAAAGATTCATATTTGATGGGAGCAAATTAAGAGTGATGGCGCGCCTCTTTCTCGCGCAGTGAAGAAAGAAGGAGAAGCTAAATGATGAAAAGAGACCGAGAGAGCATGGAGAAGGGAGAGTACTCTTGCTCTTGCTTAAGTACAGCTGCACTGAGTAGCTTACATGTATGTACATGTATATGTATATAGGTATATATAGATAGATGTATCCATGTCTGTGAGGATTCTCTCTCTCTAATGAATAAAGACGGGTAAAAAGAGAGCGTAGATAAAAAGCGTAGATAAAAGGAAGAATAAAAAGAAGAAATTAGATTAAAATTACTACAGAAAAGGTGGCGCGCAGGTTGCTGACTTGCGTTCGAGGACCAGAAGGAAAATTTCACGAATAGAAATCAATTATTTGGACAACTGATTAGTTATTGGAGGAATTAAAAATTAAAAAGAGATAGACAATAAGGAAGAGGGAGAAATAGACCAAAGGAGAAGGAAGTGAGCATCAAAGGAGACATTCGATTACCGTCCTCGTGCCGCATCGGAACTATAACTCGCAAAATCCTCATTTTCTTTGAAGTATTACTTAAAGATTTCGTGCGCTTTCGTTATAGCTGTATAAAAATTGCAGAGTTGGATAGACCGGGAAGCAGTCGAGCAGCCAGAGTTCCAGCAGGAGTTGTTGCCCTGATCCGTCAACCAACTGAATTTCCGCAGCCGGCGCCGACCAGTTGCTTCGTGCACAGAGAAAGAGAGAGAGATATACGACCTGAGGCCATCACCGCCATCCTTGACCAAATTTGTCGCCATCGCCGACCTGATTATTGCGTCAACGAGAACTTCGACACCGGTGAGTAGACTGTAGTCCGAATCGACAATTATAAATTATTTTGTAAACTAGCGGCTCTCGCCGACTAGGTGTAAATTCAGTGCGGGCGTAAAAATTTAAATTCAAAGTGATTGTGACAACGTGGTTAGTGCAAATTAAAATTCTTTTTTTTTGTGGTAGCGAAACAAAATTAAAAGTGCGAAAAATTGATTGTAAAGATAAAATTGTAGTTGATAAAGGGAAATTAAAGTTCGGCCACGTGTTCAACGATTTCGTTGACCGGGTAATTCTTTGTAATTTAATTATACTAAATAAGATTTAACAATAATTCGCTTGATTGACCGGAATAAGAAAAAGTGAGATCGGTGGACATCGTGGTGTGTTACGTAACGCAATTCATGACGCGGGCCTTAGCAGCCAATTTGTAACTTAGATTTTCTTATCTATCCTGCGTCGAATAAGGAATTAAAAATAAACTAAAATTGAATGTTGTAATACATAAGAATTAAAGAAATTAACAATTGTTCTTAGATATATCAAATTTTCGAGAGTGCGGGAGTAAAAATCTGACCACGTGTCTAACGGTTTCGTTGACCGTGCAATTAAATTAAATTAAATCAAATTGGTAATACGCATGAGAGTTTAAATAATTAGTAATGTTTTTGTTTCATTGACCGGTAATTAAACAAATTGATAGACACGTGGGATTAGTGTGTGTGAGAGAGAGAGAGAGAGAGAGAGAGATAAGTGCGCGGGCTCTTGGTAGCCATATTGTTGAAAGAAGGAAGAGCGAGGTCGCTTACGTCGACCAGACCGTAAATTTCATTTTTTTTTTGATACATTAGAACATTAGATATTATCTTCAATAAAGCGTTAAATGAAAATAAAGTAAGTTAAATTTATAATAAAGTTCATAGACCGAGCGTTAATAAGTTTAAAATTATTTTTTTCTGTTATATAAATTTTTTTGTTGAATAAATTAATTCAAGTGTTATAAAATGAACCAGTAATATTAAAATTTTTCCTTTGTGTAATACCTCTCCCAACTTCGATTTACTAAAATTTAACACCAGAGGTCGCCCACCTCCCAGCCAAGACAGCCCGAGATTCATGCTGCCGACGAGTAAGCTGGAGGCCTGTCTGGCGCTCTCAATAAATTAAAGATTCTTTCTTTTCGACAAGCCGACTTTGCATGCGGGGACGGGCAAAGTTATATTAACTTATTTAATAATTTGTTTATTGAAATTTAAATATAACTAAATTCTCACATCGCATATTATAATTATAATTTTTATATTATAATTATAATTTCTACATTATAATTATAATTTTTATATTATAATTATAATTTTTATATTATAATTATAATTTTTATATTATAATTTTTATATTATAATTTTTATGAAAAAGCCCACAGTGGTGTGCGATACGGGCCTATCTACTATTTTTAAGATTATAATTATATTTAATATTCGATGATTGTGTAATGTTAGATCCGTAATTAATTTATATTAATTTATTATTAAAATTCTTTTAAAATAAAATTTTTAGTAAAATTTTTTTTTTTTTATAATAAATAATTATTAATAATAATTAATAATTATTTAAAAAATTTAATCAATATTTAAATAAAAATAGGATTGTATTCGATAAACTACGGATATACAAGTTTCCAAAATTATCGAATACGACGACTCCGTGGTCAAGTAGTATATGTGCTTGCCTCTCGACCAGAGGGTCGTGGGTTCGATCTTAACCCAAGTCAACTTTTTTTTCACTTTAAAAATTTCTAAATATTATTTCAAACTGAAAATTCATTTAATTTGAAGTGATGAAGCAATATAAAAATTTATTCACATTTAATAAAAGTTATAAGTCGCGCGTATATCACGGACGATCTACTTTATCGACACGCGACGAGTGGGGATACTTCTCGAACATTAGTAATAAAAGAAAAGAGCGGGAATCAATGGTAGAAGAGTGGGGATACACTTGTATTTATACGAGCAAGCTTAGCTCGAAGAAATCATTCCTTCGCTCGATGGCTTGGAAAACGGATCTGTCTCTACTATAATGGTTTAAGAAGGTTGAACGAAAAAGATTCTCTGCTGCTGGGATGGGTGTGACAAGATCTCTTTCTTTACCACTCTGTCTATTTATACAAATATACTACTGTTTTCTCTTGTACGATAGTTGATGTCATGGACAAGATTTTCCTAACTACAACAGAGTTGGAATCATTTTTGAAAGGAGTTACAGCCAAGTCTTTGAGTCAGGCTATTTGTCTTGCACATCCACCAAGTGCCTCATCCTAAATGAACTTTTTACTGAAGGGTCAGTCTTTCATAATGATTCTCTCACTCACACATGTTTTCAAACGTTATCACTGATGGCGCTAACTATCCGATCGGGCAGATGTTTCAGATAGAAAATATTCTCTCTGTTTCAATTCTGGAGGGACGTTCAGAAAGCAAATAAACTTTTGATTTTGTATGGTTGATGCTTCAAAAGCTCTTCAACATTTATTTGAAGCATATCACCCCAAGTTAATATATATAACCAGCTTCTCGTAGTTCGTTAATTATAAAGTCTATCTCCTTGGTAGTATACGGATTTGTATTAGTTGGAGATGTAAGAATACGAAGGCGATCAACTAATACATTGAAGTTGTCCCATTCTCCAATTCCATAATCTTCTAACAGGAGATCGCTCATGTATTTAGATGAAGATGCGTTACTAATAGAATGATCTGATGAAGTATCATTGTAAGAATCTATGGAACTTAATTTTGCTTTTTAAATCTATATACTGGTAAATTTTTAAAGTTAGATTTTGATTTACAGTTTTTGAGTTGAAGAAAAGTATTATTAGAAGAATCTGATGATGTATCACTATTAACATCGTTAGAACTAACTTTCACTTTTTTACATCTTGATACTGATGAAGCGTTATTACGAAGTTTCCTTTTATAACTTTGAAATATGTTGTACTTTTTATTCTTTTGATAATTTTCTATTTCATCATCAGAGCTAGAATAACTATCTTCAAGTATTTTTGATTCTGGATACCTTTGCTGATTGATGGAATCAATATTATCTCTCCCCGCGAGTTCATCATTTGTATGATGTGTGTTAAGGGCATCATTAAACTTACGTTTTTCCTCAAAAGTCGTATTTCTTATTACCTTTTCTTCCTGCACAGGCGTTATTATATGGTTATGTGATGTACAACTTACAAGTCTCATATCCTTCGTTACAGCACGACTTGAACATTTTTTTGAACGGTAAAATTGACACTTCCAGTAAATATTACCATTACTCATAGCCTTCTCCTTATAAAAAGAAATACCATTTAAAAGGAGTTTATCTTTTCCTTTAGAACTTTTTATGAGTTGAAAAGATGTATTAAGCGAAGACTTATCAGCATCGTTACAAGTAACTTCGGTCTCTGAATTACCTGTAAATGGTGTTTCTTTATTTTGATTAGAATCAAATAATTGACCAGGATTGATATTTGATTGATTTGATTGATTTGGAAGTTTAGATTTAATCGCCTCCCTTTGTTTTTCAATTTCAAGAAAGTTAGCCATGTTGATAGCTCAAGTGTACTATGCATACTGATTCTCAAATCTAAAATCTGTTGTATTTATAGTAAATTAACCTGGTAAATAACAAGTTTAATAAATTGATAAGATGATTTTAAGATAACAAGATAATTTTATCATTTAAATAAACATCTAGCCATTTCCATCATATAGCTTCAAAATTAGCGAATTCGATAAAGACTCGATCAAGTTCAATAATCATTCAATAAAGATTCGATCAAATTCGATAAAGATTCGATCAAATTCGATCAAAATTCGATAAAGATTCGATCAAGTTCGATAAAGATTCGATCAAGTTCGATAAAGATTCGATCAAAATTCGATCAAAATTCGATCAAGTTCGAGCAAAATTCGATAAAGATTCGATCAAGTTCGATAAACATTCAATCAAATTCGATCAAAATTCGATCAAATTCGATAAACATTCGATCAAATTCGATAAAGATTCGATCAAGTTCGATAAAGATTCGATCAAAATTCGATCAAAATTCGATCAAGTTCGAGAAAAATTCGATCAAGTTCGATAAACATTCGATCAAATTCGATCAAAATTCGATCAAGTTCGAGCAAAATTCGATAAAGATTCGATCAAGTTTGATAAAGATTCAATCAAGTTTGATAAAGATTCAATCAAGTTCGATAAAGATTCGATCAAATTCGATCAAAATTCGATCAAAATTCGATCAAAATTCGATCAAAATTCGATAAAGATTCGATCAAGTTCGATAAAGATTCGATCAAAATTCGATCAAAATTCGATCAAGTTCGAGCAAAATTCGATCAAGTTCGATAAACATTCGATCAAATTCGATCAAAATTCGATCAAGTTCGAGCAAAATTCGATAAAGATTCGATCAAGTTCGATAAACATTCAATCAAATTCGATCAAAATTCGATCAAATTCGATAAACATTCGATCAAATTCGATAAATATTCGATCAAATTCGATAAACATTTGATCAAATTCGATAAACATTCAATCAAATTCGATCAAAATTCGATCAAATTCGATAAAGATTTGATCAAGTTTGATAAAGATTCGATCAAGTTCGATATGCGACTACTTTCACTCCGATGATAGATTTCTGACATGTTGTTCAACTTTATCGACTAAAGTTATCAATCAAATTTATAGATGTTTTAATAGAATTGCATGATTTTTCAAAGACTTATTTAAATGCTGGATAAATGTAGTCTTGATAGTGCATAATATTTAGATATTGTAGTAAGGGGTTCACAAGTGACGATTCTCGGTTGTACCTCACAGGTAGAGTGCGTTAGTTGAGGCTCCCATCGCTTCCTAAAAACAAAAAATCTTTTTTGTTTTAGGTGCTTAAGATATAAATACTCTACTATTAAATCAATGTCTCTTCTACTGATTATTGTTTAACATTACTGGCATATTGATAGCAACAGTAACAATGTCCACACGGTAAAAATGCTATCCTCATTCTTTTATTATAGCAAACTTTACATTTACTATGTAAAGAATCATCGGCAGGAATATCATTGCTCCTATGTTTAAACGTGGCGGTGGACTATTAGCGAGAAACAGGATAATGTAAGAACATTTTTCTGCATGGGAAGGCACAAGAATGTTGATTGTTTCTATCTCTGTCAATCTTATGTTCATATACCAAAACATCTTGTAAGAGACAATGTAAATTTATTAGTAATTTTTCGACAAGATGATGTCAACTTAAGACATCTGTACGATGATCACGTAAATTCGGACATGACTTATGCACAATTTAAAAGCCTATGTTCACGATGTTGGACAGATGATAAGTATGGTTTCTTGATGATTGAAAAAGATAGTTCAATCAATGCTGGCAGGTATAGAAAGGGCTTCGACTGTTTTGCTATAAATATAGCACACTCTTAGTTCAATCATATCATTCCATGATCGAACGTCGAATCGACAACATGGCCGACATTCGCCGAAGAAAAGATATACTGCATCAACTTATCAAAGCAAGAAATGCAGTTAAGCGTAAATACAATCTATTGAAATATGGAAAGGATAATTTCGAGAAAGCAATTGGAGAAACTTTCAGACCAATAGTCGATCCTTTACAAAAACTTGTCGAGACATCTAAAAAATCTCGAAATATCGAAACCAAGGAACAAGCTACTGATGCTATGAGTGTAAACAATGACAGTACTGATGAGTCTTATGATAAACCATCCTCGAATGAAATTGTTCGACCGCATACGGATACAGAATTTGAATCAGCTCTCAGTGATGAAAATAGCGGAACGGATGATAACAAGTATATTCACAATCTCGTGAAAAATAAGACCCAGGATTAGGATAAAATTCATGGTGTTCGTAAAGAGGGTAACAAATACCTAATAGGCGACTCGCCTATTTACTTTGAAGATAGTTATGTAAAAGTTAAGGATGTGAAATATCTGAGAACTGAAGGTTTGCTAGAGTTGATACTAGCAAAACAGCCTAATCAGAAAAACTTTAGTTCAAGTGATATGCAAAACTATCGACAGATTCTTGAAGCTACTAGTGCTCACAAGAGACGTTACAGAAACGATGAACAGATTCGTGCTCACAGAAGCAAGAAATTTGATAACATCATTGCTCCTATATTTAAACGTGGTGGTGGACTATTACCTCGATACAAAGTTGCTAGAAGGGATATGTTGATGGATTATGTCTATTGGGATGATCCTAATGAACTTGTCGATCGATTACGATTACCTACGATTACCCTAGTTATACAAACGAGATTCATTCAATCATCGAAGAACTGCGAGAAGCTGGCTATATATACTGAGACACAAGCGAATACTTGAACATTATCAAAATGAGTGTCGACGTATTCGGACGTAATCTTAAGCGGAGCAAGGGCGGTCGTGGTCCTCCAGGTGTTGGATATAAAATCACATCTGATGGTCAGTATGACTTGGAGGATAAGAGACTTTGTAATCTCGCATCACCTAATCAACTCAATGAAACTGTAAATTTAGATACTTTACAACGTTTCGTACGTTTAGAAGTTCAAAGATTATTAGATTCAATATCTTGTTTGAGAAGTGATCTTAATAATCTAAATAAAATCGTAGAGATGCATAGAGATGAACTCGATAAGAAATTCATACAAAGCCAGTTGGAAATTGAGACTATAAAAGGAGGCATTATCACTGTTAGTGCAAAACAGTCAGTCGATAACCATTGATGGAACAACGTCATAGACTTGTAGAAGAGCTTCACAAGCCAGCACGTCGTAATTATCCACGTCGAAAATTCGATGTGCGAGGTTTGGACGAGACATGGCAAGCGGATCTAGTAGAAATGCAACCTTATTCTAAAGATAATAAAGGATTTAAATATATGCTTACCGTAATAGATGTATTTTCAAAGTATGCGTGGGCAGTTCCTGTTAAACGAAAAACTGGACAAGATGTCACTGATGCTATGAAATCTATTTTACGTAAAGGTCGAGTACCAAAGAATTTACAGACAGATAAAGGTAAAGAGTTCTATAATACGTATTTTCAAAGTCTCATGGAAAAATACAAGATTAATTTATACTCTACATACAGCAATCTTAAAGCATCCATTTGTGAACGTTTCAATCGTACACTGAAAAATAAGATGTGGGTAGAGTTTAGTTTACATGGAAACTACCTAAGCTAATAATAGCTTACAATGATATAAAACATCGAACCATCGGTATAAAACCCAACGAAGTTACAGCTACTAACGAAGCAGAAGTTCTCAAACGTTTTAATAAAAAAATTATTCCAACTAAAAAGCCAAAGTTCAAAGTTGATGATAAAGTTAGGGTTAGTAACGTAAAGCAATTATTTGAGAAGGGATATACTCCTAACTGGTCCACAGAGATATTTACAATAACTAAAGTGGCAGCAACTAATCCAGTAACTTATCATCTCAAAGATTATCACGATCAACCCATCACTGGTGGCTTCTATGAGCAGGAACTCCAAAAAGTAATGTATCCCGATGTATATCTTGTAGAAAAAGTCTTGAAGAAACGAGGTAATCAAGTTTATGTAAAATGGCTTGGTTTTGATGCTTCTTACAATAGCTGGATTAATAAGTTTGATGTTTAAAAAAATAAATAAAGAGAAAGTGGTATGAGCCCCCACCTTCGCCCACACTTGTGAGGAACAACTAATAGAATCGTCATTTGTTAGTCTTATATAATGAACGAATTCACTATATAGGACTAACCCATGACTCGTTTTCCTCTCCATTGACTTTCTCTTTATTTTTTTTTTTTTATTTTTTTATTTTTTTATTTACAATAAACAATTAATCAAATTCAAACTTATTATCACCATGATATAACATAAATAATTGATATTTATTGGCTTTAGCTGTCATCTTTTCGAATAAGCTTTCATTTTTCTCCAATGCCTTGGATACACGGTCAGGTAGAAAAACTTGAAATTCCTCTTTGATGGTGACTACAATCCTTAGGCCAAATTTGGTCTTGACTCGTCTCAGCTCCGTGATTATATAATTCTTTCCATTCTCCAATTCTGATAAATTCTTCCTTGGAAGAAAGGTGTTGCCACATATTTTATTTAAAGCGTTAAAGTCCATTCTGAAAGAAAAATTATGGTTTATTATACTGATATAATATATTTAAGAGATATTTTCTAAGTACTTACTTAAGACGATGCTTCTTCGATCCTTGGTTTCTTGCTGAGAGGCTCTCCGTTCTCTGGCTCGTCGACTGAACGAATGTACTCGTTGCCGTTGCGGAGCTGCTTATGTAGGACTTCTCCCTTCTCTGGGGCTACTCCCACCTCCCACTCTTCAGCCATTTCCAACACTTCTGATTCGTCTAGAACTGCATAATGGCCACATGGCAACGTATCAGTTGTATCAGCTAATAGATGACGTTTGTTGTCATGCGGGCTTAAAGCAATTTTCGATTGCTGCTCCGTATGTACAACATGGCGGTTGGAGCGAATATTATTTTGAATGCATCTTACGATGGACTTATCGAAGAGGCAGTTGCGATAATCCTCGAAATCGATGCGAGTTTTAACAACAGCTGTTTTAACCCCTTTAGCCTTCTTGATAGGGTTCTTATTCTGTATGCGGACTGCATACATTTTGCTGCGTAATCCAATGAACTCCGTCATTATGTTACCTCCACACTCATCTTTCATGAGACCAATCACCTTTTTGTTAACGGTAGAAAGTCCAAACTGATTATTGACTGGATAGTCCGATGTATCGAACTTGTCGATATCTCTCTCCATCATCTCGTATACGTTCACATCACGTATTTCATATATAAGGCTATCCGTGTCCGTGTACAGCAATTTACATTTATCACCAACATGTTCTCTCATATATGAATAATGGAAATCATAAATGAGAGTCTTGGAGATATCCAGCACACTGAGTCCAACGTATATAGGCTTCCTCACCGTTATCTGCGTGCGAGCTAATTGTACTGCCACAAGGTTTTCGTCGAAAATTGTTCTGCTGTGAAAGTTTGGACTCGCGATGAGTGCTTCTGCTCCGTAACGACCACTCCATTTATTCACTAGCTTAACGTCAACTCTCTTCCGCTCGTTCTCCATTGTCTTACCATAGACTGCGTTGATCATCAATTTGAAAAAAAGCTTCTCGAATTCATTCTTGGACTGCTTCCTTTTCTCCGTGTTCAAGTCGACGTAAGGCTTTAACCATGGACTCTGTTGAAACTGAAGAACTCTATATACTTTTTTCACGACTTCTCCATGCTTGATGGCTTGCTTCAATGCAAGATAGTGAATGACATATCGCTCCTTATTGTCAAGCGTAGTTAATAGCTTCTTTTGTTTATCACCACGTGGCGCTTTATGTTCCGGACATAAAGGTAAATCTTTATGAGCATCGTGAATACTAGGCGGATATTCCAAGTCGACTTCATAAATAAAACCAACGCTTGAATCATCTGGAACGTTGTAATCAAATACTGTATCGTCATTGACGTCAAGCCATCTGAAATTTCCAGTTGGTAAATGCTGCGTCATTGCCCATCCGTAGAGATTGTTGGCATCAAAGTACATGAGATACTTATCTTCCTCTTCAGGATTGTAATCGTCCATATACTTATTATTTGCCTTGGCGTATCGATTGGAGCACTGGCTGATCCCTCCTCTTATACCTCACTCGATGAATATCAGCATATCTATGTCAGTCAACAACTCTAGTTTTATATCAGTGTATTTCAACATGGCGTCCCATGTCAGGCCTGGAGTTGTGTAGTAATGTGCCGGATCCAATCCATAAGCTTCCGCACACGTTGATCGAAAATTTTCAAAAATGTCAGCTAACAGGAGAACATCTGTCTTCAAGTATATATCGGAATACTCGCCTAGCGTCTCTATCCTGAGTGTTTCCCACACATTTCTCGCGTGCGTGTAATCTTCTTCGCTGATCTCAGACTCATTCAATTTACTGTAGAAGTCTTCTTTCGATGGTAACTCTTTCTCTTCTAATTTCTCGAAAGCGCTCACGTAGTCGTATGGGAAAACTCCTTTTCTGAGTAATAACTTGATCTACTCTCCTGTATAGCCTGACTCCTCGAATGCTTGAGAGGTGATATTATGCTCATCCAAGTATGAAGTCAATTTCTCCAGTGACGAAGGCATGAATCTGAAGGAGTCTATGAATCTAAAGCTCACATCGCTACCTTCAACATGCTTTATGAAGGAAATATAGCGTTCCTTGTTTTCTGCGATCAGCTGTACACGTCCTTTAAAATTGTCAGCTGTGGAGAGCTCCTTGATGATGAAATGAGAGTCGTACCCAGTCAAGTTATGAAAGACGACTGGAATGAATTTCGCATCTTGGAAATTTATATTACATCCCTCATGAGCAGCACCTCTGTACTTTCCCGTAAGGTGGCAGTGGTCTCTCACTTTTACAGCAGAAGGAGCAAAAGACTTTGTACAAATATGGCAGATTTTAGCTGCTTTAAAGTCTTCTTGATCTTCTCTGGTGAGATCCATAGGCTTCGGATTAGAATGTAAAGCATTTAACTCGTCTGCTAATGCTTGAAGTTGCTCAACAAACCACTCAGCAGGAGTCTTGATGCCATCCTCTTCTTGTCTATAGCTGTAATATCCAGACCTCTCGTCGTCGAAACTACACTTAATGTAATATTTAATACTATAGGCCTGATGACGTTGGTATGCACGCGTATCGTTATCTACAGGTTTCAGCAGGCACTCAAAATCTGCGTAGATGACAAATGGCACTTTGGTTTTATTATTGAAATTACGAAACAACAATACATCATCATTTTTCGAAGGTAACTGGATTCTGCACTTATTCATCTGCTGACAGTCCACTTCGTGTGCCTTGAATTTCTCTTCATTAATGAAGTAGTGCAGACATCTATCACAAATATGTCGACATCGTGTATTTTTCGTCACTTGAGATTTCACTATCCTTGATAGATTTTTAATCCACACATAGTGGAACTTGGGAATATAATCATTACCATCTTCTCCTTCTTCTTCTTCTTCATCGATGTAAAAGTCTTGAATGAGAAGCAAATTAATATGTTTTTCCTGTTTAAGAGAAGTGACGTGACATGGATGAATGGAGTACCTCGTCCCAGATTTTTTCAATATATACACGTTGATAGATATATTATTTAACTTCTCGAATTTACCCACTTGTTTGATTGGAACAGGAAAGTCTATTCCTTCAAATTTGAGCACACCTTCGTAATCTTTATAGTTGCTTACACGTTGTGGATCTCGATCAACCGGATGTAGCGCAGATAGGATCGCCCACTTGAAGCACTGGTCATCGTTGTTTTGAACGTTCACGCATGCCTTTTTATCCTTAATGAACTTTGGTAGTTGAATATATGAGCTGCCTCTCATGGGGTTGAGCTTATTGATATTTATAGTGAGATTCAATATCTCACGTAGACTCCATCCAGACCTTTTCTGTTCAAACTCTTCGATTTCTTGAAGAATGGGCTGTCTAATGTTATCATCGAACCACTGCTTCACATCCGTTGATTGAAAGACGGGAAAATTTTCTGTATTGAAATACTTGACTTCCGTCATCACTGAGTCATCTTTCTGAACTGAATATTCAGCTGATAGTTCTGCATTTACCTTCAATGCGTTGTATTCAGTTAAGGCACTGACAATTTTCGATTCAAACAAATCTCGAGCGTCATCCATAAACGTAATGATATCTAGATGTTCCAAATTCGTTATAACACCGGATCGAACACGTCTTACAAATGCTGATTGAAAATCGGCCCACTTAACTCGTTTTTTTTCGTTGCTAGTAGGTTGCAACTCTTCTGGGTTTTGTTGCAGACGACCGCCAGTTTTCAAAATATTATGCAGCTTACACTGAATCGTGAGTAGGTGTGTCATAGATGTCTGACACTTCTTCTTCTGCGGATTGGTTAATTTCGAAGCCATAAGATTTTTTAAAGATGTAATGGCGTAGGTACACAAATTGATCCAAGATTCTAAATCTTCAGCCATCGCTTTACCTTTTCTTTCATATTCTAACACATCCATTAACAGCTTGACCGTATGAACAAAATATTCAGGAGACTGCATGATGACTTCTTGTGACTCTTCCAAATCACTTACTGAAATGAATTGCTCTTGAAATAGTGAGCTCCTTATATATACACTTGATTGAAGTGGGGGAATATCCCTACTCTCGCGCTACCCTCTCCAAGACTTCTCGTTGAATTTACACTAGATGGAGTAGGGAGAGATCCTTTTCTCTCTTTGTAGTAAAACTTATCTCAGAGGAGTTGTTTCTCGATCAGCTTGAAGCACAATAATGATTTTCAACTCGCGATGAAGCTCTATTTATACTCGTTACAAAAAGTGGGGGAAGCTCTCTTAATAGCCCCACTATCGCGCTACCCTCTCCAAGACTTCTCGTTGAATTTACTTTATCAATAGCTCTTATAGTGGATGGAGTGGGAAGAGATCCTTTCTCAATAGTCTCAGATGATCCTTTGTAGTAAAAACTTGTAGACTTATCTCAGAGGAGTTGTTTCTCGATCAGCTCGAAGCACAATAATGATTTTCAACTCGCGATGAAGCTCTATTTATACTCGTTAAAAAAAGTGGGGGAAGCTCTTTTAATAGCCCCACTCTCGCGCTACCCTCTCCAAGACTTCTCGTTGAATTTACTTTATCAATAACTCTTATAGTGGATGGAGTGGGGAGAGATCCTTTCTCAATAGTCTCGGATGATCCTTTGTAGTAAAAACTTGTAGACTTATCTCAGAGGAGTTGTTTCTCGATCAGCTCGAAGCACAATAATGATTTTCAACTCGCGATAAAGCTCTATTTATACTCGTTACAAAAAGTGGGGGAAGCTCTTTTAATAGCCCCACTCTCGCGCTACCCTCTCCAAGACTTCTCGTTGAATTTACTTTATCAATAGCTCTTATAGTGGATGAAGTGGGGAGAGATACTTTCTCAATAGTCTCAGATGATCCTTTGTAGTAAAAACTTGTAGACTTATCTCAGAGGAGTTGTTTCTCGATCAGCTCGAAGCACAATAATGATTTTCAGCTAACGAAAAAGCTCTATTTATACTCGTTTCAAGAAGTGGGGGAAGCCAAGATGGCGGACCGCTCATGCTAGAAGCTTCGAGAGCGGCGAGGTATGAGTATAAAAGGAAGTCCGTGAGCTCAATCAAATCAGTTCTTAGTTCGTCGAGTCAGAAGCAACAACAAGAGAGACTACAACCAAGAAGAATATAGAGTACGTGCTGGATTTACAAGGTTTCAGAAAATCGTCGAATTCATTTATTGTTAAAGAAGCAGCTGTGATTCCTATTGAGAAGAACGCCGTACCTATGGCTTTTCATTTTCAACCTCCTTGCAAGTAGTCCAAACTTTTAAAGGAAGAGCAAACGGCAAATCGATGGCTCGAGGCTCATCACCACGGAATTCCTTGGAATGCTGGCACTATAGCATACAAGTATAGAATAAAAGTTTTACAAGATAGTATGAAAAACGCTACTAAAATATATGTAAAAGGATTGGAGAAAAAGAGATGGATTCAGGAAATTCTAGCAGAAAAGTAAGTTTTAAAAAAAAATCTATATTCAGTGATCATGTATTGACTATATACTTATCTTTTAGAACCATTATCAACATGGAAGAGATACAATGTCCGTCGTTGGAAAACATTAAGAATGTTAATACCACCCACTGCACTTTTCACACGTTACGAAAAAAATCTGTATGCGCTGTTGAGAATGCACTATCGTTAAAAGAATGGCTGCTTAATAATTATTTACCAATCCAAATATAAGACGATGGTAGAAATTTTTAAAGTGAAAAAAAAGTTGACTTGGGTTGGGATCGAACCCACGACCCTCTGGTCGAGAGGCAAGCACATATACCACTTGACCACGGAGTCGTCGTATTCGATAATTTTGGAAACTTGTATATCCGTAGTTTATCGAATACAATCCTATTTTTATTTAAATATTGATTAAATTTTTTAAATAATTATTAATTATTATTAATAATTATTTATTATAAAAAAAAAAAATTCACTAAAAATTTTATTTCAAAAGAATTTTGATAATAAATTAATATAAAGAAATTACGGATCTAACATTACACAATCATCGAATATTAAATATAATTATAATCTTAAAAATAGTAGATAGGCCGGTATCGCATACCGCTGTGGGCTTTTTCATAAAAATTATAATATAAAAATTATAATATAAAAATTATAATATAAAAATTATAATATAAAAATTATAATATTTTAAATATTAGATATGCCGCTATGGCATAGCGCTCATACCCGCGTGCAATCCCGATAGCACTCGCTGATTTCCGCGTGAGCCAGAAATACCTCATAGCATTACTGGCCCAGAAGGGACATAGCATTACTGGACCGGTGGTCGAGAAGGAACATAGCATTACTGGACCAGTGGTCCAGAAGGAACATAGCATTACTGGACCAGTGGTCCAGAAAGAACATAGCTTATCTACTTCAAATCTATATTTCAAGCGTATACTTGCAAATAGAAAAATATTTTAAAGAATATATTGTTTTTCAATTTTTAAATCTAAAAAAGATAGAACAAATCTACACAAAAATCTAAATAATTATCATATTTATATAAATAAATAATTTCATTATCCTTTGTTATTATTATTATAAAATGTAATATAAAATTGTAAAAAAACTACTATTAGAATTACATTAGCAAATTACCACTTTGTAAACTTACTGTCAAAAACTTGTTAATTGTTTCAACAAACTATTTAAAGCAGTAATATAAGAGACAAGAGCAAAAACAAAACAGGACTCTTCATAGCTTTTGTATTGACATTCTGACTTATAAAATATATATATATATATATATATACTAGGGGAGGTTCCCCCCTGCTCGCTTCGCTAGCCAACCCCCCATTGCATCACCTTCTACAAATATAAACTTTTATATATATAATTTTTAAATTTATATTAATTTAAAATTATTATTTTTTTTTTTTTTTTTTTTGTTTCTTGGTCATGAAGATTAGTATTTATTAGAAGTTAAATACACTTATTAAGGTATATGAAGTTAAGTATAATAAAACGTTTTATGATAGTTTAATACTTTAAATATGTTGAAGATATCTATAATAATATTCAATCGCTTTACGATAGGAGCACAACCATTCAACGTATTTACCTCGAACTCAGCCCAATGTTCTTTTTTCTTCCTAATTTCGTTCATTCTTTTTGTTCAATTTATGGACGATGTGTATGCATCGCATCATAAAAAGAACTCTATTAAATTAAATATTAAATTGCCTAATTATCAAATAAAGTTTGTTTTACTTTTATAAGATTGTGTTTGCTCAATTTTTTTTTATCCAAATTAGATAACAATTAATTAAATTAGCTAACAATTAACTACCTTTCAGCTATCTCTCAGCTAACTTTCAGCTAAATTTTATCTGAATTTCAGCCAACTTTCAGCTAAATTTTAGCTGAATTTCAGCTAACTGAGGGCACATAAAATTCTTATACACGGCGGCGGCGGCGTAGGCGATATATCTTTATTATATATATATATCAACCTTAAAATTGATATTTAAGATTTAAATCGTTATTTTCACACCCTCGCTATTAAGGTGCCAGATTTGAAATTGATTTTTTAAATATCTATTTACCCCTTATTAACGATAGTTATATTAGCTAAAAAAAAAAAAATGGTGTGCCACCCTGATTTTCTCAAAAAACCGATATTTTTGCACTTTTTTCGTATTTTCTATAGGTTATGTTACAATCTAAGAATCCAAACAAAGATTTTTGGTGTATTTTATTCCCCTCTTTACGACGGTACTATTAGTTTTAAGGATAAAAGGCATTTGACCCTTATTTTTTGCAACAAATCAACTTTTTTGCACTTTTTCATATTTTTTATAGGTTATGTTATAAGTTAAGAGCTTGAATGACTTTTTTTGCGTATTTGTTTTTTGCTTGTTATAATCGTGCTATTACTTTCAAGAAAAAGTAGTTTGCAACCCTAATTATCGAGAAAAACCGATATTTTCTCGATTTTTTTATAGTTCGTGCTAAAAGTTGAGAGCTGAAATAACGATTTTATGTGTAATTTTTTCTGCTTGTCATGGTGGTATCAGTTTAATCAAGGTTTTTAATATAATACGTTCAAATATTGTCGAACAATCTGATTTCTACAATTGTTTGACGTTATGATCAGGTTGCAGTATATTCTGAGGGGTTGGAATTATATTTTACTTTCTGTTTGTCATTTTTTCGATGATTTCATATATATATATATATATATATATATATATATATATATATTTAGGTTAATCTTATATACATAGGTTCGAATCAATAAACGTATTTAAATGTCTTTTTTCTTATCATAAGAGAGAAAAAGACAGAATAAGGTTGAAGTAACAACCGATACTCAAGTTATATTTCTAAATGCGAGTCATAGTTTTTGTTTATCTAAGTGATCTCATTGAAAACTGGCCTGAATTTATAGTCGATGCTCAAACTCAAGCAGACAAAGACAGAATGAGGTTTCATTGTGAGAGAAACAAAAACAGAATGAGGTTTGAGTTTGAGCACACACATCGACTGTAAGGCTCAAATTCATAGTCGTAATTTGAGTATTAAGTATGACTTAAAACTTAAGTATCGTTACTTGAGCATCAACTGTTACTTCAAACAACACTCAATTTAACACTTAATTGAAGTAACAGCTGATACTCAAGTAACAATACTTTAATTTTAAGTGATCCTTAATACTCAAGACATGACTATGAGTTCAAGCCTAATTTTGGATCTATGGCTCGAATTCATAGACCCAACTCAAGTAACAATTGATACTTAAACCTCGTTCTGTCTTCGTCTCTATCATGATAAGAAATAGAACTTCGGATTCTTCGTGCTCGGAGATGGTAGTCGAGGTAGAAATAAGAACCACTAGAAAATAGATTTGTAGGCTTGGTTTATTCAATAAGCGATACAGTCACCTTGGAATCAGAAGATAGAAAACTTATCTTTCTAAAGGTTGCGAACACAGTGACGGACTTTGTACACTGCGACCAAAGCACACGATTCGGCGCTAGTTCTGCGCACCGCTAGTTGCGCGTGGTACTTATATATGTTTACTAGTGTGAATGTCCTTACACGCGTACTACTGGGGGGTTGCTCCGAAGCGATAAACTTAGTATATCGATATATGCTATTCTTGTTCAGCACATTGATTTCATATCTTCTGTCTCTGTGATACAGAGTTGTGCAATTTTCTAGAGCAACCCCCTGGGTGTATACCCATACGTTACTAGGGAGTATGTGTGTGTGTATAGATGTGTACTATAGAGTAAGTGCCCACAGAACAGATGATACAATCGTTAATTGAGTTACGTTTATAAATTCAAACTTATATTTCCATATGAATTTCTTTATTTATATGTAATGAATAATAAAGTGAGTAACTGCAAAGATTGTATGCCACAAGTTTCTGTGCACTTTTTGTAGTATCTTCATATTATTTTGATCCAAAAGTGTTAAATTATAATATTTATTAGCAGCGTACCTGGATATAAGGTTATATATATATATATATATATATATATATATATATATATATATATATATATATATATACTAGGGGGTTCCCCTGACTCACTTCAGCTCGCAGCCCCCCATTGCATCTCCTACAAATATAAACTTTTATATATATAATTTTTAAATTTATATTAATTTAAAATTATAATTTTTTTTTTTTTTTGTTTCTTGGTCATGAAGATTAGTATTTATTAAAAGTTAAATACACTCATTGAGGTATATGAAGTTAAGTATAATAAAACGTTTTATGATAGTTTAATACTTTAAATATGTTGAAGATATCTATAATAATATTCAATCGCTTTACGATAGGAGCACAACCATTCAACGTATTTACCTCGAGCTCAGCCCAATGTTCTTTTCTCTTCCTAATTTCGTTCATTCTTTGATAACAATTAATTAAATTAGCTAACAATTAACTACCTTTCAGCTATCTCTCAGCTAACTTTCAGCTAAATTTTATCTGAATTTCAGCCAACTTTTAGCTAACTTTCAGCTAAATTTTATCTGAATTTCAGCTATCTCTCAGCTAACTTTCAGCTAAATTTTATCTGAATTTCAGCTATCTCTCAGCTAACTTTCAGCTAAATTTTATCTGAATTTCAGCTAACTTTTAGCTAACTTTCAGCTAAATTTTAGCTGAATTTCAGCTAACTTTTAGCTAACTTCCAGCTAAATTTTAGCTGAATTTCAGCTAACTGAGGGCACATAAAATTCTTATACACGGCGGCGGCGGCGTGGGCGATATATCTTTATTATATATATCTCTCTATATAATAAAGATATATCGCCTACGCCGCCGCCGTGCCGCCGCCGTGTATAAGAATTTTATGTGCCCTCAGTCAGCTGAAATTCAGCTAAAATTTAGCTAAAAGTTAGCTGAAATTCAGATAAAATTTAGCTGAAAGTTAGCTGAGAGATAGCTGAAATTCAAATAAAATTTAGCTGAAAGTTAGCTGAGAGATAGCTGAAATTCAAATAAAATTTAGCTGAAAGTTAGCTGAGAGATAGCTGAAATTTAAATAAAATTTAGCTGAAAGTTAGCTGAGAGATAGCTGAAATTCAAATAAAATTTAGCTGAAAGTTAGCTGAGAGATAGCTGAAATGTAGCTGAAATTTATTGTTAGCTAATTTAATTAATTGTTATTTAAGAACGTTCTCTTGAAATTGATATTGATTTTCTTAAAATATCAATTTAAACATTATTCTATTATTGGAATAAGTAGATCTTTGTAAGCTTTTTCAATTGCGTCCATTTTTTATATAGCATGCCATATTAATTTTTAAATAATCAGCTTCGATATTTAACACAGGAATACTATAGTCTGCCTCTTCCTGACTTACGTTTTGCTTAACGACTCTTTAAGTTTTCTTAGAATTAAGTTTTGTCAATTGCATAAAAATTTATATTATATATTGTTCAAAATTAGTGCTAATTCTCTTAAAATTAGAATAGAAAATAAATCACCTATTTCCGATTAATTTTTATTGTAATTTCTATATCTTAATAACTTTTGAACTGTAAAATAAAGATGTGATCATTATTAGCGGAATTAAGATTAAAGTGAATGAAATTCATAACTTTTCAACTGTAAAATAAAGATGTGATCACTCTTATAGGAATTAAGATTAAAGTGAATGAAAATAACAGAAAAAAATGGTAATTTAAACATAAAATATAGAAATCAAAATACAATAATTATTTCAATTAATATTAGAAATGAGTAAATCATCATTGTGCATACTTACATACATACATACTAATATACATACATACAACAAGCTAATGCATTTCTTTTCTTTAAGTTCAGTCATATAATGAATAGAAAGTTTAAATCTATTAGTACAAGTGTAGTGTCCGTTTTACATCTTCTTAAAAAAAACAATCTTATTAGATAAAGATAGAAATTAAATTTTTTTATACAAATTACAATGATATACATATGTATCATGCACAGTATCTCAACTTTCTACAGAATTTTTACTATCAGAAATTTTTTTTTTTCTTCATCGTTTGAATCCTCTAAGCTGTAAAGATTGAAATAAATATTATATTACATTGTTATCATTTTATATATTATTTTTTAATAATTAATATTTGCATAAAATATATATTACGAGTAGTAATTATTTCAAAATGATGCTTCTTCAGAGTCGTTGCTTGCAACTGATTCTTTTTTGTTTGTACGAATAGTTCAGTTTTTTTCTAATTCATCTAGAATATATTATAAAAGTAAAACAAACTTTATAATTTGATAATTAAGAAATTCAATATTTAATTTAATAGAGTATTTAACTTCTAATAAATACTAAATGGGGGGTTGGCGAGCGAAGCGAGCAGGGGGGAACCCCCCCTAGTATATATATATATATAAAAAAATTTCTGATAGTAAAAATTCTGTAGAAAGTTGAGATACTGTGCATGATACATATGTATATCATTGTAATTTGTATAAAAAAATTTAATTTCTATCTTTATCTAATAAGATTGTTTTTTTTAAGAAGATGTAAAACGGACACTACACTTGTACTAATAGATTTAAACTTTCTATTCATTATATGACTGAACTTAAAGAAAAGAAATGCATTAGCTTGTTGTATGTATGTATATTAGTATGTATGTATGTAAGTATGCACAATGATGATTTACTCATTTCTAATATTAATTGAAATAATTATTGTATTTTGATTTCTATATTTTATGTTTAAATTACCATTTTTTTCTGTTATTTTCATTCACTTTAATCTTAATTCCTATAAGAGTGATCACATCTTTATTTTACAGTTGAAAAGTTATGAATTTCATTCACTTTAATCTTAATTCCGCTAATAATGATCACATCTTTATTTTACAGTTCAAAAGTTATTAAGATATAGAAATTACAATAAAAATTAATCGGAAATAGGTGATTTATTTTCTATTCTAATTTTAAGAGAATTAGCACTAATTTTGAACAATATATAATATAAATTTTTATGCAATTGACAAAACTTAATTCTAAGAAAACTTAAAGAGTCGTTAAGCAAAACGTAAGTCAGGAAGAGGCAGACTATAGTATTCCTGTGTTAAATATCGAAGCTGATTATTTAAAAATTAATATGGCATGCTATATAAAAAATGGACGCAATTGAAAAAGCTTACAAAGATCTACTTATTCCAATAATAGAATAATGTTTAAATTGATATTTTAAGAAAATCAATATCAATTTCCAAGAGAACGTTCTTAAATAACAATTAATTAAATTAGCTAACAATAAATTTCAGCTACATTTCAGCTATCTCTCAGCTAACTTTCAGCTAAATTTTATTTGAATTTCAGCTATCTCTCAGCTAACTTTCAGCTAAATTTTATTTAAATTTCAGCTATCTCTCAGCTAACTTTCAGCTAAATTTTATTTGAATTTCAGCTATCTCTCAGCTAACTTTCAGCTAAATTTTATTTGAATTTCAGCTATCTCTCAGCTAACTTTCAGCTAAATTTTATCTGAATTTCAGCTAACTTTTAGCTAAATTTTAGCTGAATTTCAGCTGACTGAGGGCACATAAAATTCTTATACACGGCGGCGGCGGCGGCGGCGGCGTAGGCGATATATCTTTATTATATAGAGAGATATATATATAATAAAGATATATCGCCTACGCCGCCGCCGCCGCCGTGTATAAGAATTTTATGTGCCCTCAGTTAGCTGAAATTCAGCTAAAATTTAGCTGGAAGTTAGCTAAAAGTTAGCTGAAATTCAGCTAAAATTTAGCTGAAAGTTAGCTAAAAGTTAGCTGAAATTCAGATAAAATTTAGCTGAAAGTTAGCTGAGAGATAGCTGAAATTCAGATAAAATTTAGCTGAAAGTTAGCTGAGAGATAGCTGAAATTCAGATAAAATTTAGCTGAAAGTTAGCTGAGAGATAGCTGAAATTCAGATAAAATTTAGCTGAAAGTTAGCTGAGAGATAGCTGAAAGGTAGTTAATTGTTAGCTAATTTAATTAATTGTTATCAAAGAATGAACGAAATTAGGAAGAGAAAAGAACATTGGGCTGAGCTCGAGGTAAATACGTTGAATGGTTGTGCTCCTATCGTAAAGCGATTGAATATTATTATAGATATCTTCAACATATTTAAAGTATTAAACTATCATAAAACGTTTTATTATACTTAACTTCATATACCTCAATGAGTGTATTTAACTTTTAATAAATACTAATCTTCATGACCAAGAAACAAAAAAAAAAAAAAATTATAATTTTAAATTAATATAAATTTAAAAATTATATATATAAAAGTTTATATTTGTAGGAGATGCAATGGGGGGCTGGCAGGCAAGGAGCAGGGGGAACCCCTAGTATATATATATATATATATATATATATATATATATATATATATATATATATATATATATATATATATATATATATATATATATATATATATAACCTTATATCCAGGTACGCTGCTAATAAATATTATAATTTAACACTTTTGGATCAAAATAATATGAAGATACTACAAAAAGTGCACAGAAACTTGTGGCATACAATCTTTGCAGTTACTCACTTTATTATTCATTACATATAAATAAAGAAATTCATATGGAAATATAAGTTTGAATTTATAAACGTAACTCAATTAACGATTGTATCATCTGTCCTGTGGGCACTTACTCTATAGTACACATCTATACACACACACATACTCCCTAGTAACGTATGGGTATACACCCAGGGGGGTTGCTCTAGAAAATTGCACAACTCTGTATCACAGAGACAGAAGATATGAAATCAATGTGCTGAACAAGAATAGCATATATCGATATACTAAGTTTATCGCTTCGGAGCAACCCCCCAGTAGTACGCGTGTAAGGACATTCACACTAGTAAACATATATAAGTACCACGCGCAACTAGCGGTGCGCAGAACTAGCGCCGAATCGTGTGCTTTGGTCGCAGTGTACAAAGTCCGTCACTGTGTTCGCAACCTTTAGAAAGATAAGTTTTCTATCTTCTGATTCCAAGGTGACTGTATCGCTTATTGAATAAACCAAGCCTACAAATCTATTTTCTAGTGGTTCTTATTTCTACCTCGACTACCATCTCCGAGCACGAAGAATCCGAAGTTCTATTTCTTATCATGATAGAGACGAAGACAGAACGAGGTTTAAGTATCAATTGTTACTTGAGTTGGGTCTATGAATTCGAGCCATAGATCCAAAATTAGGCTTGAACTCATAGTCATGTCTTGAGTATTAAGGATCACTTAAAATTAAAGTATTGTTACTTGAGTATCAGCTGTTACTTCAATTAAGTGTTAAATTGAGTGTTGTTTGAAGTAACAGTTGATGCTCAAGTAACGATACTTAAGTTTTAAGTCATACTTAATACTCAAATTACGACTATGAATTTGAGCCTTACAGTCGATGTGTGTGCTCAAACTCAAACCTCATTCTGTTTTTGTTTCTCTCACAATGAAACCTCATTCTGTCTTTGTCTGCTTGAGTTTGAGCATCGACTATAAATTCAGGCCAGTTTTCAATGAGATCACTTAGATAAACAAAAACTATGACTCGCATTTAGAAATATAACTTGAGTATCGGTTGTTACTTCAACCTTATTCTGTCTTTTTCTCTCTTATGATAAGAAAAAAAGACATTTAAATACGTTTATTGATTCGAACCTATGTATATAAGATTAACCTAAATATATATATATATATATATATATATATATATATATATATATAGAAATCATCGAAAAAATGACAAACAGAAAGTAAAATATAATTCCAACCCCTCAGAATATACTGCAACCTGATCATAACGTCAAACAATTGTAGAAATCAGATTGTTCGACAATATTTGAACGTATTATATTAAAAACCTTGATTAAACTGATACCACCATGACAAGCAGAAAAAATTACACATAAAATCGTTATTTCAGCTCTCAACTTTTAGCACGAACTATAAAAAAATCGAGAAAATATCGGTTTTTCTCGATAATTAGGGTTGCAAACTACTTTTTCTTGAAAGTAATAGCACGATTATAACAAGCAAAAAACAAATACGCAAAAAAAGTCATTCAAGCTCTTAACTTATAACATAACCTATAAAAAATATGAAAAAGTGCAAAAAAGTTGATTTGTTGCAAAAAATAAGGGTCAAATGCCTTTTATCCTTAAAACTAATAGTACCGTCGTAAAGAGGGGAATAAAATACACCAAAAATCTTTGTTTGGATTCTTAGATTGTAACATAACCTATAGAAAATACGAAAAAAGTGCAAAAATATCGGTTTTTTGAGAAAATCAGGGTGGCACACCATTTTTTTTTTTTTTAGCTAATATAACTATCGTTAATAAGGGGTAAATAGATATTTAAAAAATCAATTTCAAATCTGGCACCTTAATAGCGAGGGTGTGAAAATAACGATTTAAATCTTAAATATCAATTTTAAGGTTGATATTTAAGGTTATGTAATTTGCAAAAATTTTTGGTTAATTGCCATACAATAACCTACCCTTATATATTTTTGCAAGAGTCTTCCATGTAAAGGGACGTCAAAATAAAATAAAGTCGAAAAAACACTTATTCTGACTTTACTGCGCATGCGCAAGGGTTAGGGGGCTGAAAATTGGTGTGTGGGAGTTTTTTTTCAACCTCCATCAAATGGTACATGAGCCATGAGGATTCTAAGAGGGGGCAATTTCACTATGGTAACCCGCGTATAGCCTTTTAGAACAAATCTATCGAGTACTTTACGTAAAATAAAAAAAATTAGAAATGAAAAATCAAAATTTTTTTTTTAATCTTTAAAATTCTCTATTATTGTTATCACTCTAAGAAAATTAGTTTTTAAAAGCTTATTTTTTTTCAGACAATATCGAATTGATTGTACAAAAATTTTGGAGAAAATTTATAGTATGGTTTACACAGAATAGAAGATGAATGAAAAATAAAAATTTTTTTTTAATTTTCAAAATGCTCTAAAATTAAAACTGCTTTGAGAAAATGTTTTCCCGAAGCTTGTTTTTTCAGACAGTAGCGAATAACTTGCATTTAAATTTTGGAGCAAATCTATCAAATGGTTTTCGTAAAATAGAAAAAAATTAAAAATAAAAATTTTTTAAATGCTCTTAAATTAAAAGTGCGCTAAGAAAATCAGTTTTCAAAAGTTTTTCTACTTTTGGTAGTTGAAATTAAGTTCCATACAAATTTTCAAACAAATTCTTCAAGTAGCTTACGTAGAATACAAAAAAAATGAAAAATCGAAAGGTTTTTAAAATTCTTAAAATGACTCTAAAAAAAAACTACGCTAAGAAAACCAATTCTCAATAGCTTCCGCATTAGTTGATCGAAAAATTCAATTGTATGGAAAATTTGAAGTAAATCCATCGAGTAGTTTTTAAGATTTTATTGGCCTAATAAATAGAAACATTTTTTTCAAAAATTTCAGAATGCTCTTAAATTAAAACTAAGCTAAGAGAATCAGTTTTTTTAAATTTATTTTATTTGGAAAATCACAAATAATTTCCGTGCAAATTTTGAAGAAAATTCATCGAGTAGTAAATAAAAAAAACCAAAAAAATGAAAAATTAAAATTTTTTTTTTTAAACAACTCTAAAATGAAAACTACACTAGAAGAACCAATTATCAATAGCTTCCCAACAAGTAAGTCAAAAAACTAAATTCCATGCAAAATTAGAAGCAAATCCATCGCGTAGTTCTTGAGATACAATTTACTAACTGAAATCATACACACACACACACACACACACACACACACACACACACACACACACACACACATACATACAGACATTTTCTGGAAACCACTTTTTTCGACTCACCGAGTTCAAATATGTACAAATTAATGAATAAATAGAAAAAAAATTTTTTTATTGATACAATGCTTTCTCTATGAGAAAGCAAAATAGTGAAAATAAGTGAACGAAAAAGAGAAAATAAAAGAATGGTTAGGAGAATGGAAGACAGAAAAAGAAATCATAGAAAGAAAAAACGAAAAATAGAGTATTAGAGAAAGAAAAAAGAAAGTGAATGAAAAAAGGCAGAGACCCATGGGAAATAAATGAGCTCCCAGATGACGGCCCACTTCTCTCGCGAGAGCAAGCAAGAAAAAAGAAACAATTTACCTGTAGGCCCAACCAGAGGATGAGAAAAGGTGTATGAGTGAGAGAGAATGAGCCCCGCATGCACAGCAGAGCACACTAACAAAGAAGCACTAGAAATACAAAACAAAGAGAGGAGAAGGCGCACAGACGCACAAGAAAAGCGTGTTTTGCGGGCTTGACCCGATAGTCGCGCTATACAAAAATTTTCAATGAAAGGAGGCCCGGTCCTTTCTAAACTACAGGGTAAGACCCTCTGGTGTCTTCAAAATGCACGCAATTGATTCTCAGGTTTGTGGGCACTGCTTGATAACATTTTGCCACGCTTTTTCTGAACCGACGCTTTGCATTGAAAAAAGGCAGGAACTTAAAACTTCCTGTTGCAGTGAACGACTTGACAACAGCCTCCCAACCCACACTTCTCCTCCAAATCCGGCTTAAAGGATCAATGTTTCTCCTCGTACATTTAATTATTAGAGAGAGAGGGGGGTTGGGAAATGTTTAATCAAAAAAGCGTCTCACTGTTAGAACCTTCATTCAAACTCAACTAATTCAACAAATAAAGGCTAGAAGAAAGATTTCTGAATTATTTACAAAGACTGCCGTCCAAAGTGTAAAAGTGGTTAACTACATTGGAATCCCATTGGAGTTAAGGTTTTCTTACTTTGGACGGCAGAAGAACACTGTGCACTTTCACTTGCACTGAACACTCTGGGTGACACACTCGACACTGCGACTGAACCGCACTCCGCGAAGTTGAGTGAGATCTTACATGAGATCTCACATGAGATCTCATGTGAGAATGGGTGTTACGAAACAAATATTTTTTTGCACATAAAATCTCACGTGGGATCTCATGTGAGATCAGGTATTGAGAAAAATAATATTTTTAGGGTCTCACATCCGATCGGGTGTCGAGTGTAAAAGATCTAATTTTATGTTCTGAAATAAATATTTATCATTTTTCTAGTGAAATAAAATCTGTATTTTATTCTAATTTGATGATAATTTCTATTTTGTCAAAATTATTTCTAGTCATTTTGATATTATGATTTAATATTGCTTGAACAATTAATAAATATTCAAAAGTAGCAGAATTTTGAGCCTTTTGAGGAGAGAAATAGTATTATTTAGGAGTATGAAAACATCTATTTATTATGAAACAGTAGAATCGTAGCTAACTAAATCGTGTTAAATATTTTAAATTCCATGAAATACCGAATTAACTGTTAAAAGCAGATTGACGGAGTAGGTTTGAGGTTGGAGATTCTCTATTATGCTTTTGATGATGTAATGACACTCAAAAATGTGCAAATACTAGCAATATTATTTACCAAACAAACTATCTTACGTATTTTTAAGAGGGCGTAATTAATGATCATTAAATGGAAAAAGTTATTTTCCAAAAACAATGTTTTTAGGATTAGAAATTTTTCTATCATTTATTTTGAATTCATTGTGAAAACTTGGGGCAATTTGTTTCAAATTTGATAGGAAATAATCAAAACTTGGCTAAATAATGTGTAAGGCAAAAATACCAAAAACAATAGTTCTTAATTTTTTTAAGTTAGAACTACTACTTGAAAAAATATAAAAATTCATGCAATTAGAAAATCTATCAACAGTATTTGTAAGCTTTCAAAGTTGATTTTTATTGTGATTATTTTTATGTTGATTATTGTGTACTTTTTTTTACCATAAAAAAAAAAATTTCATAGATACTCCATCAAAAAAAAAAAAACGTTTGATGTCTGGTACGTTACTATAGCCTTAATAAAACCCGAGAAATTAAAAATTTTCAATTCTAAAACGTGTTTTTTGAGGTTATATCAGTAGGGCGATTGGCTTTTAAAATCGAAACAAAATCAGAAATTTTATTTTTCTATCCTTTTTTTGAATCTCACCGTTTAAATAAACAAATTCAGTCGAAGACATTTTTTATATACTTAACCGGCTAAAGCCTTTGCTTTATTTATTTAATTTTCTAAAGTTTATCAAGTTTCATTAAAATTTTTTTTGTCAGTACCAAGTTATTATAAGTTATAAGAATAGTTCTTTAATGATTTTTCGATGTACTGCAACGTAGATAGTTTCTTTGCGAATGCCCTAACGATTCTGAAAAAGTTTTTTATCTCTTTGTGTAGTATCTAAAGGACATAAACTACTGCACATTTCTTCATCTGCGTTGAACAAAAAAGCACTCTTAGTCATCCTTCTGATATTGTAATTTGAATCTTTCAATTTGATCGAAATACTACTGCGTAGTAGCAAATATAATTACGCACCTGTAGAAACATAACGAATATTGGAAATACACAATGTATGGGCTAATGTAATTTTTCTTACAGTCAAGAAAACGAAATTACAAATAATGTGTTATTGGGATTGTTTTTTTATTATCAAGTATAAAAAAGTGGCAAAAATATGTTTGGGTAAGAGGTTTGGTTGTGGGCATGGTTTGGTTATGGACACTCTTGCGTTTCTATTGACAGAAAGCAGATGAGATTTTTCTGACAAATGTCATTTATGTATTATAGCAGCGAGATTTTTTATGCTAAATATAGTAGCGAAAAAACGCATCTGCTTTCTGCTGTAAGCAAATTAATTTTTCTGTGCTGGAAAAAAAATCACAAAAATTTATTTTAACTTTTTTAATAATATTACAAATTGAAGTAAATTAATAAAGGTTGGTGTAATGCACATTTATTTAGTAGGATTTTATTTCTACTTTGTGATGCAATATTGATCGCAACCAATATGTTGATACCAACAGTTTTGCAAGGGTGCTCACAACTGAAACAAAAAAGATTTTGCCCAAAAATGACCACTTCATTAAATAAACAAAAAAATTATTCTATTTGACGGAATCAATTTTATCCCTTCGTTGGTAATTACCTAAGGTCTCTAGATTTCCATAGATACCTATATGTCCAAAAAGTATGCACTTGGTGAAAAGTTATGAGCCAAAAAAAAGGGTACCCACAACCGAACCCTTTTCCAGAATATAGATAATTCAATAATCTGTGATATTAATTTGAATACTATAAATTATTTCAAAGCTTAAGGTTTTTTAAACCTTAGATTTTAATTCCTATTTTATTTTTGTGTTAGATAAGAACATAGATTTCACAGCGTTTGATATGTCAGGACATGATCGTTATAGATCATTATGGGAACACTATTATAGGGATTGTCAAGGAATAATTTTCATTGTTGATAGTAATGATGCACTAAGACTAATTGTGGCAAAAGAAGAATTGGATTTACTTCTTCAACATCCGGATATTGCAGGTATATTATAGATTATATACTTTGTTTGAATCAAATATTTTAATAATTATTTACAAATGATTATGATTATTAACAATTATTTCAAGTTATTTGCAGTTATTTAATAGTACCTTATGCACCAAGTGCGTAAAATGTACTTTCACGCCGAGTGCGAAAGTACATTGCGCACGCGGTGCATATACTATTTTACGCCCCGAGTGTTCTAAAATAATTTACAGTAACTTAAAGTAATTTACAGTAACTTACAGTTAATAATTACACGAAGAGAAAATTCATGCAAATAGAGCATGTGAACTGCCATTAACGTAAATATTTAAACTTCACGTAAAAAATCATCATTATATTGATACGAATATGATAGGCATGAGAAGCTCTGTTAGTAATGGATTATTCTATGCTAAAAAAGATGGTATGGAAACTATCGTGAAACGGTCAGGTGTGAGATAACGCGAGCATTTTTCAGATATGATTTTCTAATTTTTTATGTACTCTTGTTGATGTGTAACAATTATTTTTTGTAAATTAATAACAGAAGTATAAGAAATTATTATTTTACATACATAAAAGAACATAAATTAGAAAATCGTATATTCAAAATACTCGCGCCATACACGGAAAGAAATTTTTAGTTAGCACAACTCCAACATAACACGATTCAGTGTCTTGTATTATTTCTTCGTCAAATTTAAGTTGTAAGAAATCCAAGAAAAATGAAGTTGATATAAAACAGAACATTGCATTGCTTAACTCGATATTAAGCAACAGAGATATATAGTTTGACGTTTGTTTAACTCCGAGAAACACGAACATACAGTATCTCGAAGTTTGGAGCTCTTACATGTTCAACGTTGAGTTGAAGAAGCGTGAGGCTCATCATCACAATACTCCGACATATACAAACATTTCCTATGTGGTTGTTTCTTCAAATAAAGTCCAAATCGCTATTTGAAACTTTTTTTTTAATTCTTAAATTTTGAAATTTTTTCTTTGCGAATATGTTAATTTGGTTATTTCAAATAAGATCTCATCCTTCATTGAGCTTAAATATTTCTATTGTTTTGGAATGATAAAAAATATACTGTCAACGTAGTTACGTATTATTAACTTCTTATCTGAATTTTTCAGTATTTTTCGCATAATTTGAAAAATAAAAATAATAATAATAATTATTATTATAATACGTGAAATTTTACATATTAAATAATAATTATTATATTAATATAATAATAATAGAATAATAATCAAATAGACATTTTTATTTTCTCAATTGCAGCTTTTGAAAGCACAAGATACAATGCGTCCATTAGAATTCGCTTCTATTACACTTGCGCAATAGACAATGTCAAAATGTAAGCAAACTAAGTATACAGAATAAATATAAACATGAGATACCAAAATAATTCAAATAATTCACCAATTTATTATATGTATATAATATATTATAGTGTCAACGGAGTTACATTTTTACACGCTTTTCTTAAGCTTGCTTTCACGTCTGTCTGTCTGTAATTAAATCTTGCACGCTTGATTTTGAGACACCTGATTTGAGACACTTTTTGTCGATGGAAATTTCTGAAATTTGGCACAGACCTTGGTCTTCGATGACAATACAATAATCTGTTATCCAGGTCGGCGATGACGGGTGTACAAACTCATCTCTTTGAGGAGGCTTTCTCTGGGTGAAGACGAGTTAATAGGTTCTTGTTCAGTTGATACTTGTACAAAATGCACACACACATGTGCACACACACACGCACACGCAGACACAGACACAGACACACACTGTTGGATAATACAATCAAATTTATATGTTTGTACCGATTCATATATTGATATACTTAATTATATGCGGGGATATTTGAAAAATTGAAAAATTGAAGATTTTATATATAGATATACTTTTAACATTAATGTCTAATAATCTTCGAAAATTTTTGAAATTCTTTAACTTGTCATATACCATAATTAGACATAAATTATAGCATTTTGCATTGCATATGCAAAATTTAAGACCGTATTTTATCGATTTTGTGGTCCAACAATGCATAAAACAATAAATCTTGGTAAAATTTCCAATGGCGTCATTACCGTCAAAATGGCGGGAAACTTAGCATGCGATCACGTGTTCTCTAAAATAATTAATTCTAGTTCGATTTCATAACGTGGATATATTTGGTGTACAAAATCTAATAATCATTTCAATACTATCTTTAATAATTTTTCACTTATTAAAACTAAAAATTTATTAAAACTAAAAATTAGAAGTTATTAAAAAATAATAAAAAATATTAAATACAAGCTTTTAAAAACAAATTACTTATAGAAAATTCAATTTTAACTAAAAAGTAGAAAATAAAAATTTAAAAAAAAACATTTTAAAAACACGCTTTTCAAGAATCACAAATGGAAAAAAGCGTGTAAAAATACACTAAAAAGTATTAAATAAATTAATTTACTTCCTTGAAATTACTTTTATACAGTTCATTGCAATAACTAAGAGAAAATTTTACAACAATTTAAAAAGAAAAGTGTGGGTGCTAATTTTAGTAAATCCAATTCAGCGCCCACACTTTTCTTTTTAAATTGTTGTCAAATTTTCTCTTAATTATTGCAATGAACTGTATAAAAGTAATTTCAAGGAAGTAAATTAATTTATTTAATACTTTTTAGTGGATTTTTACACGCTTTTTTTCCATTTGTGATTCTTGAAAAGCGTATTTTTAAAATGTTTTTTTTTAATTTTTATTATTATAAATACTTCAAAACTCTTACTTAGAATTTAATTTACGTACTTCATGCATTTCTATATTATAAAACATAGATTTACATTGACTTTTTAACTCATATCATTATCTCACGGATTGCCGCATTCGTAAAAAACAGGTGTCGACGTACTTACATGTAATAAAAATACGCAATTTTTTTCAAAATTTTTGATTATATTTTTAATATACGAACATTAAACTGCCTATCTTTCAAATCATCAGTTGAAAATAACAAAGAAATAAAAACTTTTGACTATCATAAAGGATATGAAACGTTGAAGAAACACTTTATTCGAGAGAAATTAAATTTTTTATTGAAACTCCGTCGAAAAAATTTTTGTACGGAAGAACAAACTTAATGGTTTATTCACATATTATATAGATTCCAATTATGCTTTATTTGACTTTTAGCTAACTAAGCAACACTAAAACATAACAGTTTATCATAATATACTTTGTGATATATAATGAATTAGTGATAATTTACGGAATGCAAATTTTTATTTTTTACCTGGAGAAGACGATGGAGTTACATTTTCAGTTGTTTTAACGTATCTCCTTACTGTGAAAAATTGATTCAGTAGTAATCTAATTAAAAATATATCAAATCAAACTTAAAACTATCATGTAACTTTCAGGTTTTTTCTTATATGTATCTTTAAAGTAGATTCACTAGAGAGAATAAATTTGGCATGTATATAGAGAAACAACCATGTACAAAATGAAGTTTAATTTATATTCCAACTTGACTTATTTCTGAGATTTCTCCTCTTCACACAATCCTATGCTCGAATTAAAATAAATCAACACATTAATTTCAAATTTCTTTCCATGAATTCACTTATTACTTTAGCTGCTTCCCTATTATAGATACAACGCTAGCAAACACGGTTATCCAAATTTATGCCACAAGTTTCGTAAACATATTTATGTTGCATGAATATCTATTATTATTTTCTTTTCTTATTTTAAGGAGGAAGAGGCGTCACGAATATAATCTTTTAAACTCTAAAACTATTAGTAATTGCTTTTGAACTGAAAATTTAATTATTTTAAACAACCGAAGGGCAGCAGAACATGTATCATTTCACATCGGAGTTATCTCGAAGTAGCGTTGGTCTAGTGCGTAAGGTTCGCGCCTTTCCTTTTGAGCGCGCAAGTTTAACTCTCGGTTCGGATCACTTTTTTTTCATTTTTTTTTATTAACTCAATATTTTTTATGACTTTTTTATTTATATTTATATTTTCTATTATTTATTAATTTTAAAATCTCATTTTTCACAAGTATATTAAGTATACTCTTTTTCATTAATTTTTTTTTGTATCAATTATTTCTCATAGTTAGTAATTACAAATATTAATAAATAAATAATAGTGATGTTTATTTTGTAATTCTATAGTTTAATTTACTTATAATATAATTTATAAAATTTACAATAAATTACAATAAATAAATTAGACTATGGTATTAATTTATGTTACAATTTATATTATATATTAATATTTTTGTAAACAAGAAGATAAAATTGAACTATAGTATTATAAACATCACTATCATATATTTTTTAATATTTTTAATTATTTCGAATGAAAAATAATTTATTTTAAAAATATATTCATTAAAAAAAAGCAAGCATTCTTCATATATTGGCGAGAAATTAGATTTCAAAATTATTAAAAAGATGGAGGACAAAAAAATACAAATAAAAAAGTATTAAAAAATATTGAAACAAAAAAAAAATTTATTTTAAAAGGTTCTAACCAAGAGTTGAACTCACGCACTTAAAAGGAAAAGTGTGAGCTTTACGCATTAGACCAAAGCTATTTTGAGATATCTCCGGCATGAAATGATATAAGCTCATCTGTTCCCCAGCTGTTTGAAATAATTAAATTTTGAGTTCAGAATTAATTATTAATAGTTTCAAAGTTTATTATACACGTTATATTCATAATGTCTTTTCCTTCTTAAAAAAAAGAGAAAAAAGACATTCACGCAACGTAAATGTACTAACGAAATTTGTGGCATGGATTCGGATATTAGACTAGTTGTGTTTGCTTGCGTCATATTTACAAAGAGAAGGAGACTTAAGTGATGGAAGGATGTCATTGTTAGCCTTAAAGAAAGAACAGAGGACAAGCCACGTTTACTTCCGTCGCATCCCATGAGAGGATACGACGCGAGCTATTGAAAGGTATTAGAGTGAAAAGTTACAAAAGCATATCAATTAAGCGCTATTGGATAGCGTAAATGTAGCAAGAGTATATGACGCTGTTATATAAGCATAAGATATTATTTACCAGCTTTGGATGTCAACCTCATGCACTATTAACATGAATTTTCTTCTCGCATATATATTATAACTAACAGTTATTTACAGTTGTACACAATCAATTACATTTCTTCGCAATTATTTACAGTTATTAACGATAATTTATGAAAATTATTTCCATTATGTTTATTTCCAACTCTTCATTAAATAAAAAACGCTGAGTTCTAGAGCAAATCGATTTTATATTTCAACCCATTTGGGCCCAACGTACATTACAACGTACATTAATAATTTATAGTTTTTCTAAAATTGTGCAAAAGCAACTTTGAATTTTTAAAAATATAAGAATTAGCTTAAGATAATGCTATTCCCGATCACAAGCAGGGGGCCTAAGTTGTAACAACACAGGTGATGAAAATTAAAAAAAACTCGAAATTAAATAAATTTTTTACAAAAATTGCTTGAAAAATAAACACTAATCATCTTAAAATAGTTACCAAAACATTTTCTAAAGAAATAAAAGTTCAGGTCTGAGAGAACTAAGAAGTATTCTATGTCACAGAACTTTAAACGAAAAAATTATATACATTTTAAGATATTTTTATTGTGGCGTTTGTCTATGTCTTTCCGTATGTGTCAAATGACATGGATGCAGATTTGCAATCTGTTCATATTTACTTTTTTTTTTATAGAGAAAAACCATACTTAACGGGATGTTGGAGTTGTTGAAAACGATTTTAGTTTTTTCCATTTTATTGATATCTATTCAAATTCATTATTTTAACAAACATAATGACTTTTTCGCGCTAAGGCTAAATTGATACAATGATTTTCGTTAAAATGAAAATTCAGTTGAGATTGTTATTTTTTTTTTGAACTTTGAATGAAAATTAGATATTAAGCTAGATAAACCTAACCTCAAAATACTGTACATTGAAAATTTGCTTATAACTTTTTATTCATAGTGTAACAAGGTATTTCGCATCACAAAAAATTTTTACATTTTTAGGCTTTTTAATTTTTTTTTTATGTGAGAAAAGAAAGATAAGTAATATTGAATTCAATTTGAAAGAAGTTAAATAATTCTGCTGTTTGGATGATTAATAAAATATATATGCGATTTCTTAAAAGGCTATTTTGTTTTTTTTTTATGTTTGAGGGAATTCTATCATTCAAACAGTCCCGCCGCCATACTGAAAGGAACTAGCGCCGAGAAGAACCGAATGCCGCCGAAAGAAAGTAAACAGAAAATAAAGAAAGAAGATTTTTTATATTAATATGTTGTGTTAAATTATAGTTGTAAAAGCGAGAATTAGAATTTTGAAAGCGTGCGTTATGTTAAAATATATGTAAACTATTGTAAAAGCGAAATTAAGTAAAAGAGAGAGTGCGTAGATATGTGTGCGAGTGTGAAAGAGAAGGAGACGTGTCAGCCATAATTTTCGCATGAAGATCTTCGCCTGGATGATGATAGGGCAGAGCCAACCTACTGGGTCGAACAGTCTCGCAATTAGCCCGAGAACAGCTCGCTTTGTCGTTCGGTTGCCTGGAAGTGGCAGAACCCTGAAACAGAATGCGTCCGCCGTAGGGTCCCGAAAGACGCCCAAAGTCCTGATTGGCTCACTTTCAGAGAGATGGTGGCCTATCGGTCGCAAACGATCTTCTGCAGGGAGCTCCTCAAGGAGGAGCGGATGATTTGAGGACCACTTTCTTAATTGAAATCCTCCCTTATGAAGTATGCTGCAGAGTTCAGCTTGAAGATGGAGGATGGCAACAAGGTCGTCAGCACCCGTGAGGACATCGTCTACATAGACCTCACGTCGAAGGACTTGGGCTGCCCTAGGGTAAGTTGCTCCTTCATCCTGAGCTAACTGCAGCAGAGTCCAAGGGCCAGATAAGGTGCACACGCCATTCCATAAGTGACCGTCTCCAATCGAAAATGGGTTTCCCTGGCCTCACCTTTACGTCTCCAGACGATTCTTTGGAGATCTGTGTCCTCAGGATGCACCCGTATCTGGCGATACATCATCCTGATGTCGACGGAGATCACGTAACGATGTCGACGCCATCGCATTAATACTGCGGGCAGGCTGAGTTGCAGGCGGGGTCCAGTATGAACGATGTCATTGAGAGACGGCCCAGACAGGGTTCGTCGTGAGGCGTCGAAAACCACGCGAAGCTTCCGTTTTCCACCGTCAGCGTGCTGCCAGACCGCATGATAAGGTATGTAGTAAACACGGTCCGACCCGGAGGTCTCATGGAGATAATCCGAGGAAAGGGGGGTCATATGGCCGAGCCGTTCATACTCCGTCATGAGCTCTTCATACTCAGTGGCCAAAATATGATCTCGAGACATCCGAAGGAGCATGGAGTCGAGGGAACGTTGAGCCTGGGTCAAGGTGTCTCCAAAGCGTGCTCGGAACGGATCCTTCAGAGGCAGTCTGACTGTGTAACGACCGTCAGCTTCCCACCGAAGACCGTTCTCAAAGAGCTGCTCACAGAGCTCGTCCTCATGAGACATTATGGAGGCTCGGAGTAATTCCTCAAGCTCCCAGAAGGACTGGAGTAGTTGCTGGAGCCCTTGCTCATCTATCGTCGAAGAGGTTAGCATCACTCGGGACGGGACACCTGGGATTGCTCTCTTGGTGTGGAAAGGACCGAAAATTACCCATCCGAAGACGGTTCGTTGTGCAACCGGCTGATCTTTACCTCCTCTGCGGATCCCCTCGATGATGATCCGACCATAAACATCAGCACCAAGGAGAACGTCAACTGTGGATGGAGTGGCGAATATCGGGTCAGCCAGTGGGAGATTTCGTAAATGAGGGCAATCCTCAATGTTCACCAATCCGGAGGGTGTCTTGATGCTGAACTTGCGGAGAACCAGCGCAGGCATCTCTAATGGCTCATGTTCATTTACAATGCCCTTTAGAGTTGATTGGTATCTTGAGTAGCAGGGTGCTGTTGCGTTGATAGTGCTGATTTGCATCAAACTCGCTAGTCGGGTGTTGTCTAACTTCTGAGCTAATCGATGACTGACGATGCTGAACTCTGAGCCTGGATCCAACAAGGCACGGGCCTTGACCATGTGTCCACCTCGTGACTGGATGGATAGGAGAGCTGTTGCGAGCATCACTGGTCATGAGACCTGATCCGATGCAGCGGGGGGGTCGGGAGTCGTCGCATCCTCGCGACGCGTCTTGCAAGGGCGTGTTGGCGCCGAATGTGAGTCTGAGGGTCGTTTCAAGCCACTAACTCCGTGGAGGAGAGAGTGATGACGTCGACCGCATGTTGAACAGCCAATTCGAGAAGGGCAATTTCGGACGAGTGCCCATTGCGGAGGCAATTGAGACAAAGTTGAGATCAATGAACTGCTCGAAAACGAGCGTTTAAGTCGAGATCTCGGAAATGATCGCAATAATTCAAGTGATGACGCACACCGCAACATGGGCATGGGAATGGAGCAGAAGATTTTGAAGCCATGAGCGCCTTGATCTTTCTTTCGGCTGGTGTGGGTTGGGACAGTTCATGTCTGTTTGAAGCTGCGGATGTTCAGACAGTAAAAGATGGCTCCAATTCCTTCAAAGTCCGGATACGATTCTCGACGAATGTCGACCATTGTTCAAAGGTTGCGTTCTCTACGGTAGATCCGAGCTCTTTCTCCCATTCCCGTCGTGTGGTCTCATCCATGCCGCGGTTGCCAAAGAATACCAACCAATCGTCCCAGTGGACGACTGGGCAGTCAAGATTCCGTAATGCATCGCGACGGCGGGTGGGCTCATCAAGGTTGTGCTGAAGAGCTTGGACGCTCTCCTTCTTGACTGCTTCTATATTAGCGATAGCCTTTAGATGTTCCTGTATTCGGATCCTCTTATTGTCAAATCGAGCCACAAGAAGATTCCAAGCCGTCAGATAGGTAGATTCAGACTCAATTGCAGTCTTGACATCCCCGCAAAGTGCTGTCCGGAGGTAATGAAATTTCTGAACGGCCGAGAGGCGTGGCTCGCGATGAATCAGTGCCTGAAACAGATCCCGGAAAGACTCCCAATCTCCCTGTTTACCTGAGAAATCCAGAATGGTGAACTTCGGAAGCTGTGCATGCGAGGCGGTTGAATCCGCACGGCTTACAGGAGCCCCAGATCCAGAGCATCATCATCATCATCATCATCGTCATCATCATCATCATCGTCATCGTCATCGTCATCCTCATCCTCATCCTCATCCTCATCCTCATCGTCATCGTCATCCTCATCCTCATTCGGCACCACCACCACCACCACCACCACCACGACCACCAGCCGAGAACGCTAAATGGCGTGCAAAGAACGGTTTTGAAAGAATAATTAAAGTTTGACCTTACTGATTTTAATGGAAGATTTAAATACGATATACATCAAACCTTTCTGATTATTGTCCGAAAAAGTGATGAATGCGATACTTGTAGTTTTTGAGAAAAGTTAATACAAAATGAAAAGGTATAGAGTATTCACACAATTGATCTTGAGACGTGGTAACGTCTCAACGCGATATATAGGTATAGTACACAGGTTTAGCATTATACGTTTAAATAGCGTGAGGCGCGAGAATACGGCAGTTCATCTTTTAAATTGAGGTTTAAAATTAGATGCATATAAAATATAGATAAAAATTCTTATAAAAATTTTATCACTGTTAGGTAATTTACAATTTAAAAACAAAATTTGCTTCAACACGTAAAATTATAATCTCTACGACAAAATGACCGAATTCGTTTCCATATTATTCTTTATTCATTGTGCAAAATCTCATGTTTTATTATAACAGACTGTGGTTCGTCGCGTCAGTCGTGATGTTAGATCCAACGTTGACACACCTAAACTGGTGTGGTAATCAAATTAGTATGCGACTACACGTATATGCTACGCGCATGTATGAGCCTCTAGTCCGTGTAAGTCGACTATATATATACAGCATGACACCCTCAAGAAAAAATTACTTGACCATGATCGGAGGAGAAGCAACTGTCTTCCTTAGATCATGAGTCGGACAGCGAATCAAAAGAGCGCGATGCAGTGCTGCAGTTACGAATTCCTTGGGACTTCCATACCAGTATATGAAAGCTTTGAACCTTAGAACCAGGATCAAAGGACAGGGTCATTACCAATCAACCAGCGTTCAAGGCTGTCCCAGAAGTCACATGGTTATAGCGGCCGCTATGGTGGTCAAGTGTATACACTTTGATCGGTTACTGGTACCGTAGTAACGTCAAATTTTATTTTCTCCATATGGTATAGATGTCAGAAAAAAGAATTTTTCCTTTTGATTAATTTTTTTGATATTTTTCTATTTATTTTTTTTCTCTGGGTCGTTAACCCGTTTATTTGTTTTTGCTTTTTTTTATTTTTGCAGGAGTAGACTTAATTTTGTTTATGACTGTTATCGAAAACCTTAGTTACCATGTCACCCCTTTAAATCGTACACGTGCGGTACTTCGCTCACTTAAGTACATCAAATATTCCTCGAACAATTGTTTTAATACAAATTACAAAATGCAGCCTAAAACTCCATTTTTTTTTTGCGTAACTGGAGATCGTTGGGCCCTGAATTGGGTCTGTGAAAATATTAATATCCCTATTGAAAGGAACTTATAAAATATAATAAAAAAAATTTTTTTTTCTCTTAGTAGGATTTTGCATCCGTTATCTTGAATTAAAAACAATACACATGATATATTTATTTAAATCTACAAGTTGTTTCTTATAAAAATTTTGTTGTTTTTTCTTTAACGTAATTTGTAAGCCAAAAAAAATTTTAATCTTTATCAAACTTTAAATTTTGTTAGCATTTATAGGTCACTTCTTCCACACAACTTTTTTTATATGACCTTATTGGCATTCGAACAGTTTATACAAAAATTTTTTCTATCTATTATCTATAAGTATTTATAAGATGCAGCAAATGAAACCTTCTTCTATTGTTATTGTTATTTATAAGGTGATCCCATTTAATTTTAAAGTTATATTATTGTATTTTATTAGATAATGTCAATCTTTTTAATAGTTTTATTGGATTTCATGATAATATAAGCTTTATTTTATAGTTTTCTATAAGTATATTCATGAAAATCTTATTAGTATTTATATGTTTTTACTGAATTTTCGAATTTATAATTTTATAGTTGCTTATGACATTTGCATTTATAATTTTTTTATATGTCTTCATTGGCACATGACACGTCTGCCTAATTTAACCTAGAGAATTGTTAGAACTGTGCTTGTTTAAATTGTTCTTTACCGTTGATAATTTATTACAGGCTTATAAGAAGAAGTTATCACCGCTAAAACGATAAATGGCATTAACGGCAGGTCGGAGTAGAACCTGATACCGACCGAGTAACAATTGAGTTGTTTGTTATTTACTTGAGTATTAATTGGTGTATCTTCAAATTAAAGGTTGAGCGCAATAGATATTATTGTTATGAACATCTATGCACAAGAAAAAAAAAATCTACCACTTTGTTTTTGAGAAAAGTAAGTAACGCAAAAGTAAAAGTTCATGTTTATAATATTTCCGGGTTACTTACTTTTCTAAAAAACAAAGCGATAGATTTTTTTCTTCTTGTGCATAAATATTTGTAATAATAATCTCTATTGCGCTTAACCTTTAATTTGCAGATACAACGATTAATACTTGAGTAAATAACAAAAATCTCAATTAGACAAGGACAACGAATCCGGCCTGCTCTTAAAGCTTTTAGCTATAGTGATAATAGTACATAAAGAAATAACAAAAATTATTAAGTGGATGGACGATTTACATACGTCAAAGAAGAATAGGAGAATTTAAAATATTTTATAACAGAATGATTTTTTTTAAATTGATTTTTTTCATAGATAATTTAATTAATTTTTCGAAGTAAAAGTTTTTATTAATACAAATTTTTACTATTAATGTTTAACGTTTTAAAGGAAAATCATTAAAAATAATGAGTTTATATTTTTTATTTATTAAAAATAGGTAATTTATATTAATATTATTTTGATTAGTAATTTTTTTTTAATAGAATTTCTATAGGTAGGATTTCATTAAATTAATTTGATCAAAATAAAAAAAATATAATTTTTATTAAAACTAATGAAACAAAATTGTTATTATTAAAAATTTTTTCGGGAAAATTATTAATTTTTTTATTTTATAGAAAAATTTAAATTAGTAATGAATCTAGTGGAGTAAAGAAATAAAATTAGTAAACCGCCAATTATAATTAAAATAAAATGAATGATATTCAATGATTGTTATAAAAATATTTGATGTTTATTGATCTAAAAATTGTTAAAGTTAATAAAATAAATCCAATAATTATAGGGTGAATAATTTTTTTTTTTCTATTATGAGGAATAATTCTGATATACATTATTAACAACAGTTATACATAAAATTTGTAAATGAATTGTTTTAAATTTAACTATATTTGTATTATAAAATTTAAATAAATTCTCAAAATTATGTTAGGATTTATAATGCTTTCTTTGATTATGTTATTATTTAGGATGTTAATTTTTATAATTCCAAATATAAACAGAATAACAGAATGATTTTCACCCCCCCCCCTCTTACTTTGAAAGTAAGCCGAGATGTATTGTGGTGAGGTTTGGAAAATGATGGATATTTTAAGTTTCATTTATTTTTAACCATTAAAAATTTTTTTCTAATTTGTTTGACGATTAGTGATCGAAGCACCGCATTCCATTGTTTTTCGTTACTTTTCCCCTTTATTTTTATTTGGATTTACTGTTTTACTTTTTTTTTTATTAAGCACATTTTTCTATTTTTTTTTCTTTGTTTATTTTATTCCATAAATCTCGATTTTATCATAAGTGGTCGGCCTATATTATTATTTACGGTTTCGTTTTTATTATTTACTTATATCCTATCCAGCCAGAGATCTAGTTACTGTAATTTTTCTTCCTTACTATTTCTTATTTCAATTAATGCTTCTGCAATAATTGTTTTCTTATATAATAATATAGTTTGATGGCGTTTGATTGACTTTAGCTGCTTTCTGATTTATAAAAAAAAAATTATTTATTATATTGTTTTACCGGTGTCACCCTTAATTTATTTTATCTTGTTTTCATCAATGTGGAACATGGATATACATTTATTCCATTTTGTAATATTTTGAGATTTTGAGCGTTCGCAAAATTACACCGCAGTCCCCCCTATAAATGAAATCGCATATTCATCGATTCCCCCTTAGTAAACATGTTCATTCACGACATTCGAAAAATCCCTGAGGAATATGTCGATAACTTTCACAAGCCATGTCGTAAATCTGACTTCCGCCCTACACAATGACGTTAGACTTCCCAACATTTCTTTAATGAAAGCCCGAACATATTCCTCTCGCGTGAATACTGCATGTGTACCCCCCTATAGTTGTTATTTTATTAATAACTATTTATATTTTCCCTATTATTTTAGTATCATTTTCATTTTGTAGTAGTCATCTTTTTATTATTCATTGTACACGGACCTTAACAAAAAGCATCCGGTTATATATCATCATAACGTGACCTTAACAAAAAGCATCCATATGGAATTCATTTTATTCATTTTGTAATTCATTTATATTTATGTTTGGTCGCAACATTATTCACTAAAAACATGGCCATGTCCCCCCGAATTAATAGAAAATCTTGTGTTGTATATCTGGCTTCCGCCCTATACAGTGACGTCAGATATCCCAACACATCGGTAATTTTCTACGCGTTTCCTTGTATTTCATTTTTTTATTTTTTAAAAAGTGCTCCTATAGAAAAACTAGTCCATTTGTATCACGCGATGTGCACTTTCACGATTCACCAAGACTCATCTTTCTCTCGACCATCTATTCGAGAGGTTCTCTCTATAGTGCCTTATTCCACCCCTTACATATATATCTCCCTATAATTGTTATTTTATTTATTATTTGACTGTTTATATTTATTTTCATATTCATATTCATATTCATATTCATATATTTTTTCATTTATACTCGAGTCGCAAAATTTATAGCCTCTTTTTGGTACCATGTTTTATATATAAAAGAAAAATGTTTTTCTTAGGTTCATTTAAAAAAAGAAAAATTCTAATTCAAGAAGTTGCGCGCGATTTTTGGGTGACACCGTTATATAGAAGAAAAAAAAAGAAAAATTTCTTTAAAATTTATCTTACTTATTCTACTGATATTGTAATATTTAAAGGAACAAAATTTTATATTTTGTATTAGACGCCATTTGTAGGACAAGTATTTACACCTGATTTACTATGTTTTGTTTTACCAATACTTTTTATATGATTAGTACAATGCATATTATTATTTAACGATTAATGCATCTTTTGGAACATTGATTAGTTTAAATTCTCAAAACTTTTATAAGTAATTCTTGTTTGCTTAAATCTACTATCATTTTTTTCAAATTTGCAAAGTGTCCTTCCTCTTTTTGAGATTAACAAAAAAAAATTTTAATATCGTGATTTTTTTTTAAATTGTTGCCAGCATTAATCTGCATTTAATGAAAAATTTTATAAAAGAAAATTAAATTGTATGCAATTTACACATTATAACTTTTGAATTGTTTGCAGTAATACCCAGAACAATTCAAATGCATTATATGATGGACAACGTTTATATGTTGAGCACATTGATATGATATCGTTTATATAAGATTTGTAGAAAAAATTTTTTTTTTTTAATTTTTATAGAAAATAATCAGATTTTAAACGAGATTCGAACACGTTGGCCTAGAAACCAAACTCAATTTCTTGGCAGCGATGGCTCACAATTAACTTGTTGGTTATTAATGTTGTTATAACTTTATTTGTTCATTATCATTCTTGCGGTGTTTACCGTTAAAAGTATGTAGTAATTCATTCTCGTGTTATTACAGAACAACAAAAGAAAAAGTTTAATCCTAAAGTCAATTATGAATCGCGAAAAATAGTTGCAATCTCCCTTGCTGGCATTAAGAACTTGAACTTGTAGACGATTTAGGTATATCCCAAAAAAACGAATAATTTATTATAGATAGATTCAATGTATCAAAATGAGGTTTTTATTTCACCTTCCCAAAAAAAAAAAACAAAAACAAAATATTCCAGGAACTAGAACATAGTGAGTTCCAATAAAGGTATCTCTTGTGATAATTACCGATATTTGGAATAAAATTTGAACTCAAACATTTTGTTGATTTTATTTTACTTTTATGTTAATGCGTTTGAATTAAATTCTTAGTGCGATTCATTATTGAAATACAAAAACTTAATTTCATTTAAAAGGGAAAAGCAAGGGAAAGGCTATAGGCGGGTTACCATAGTGAAATTGCCCCCTCTTAGAATTCTCATGGCTCATGTACCATTTGATGGAGGTTGAAAAAAAACTCCCACACACCAATTTTCAGCTCTCTAACCCTTGCGCATGCGCAGTAAAGTCAGAATAAGTGTTTTTTCGACTTTATTTTATTTTGACGTCCCTTTACATGGAAGACTCTTGCAAAAATATATAAGGGTAGGTTATTGTATGGCAATTAACCAAAAATTTTTGCAAATTACATAACCTTAAATATCAACCTTAAAATTGATATTTAAGATTTAAATCGTTACTTTCACACCCTCGCTATTAAGGTGCCAGATTTGAAATTGATTTTTTAAATATATTTTTACCCCTTATTAACGATAGTTATATTAGCTAAAAAAAAAAATGGTGTGCCACCCTGATTTTCTCAAAAAACCGATATTTTTGCACTTTTTTTCGTATTTCCTATAGGTTATGTTACAATCTAAGAATCCAAACAAAGATTTTTGGTGTATTTTATTCCCCTCTTTACGACGGTACTATTAGTTTTAAGGATAAAAGGCATTTGACCCTTATTTTTTGCAAAAAATCAACTTTTTTGCACTTTTTCCTATTTTTTATAGGTTATGTTATGAGTTAAGAGCTTGAATGACTTTTTTTTGCGTATTTTTTTACCACCAAAAAAAAAAAGCTACCACTACTACTATTACTATTACTACTTCTACTACTACTACTACTACTACTACTAATAATAATAATAATAATAATAATAATAAAAATAATAATAATAATGGGCAGTTGAATACCCTTACTTATAATAATCTCGTAGAATCTGAAATCTAGAAAAATCCAAATTAATTTTATAGAAAGATAATTTTTCTGCATTTCGCTATAAAAAATAAATTTTAAAATGAACAATTTGTTACATTAATAATTCTCTTTCCAATAATGTTAATATTATTTCAATACTATCAAATGAGGTTAAATAATAAATTAAATAAGGTTCAGTAATGAATTAAAGATTTACTTCAAAGAAAATTAGTCTCTTTATTTATATAAATATATTATTTTCTATTTGAATTAGGATACACATCTGGATAGTTTTTTAAGCATAACAAATGTTCATAATAGGAACTTTTTTTACTCATCATCGTCACTGTCTTCATTAATACATACTTGTATTTTATCATTAAGAAACATTTTAGAAAGAATTTCAGCTGGTCTTATGATTTTTGATAAATATCTTCCATGTGAAAGATAATATACTATTGCAGCAACGTGCGCACAACATCCAACAGTGCGGTTACCATTGGGACAATCGCAAAAATATCTGAGGATACTGGAATAACCAATACCATTTGGTTTATATTCAACGAATCATTTGTATTGTTTTTTATTTACATGTCTTGATTGAACTTCGAATTTAAGAATATTTTTATGTTCTATGGAATATCCTAGTTTCAAATTATTATTTGAATCTAACATTTCTGCTAGGTATGATATGGTCTGCTTAAGTTGATATGATCCTGTAAAAAGAATTTTCAAATCTTTTTCTGTTAATTCAGGAAAATCTGGTAAATCAGTCGAAGTTATGATCTGAAATGGTAATTTACGACGACACCATCTTTTCTCTGCCACTAATTCTGCTAGTGTGTTTTCAATATTCCTTCTCGATTGCATGGTATTAAATATTTCATCTTGAATGTCATGATCAGAATCTAAGCGTTTGCCAAATAAATTATTTAAATGGCAAGCAATTCTGCAATACAATCCAGTATCCTTCACCATTTTATTGTCAAGTTTGTGATCTAATAATCTGAATTTTTTTTTTCAATTCCATGTACTGCTTCAACAGCCCACCTTATTTTTATTACGAATCGTGTTTCATTTGATTCTTGTGCTGAAAATTGTGATTTTGAACCTTTGAGTTCAGGCATCAGAACAATATAACCCATATCTTCTAATTTCTTTTTAATATCTCGAAAGCCTCTGTCTAGAACAAAAATATCGCCTTTGCGGAGCAATTTCTGTAAAATTACTGGCATTGTTTCAAATATTTTCATTAAAATTGCAGCATCATTCATGTTAGCGAGATAAGGTCCTAACTGGTCAACAACATAGCCATTTGTTGAACATATTGTAAAGGGTTTATTGAGAGGAACTTTTTTTTGACCTGAATAGGATTTTCTCTGATACTCATTATTAGAGCTTTTCTCATGCCTTATATAAGTTCCATCACAAATTAAAATAAGTTGGTTGCCTGGATATAATTTTTTCGTCATTTGAGAAGTTTGGTTTTCAATCAAGTCATTTCTGTCTGCATTTTTTAATCCAAAATAATTTGGTAACACGTCTTTTTCAAAAGATGATAAGACTGAATGACAAAAACGAGATACTTGTTCGCTCTCGATATCAAATATTGAAGAAATAACTTGATTAGAGTTCCCTGTACGCATTTTAAATAAAAATACTACGATGGCTTGAATCACTGTTCTTGCACAGGAATCTTTAAGAGAAGTGAGTTGTAATTTAAGTTGGATGATCTGTGCCCAAGATAATCCTATAAACACTTTTAATTTTTTTTCTGGCATAACAAACTCGGCTACTTTATTTAATAACCTTTTATCTGTTTTTGCAGATATTGTACTGAGCATTTTTGATAATTCATTAACATCTAATGTACTACTGGTGGAAAAAATCTTCATTTTATTCAATTCATCTTTATAAAATATTTTTTTAATTATATGATCAGAACAGCATCTATTGCCATTTGGAATAAATAAGTTAATTTTACTGAAAACTTGAATTCTTGCTTCAAAAGGCACTAACATTATATTTGTGCGTTTATTGTATCCACAAATAAAACAATACTTATGTGTTGCAATCGTTCTTTGCATTTGTAATTCTATGAATTCTGGTTCTTCTTTTTCATCAACTTTGTACGACGAATCTGTATTTGTCTGAGATGATGAACTAATACTCATTTCAGATAATGATTCCGAAATATTAGATTTTTGAGAGAAAACATTTTCTGCAGTATCATCAGATATTTCAATTTTAGAGCTTGACATTTTTTTTACCACTTGCTTTCTACACGGATCACACATTACATCATTAATGAAAATATCTTCTCTGCCAGATACTACTTTTGCATATTCTAGTTCTGTTTCGCATTGAATTTCTTTTTTTGGACCATTTATTTTTCTTAAATAAATATTGCATATAGAACATTTTCGATCATCATATTTCATTTTTTTGTTAGCATTTCCTTCGCTATTAGATGCCATGCCTACTATTATCCAACAAAAAAATCACTTCTGAAACAATAAAAAATAAACAAATGTTTTTAAGAATCTAAATAATTTTCATATCTATATAAATTTCATTATCCTTTGTTAAAAATTTGTTAATTGTTTTAACAAACTATTTACAACAGTTATCATGAATAAATATAAAAATTAATAACGTCGCTAAGTACTTCAAAGATCCCAATTTTAACTTGGAGTTTTAGTTTTCAATCACACAAACATTATATAAATTTTTATGATAAAGCTTAACCGCTTAAAGCTTCTCAGAGTAATTATCAATTATTCCACCGAAATCATGCAACACACATGAATAAAGCTATATACAAAAGGTTACAAATAAAATAAAAACAAATTGATAAAACAAAAAGCTTTAACTTTCACATAATCTTAAGATTTAATATCTAAATGTCAAATCTATGTTTCAAGCGTATACTTGCAAATAGAAAAATATTTTAAAAAATATATTGTTTTTCAATTTTTAAATTTAAAAAAGATAGAACAAATCTACACAAAAATCTAAATAATTATCATATTTATATAAATAAATAATTTCATTATCCTTTGTTATTATTATTATAAAATGTAATATAAAATTGTAAAAAACTACTATTAGAATTACATTAGCAAATTACCACTTTGTAAACTTACTGTCAAAAACTTGTTAATTGTTTCAACAAACTATTTAAAGCAATAATATAAGAGACAAGAGCCAAAAGAAAACAGGACTCTTCATAGCTTTTGTATTGACATTCTGACTTATAAAATATATATATATATATATATATATATATATATATATATATATATATATATAAACCTTATTCCATATTCGTTTTGTATAATGATAAAGGTAGTTGTTTTGACAATTATTCATTATTTAAAAAAAATAATTTTGAATTCATTGAACATAATTTCAATTTATGTTGTGCATAAGGAATTTGTTAATTTTGTAAGGAGAAGAAATTTAATTTCAAAATTGAACTTAATTTTGTAATTTTGTATTACATATCCAATCGATCATAATTTTTATAATTAAAATCAATACAACAATAAACACATCAACAATTTCAACTACAGTTATGCTATTGAATACTAGTGTTGACTTGTTCTAATTTTGTTGGTAAGCGCGAAAATTCAAAGTCAATAAATGGTTATTTCTTTTCGATTTTTAAATGCCTGCACGTTGTAATAATTGTAGAAAAATGCGTATTTACACTTAATTTTCTAAGAATAACGTAAAATAGCAGATTTTAGTAGAATCGAAGATTTAATTTACTTTAATTTTTGGGTCTTACAAAAGCAAAAGAAATTCTTACCAACAATGAAAAATGCTTCATGTTTCTTGACAGGAATTTACTCGTATATGATTGAGTTTAATGTTCATGATTAAAAGAAAACTATTTTATTTTATTTTTTTTTACAAAATTAGGTACATCTAACTTAACAGGATAAAAGACACGTTGGTACTAATAGTCAAGTATTGTTTTAGTTTTCAGAAAGCTTTGGTAATTGGTATGTAGTAAAAGCAGAACACTTTAAATTAAAAAGAAAATTTTTTAATAGCTTTCGGTATCTTTTTAAGCATTAGCTATGCTTGTTTTGAGAGAAAGGTTTTTTTTTATTGAAAATTACAAACAATAGTAAACCGTTTAGATAACTGTTATTTGATTTCGATTTAAATCAAGAATAAACTAAATACATAACCACATTAGTCATCCTTGAGCAAATGAATTGGAAAAGAAAATTGTTTTCCTCATCAAAAACAAAACTATCATAATGTTAGAATCTCATTATTATTTTATATCATTTCGTTATATTCTTTTATTAATGCAGTTTACTGTGCAAACAGCAAAGGAAAAACGACCATTCCTAACTAAAAGACAAGCTAAAAAAGAAACATTGGTTGAATATTTGCTAAACTAATAGATGATTATTAAGAATATTTTTGAAATTTTCAAGTATTAGATGAAAGTTTGTACTAATTCAATTTGTCAACATTGGTTGCATTTTTATTTGATTAATTTAAAAAAAAATTCTATTAAGGTGGCGCAGATGACTTAATTTCGAGTAACTAAAAAAAAATCAAATTTAATTCAAGTTTTATCAAGTTGTGTACATCAGTACTGAAAATAATTCGTTTTTTTTTTCTTTTTAATTGATTTTAGAAACGAACATTCGTTTAGAATAGTTATTACGCTTTTTTACAAATCTTCAACAGAATATAATTCATTAGCTTACTTTAGTTTTAATTGAACCGAGTCTACTGTGAATTTGTTGATATAAAAATAACACTGCTTTGAGAAATGAAAAATTTTAATTAAAATAGCTGTTATATTACACTCCTTTTTAACAACAACAACAAAATTTTCACATTGAAAGTTTTAACATAGCAAAAATAGCAACAGAGACAAGCAAGAAATCCTTAGCTTATATTGATGTTAAAATTTATTTTAAAAAGAAGTTATTAAGTGTTGAGGCAATTTATTTCTACTGGATGTTACATTATCTCCGTTGTATACACCGAGTAATATTTTTCTAGGACTATCTAAAATGAGTCGACCGTTTGACAATCTCAAGTAACCAACACACCGGTTCAGATAGCACGAGATTGAGCCGGTCTGTGGCACAGTCGGTAAGAGCATTGGATTCGTATTCTCGGGGGACCGTGGATCGAATCCCGCTCGCGGCTGTTTTTCAAGCAAGCACCTCTGTTACATGTGCTTTGTTCCTATGAACACACTTACGAGCTCCGTCGTTAAAGGACGAAAAGTAACTCAGTTGCTTAAGGCAGCTGGCTTGCGTCCTAGTGGATCGGGGTTGTGACTCCCTGGGAAAACTGGGAAAAACAATTTTCGTAGTTTTCCGTGGGGAAGAGAACCCGAAGAACACAAAACACAAAATAGAGAGTTCTTCGGAACAACACAAAAATTAATAATAAAAAGTCCCTTCGGGGCAAAAAAATTGATGATGGCCTATGATGAAAAATCAAAAGGCCAATTAAAGAGAAAGAAAGAAAGAAGAAAGAAAGATAGCACGAGGCTACATGTTTTTGAGCGTTTCGAAGTTATGCTGACGCTGTATGTGAATTTCCGTTGAAGAGATATCATGATACTCGAGTAAGTTGCTGCGCGTTGGAAGGAGATTTGAGTTCGATTCCCAAGCCTAAAAGAGTTATATTTCACTTTACTTTGATTTCAATGTGTTAAAATTTGTCTTCATTTACGCTGACGAGTTAAAATGATATCATTGTAACGGTTCTTTACTATCCTAAAATATTAATTTTCTAAAATTGTTAGTGCTGACTTTGTCTCTCTAATGCAAGTAGAAACAAAAGTTTTAATTTTGACACCGCTCGCTTTTGGTGGGAATTTCTTGACATGCCAGATAACGTATAATTGACTCGAGATAATTCGTAACTGATGCAATTTAAATAAAGTAAATTTTGCTAGTACAATAGCGATGAATTTTATCTTATTGCCCTTGACTTTATATTTTTGAAAAAGATTAGTTTTGATTTTAATCCTTCTTTTTCTTTTCAAAAAATGATGGCCGGTGGCTGTGAAGTATTTTATACTAAGAACGTGATTGGTGTATTGAATAGAATCATATCATTACCGAAAAAGAAATTTGATTTATTAAAATTTTTCTATATAAAATATTTGATTGAGAATTTAGTAATAAAAATCATAGATGAATAACCAAATTATATTGAGTCATAGCTTTATTTTTTTGAATAAAAATTATTAATATAAACATTGCCAACTTCCACTCACGAAAATTTGCGTTTTTTTTGTGTGAAGATGTCGAGAGTGCGAAGAATCGCCCTGCATTCATTTGTTATTGTATATTCAAAATTAGAACATGATAACAATCCTATGACATCTACACTGAGAGAGAAGTTCAACAACTGTTAAAATATCTGCATATTTGATTTTAGTTTTGAAATTTCTTAATACTTATTTTATTATATATTAATTATTAAGATATATTTTTAAAGAATAAAATATCAAAATTCAATTTCAATATTGAGATATGTTAAAATTTCGATTCTACATTTTAATAGTTAATATGTAACGATTAGATGTGAACATATGTTTATTACTCTAAGCGCTTACTCTAATGACGGCTTTTTTTAAAAAAAAACATTAGTCTCATCTAGGAAAATTGATGGAAAAAATATCATCTTGAAAATTGCCATTTGACTTTAGTAGGTATGTGCTATTGAAAAAATATTAATTTATATATAATTAAGTGAATGGCATCTATTTATTTATAGATCTCAAAAAACCTAACTTAAACATTTCAGAAATTCGAAGCATTCTACAAAAAATTTAAGAAGTACGCTAATGCTATTTCATCAGGAATCAATATAATTTATACACTTGCTGTCAAACTTCAATTAGAATATTCTTTCAGATTGTTAACTCAAAAAGGCTTAAAAGATGAGATGAAGTATGGATATGTTATCGGTACAGTTGTAAAATCTAAAATACAAAATAAAAATAAAATAAAAGTTACTGAAATATCACATATTAATGTTAAGGCGACTTCGGATTTTAGGTTAGGTTTTATTTTTGAGTTTACAAATTACTCTTTTAATATGTAAAATTTTTCAGATTTTTTAATTTTCCACAATTCTACGGATTATAATAAATGGTGGAAAATTAAAAAATTCAAAAAATTTTAGAAACTGAAAGAGTGATTTGTAAACTACAAAATGAAATCGAACCGAACTTCCGTAGTCGCCTTAATGGAAATTTGTACAAAAAAAATTCAATTATATATCTTTCAGTTATATACTTGTAGATGATTCCAAAAATATTTATTTTATGCATAATACGTGTATAAAATTAGGTTTTAATGTTCACATTGTCACGGTATTTTACCGTGTTTGAATACCGCGCGAGTAGTAGATAATATACGACGCGTGCGCGGTCATACAAGCCGTCAGAGTTACGCGAAGAAATACGTAACTTACTGATCATCAATGGAAGAACGCGGAGTCGACCACGAGGCGCGGGAGACCTTTTCCTGCTGTCGTTGAGAGCACATTGCAATAGGTGCAAATAGCCGATAACTTTTGTTAGTGCATTTATTCCGTGTCAAGACTCGTGCTTCTATACGAACCGTGAGACACGTGCATTATCAAACCCAAGGCGTTATACTGATTAAGGAAGATAGCGGCCTTTGTTCGTCCAGAGACGATTTCTCGAGAGCGGGCTTCGACTAGCTCCCGCGACCAGGATTGCTGCAGCGTCGGGACCGTGAGTAAACGAGCGAGCCATCAACGTAGAGTCTTCGGTGTAAGAGAAGCTTCTCGACGTTATTGTAAGTAATTGTAAGTTTTGTAAAGTAAGGTTTCTTTCTTCGCAGAAACTTTACGTTATAAAGTGCGTGCGTGATATTACTTGTGTTATAGCGCAATTTAGTTCGCGTCGCGTCCTCCCCTATTGCTATCTTTATTGTAAATTCAAATATTGTCATATTAGTTAGTTGTTTCTTTTACTTTATCATTTACGTTTTAATTCTTGATTTTGTATTTTTCTTTATTACTTTTAATAAATTCACTTTAAATATAAAATCTTTATTTTATCTCAGCTGTATGTGCATATCATATAATAAGCCTGTACCAGTTGCTTACCCCGACGCCTCCGCGGTCCTTATTTTTATCATAACAAAACATATATATTTTCTATATAAAATATTGAATTGGTTTGACTAAGAAAGTTAAATCGAATAAAAATAAGGAGAACTGCGCTAGCGGCATCGCGTCTCTCGATCAGGTAAGAGAGAGAGAGAGAGAGAGACGCGCAGCGACGAGCTGATAGAAAAATCCCCCGTCGCACATCAATCTAAAATCCTAGCTAGCTTTGCTGGAGTCTGTTCATCATATTTAATATGAATTCTAACAGCTCCGTATTCTAACAAAAGTATATAGATTTAACTTAAAAATTAAATGGAATTAAAATCTAATTTCTTTTGTAACGTGTAGTAAATTACCGTTACAAAATGGCGCCCAACGAATAGATGCGTCAACGGGATCAGGCTTTTACGCGTTGTCTAATAAATGGAAATTCGCAAATGGCGTCGAGCGCGTAGCTGGCGTCGACGCAAACAGACTTCGCGTTGTTCATAAGAGACTTTATATTAAAGATGGCGTTTTGCTATAAAGTTTAATATTCAAGATAGCACGTGTCAAGAAATTTTTTTCTTTTGAGAATCGAATTTTTCTTACTCGAAGACAAATAAATTTAGAATTGACGTTAAAATTTTCTTTCACGTTTCGTAAAATTAAATGATTATTAAATTGTTTTTTTTTGAAAAATTAAATAGTGGACATTTCTCGAAAAATTGCTATTTATCTATTGAAATTTTTTTTGTCGTTTAGCTGTTACGAATTCCTGTCCCCACGTGTCCCAGCGAAAATTCTATTTACTTTCATAACGCGCAGACATTCTCGCGCTTCAAAAGCATAGTGACAGAGATAAAAGATATAATTCTTTATGTCTTACAGTTCGTTTTATGTGAAAAAGCGAATAGGCAGTTGAGATTTTCTAAGAATCGGAATAGCGCGTCGTTGTGTATAAACCTCTTACCGATCAGGTCGTTAATAGTATATTACAAATTTTTATGGTGAGAGAGAAACATTGATTTCAGCTGGTGAGAGAGAAACATTGATTTCAGCTGGCGAGGAAGTTGAAATTAATCTAGTTGAAAAATAACCCTTTAATATAGGATAATTTAATATCATTAACATTAAAATTTTTTTTGTATTTTGATATAATATTTAATTGAATAAAAATAAAAATTTTTTTTTATACATATTAAAGGGCTAGAAAATTTTTTTCTTGCATAACAAGTAAAATTTCAAATTTTTATTTTTACACATAGTGGGAAATTTGGTTTTATATATTCTCTCTCATCAACAACTGCCAACTCGTAGCGCGGCAATCGACTGGCGCTGTGTGTTGTGGAGGAATTTTAGAATTTTCTCGAAGACTTTAAATTAGCATTGATTTCTACACTACACGTTAGATACACATGTATAATAAATAAATTGTCCCTACACAGTTAGGTGTGCATTTTTAACAAAAGTTTAAGATCGCACAGATTTTTGGATTTAGTCATATATATTAAAACTTTGTATTGTAAATTGACTAATATTACAAAATTTTGTTTAGTAATATATCGCATTTATAATTTAATAAATTAATTGTAATTACTCAAAATTCTAGTATAAATCCAAAAATCAAAACAATTGAATTTTAATGTATCTACATATTTAATAAATTTTAACTGTTACGTATGTACATGGTCCTCTTATAACCATATACAAACGATCAGTAATATAATTTTCTTTAGAAAAATAAGCATCGTACACACACACACAGTGAGCGTTAGTGAAACAGCGTGCGACTAATATAAATAGAAAATATACCAAGAAAGAAGATAGTAATATTTATCAAGATGGCTACACAACAGATAACGGTCGACAAAAATCACAAAGCTGCCGCTATAAAGGTCCATAAATGGGCATCATGCTTGTCTGAAGATGACTCAATAGATTCGCTTCAAACATTAGAATTGAAGCAAGAAGGGTTTCCTTTCGAACAAGCAAACCGATTAGTTCAATGGCTATTAGGTAATTATACAGCGGTGGACTTTGAGCAATCAAATCCTACAGAGGACGAAAAGGCGACACGACAACGCCGCCTTTCGGTCAGGAAGCAGTTCATCGAAAGAACCATGTTCGAGAAAACAGGATCTACCATCTATGATGATAACTTAGATCCAAACGAGGAACACCCACTCACCATATTGGCAAAGGACCCAAATGTGGCACAAAATTTAAACGCTACTTTAGCAAATATTGCCCAAAACAGAGCGCATAACGTTCAGACGCAAGATAACAGGCAAAGTGCTCTGCAAAGTACGCCTAAAAATAATACAGAAACAGAAAGATTCCCAGGAATACCAAGGGAGTTATTGAACTATCTGGAAGCACTGAATAGACAAGTGGCCACGCTAACACAAGAAATGGCATATTTCAGGCAAAAGCCTAACGAACCTGCGTATCCTACGTCGTCAAGTACTAGGCTATACGACCAGCAAAATCAGCAGAATGCAGGACGTAATGCACACGTTGGATTTCAAGATACATTCAGCATCATTAATAGTCGCAGTAGCAGTCCCATAAGGGGTAATGATAATACAATGCCAACAGGTGCTGCGGGGCAGGCACAGTCGCGGGGGAGGGGACCCCTCACACTGCAAACAGTGCGACGGATAATGCTAATCTGACCAGGCAGAGTGACCGTCCAGCAAATGCAAGTAAAAATACAGACGTAGGTCACATAGCACGACGCTGGAATGTTACATTTTCTGGCGAGCGAGGCCAAAGTATAGACCTCTTTTTAACTAGAGTTGAGGAGTGTCGAGCGCTGGCTAAACTTAGCAAGAGCGACTTATTATCCTCGCTCTCCGAACTGTTATCAGACGTAGCATTCGTGGAATACTTGGGCTGAATTTAAAGAAGCTGCGCTACGTTGGTATGGACATAGTAGACGCTTTCAACAAAGATTGCGATCTGAAGCAAACAGACGCACACAAGGTAAAGAAGAACCTGTACGTGATAATATAACGTGCCTACAAGCAATCATATTAAAACAGATTCCATTACCAGATTTAGGACAACAACTCGATCTACTGCACCACAATCTCTTACCTGAGATTCAACGTATGGTAAGAAGAGATGAGATTGTGGATGTGGAGTCACTCCTAGAAAAAGCAGTTGAAGCTGAACTAACAATAGATGCAGAGAGAGCATATAAGTCACCTCCTCTGCCGGAACACTCTTTATTACCTGACGTAGCTTACCGTCCTACGCCCAAACGAAAAGAGAATAAACACCAGGTCGCCGCAATACAAGAAAAACCACCGGCATCCGAACAGTTTAATATTGCTAAAATGATGATGCAAATAATCTCTCGGTTAGATAAGATGTCTGAAGGCAGAGACAGGCAACCTGCACCTCATAATATAAATCAGTCTGGACAAGCTTCGCCAAACACACTACGCAAAAACCCTTACAGAAATCAACAAAATTCTAAGAGACCACCACGAAACCTAAGCAAGGGAATGGTTACTCTGAGCAGCAAAGTCAAAACCAAAAGGAAAATCAGACAGAAAACCCAAATAGAGATAAGGCCAACATGGGTAATCAAGGAGGTACAAGAAATCGATACCCCAACCTCAGTTGTTACCGCTGTGGTCTACCTGCATATACGCAATGGTCTTGCCCCCAATGTGCGGGAAAAGGGCAAGGGAACAAGTAGACGAGGTACCTACTGTTCCCAACGAGGACTACGAGACCTCAGAACTCTCTACTAGAAAGATGGTAGACAAGGAGTTACCGGAAACTTTAGTAGCAGAGCAGAGCGAGTCTCGCACTTGTCAGGCAGAGACAAGTGAACAGGAAGAACATCTGCAATCAGATATTGATGATGAAGCTCGATGGTGGCTTACGGTAGTGATCGGAGATTACCGTATAAGGGCCTTATATGACCCAGGTGCATCACGTACGGTCATGAACTCTACGGGCTTGCAACTAGCAGCAGCCTGCAACGTGCCTTTGATACCAGCTACGGGTAGATGTGCCAAAGTAGCAGATGGTAGATCATGCTCGTTAGTAGGTTATGTTGACCTCCCATTTACAGTAGGCGGAATTACGAAGACAATCGGTGCTGCGATCATGCCGACCCTAGATGAACCATGTTATCTAGGAGGAAATTTTATTCGAGCATTTAAGGCTATGTTGGACCCTTGTGAAAATAAACTTTCTCTTAAGGGTACTAATGTGAAAGTAAATTTAGAAGTGGCAGCGCTCAGTCAGATGCATGTTGCAAAGTTAGAATCAGTAGGTTTAGCTGATGTATCAGCCGCTGATCGAGCTCGTGTTAAGAGTTTAGTGATAGAAATCTTAGGAGAAGATGATACTCCTATAGGCTGTACGAACTGGATCGAGCATGAAATCGATACAGGATCTGCTCGGCCAATTAAACAGAAATATTATCCTGTGTCTAAGAAGGTCGAAGAGTGGATGCACGAACAGGTCAATGAAATGCTTACAGCAGATATTATCGAACCCTCAATGAGTGGCTGGTCGAGTCCAGTGGTCAGGGTTAAGAAGCCAAATGGCAAATTCAGGTTTTGTATCGACTTTATAAAAGTTAATGCAGTTACAAAACCTGATGCATATCCATTGCCAAGAATGGATGATATCTTGCGTAAACTGCAGAAAGCAAGATACATCTCTACAATGGATTTGAGCAGTGCTTATCATCGAATTAGGATGAAAGAAAACTCACGTGCTCAAACGGCATTTACAGTACCTGGCATGGGTCTTTTCCAATTCAAACGTATGCCGTACGGCCTTAGCCACGCTGGCGCGACCTTTCAAAGATTAATCGACAAGGTCATAGGTCCAGAGCTCGAGCCTTATGCATTTTCATATCTAGACGATATCATTGTCACAACTGAGACGTTCGATGATCATATGAAGTGGCTCGAGAAGGTATTACTGCGCATCAAAGCTGCAGGTCTCACGATCAGTCATGAGAAAAGCATATTTTGCCGAGAAGAGGTAAAATATCTGGGTGTTCTAGTGAATAGAGATGGTTTTAAGCCAGACCCAGAAAAGATTAAACCCATTATTGAATACCCAGCTCCTAAAAACTTAAAACAGTTGAGACGTTTTATGGGTATGGCTTCGTGGTACAGGAAATTTCTGAAAGACTTTGCTACGTTAGCAGAGCCACTGACCAGACTTACAAGAAAGGACTGTAAGTACGTATGGTCAAGCGATCAGGAGATTGCTTTCGAGCAGATAAAAGCTTTGATAGCATCTGCTCCATTACTGCACCGTCCACAGTTCGACTTGCAATTTGTCGTACAGACAGATGCAAGTGACTCAGGCCTAGGAGCGGTACTTTTGCAAGTTGTAAACAACGAAGAGCGAGTGTTAGAATTCGCTAGTCGCACCATGTCCAGTGCAGAGCGAAATTACAGCGTTACAGAACGAGAATGCTTGGCCGTCATATGGGCAGTTAAGAAGTTTCGCTGTTATATAGAAGGCTACGATTTTGAGGTCATAACGGACCATAGTAGCTTACGTTGGTTATGTAACTTACATAATCCAACGGGCAGGCTAGCGCGATGGGCGCTGGAGCTGCAGGGTTATTCTTATACCGTGGAGCACAGGAAAGGTGCTCTGAATTACGTGCCCGATGCGTTATCACGCATGCACGAAGATTTATTAGAATGCGACTCACACTTAAGTGCACTAAGCTGGGCTTCGCAAACTAACGATGATTGGTATAAGAAACTTCTCAATCAAGTATTAAGTAACCCAAGCGACTTTCCGAGATGGAAAACAATTGGAGGTCAGTTATATCGCTATGTACCGGACAGGTTCACAGAAGAAACGCTAGGAGACGATAATGCATGGAAAATCGTAGTACCCAAAGAACATCGAGTAGAAGTACTGTAAGAATGTCACGATGAGCCAACAGCTGGTCATTTAGGCCGAGATAAGACTACAGCTAGAATAAAACAATATTATTATTGGCCATATATTGAGAAAATGGTATCTCAATATGTCAAGAGCTGTGAGGTCTGCCAGCAGTGTAAAGTAGAACAAAAATTACCTGCTGGCTTAATGGGCAAGAGAGAAGTATCAGGCCCATGGAAAGTGGTAGCAGGTGATATAACCGGCCCTTTCTCAAAAAGCAAACACGGCTACCAATATGCGTTGATCTTTAAAGACGTGTTCACTAAATGGGTAGAGTGCATACCGATTAGAAAAGCAAATGCACCTACGATCTTAAAATCACTAAAAGAAAGAATCGTACTAAGATTTGGTACGCCAGAGGTCTTCCTATCTGACGATGGCTCAGAGTTCAGGAATCAAGTGATAGATAAATACCTGAACGAAGTAGGAGTATATCATAACACTACCCCTACTTACCACCCTTAGGCAAATCCGGTCGAAAGGATAAACCGGACTATAAAAACAATGATCACCGCATTTATTGATGAAAACCATCGCTCTTGGGACGAAAAACTGCCAGAATTAATTTTCGCATACAATGCGGCCAAACAAAGCACTACAGGTACTAGCCCTGCACTGCTAAACTATGGTCGACAGCCAGTCCCTCCTAAATTATTAAAAAGGAAAGAAGATAAGGCTGCTCAAGAGGATGAACAACTACGAGAAGTGGATAACTGGCGGGAGCGTGTAAGCAAGTTACCTCTGCTACACGATCAGGTGATCGACCGTGCGCAGCTGACAAAGCAAAAACAGGCCGATGTATACGACGCAGGACGAAGAGAAGTATCTTATAATGTTGGTGATTTAGTATGGAGAAGAAATACTTTCTTCAGCTGTTCAAGGTATAGCTAGCAAATTAGCGCCGAAATTTGTAGGTCCTTATATGATTACGGCTAAATGTGGATCAAACACATACAGATTACTAGACATCGATGATAATGCTTACGGTCCCATACATGTGGAGCAGCTAACACCATATATTGCAAGACAAGAAGACGAGTCACCGCCTCTACCACCGTTGGAACTAACAAACGAAAATGAGAAGATGAGCTACCCGTCTCCTGCGTTCGACGCGACTCCGTGTGTTAACGGAGGATCAGGCTAAGATTGCGAGCGACCGCCTGCGAGCGGTGTACCTACCCCTAACGAAAAACCGAATAGGAAGTGAGGCCGACCACGCAAGACAGCCGTCGTCGTAATGCGTACAACGAAGCGTATGCGCCAAGCTGAGCCCGAACCGATCAGGCGTAAACGAGGTAGGCCTAAAGGTTCTACAAATGAGCGTGTCAAAAATGTAATCGACTTTTCACCGAGGAAAACGCGAGCGCAGCGAAATATTACATTTGATGTATGAAGTTGGCTTAACATAACAGTCACACACCTCCCGCGCGTTGTACAGAGCAGCTAACCCGGTTATGCTGCGTCTGGCGGAGGGGTGTCACGGTATTTTACCGTGTTTGAATACCGCGCGAGTAGTAGATAATATACGACGCGCGCGCGGTCATACAAGCCGTCAGAGTTACGCGAAGAAATACGTAACTTACTGATCATCAATGGAAGAACGCGGAGTCGACCACGAGGCGCGGGAGACCTTTTCCGGCTGTCGTTGAGAGCACATTGCAATAGGTGCAAATAGCCGATAACTTTTGTTAGTGCATTTATTCCGTGTCAAGACTCGTGCTTCTATACGAACCGTGAGACACGTGCATTATCAAACCCAAGACGTTATCCTGATTAAGGAAGATAGCGGCCTTTATTCGTCCAGAGACGATTTCTCGAGAGCTGGCTTCGACTAGCTCCCGCGACCAGGATTGTTGCAGCGTCGCGACCGTGAGCAAACGAGCGAGCCATCAACGTAGAGTCTTCGGTGTAAGAGAAGCTTCTCGACGTTATTGTAAGTAATTGTAAGTTTTGTAAAGTAAGGTTTCTTTCTTCGCAGAAACTTTACGTTATAAAGTGCGTGCGTGATATTACTTGTGTTATAGCGCAATTTAGTTCGCGTCGCGTCCTCCCCTATTGCTATCTTTATTGTAAATTCTAGTATTGTCATATTAGTTAATTGTTTCTTTTACTTTATCATTTACGTTTTAATTCTTGATTTTGTATTTTTCTTTATTACTTTTAATAAATTCACTTTAAATATAAAATCTTTATTTTATCTTAGCTGTATGTGCATATCATATAATAAGCCTGTACCAGTTGCTTACCCCGACGCCTCCGCGGTCCTTATTTTTATCATAACAAAACATATATATTTTCTATATAAAATATTGAATTGGTTTGACTAAGAAAGTTAAACCGAATAAAAATAAGGAGAACTGCGCTAGCGGCATCGCGTCTCTCGATCAGGTAAGAGAGAGAGAGAGAGAGAGAGACGCGCAGCAACGAGCTGATAGAAAAATCCCCCGTCGCACATCAATCTAAAATACTAGCTAGCTTCGCTGGAGTCTGTTCATCATATTTAATATAAATGCTAACAGCTCTGTATTCTAACAAAAGTATATAGATTTAACTTAAAAATTAAATGGAATTAAAATCTAATTTCTTTTGTAACGTGTAGTAAATTACCGTTACAACATTGAATCTTATAAAATAATCCTTCCAGAAAAGCGAATGATTTTCAATATTATAAGTATCATTCAAATATCTTACAAATTAAATATTATTAATTATAATTTATCTATGCACATTATATATTTTCGATAATCTTATTATGTTTAAGCTAATAGCTTCATATATTCACTATAAAACTATACGTATATTTAGAAAGAACATAATATTTTAACTATTAATATTTGTATATTTAATCAGAATCTACAATATATACTTCAATAGTTAATATACTAAATTAACAGTTATGAATTCCCTCTCTCAGTGTACTTCTGAATTACCTCTTTTTGAAAAAAAAAGAAAAATTGTACTATATATAGTGCAATAAGCAATAAATTTAGAAAATACCAATGTTATAAACTTTTTAGCTTATAACAGCACCATAAAATTTTAATCCATGAGCCTGGCAAGCAATTTTATAAGTTTCAAATAAGATTTAAAATATTTCGGAATATTTGAAAACAGATCGATAATACAATTTCGATAGTTTAATTTCATATCTAAAAAATTTCTCTAGATCGACAACTTGAAAATTTTCTTTAAATTATAGTGTAACGCCATAGTCAAAATACAAACAATAAAAATTTTTAATTCATATAATAATACAGGGATCGTATATCATTAATAAATGATTTTAAATAATAAACCAATTTGTCCATATGAATTTTGTCATTTTTATATTATTAAAATAATTTTCAATGAAATACAAAATTACTCGACAATTTCTTCATTGATTTCAACACTTATGTTTGTCAAAATTGTGTATGCAGTACTGTTAAAAGTTAAAATTGAAATAAATATATATATTTTCAAATATTATAAGGAAAATAATACTAATCGATAATAAACTAGCCCGAAAAGTATTTTTTTTTTAAGTTTGTTAATTTAAGTTTAAAATTAAAATTGAATCATTCTTAAAATAACAGCTTTTCTGCAAAACAAAATTTAAAAGTCTTTTGTTTGAAAAATAACATAATACCGTAATTTAGAAAATATAAAATAGAAAAATTCTTATTTTAATTTGTATTTTAAAAATAGAAATGATACACAAATCGTTGAGAATTTGAGCGATTTAATTTCTATATATTTTATGAATTTCATATTGTTGAAAACATTATTAATTTTTAAATAAATTCATTCGTTAGCTATTGAGAATTTTGATTTCTTATGTTCTTAATCATGGACAATTTTACATGACTATGTACAGAGATCAATTTTGGAATTCACTCATGATATATCTTGGAAATCAGAGACGATATTTAAAGGTTAATATAAAAATTATATATACAAAAAGCTATATTTGTAAAATAATTGTTAATTTTGTAATAGTTTAAATTATTTAAATTTTGAAAATGCTTGTATGCTTTTAAGATTTAAGAAGTCTAAGTAATAATAAAAGTTTACTATTTCTTCAATTTTCTTAAATAATAAAAAAATGAATAAAGTAATAATGTTTCATTTGTATGGGATTTATTTTTCCCGAAGTTTTTCGTGTCTTATGTATTGAATGAATTTAATTAATGGCGTATAGGCTGTTCTGATACATTAATATATAACATTAATTTCTTTACTGATGTAGATATTGATAGATATGCAACTAGATGAAATTTCCAAAAATATATAATAAGTAAAGATATGTCTTATTTAATAATGATCTTATTCTGCATAAAAAAGATAAGAACAGAGAATGCTGTCAAATTTAAGATGCATACGTGATCAAGATTTTACGAAATTTATCAAGATTTTAAAACAGTTCAATTTCAAATAACCAGTATTAAATGTTTTTAGACTTTTCTTTTTTTTGTGAGATATATTTTTAAAATATTTAATATTCCTCATAATATTTGATTTTGCATTCCAATATTATTTATGGACTCAAAAAAAAGTTATTTTTACACATTTTATATGGCAAAAAGAAATAGTAATTGGCACCTCCGTAGCCATATCCACATCTACCCTATTATTTTTCAATAATAAACAGAAAATAATAATACTATATCTACAATCAATCATTAAAAATTCATAGATTCAGATTGAATATAGGGCGCTCTGACGCATGGATTTTCTAGTTTAATAGAATTCACTGTTTGAAACACAAATATTCTTAAAAAACTTTCTGAATACGATAATCTTTTCCTCTTAAAGCTCCCAAACACTCAGTTTCTACTGGCAACACAATTAATCACGAAATTTTTATGTATTCGAAAACGTGAAAAATTTTCATTACTACATAGTGCTAACTTCTCGATTTCATTTTAAAATGAGACGAAATATTTTTATTTCCCACCTCGTGACGATAAGTGAGAGATATTTTTCTCAAAATCATTGTTTATTTATTTGCGTGTTTACTCCCTTAAAACTAATGAAAGTCACTGACTTGTGCTTATTAAACTCGTTCTAATAAATATTTTTTTTTATTACCAATTTAAATTCATTATAAGAGAAAACGTTCGTTCCTTCGAAACCTGTGAAATTATTGACCCATACTTATTAAGATTTTTTTTTGTTTTATTATTCTTATTTTCATAAAGATTTTGAAATTTTTACTTGATTTAGTATTTTCTATTGAGGTTAATAATATTAAAAAAAAGATGAAAAATAATTTTATTTGATATCATATGATATGCATGCATGCAATGCACGGTACATAAATAGCATGTTGAAATTTTCATATGTGTATTTTTATATTGGTTGAGCCCGATCGTGGGCATAAATTATTTATGGTTGGACCAAATTATGATCAAAAGATTAAATTTGTCAAAGAGGGAAATTTTACCCTATTTGCTTGGGAGGTTAACAGAAAAATTCATTCTATAGTAAAATGCCAGGCGTTTATCAGCAAAACTCTTGTAATTTTTATTGTAAAAATTTTAATTTTAAGACGAGAAAAAAAGAAAATCTAAAAATAATTTTTACATTTAGATAGCGAAAATTCCGATTTCCGATATGACCCGTAGCTAGAGAAACAGAAATGCTTGAATTAAAAATTATTTGTTCTTAAAAAGAAAACGGTTTTTGTTTCCAAGCATCCGGAATAGCAAAATTATGAAGACAAATAATTTTAATATGATGATTATTATTAAAATAATTAACTCTTCTGAAGTGCCATAGAAGAAATGGAAAGATTCATTACTACACCTTGTAGTTATCTTGATATTGTTAACATTTGATGGAGTTTGGAATTTTACGTGAATGAAAAGGAAATCTTTTAATTTTAATGCAAGTCGATGAATCATGTTCAAAAGTTTTGTTTTTGTAAAATACATTTTTAACTGACTGTAAAATTTTGTTTGAATTTCTCGTTACAAAGAAAATGAATTTAACAAGAGCCAACTATTTTTTTTTTATTTTAATTGACTTGAAATCTTCGACAGGCATTTGTAAAGACAAAAACTACTTTCAATTATTACCATGAATAACAGAAGGAGTGTTAATCTGCTGAGCGAGGAAGAATATTTCATGATTACTTCCATTTAATTTTTAAACAAATAATTGTTGATGAAATTTTCCTAACACGAGACTCTACCCTAAAATTTTTTTAATTTTATGCCTGAATTTAAACGTATGAATGAAATTTATTTTAGCAGTATATATGCAACGAACCTCAAAACGAGTTACTTCACACTGCTGTGGCTATTTGGCACCATGATAAAATAAGAGAAAAACATAATCAAAGAAATTTACTATCAACCTCTATTAGAAAAACATTCGTAAAGAATAACTAGTTTTATACAAAACTTGATTTTATATATTTTTTTACTAAAATTTTGAATATTTTATTTTTTTTTTTTTACAGAAGATTTTAAGTTTCTTGAAGAAAGACACTTAGACACTTTTAACCAACTATAACTTTTACATTGTATTATATTTTTGAAAACTTCATTTTAAAATTTTAATGCACAAACAAAAAAAAATTATTTTAATATTGAATATTTTTCTCTCTTAATATGGTTTTTATATTCTTATTTTTTTTTCTCCCAAAATATTGAACACTCTTATTTTACTCCTTCCCGACGGGTCGCGAGATCAACCGCTGAACACGTACGTGTCAGTGCGTCAAGCGCACGAAACAACAAAGATTCCGCTTCTTTTCTATTTTTTTATTTTTAAAGAAAAAACACAATCCTTGCAGTTCTTTTATTCGGTTGCCCCACGTTGGGCACCAAGTATTAAGGTGGGTTTTTTAGGTTGTTTTATTTAAACAAAAAAATCCACCCTAAATCTACATTTTTATACGGGGAAAAGAAAGAGTAAGAGTGAAACCAAATTTCTCTTGGTCCCTTAAAAAAAAGCTTTTATTTTCTAATTACCTTTAGTAAATTTTTATGGTGACTTAAACTATTTATTTTACATCTCTTAATAATCAATATTTATTGGATAGAAACTTTGACCAAGTGGTTTAGCAACATTGAAAGATTTATCAATTCATTTTGAATTTTCAGAATTTTCATTTTCTAAATTAAAATATAAATGATGCTTTTATTAAGATTGTCAACAAATCTTAATTTACATTGATTAAAATTTTTAGGAATTTTAATATAATAAAAATTGAAATATGAATTTACTCACAACGTTTGTTAATTTATTTAATTAACATTTTTTTAAAATAAAATTTACTTAATATACTTAACTTTAATTAGCTGGATCCTCCTGTTTTTCTCCGGCTGGATGGCAGTGATATTGGCACTTTATACGCGAGTTTAAATGAATCAACTAAATCAAATAACAAAAAGAAAACCCGACACGTTATACTACACTTATAAGATGTCATTATTGCCGGCGCCGGCCAAGTACGCTGAGTTAGGCCACTCCGTCCTCGCCCCGCTCCTTCATTCTCTCTCTTGCTCTCATGACTTAGTCGTCTGTCCTGATTTCACCTGGCGGTGGTAATTGCTCTTGGCAACTACTGTTTGCGAGGGTCAGCGGCGTTCCACCCTCGAGGTCCGCGAGCTTCAATGAGATAACTTACTTCGCGCCCACTTCAACATAGAGGTAGGAGAGAAACAAGAACTCTCATTGGCCAGTTTTGTCGTGATCATGCATAATGTACAGTGTTTGAAGCTGCACGCGTGCATACTCAAGGTTCAACGGCTTGCCTGAATTGGCAGTTTTACCTCGCAGAAAATGCCACTCGATATTTTCTTATCGAACTCATTTTCTGAGAAACGAAATAGAAAAGAATTAAAATCATGCTTGCGAATATTATTTAATTTGCGATCTAAATTGAATAATGTAAGAAAAATTTAATTTTTTTATAAGAACTTTTTATGAATTTAATAATTTTAAAAACGAAAAATTTGTCACTCAACAAAATGGTACCTGTAACATTTTATTCTTAATGAAACAAATACTTTAAAATCCAAGAAACTATTCTATTTATTTAATGCACCCTATACTGAAAAAAAAAATTTATTTGATTCAATTTTTATTTATTTAAATTGAATAAATATTTATTTGATTCAAATAAACTTTTGGAGAAATTAAATAAATTATTTAGTCAAAATAACAAAACCTTTTACTCAAATTCTCATTTATTTATTTCAAATAAAATTTATTTGTTTGGAATAATGAATTTGTTGTGTCAAGAAAAAAACAAATAATTTCATTTTTTTTTAATGATAATTTATATGTTAAATATTCAGTCAAATTGAAAAATTTATTTATTCGAATCAAAAAAGTTCATTTAAATGAAATAAATCTGCTATTTGATGAAAGCAACAGATTTTGTTGCATTAAAGAAAGTTTACTAAAACAGATTTATTTAATTCAAATAAATTTTTAGTTAATAAAATAAATTATTTAATTACAATAAGATAATTTGCTTGAATTCTGGTTTATTCAATTTATTTTTTAAACATAATTTATAAATATAAATTAAACTTATGTTAATGAATATCTAAGGTAAAGTAAGGTAATTTGGGACGGATTTTAGCATCCACTAAACATAACTCTATTTTTGTTATTTTATTTTTTTAATTTTGATAAATCCGTAAATCAAGGCTTTTAGTAGGCTGTATAGACTTTATTTTCCAATAAGAATAGAGTTAATATCTTTATAATTAAAAAAATCATAAGGTTTTAATTTTAGAGTATTAGGGAGTTAAAACTGGACAATGTTAAATAAAATGGAACCTAAAGCTGGACAGCATAGGGAGCTAATTGTGGACTATGCTGAACAATGCACTAATCAGTATACTAAATACCACAAAATTTCTTCAACGCTCTCCAATATTCAAAAAGTTTTTTTTGACTGTCTTCACCTTTCCACAACTCTTTAAATTCATTGTTCTTGAATGTATGTAAAGTTTTAGCAGAAATAACAATCTGTTCAAATAAATTCAATAGATGCAATAATTTATTGTTCATCGTACTGCTTAGACTTTGTAACTGATCAGATGAAGATCTTGGATTCTTTTTCTTTTTTTTTATTTAAAATATCATAATTAACTGCACTCAATTCAAATGGATATAACCTACATGCCCTGAATCCATTTTTAATTGTCTCGGTCACATCAATAGAATCAAGAGTCTTTTTTAAAATACCAGCGAACATTGAATTTTTAACAACTATATTATTGTCAATCCTCCATGTTCGTAGAGTATTTTTGTATGCATCTTTCAATGGATGGAATAGAGCCACATCCAAAGGCTGGATTATATGGGTGGCATTAGGATATAGTGCTATCAGTTCTATTTAAAATTCTTTACAGAAATTTATTAAGGACAAAGTGAGATGAGAGGCATGACCATCTACGTACAGAATTATTGGAAACTCCACTTCATTATCTATCAGCCACTCGTAATAGATATTTACTATGTAACTATAAAAGGTCTCCGATGTCATCCAACCTCTGTCACTATGTCCTATGCCCCAGCCTTTTGGTATGCTATAAACAAGGCTTTTCTTTAGAATAGTTTTCAAATCAAACAGTACCATAGGAGGAAGTATCTGGCTTGAAGCAGATGCAGTAACGAGTACTGTCATACAAGCTTTCTCATCGCCTTCAAAAATTTGATATACAGATTTTGCACCTTTTTGTGTTATAACTGTATTATCTTTTGGTACTAAATTGAATGAAAATTCATCCAAAATTCATGAATCTATTGTACCAATGTTTACCTGGTCTGTTGTTTTTAAAAGTATTCTTTCTCTTCTCTGCAATTATAAATTTCTGTACGCAGTCTAATAAATAACTTTTTGTGACAGGAAATCCTCTTTCTGCACAATAAATAATCCATTCAACTATTTCTAATTCTTCTTTGGGACTTAAAATAGTTGGTGCACCTCTAGCACAGTCTATTGATACACGACAGCTGAATTTAGTATGCAGTGTTGACTTTGGTATTCCAAAAAGTGTAGCTGCCTGTCACAGAGTCTGTCCATTTTCCATTCCTGTTAATGCTTTCATAAGTGTTTCTTTATCATATTTTTTTCCATTGCATTTATTTGATTTGACTTTTCTTGTTTTATTATTATTAATACCAGTTAATTTTTTTACTTCATTACACTTTTCTTGAGATTTGGTTTTGTTTTTGTAATTCTATTTTTATTTATTACTTTATTATTTTTTCTACTTATTATAAATCTGTAAATAATTTAATTATTTAAGATAATTAATTAATTATTTTAAAAATTAAGTACATTATACATAAATGTAATAGTGAGTAGTACTTACATGAAGAGGTTAGGTTTGAACTTAAAATTTTTGCAAGTAAATAATGTTTTTAAACACTCCAATTATATATATACTAAACACCGCAGACACAAATACAACAAAGTAAATATAATTAGCATATTATTTCAGACAATTTTCGTAAAAAATTTTATCTTGTAACAATGTTATTCTACGTGTCTACAATTAGAGTAACGCTGCAGAACAGTAAGCAAATTCGGGACATGCGCGAGACTTCTGTCCAGAATTATGGTTCCCTTTTAAAAAATGGGAGCGAAATTTAAACATGTTTTTTTATTAATAAAAAATTTATTTTGACTATGAATGTACTTCTAAAAAGTATCCTTCACTATCGTATTATTAATCAAAGTCATTATTTACATGTGATAAAAGGAATTCTTTGTTTTTTCATCGTACGTATAAATAGCAGTTTTAGCAATGGATAGGCCCATATGTACGTTATTTTCCAACTTATTATACAGCCTCGTTTCTTTTATTTATTTAAATTATTTTTAAATTTTTATTTAATTATATAAAGTAATTATTCGTATAAACAACAGCTTAGTTTACTATAAATAATTTTACTTTTTAATATTTGTCATATTATCATATTTAAAAATAGCAATCTGTATTGATGTCCAGAGTTATGTCCCAAGTTGAACGTTGTCCCAAATTACCTTACTTTACCTTTGTCAATTTTAAAAACTTATTTATTCAAATAAAACAAAAATATTATCTAATTCGGCTTAATTAATTGTCAGTCATAAAATAATTAGAATAAAAAAATATTTATTTATAATAAAAAAGTATTTTATTCAAATTAACAAAATATTTTTATATTTTAAATAAATAATCTATTCAAACTATTTCAGATTTTTTGAATTTAATAAAATCATTGTTTTATTGATTAAATTATTAGTCGTACAATACAATAAATTTGATAGCGGCTGCAGTACAACTACAGTTAACTAATAATACTGCAGTACGATTGTTAATTAAGAATTTAAATTAAATAAATCTATCATTTGATTATTTAATATTGATTAATTCTTCTAAGAAATTTTTATTTTATCATTTCAAAAATAACTATATACTAAACAAATATAAAAAATAACTATTAAAACACAAATTAAAATTATTTTAATTAATTATTTTTATATTAATCGCAAATGAAAAAAAAAAAATCTTTGTGTTGGAATCGAACTTGGAATCTTTAGGTTTGATGGCTTCGATAAAAAAAAGTTTTTCAATTCAAATAATCCATTTACATGAATCAACAAATTCTAATTAATTCAATGATTTGATGATGTTACCGCTTGGTGGCGTCGTTAATTTTCTGAAGCTCGCAAGTGGTAAGAGGGCTTCCAAGTTGATATATAAGGAAACTAAGAATGGAAGATAATAATAAAATTGTAATGCGAGCGACATCTATGTCAAATCTACGATGTTTGCGATAGTTGTATAGAACGTATTAATGTTGAAATCTTAATTTAAACTTTGTTATATATATATATATATATATATATATATATATATATACAAACACATAATGTTATAATATTCATCTGTTCTAGAGAGTTGGTCATCATCAGCAATGTAAATATATACTGTGTACTGATAATATTAATCAAAATATGCAAATTGACTAAATATTTTTTATTTTTTTTTAAGAAATATTTGTTTGGTGTGACCAAATATTTATTTGAATCAAATAAATATTTTGTTAATTCAAATAAATATTTATTTCGATTTACAAAGCTTATCATTCAAATTGAATGAATATTTATTTATCTTGAATATATATTTTGTTAAGATAACTAAATAATTTATTTAGTATGGACAAATAATTTTTTAATTCAAATAAATAAACATTTTTGTAATCAAAATATTATTATTTTGATTTAATCTGTGCATCTTTTGAAATAAGAAAATATTTATTTAATTCAAGTAAATATTTTTGAAATCAAGAGATGATTTTTTTAATTCAGTATATAAATTTTTCAATTAAAAAATATATTTATTTGATTCGAATAAATATTTTTAAATCCAAGAGATTATTATTTTGATTTAATTTTTGCATCTTTTGAAATAAGAAAATATTTATTTAATACAAGTAAATATTTTTGAAATCAAGAGATGATTTTGTTGATTCAGTATATACATTTTTTGATTGAAACAAATATTTTTTTAATTCAAATAAATATTTTTAAATCTAAGAAATTATTATTTTGTTTCAATGTTTTATTTATTTGTATAAAATAAAGATTTTTTTAAATTAAATAATATTGATGGTAAAATTTAGAACCAATTTGCTTCAATCAAATAAATCATTATTAGTTTTAAGTACATATTTACTTTAGACAAATAAATATAATTTTTTAAATTAAATAATTCATTTACTTATATTAATTAAATATTTATTTGGCTCTATACAAGTAAACCATTTATTTGGTTCAAAGAAATTTTACTTGAATATAACGAATTTTTTTTCAGTGTAACACAATCGCTCGTTTTAATCAATTAAAGTCGGTAAAAATAAATAACTTTTCTTAAGGAAAAACCCCAGAACGGTTGGAACAATAGTTACATTAAACAAAATGAGTAAATTAAAATATTATTTTTTTTCACATTTACAGTGTTTTTACTACATATTTTCATGATCAAATTTTGACATTAAGGATGTTCTCTTAGAAAATGAAATCATTTTAATATTGTTTGAAATTTTGGGGTATAGTTCTTTTTAGTATTCTTTTCAAAAGTTATTAGTGACGTAATAGGGCTCAAAATTTCAGTGTTCTGACATGGGTCATTCAGAATACCTTGTTGGAGATATGTGTTGTTAAATTGGAAATCAAGTTTACATAAAATAATAAAAAAATAACATGTGATATAAAATAACAATATGAGTTATGAGAAAAAAAAATGATGGGCAAGTGGTACTTTTTTGCAAAATAGAACGATCTAAAGTTTAAATCTTATGATATTAATATATAGGTATAGGTGTAAAGTGTTTTCCAAACTTTAGACTTTTAGGAATATTAAATATTCTAATATAATTACTTAATAATATCTTGAAACGTAATTTGTTTATTTCATCGCTGCAGGGAAAGAATGTTCTTAATTACGAATTTAATCATGAATACTAACCAAATTTTTGTTTTTTATCATCAAATCAAATATTAAACTGTGCTATGGTAATTTATTGAAATAAAATATATTATATATATATTTTTTTTTAAACTGAAAGCGTTCGCTGCAGTATCTCACAATATAAATGTAGATAACATAAAAAAAAATTTATACGGAGTGCATTTTTGGAATTGAGAAAATCACTCACTCTTACCAACTTAAATAAGCTTGAAAAACAAAAAAAGTTTCAACACTTAATGGAGAAGCGTCAAAATTAATGTGATTCACCTACAAGCTCATGTACACAAGAAAAAATAAAGTTTCAAAGCCCAAACAATAAGTATCAAAGTAAATATTATTCACCTTTAGGCTCACCTGTACATAAAGAAGAAGATAAGTTTCGAAGCTTAATGAATCAGGGCGAAAATCGATTTAATTCACCTCCAAGCTCACCTATATATTCATTACCTAGACTATGTGGAAATCGGAAGCGTATGATGCGTATAAACTCTTCTAGATCAAATTCCTATTCACCGAAATCCATAAGGAACAATGATCAGAAAAAAAATGAATGCTAATGAAGAAAGAGAACAAAATAATACTAGTTATGACTTGAACGATAATCTCAACAATGGCAGAGACAATAACAACCTAAATAAATATGTACCTCATAATTATCATCGAGAAATTGATGATGACGAAGATAATAATGGTATTAAAACTTTATACACATAAATTTCTATTTAAGGAAATTAAATAAAAATGTAATAGATACGAGCATGCATGAGCCCCTACCTATAGTGTGTGAGCGTGTTTATGTGCATGCGTGCGAGAGTGTGTATGTGCGTGTGTGTGTGAATTTGTGGTAATGCATATGTCTCTGTGCACATATATTTCTGAGCGTGGGTGTGCGCGTGCATGCGTGCGTATGTGTATTTCTGTGTGTAAAAATTATTATTACTAATTTTAAATTGGTTGCATGGTCATCTTAATACTTCTTAATTATAACTAACTATTTAACACCTGATTTGGATCATCCTTTTGGAATGATAAAATGTTATAATGTAAACCTGTATAGGACCGATTCCATCTCAAATCATGCAGACCGACTGCGCCTATCTCTCCGAACTGCTTAAAAATTTTTTATTTTATGTTTACATGAAATGAAAAAAGCTTCTAACAATCAAAAATGGTTGTTTTCAGCTACGGGGCATGGGAAAGGTGCGGTTGATGGCGTCAGTGGATTAGTAAAACACTATGCAACCAGACATAATCTTCAAAATTGTCATGTTGAATCAATACAAGATGCAAATGCTTTTGTAAAAAAAGTTCAATCTAACACTAACGCTATTAAATTAATCTTACTGCCAAAAGAAGATATTGAAGTTTTTAGGCAAAGCAAAATAAAAGAGTGGCTTAAGACCCCTAAATTGGCCGGCATTCAAAAAACCCACGTATGGAAAGTAAAAGTAGGGACAAAGAAAAAATTGTATATGGCTCGAACTGCTGCTCATCCTTTCACAAAATTATTAAATAAAGAAAAAAAAAGAAAAGAAAAATTACGTCAAAGAAGAATGTGCGCAATAAGAAAAAGTCCAAAACTCATAAGAAAGGAAAAAAAAATAGAACTTTTTTTTTTACATAATTTCTTATACTTAACGCAAAATTTATGCACTATATATATATATTAGTTATATATGTCCTTTGGCCGTATTCAGGTGGAATATGAATCGAGGACAATGTTTGTCGCTTGAGCTGAAATTGCCGAGGGCGCGCGAAGCACGCCCGAGGTAGATTTCTGCTCAAGCGGCAAACATTGTTCGAGATTCAGATTCCACCTGAATAAACGGCCAAAGGACATAGATGATTTTATGTCCAAAGTAGGCCATATGAGGAACTATAACTTATTAGTTGAAAATATTAATCTTTTTTTCAATACTTTTAAAATAAAATTTTAGTTCTATTGATTTTTTCTTTTGTTTCTTAGATTGACATTTTGTAATGAGTATAGCTGCTGTCGAAGCGCGAGTCATTTTTTTTCACTAACCTACGTTCAATATGATTGCTCTTTGACATATTGAACGAAACATAGTAGGATCGGTGATGCCATATTGATTTCTCCTGAGACATATTGAGTCTCAATATGTCTCAGGAAGACATATAAATCTTGCAAAAAGTCGAGGAGCGCGTCTGAGACATATGGGATGCCAATACAAATTTAGCATGCTCTTTACATACTGACACGAATACGGCCTACGAGGACATAAATATATATATATATATATATATATATATATATATATATATATATATATATATATATATGTGTACAGCACAACACCTATGAGTTGCATAAAAGCTATGTACGTACAAATATATATATATATATATATATATCTGAAATGCGCTTACTCCTGAAATATTTGTTGTATCTATGACGTATTTACATTTATGTAAATATGAAAATTTTTTTCAATTTTTTTTATATCTCTTACTAAACCAAAATATTCCAAATTCCACACCGATGAAAATATAGGTCTTAAGGCCACCTATCCATAAAAAAAATTTGAGACAAAAAAAATGGCTTTTTTGAGAAAAATGCATTTTTTATTTTTTACAAAAAGTGCAATTGCACTTCCGTTTCTTTGTTAAAAAAAATAAAAGACGGTGGAATTGAAAGAGCATCCTCTGTAGCATTGAACGAGCCTAAATTTATTTATAAAGATCACTACAGGGATAAAAACGATTAAAAAAAAAAAAAATTTTCGATTTTTTAGAATTGAAAATTTATAAGTCATTTTTAAAAAGTGCATAAAAACTGCATTTTTGATGATATTGAAAAATAAAAAAATACGTATACGCTTATTTTCAAAGTAGAATAATATAAAAAATTTTTAAGCAGTTCGGAGAGATAGGTGCAGTCGGTCTGCATGATTTGAGATGGAATCGGTCATAGAATATTTAAAAAGAAAGATTTACTGACATTACCAAGTATAATAATATGACTTTGTTTATTTGTGAATAATTATCATGCTGACATTAAACAAAATTGTGATTTTTTAATATTTACCAACTTTATTCATTTTTTTTTTTAGTGATAGACAATGAAGCCGCTAGATACTCGGAAATGGATGAAAAAGTAGTAATAAAACTTTTTTTTTCGTTAACAAAGTATTACACCTTAGAATCACTGAGTTTTTCGAATTTTATAACTTTTTGTTAATATAAATGTTTACATAGGTATACGTGATTTCAAGTTTTAAAATGTTTTTGCTACAAGTTTATACTTCAAACACTGATTCTAAGGTGTGAAACTTTTTTAATCAAATGAGTACTTGTGTATTGCGAAAATAATTAATAATTTATCAATTTTATTTAGATATAATTGGGTAAAAATGTGAAAGTTGGCAAAGACACATGGACAATCAGGAAGAGAGAAAAAACCAGCCTTTTTTCAAGAGAATTTGCTGTAGTTATTTTTAAAAAAAAATTAGAAAATATGTGTTTTGATATTGAGAAAGTCAAAAATTCTATACCGGGAAGGAGTCCCGTCAAAATACTCTGCCCAATTAAACTTGAATTATATTTGAGTACGTATAATATAAGCTTACATTTTCAAAATCCGTCTTATAAATCACGAAATATCTTAAAAATTTGTAAATTTGTGAAGGTAGTTTTTGCGATTGCTTTTGTTTCTTTTTCGTAAAAATTAAAAAATCAAATCTAATAAAATTTGCAAAAAAAGGATTTCTTATTTCAGATATTATTACTGTAAAAATTAAGGTAGCCTTGCCGATCTTTTACTTTGACATAATTTAGTTCAAGGTCTTAACAGGAGGCCGTATAGTTCTGTCCTTGTCTAATCTAAATTTTCTTTATTACTAATAAATTAAATATTTTCATAGAAAAGTAAGACAACCGCCCAATAGAGCAAAAGACACGCAAACGATTCTTTTTTATGAAAAAATATGAAATTTTGATTATTTTTCGAGTGAACTCTGAAACGGAAAAACAGTTGAATCAACTCAATCAAGTTCGATTGTTTTTCCGTTTCAGACTTCACTCGAAAAATAATCAAAATTTCATATTTTTTCATAAAAAAGAATCGTTTGCTTGTCTTTTGCTCTATTGGGCGGTTGTCTTACTTTTCTATGAAAATATTTAATTTATTAGTAATAAAGAGAATTTAGATTAGACAAGGACAGAATGATACGGCCTCCTCTTAAGGGAGTTCTATCCTTACTACACAAGTCATAGCAGATTATCCGTAGTTCTCATTTGACTCATTAAGTATGAATATTACATGTGGCAACACTGCAACACTACAGCTGTTACGTGCGCGTTCGTTTGGCTGTAGTGTGTTGTTGTTCGGTCTTACATTAATACAATCATTATGTTGAGTCCGGAGAAAAAATTTCACAAAAACAAAAAGAAAAACCTCTACCCAAAAAATCGCCAAATCTCTATACTAAAAAATAAGTATTGTATAAGTGATATTTTTTTTCTTTTTCTTTTTTTTCAGATATTATTTATTTATGTTTCTACTTATATTATGCAATTATTCGTTTAAGCTATTTTTATACAACTTGTGAATACGTTGAATATTATTTTATTACTTATTTATTTATTATTTATACATGTTTAATTTGTTCGATTGAGTTATTTATTATAAATGTAACTTTTATGTACGTTGCAATTTTTTACTAAGCCGATTATTGAGTCATAAAAATGTGATAATAAATTATTTAAGTAAAAAACTGTTATTAAAAATTATTTAAGTAAAAAACTGATTAGAAAATTATTAAAAGCGACGGCTTTTATTATAATAAATTAATATTCAAATGATTTAATATATCTGTTGTTTTATTTAAATATTTATATTTAATTATTCTAATTATCACCTTAACCTTTTATACACAAATAACATTTTTAACCTGAAATTAGTATTTGCACTAATACTCCATATGTATTACAATATTCGAATTTAAAAAGCGCGCGCGTCATCGCACCTATCTTGCTTTCACAGCGTTGCCACATATCTTTGGTTATGGCGTCTAAGAAGCGAAATCCATTAAACGCCTTTACATAATTATTTATTACAACTCTCACAGATACCTAATGCTTATTTTTTGAAATTGTATACTTTCTTGAAATGTTTTTTATGCTATATAAAAAATTTTAACAATATCTCTTTGTTAAATAAACTATATTTCTTAATTGAATTCGGCAAAAGTGCGTTTCGCCATAAGACTGCACGTTAAAATCTCGAAAAAAAATCTTTGATAACTTTTCTCCTGTGTACCCTAGCCTTCCAAAAATTTAATGACGTTATCTTATATGTATTATGTATCAATAAATTAAATTTCATTAAAATCTGTTAGTTAATTCTATTACCAATAGAACTCCCTTAATAGTAATAGAAATGTAAATAATTTACATCTTAGGCAAATCACAAGAATAATAGAAATAAGAATTAGGTTGATTGTGAAAGTAGTCCAAGATTATCCAGTAAATTAAATTTTTTTCAACAACAAACTATGGCTGTCGCAAGAACTATATAAAATAAGTGGAAAGTCCATATATAAGTGTCAGTATCATAAAGAAATGTAAAATTCAACTAGTTTTCAATTAATTGTATGATGTTTATAGGATTGTTTCAAGATTACATAGAAAGTCACGAACGATATAAAAATTTATCAAAAAAAACTTAAGAACACGATGATAAGACAGTCTACAGACACATGTTACAGATGGACAGTCCTTGAAAAGATGATTTGGCTGATTCCATTCAGATTCATGCAGGCCGTCACTAATCGAATTTTTTTCTTCTTCTAAGTAATAAAAATACCTTCTATTATGTATATGAAGGTAAAATTTACCTCGTAGAACGCTCAAAAAAATTTTTTTTTCACTACAGCAATTTTAGTGCTGGATGTAAAAACGAAAATTCAAAAATTGAAAATGAAACTCTACTTTTAAATGACTATAGCTCCGTCAATTTTCAACCTTTTTGGGCGTTCTTTTAACGGAAATGTGCAAAACTCTGTCTAGTTTTAAATGCAATCTCAATTTTTGTAATACAATTTGATCTTACTGAGTTATATACAAAAAACCGAAAAAAGCGATTTTTTTCAAACACGATTTTCTAAAAACTATATTTTTTTTTTTTTTAATTTTTATATGATTTTATACATAAAAAATACTCACTTTTAGGGTAGGTGAGAATATGCGATTTTGCCTTATTTTTTTAAACAGATTTTTAAACGTTTTTTTTATATTTTCGATTTTAAAACATTGATACCATGGCGCATCGTACTATTTTTCCAACATTACGTGTTCTTACAACTATTTTGATGCTCTTATTTATTAATATATCAAAAATATTAACAATAATGTTTAAAATAAACCCCGGATCGAATATTTTGATCAATTAGAACCAAAGTTATGACAATTTAAAATTTAAAAAAAAAATGCTAAAACTATAAATAAATATATTTACTTTGAATTTTGAATTTTGAATTTTGAATTTGAATTTTGAATTTTGAATTTTGAAAAGATGAATTTTTTAAACACTAAAATATATTATTCGGTCATTTTCAATGAACAAATAATATGCGATACAATTAAGAAATGAACACTAATGAATTGAAAACTAATGTGAATGAAAAAAATTCGAATTTGAATAAAACCTTTCAATTTACTTCTTGGCACTCATGTCTCGAAGTTTTGGCAGTGTAGATTTGGTTTCGTTCACTTTTCCAACAGTGAATCTTTTGAATACCTTTAATTTCTTTTGCATTTCCTAACCATTTCATTTTTTTTTGTCTGTCGAAAAACTTCTAACTCATCCTTGCGGATAACAAGAAGTTAATCGACAGAGTATATTTTGACATGTAAGAGGCGAAATTTTCAGCGTTTCTAATAAAATCTGCACTCTTCTTGGACAGATTATGTGTGGTAGCATAATGTTTAACTAAACCACCAATACCGTCACAAGCGCCTTGACCATGACCTGTTGCAGAAAAAAGCCATTTTCTGTTTACTTTTGAGTTTTGAAGCTATTAGAATTGATATCTATTTTTAAAATGACTGGCAGCTCTATCGGAAATGGTTATGATTTCATCAAGATCTTGTGCAATATGTTTTTGTTTCGAGTTGTCGATAGTTAAATTTATAGCCATTAGGGCATGAGACAAATCATGTTTAATATCGTCAGAGATGGTGACATAACTGACTGTTTCATCATTTCCAAAATAGCATACTGACGTAAATATTGATATTTGGTTTTTACTCCAATGATAGCTTCGAATTTCATTTTGGAGCAGAACTGTCCAATTTTCTGCAAAATCGACATGAATAACTAATTGGAAGTCATTATTCTTCGCTAAAAGTTTAACCTCTTTAATTGCTATACGTTGAATTTCTTTGACCAATTTATGAGCACTTACAGTGAGAGCGCGCTCTCTTAACTCTATTAAGAAATTTTCAATTGTGCTAGTATTATTCAGTAAATTTGATTTTTCCCAAACACCATAAATCATTCCTTCATATAAATCTTCTTCTGTCAAAGTAATTACTTGTAAATCAATAGAATCTCCAATGGGACATTCTTTACATTCTCTTAGTACACATTTCATATCATCTTTCGAACAAAAAAGTGAAGAGCATATTTTCAATTCCAAATCTGCAATGTCTTGTTTATTCTCTTTTTTATAATTATTCAAAGCATCCAACATAAGTTTAAGATTCTCGCAGTAAACGCAAAGACACGAATCGGTGGGTGGATGTGATATAACCCACTTTGGCCTTAAACGTAGAATGTTGATTTACCAATTTTTGTTTTTATTTCAGGATTTTCGTCTTTAAATAATTGATATATTTCTTTTATACTTCGCGTAAGAAAGCGTTTGACCTTTTTAGTTTTTATACCATTTTCTTTGATAGATACTGTGTCGCTTTTATTTGCACTTTGACGAAAACAATTAAAATCATCGCTCAGATAATAATCCTTTACTTTCATTAAAATTTCACTATCCAAAGAATGGCCACAATAGTTCTCAGACTGCTTGTGAATTTTTTTATTATTTACCAATGATCGTGCTTGATCAATCATATAAATAGTTACATTTGGTAAAACTGATAATAAATAATCTTTGGAAATATCATTTGGTATCATACTCAACAATCGCACTTTCTCAAGAAAATTTGAACAATTATCTAATGCAATTTTAATATTCTTAAGCCATTTATCATTTGTTTTACATTTATTATTTTCATTCAATACGGGCAAATCCGTTATATCGTAGACTTTCATCATTTTACTTGCTATTTGTGAATCAAATGCATAGTTCATTTGTTTTCTTTTTCGGAGAGCATAAGATTCTCGCATCTTGATATTGATACTTTGAGGCATTTTAATTGATGAAATGTTTAATTTCAAATTACTTGAAGTCTCGTTGAGCTGTTCTACCACAGCCTCACTATGAATAAAATCTTCCGAAACTTGTTGACTGCTTGAAGTCGATGCAATAGGCGCATTTTTCACTTCATCTAATAATATTTTGTAACACGAAGGGCATACTTTATCTTCTCTAGAGAAAGAAGTATTTGGATACAAGCGCTTCGAAGACTCCGTTAGATCACCTCATTCTCTTTTTTATGTATAAAATCATATAAAAATTAAAAAAAAAATATATAGTTTTTGAGAAAATCGTGTTTGAAAAAAATCGCTTTTTTCGGTTTTTCGTAAATAACTCACTAGGAGAGTATCAGACCTCCGGATCACGGATTTTGCTCAAACTTTGTGATAAGTTTTTAGATGTCAAAATATGAAAGGAAACAGAATTTTAGACCCCAACGCTCAATATTTCCCTAGTTACAGGCAATTAAAGAATATCACTAAAAAAGTTACTAGATTTTCAAACGCTTACAGTTCCTTAGCATTGATAGCTAGGAGCTTGAAACTCTCTTTAAATTAAAGCTGAGCTTAAATCCTTTCGAAACAGTAGTTACAACATGTCAAAATATTATTTTTTCCCAAAGCTAGAGCGTAATAAAGATTGGACCTGAATTTCCTTTTTTAAACATTAATTAATAATAAAAGCTGAAATTAAGTCTAATCTTTATTGCGCTCTAACTTTTAAAAAAAATAATAATTTGATATGCTGTAACTACTATTTCGAAAGGATTTAAGCTCAGCTTTAGGTTAAAAAAAGTTTCAAGCTCCTAGCTGTCAATGTTAAGGAACTGTAAGCGTTTGAAAATCTAGTAACTTTTTTAGTGATATTCTTTAATTGCCTGTAACTAGGGAAATATTGAGCGTTGGGGTCTAAAATTCTGTTTCCTTTCATATTTTGACATCTAAAAACTTATAACAAAGTTTGAGCAAAATCCGTGATCCGGAGGTCTGATACTCTCCTAGTCAGTAAGATCAAATTGTATTACAAAAATTGAGAGTGCATTTAAAACTAGACAGAGTTTTGCACATTTCCGTTAAAAGAACGCCCAAAAAGGTTGAAAATTGACGGAGCTATAGTCATTTAAAAGTAGAGTTTCATTTTCAATTTTTGAATTTTCGTTTTTACATCCAGCACTAAAATTGCTGTAATAAAAAAAAATTTTTTTTGAGCGTTCTACGAGGTAAATTTTACCTTCATATACATAATAGAAGGTATTTTTATTACTTAAAAAAAAAAAAAAATTCGATTAGTGACGGCCTGCATGAATCTGAATGGAATCAGCCATTTAATAAAAATATTTATTTCAAAAGTTTGTAACGTTTAGCTTTTCTGGTTAGCTGGCAGTTGCATCAGACTTTTATGAGGATGATCTACGGCGTTGCATAAAAGCCAAAGTTCGAACTTATAAACTAATTGAGTCTAATTTATTAAAGTAAAGTATTCAATTCAATAAAAAGGAAGGCAATTCTAATAAAGAATAAATATAATTAAAGATTTAACTCCATTTAGAAAAAAACAATTTATCAATGAAATTTAAATGTTGAAACCAAAATAAATATACTTAATAATTAAAGGTGTAAACGACGGGTCGGATTTACAGGAATAGTTTTTCGGAACTAGGTAAATAAGCATATTTGACGACTAATTTCAATTTAATTAATCTTTTGTTAATTTATTAAATAATTGCAAAAGTTTTCTGTACAACGCCGATAAAAATAAAATGCAAACATAAAAAACAATATATTTTTTTATCGAACTAAATGTGTTCCTTGACTAGCGGTAATGCTAATAAGAAATAAAGATTTGTTTCCTCTTTTCCACCTGTAGATGGCGTGGCGTTCTAGTAACCGTCTGCGAAATAAACAAAAAAAGAAAAAGAGAACAGGAGATTAATATTTATTACGCAAAATATAAATAATAATTATTCACGGCGGGTTAACGCAAAATCAACTTTACCGACGGTAGATACAACGCGACCTGTACGGACGATGCGGCGTATTGGTGGCTGGAAGGTGAAAAGAAGTCGTGCAAAGTATGCCTTCTAATACACGACATTAAGAGCAGGCCGGATTCGCTGTCCTTGTCTAATTGGCATTTTTGTTATTTACTCAAGTTTTAATCGGTGTATCTTCAAATTAAAACGAGCGCAATAGATGTTATTATTATGAACATCTATGCACAAGAAAAAAAATATCTAACGGTTTGTTTTTGAGAAAAGTAAGTAACGCCAAAGTAAAAGTTTATGTTTATAATATTTTCGCGTTACTTACTTTTCTCAAAAACAAAAAGATAGATATTTTTTTTTTGTGCATAGATGTTCATAATAATAATATCTATTGCGCTCGACCTTTAATTTGAAGATACACCGATTAAAACTTGAGTAAATAACAAACAACTCAATTGTTACTCGGTCGGTATCAGGTTCTACTCCGGCCTACCGTTAAGGAGAGACTGTACAAAGTATACTCCTAGTATACAGTCGGTAAAGGACCCTCACTCTATGTAATCTCCAAGAGAGTAGAGAGGGAAATACACGGCAGGAGGATCTATGTACAACTCCAACAGAGAGGCAGGAAATCGTGCAAAGTAATCTTCTAGTACATGAGGATGAAGTACAGGAACTTGACTCTACGTAAACTCCGAGAGAGTCAAAGGCGGAATAGAAAAGGCCATTTACAGCATGCAAAGTTCTCCCCTCAGTACATGCTAACAGACGGACGGTCAGGTAAGGAGTGAGTGTCGAGAGAGCCAGCGACGGCTCTTATATGCACAGTGGCTCGTTCTTCCCGTTGCGGGAGCAACACCTCGTAGCGGCTCAGCGCCCGTACTTGCTGCTGGCGGCCAAGCGCTAAGCAGTCTAAGCGCGCGCGAAATTCAAGCGTCGCAAGTTGAAACAGCTTATATAAAAGTTTATTGAATATTTATAGTAAATATTAGAATTTATAATAAACATATGTTTACCGACATTATGTAATTGATTAAATTGATTTCCTGCTGTGCCACCTAATACACATACGCACACGCACACACTTACACATACGTACACACACCACCTAGACTTATACCCACCTACACTCGCATACACGCACATCACCATCAGCGTTGTGGGCACACAGACATAGAGTATGTATGTATGAATGAGATATACATGTAAGCGTCACGCGCAACCTGCGGTGCGCAAGTAAGCGACTAGAAACGTAACCTATGTGTTACACGAGAGATACGAAGTGAGTCAGAGCGTTCTCAACTCCGGAATAGATAAGTATTCTCTCTTCGCTTCCCAGGTATTTCGTAGCAACGACTTGGTGCAATAAAGACTTTGTAAATTCTACTTTCAGTCTTTCACCTTATTTCATCTCCTCATTCAATCAAGCTTCTCCGTAGTTCAGGGAACTACAGCGTTGTTATAGAAAAAATTTTGACACGGCATCCCCCACTTTTTTCCATTAGATATAGTAGAGTGCCAAAGTAATCTAGGGAGTTTTAGTAACTTTTATATTCTGTGCCTTCTGCTGTAGCGGAGTTTTATACACTACATATGCTAATTTGGGTTAGGTAATATTTTTTTGAAAATAAAAATATCACTATTTACTCAGAGTGCTTATCTTTTTAGAGTAAAAATTAATTAACAAATGTAGATACTGAATTTTGATGTAGTGAAATTGAAAATATTTATATTAAAACATGCGATGCCAATAGTGGTAGCGTCAGAGAGAAAAATTTAAAAATACCCAAAATCGGTCAAAAAAAAGTATTGAAAAAAATATTTTTTATTATTTGATAATTAATAATAAAATAAAAGAAGGAAGTTACTATAATAAAATTAATTTATTACACGTATTTATAATTTTATAAATAATTTAAAAATTGTGCATCGATATAGGATTTCTTTTGTATTTTAAGTTATTTCAAATGAAAAAACATAAAATACTAATAGATGTCGATATAGATAAATTATATTATAATTGTAAAGTACAATAAACAAATAGATATTGTTTACATTATGAAATAAGAAAATAGATGATTAAAACTAAAATAATGCTCTGTTTTATCGATCTTAACCACGAGCGAGACTCATCTTAGCAAGAAATTTATGCGTAATACTCAAACAATAGATAGCGACACAGAAGGTTGAATAAATCAATCGTAAATATTTAGAAGATTACATCCAAATTTTTTATATCGATTGATTGTTGAATTATTTCATGTAATTTGCTTATTCATGGAAATTAAAATTAAAATAGCGCTTATGCAGTATTATCATTTATGCCATCATTACTGAAATTATTTTTTTAATTTAACATCAAATTGGTTAAGATTAATTATAAGTCATTCAAAAAATATCCATAATTTAAAGGAAATGAATGTTTAATAGAACACGAATGTTATTAATAAAAATATTATTCAGTCCAGACGCTGAAAACACAAGAACTTTAAATTTTTTAATAGAAATGTATTTATAAAATTCAAATGTCTTTGCTGCCAAGCTCAACCAGTGGCCTATTTTTTGTTATAACAAATTAGATTATTTATAACCCTGTGAAAAATTATAAATCGAAAATCTAAGGATGATTTGAGAAATAAAATTGTTTCTAATTAACATGTAAATATGGTAAATTCTGTAACGTGAGATATTGTATTTACAAGATTTTTATTAGACAATTGCGTTATTTCATATTTCTCGAGTGGTATCTAACCGAATGAGGTTTCATAGGGCTCATTTTTTAACTGAAGACTTATATAATCAAATTGCAATTATTAAGTTTACGAAAAATCAATCTATCTATGATTGCGATTTTGTAATGATCAAAAATCGTATAAAACCAAAATCAAGAGTCGGTTTCTCATGAGATTGTTCATACTAAAACGTTGAATAATCACTAAAGAATGCCATAAATTTATATTTTTTTACTTTAAAATAAAGCACGATTTTCGATATTTACGATATCAATTTTCTAACGTCAGATATTGTATTTACAAGATTTTTTTAGACAGATGCGTGTTTTCATACTTCTCTAGTGGACCGGGGTTCGATTCCCCAGGAAAATTTCGGAAAATAATTTTCGAATTTTTCTACGGGCAGTAGAACCCGGAGACTACGAAAAATCAATTAAAAAGTTCGTCTGGGCAAAAATAAAAACTATGATATACCTAGACATTGCCTAAGATAAAGAGCTAAAACGCGAATTAATACAAAAGAAAAACAAAAAAAAATGTCATCTGCACTTGAAAAAAAAAAAAAAAAAAAACCCAAGAATTTCAGTGCTCTAGGTAAACTCTAAGGAAGACTGCAGATACTAAACGATAACTAAGTATCCTAAAGTAACCTTAGGGTAGATTGCGGATCCTAGGAAATCATTAAGCATCCTAGGGTAACCCTGAGGTAGACAGCAAATCCTAAGTGACCACTAAGTATCCTAGGGTAACCGTAGGGTAAACTATGGATCCTAAGCAATCACTAAGCATCCTAAGGTAACCCTAGGGTGGACCATGGATCTCAAGCATCCCAGGGTGACCCTAAGGTAGATCCTAGGATATCTAGCTACCCTAGGGTAGATCATAGGGTACCTGGCTACCCTAGGGTAGACCGTGGGGTATCTAGATACCTTAGGGTGAACCCCAGGGTACCTAAGGGTACCCGGATACCCATGGATAAACTCCAGTGTACCCTAGGGTACCTGGATACCCATAGGTAAACCCCAGGGCACCCAAGGGTAGCTGAATACCCAAGCGTGAACCTCAAGGTACCCTAGGGTAGCTGAATACCCATGAGTAGACCCCAAGGTGCCCTAGGGTAGCTGGATACCCAAGGGTATCCTAAGGTAACTGGATACTTATGGATAGACCCTACGATATCCAGATACCCTAGTGTACCCTGAGGTTACCCTTGGGTTTTTTGGTTCAATACGAATTTTGAACATTACAGAATTACAATTATAGATGGGCTAATTTTTTGTAAACTGAACGATAGCGATTTGATTAAATAAGTCTTAAGCTGAAAAATAAGCCCTATAAAACTTCATTCCGATCGATACAACTCAAGTAATATGAAAACACACAACTGTCCAAAGAAAAATCTTGTAAATACGATATCTCACGTTAGAAAATTGATACCGTAAAAATCGAAAATCGAGCTTTATTTTAAAGTTTAAAAACTATAAATTTATAGCATTTTTTAGTGATTATGCAATGTTTCAGTATGAGCAATCCCTATCTCACAATCGCGTTTTGATTATATAAGTCTTAAGCTAAAAAATAAGCCCTATAAAACCTAATTTGGTTAGATAGAACTCGAGAAATATTCTAACACGCAACTGTCTAAAAAAAATCTCGTAAATACAATATCCTACGTTAGAAAATTGATATCGTGAAAATAAAAAATCGTGCTTTATTTCAAAGTAAAAAACTATAAGTTAATGGCATTTTTTAGTGACTATTTAACGTTTGAGTATAAGCAATCTCATGGGAAACCGACTCTTAATTTTAGTTTAATACGAATTTTGAACATTTCAGAATCGCAATTATATCTGAGGAAATTTTTCGTTCACTTAACAATAGCAATTTGATTATATAAGTCTTAAGCTGAAAAATAAGCCTTATAAAACTTCATTTGGTTAAATACTTTTCGAGAAATATGAAAACACGCGACTCTCTAAAAAAAATCTTGTAAATACAATATCTCACGTTAATAACTAAAAAATTGATATCGTAGAAATCGAAAATCGTGCTTTATTTTAAAGTCAAAAACTTCAAATTTATAGCATTCCGTAGTGTTTATTGAACGTTTTAGTATGAACAATCTCATGGAAAGCCGACTCTTGATTTTAGTTTTATACAATATATGAACATTACGGAATCGCAATTATAGGTGGACTAATTTTTCATATACTTAACAACTGCGATTTGATCATGTAAGTCTTAAGCTGCAAAATAAGCCCTATAAAACTTCATTCCAGTAGATACAACGTAATATGAAAGCACGCAACTGTCCAAAGAATAATCTTGTGAATACAATATCTCACGTTAGAAAATTGATACCGTAAAAATCGAAAATCGAGCTTTATTTTAAAGTTTAAAAACTATAAATTTATAGCATTTTTTAGTGATTATGCAACGTCTCAGTATGAGCAATCTCTATCTAATAATTGCGATTTGATTATATAAGTCTTAAGCTAAAAAATAAGCCCTATGAACCCTTATTTGGTTAGATACAACTCGAGAAATATGAAAACACGCAATCGTCTAATAAAAATCTTGTAAATATAATATCTCACGTTACAGAATTTACCACACCAAGAGAATTTATAATTTTTCAAGGGTTATAAATAATCAAATTTGTTATAACAAAAAATAGGCCACTGGTTGAGCTTGGTAGCAAAGAAATTTGAATGTTAATAATACATTTCTATTAAAAAATTCAAAGTTCTTGTGTTTTCAGCGTCTGGACTGAATAATATTCTGATTAATAACATTCGTGTTCTATTAAACATTTACTTTCTTTTAATTATGGATATTTTCCGAATGCCTTATAATTAATCTGAACTAATTGTTCTTCAATTTTAAAAATAATTTAGTAATGATGGCATAAATGATAATACTGAATAAGCGCTATGTTGAATTATTTTAATTTTTATTTCCATGAAAAAGCAAATAACAGAAAATAATGCAACAATCAATTGATATAAAAAAGCTGGATGTAATCTTTTAAATATTTACGATTGATTTATTCAACCTTCTGTGTCGCTATCTATTGTTTGAGTATTACGCATAAATTTTTTGCTTAAGATGAGTCTTGCTCATGGTAAGGGTCGATAAAACAGAGCATTATTTTAGTCTTAATTATCTATTTATTTATTTCATATTTAAAACAATATCTATTTGTTTATTGTACTTTATAATTATAATATAATTTATTTATAACGATATCTGTTAGTATTTTATGTTTTCTCAATTGAAATAACTTAAAATACAAAAGAAATCCTATATCGATGCACAATTTTTAAATTATTTATAGAAATCATGGAACGATTTTATAAAAAGGAAGACAGGGAGATTGACACGCAGACAAAGAGGCAGAGACGGAAACGAAGAGTGAAAGACAGATAAACAGAGACGAAGAGACAAAGATAGAAGAACGGAGACGAAGAGACGGAGACAGAAAGACAGAGACAGAATGACGGAGACAGAGAAACGGAGACGGAGATGGAGAGACGGAGAGGGAGACGGAGAGACAGAGACGGAGAGACAAAGAGACGGAGACGGAGTGATGGAGACGTAGACGAAAAATGGAGATGGAGAAACGGAGGCGGAGTGTCGGAAGCGTAGTGATAGAAATGGAGAGACGGAGACGAAGCAACGGAGACGAAGAAACGGAGACGAAGAAACGGAGACGGGGAGATGGAGACAGAGAGACAGAAATTGAGAGACGGAGACGGAGAGACGGAGAGATGGCGATGGAGAGAGGGAGATGGAGAGTCTGAGACGGAGAGATGGAGTGACGGATATTGTGTATGTGTGTGGGTATATGAGTATGTGTATGTTTTTGGATATGTATATATGTGTGAATGTGTTAATGTGTATGTATGTATGTATGTGTATGTGTGTATGTATATGTTAATGCTGCACGTATGTATGTGTATTTATGTATGCGACAATAATGCAAAAGGTATCCACGTAGGAAAAAAAAGTCTTAATTCTTCACTTTAATATAATAGTAGTAATTAGTAAATCATAAAAAATATTTTTTCTAATACTTTTATTTGACCAATTTTGGGTATTTTTTAATCTCCCTTTCTGACGCTACCACTATTGGCATCGCATGTTTTAATATAAATATTTTCAATTTCACTACATTAAAATTTAGTATCATCTATATATTTTAATTAATTTTTACTCTAAAGAGATAAACACTCTGAGTAAATGGTGATATTTTTATTTTTATAATAATATTACCTAACCTAAATTAGCATATGTAGCGTATAAGACTCCGCTACTATAGCAGAAGGCGCAGAATATAAAAGTTACTAAAACTCGCTAGATTACTTTGGCACTCTACTGTATCTAATAGAAAAGAGTGGGGAGTTCCGTGCCGAAATTTTTTCTATAACAACGCTGATCTACATCCAAGCTCATATTTACACAAACGCGCACGATAACGTACACGCATGCACGTACACACATAAACACATATACATATGCTAACACACGCCCATACTTACACACACACACACACACGCAAGCCTGTACATAACGCGCACACATACATACACGCTAACACAAACACACGCACACGCTAAGGCATACACACAAACACTAACACAAACACACACACACACACACATACGCTAATGCACGCACGCGGACGCGAGCACGTATAGATACACAGTCGCTAGGGCATACACACACACGACAATTTTTACTCACACATGCTAATGCACACTCCTGCACGTACATGTACACACCCGCACGAAAACTAACATACGCTTACGCATACAAACACGGCTTCGCACCTATACATACGCACTTACCCACACCACCACTCAGACTTATACATGCTCCAATTTCAACAGATGCATACACACACACACACACACATTTACCCACGCACACACACTCACTTACACCAAAGAAGATAGACGCTTATAGAAGGATACTTCTGGGTTAAATTTTTTGTCCAAAACAATGGGTAACGCTTTAACATTGTTTGTATATCTATACGTATGAAAAATTTGATATATATAGATATAAAAATACATGGGATCTAGTGGCGCCCTCAGTAGCTGGGTAACTCATTTTTGGCAGAAATTTCCCATTTAAGAGTACGCTTCTATAAGCGTCTATATTCGTTGCTTACACGCAGACACACGAGCACTATGATCCACGCATACACACACGATAACGAACACACACACGCTAACGCACGCACAGACGCACGCGCGCTCGCACGCACGTACGTACATAAACATACGCAGTCACGCACATAAACTCACACATACACACGCACAGATGCTAACGCAATCTTCTCTTGACATTTTAGGTCATTTAAAGTATATCTGAGAAAATTAATATTATTATAATTACTCAATTATTGAATACTGTATTATTTTAAATTAAAAATAACAAGTAATAATTACAAAGACATATTTACAATAAACGATAATTGGCTATTATTGTCTATTTTTTTTTTTTTTTTTTTCTCTACGGGATTTTCATCCCATTAAACCAAGATTTTTGACATTTTTTACTGTGGTGTCAGACCACGCCTAGATTTTTGTTTTGACATTTTTTATCCTGGTGCCAGACCATCCCTTTACTGGTTCGGTTCACGAGATCGATCCCAGCCACGAAAATCCGAAAAAAACACTGTGCAGCAGACAATGCTTCCGTAAAATTCGCCCTAGCGGGGATTCGATCCCGTGCTCCTCGAGGTGCGATTGTGTCAACCGGCAGGCACATCTGCACAGCGCCTTGCTCGATTACGCCAATCGCCCCTCTTATTTACATATTATATTTATTTTGGGAATCTTTTTATACATTATTGAGGTAAATAACTAATACTAAGATTAAAAAGCAGGCTGTTAATAACAGAGATTTTACATAATCCATAATTACTAATAGAAGTTTGCTGTCATAAATATTAAGAGTCGATCAAATAAATCTGTCCAAATAATTTAAATTTTTTTTAGGATTGATAAATTTAATATTTTTATAAAAAAGAGTTGAGCGCAATAAAGCAAAAAATTGAGCAAACGATTCTATTTCATGAAAAAATATAAAATTTTTATTATTTTTCGAATAAAGTATGAAACGAAAAAAACAATTCAACTTTGATTTCTTCGTTCTATACTTTACTTCAAAAATAATGAAAATTTTGTAATTTTACAAAGAATGGAATCGTTTGCTCATTTTTTTGCTCTATTCCGCTTTACTCTCACTGTTGTTTAAGAATATGTAATTTATTAATTATAACGAAAATTTAGATTAGACAAGGACAGATTGATATCGCCGACTTTCAAAAGTTATTTCAAAAAAATTGGAAAAGTCAATTATTGTTTTGAAAAAAGTATGAATGAAATGTTGATGATTACGTAAACTCACATCAATTTGATTAAAATAATAATACTGTTAAGAAGGGTCCGAACTATCTGTCTTTGTCTAATAGCGTTTTTCATCATTTATATAAACACTATCCGGTATAACAAGAAAAAAATAGCAGCCCCCGCTAGATATTAGTATAATAAGTAAATTTTGTAATAACAACCAAATTTTTTCACTGTGTAGTTTTTGAATAATTAGAGACCTACCAAAAAAAGATAGTTTATATTCTAGATTGCTAGTAGGTCTCTAATTAGTCAAAAACTATGCGGTAAAAAATTTGGTTTTTATTACAAAATTTACTTATTATACTAATATCTAGCGGGGGCTGCTATTTTTTTCTTGTTATACCGGATAGTGTTTACATAAATGATGAAAAACGCTATTAGACAAAGACAGATAGTTCGGCCCCTTCTTAATACTATTATATAAAAACTGTTTACAAACATATATTTTAAATGATGACGGTGCAATCGTATGTACGGCCCGAATTCATAGTCGTGTCTTGAGTATTAAGTATAACTTAAAACTTAAGTATCGTTAGTTGAGTATCAGCTGTTACTTCAATCACACAGATAAGATACTCGTCGGTAGAGATTTAACACTCAATTGAAGAAACAGCTGATACTCAACTAACGATACTTAAGTTTTAAGTTATACCTTATACTCAAGACACGACTATGAATTTTAACCTACAAGTTTTAAAACTCCCGTAGGCTCGAATTCGTAACGCCTTGGGCGGCGATGTATATATGAGATGTATAAGGAGTATGGGATCTGGAAAATAAGTCAGAACTATATAAGTTAAAGTGTGACTTTATTGAGGATCCAATGCGACTAGGCGCGGTGATTGGCGGAGTAAGACTGGAGTATTTTTCTTACATGAGAATAAGTTATAATGCTGTTTGATTAATGAGTATCGATTACGAATTCGAGCCCACTGGAGTTTTAGGACTTGAAGGTACGATCACGCCGTTATCATTTAAAATAAATGTTTGTAAACAGTTTTTATATAAGACAGTATCAACAGTATTATTTTTTTAATCGAATTCATGTAAGTTTACGTAATTATCAATATTTCATTCATGCTTTTTTTAATTTCAAAATTAAGTGAGCATTCTTTTTAATTTTATAAATAGTCGAATATTACATATCTTTCAAATATTAATATGCATTCCAAAATTATTATTACACTGAGAACTAAAAAGTCTAGCTACTAGACTTACTAGGAGAGGCCCAGGTCTCCGGATCACGGATTTTGCTCAAACTTTGGGATAAGTTTCTAGGTGTCAAAATATGAAGAAAACCGGAATTTTGGACCCTAACGCTTAAAATTTCCCTAGTTACAGGTAATTAAAGAAAATCACTGAAAAAGTTACTAGATTTCCAAACACATAGCTCTTTAGCATTAACAGTTACAAGCTTAAAACCATTTTCGAATCAAAGCTGACCTCAAACCCTTTCAAAATAGTGCTTGTAGCATATCAAAATATTATTTTTTCCCAACGTTACAGCGCTATAAGATTTTAACGTGAATTTCCTTTTAATAACATTAATTAATAATAAATGCTAAAATGTAGTACAATTTTTATAACACTGTAGCTATAGGAAAAAATAATATTTTGATAAACTGTAGGTGCTATTTCGAAAGGATTTGAGCTCAGCTTTCATTTAAAAACAATTACAAGTGTCTAGTTGTTAATGCTAAAAAACTATAGGCGTTTGAAAATCTAGTAACTTTTTTAGTGATTTTCTCTGATTGCTTATAACTAGGGAAATTTTGAGCGTTAGGGTCTAAAATTCTGGTTTTCTCCATATTTTGACACTTAGAAACTTATCCCAAAGTTTGAGCAAAATTCGTGATCCGGAGGCCTGGGCCTCTCCTAGTGAGAGTTCAGCCTGAGCGCCAAAACGCACTATAGTACGCGCGCCGTAAAAGGGATTAGTGGCTAGTCCCTCGGGCGCATTGAGAACGCACAAGAGCGCGATAGCAGCGCCCATGACAAATGTAAAGGGAAGATTCATGCGTATGTTCAGTGGTTGAACTATTTTGGCTTTAATGGCAGACTTTTCGACTCAAAGCGTCGACTTTTCACAAGGCTTGTTACTGGTCTTGAGTGGGGGTAATAGCTGAGCAAATAACTTCTCAGTGTAGTCATAACATTTTATTAATCCAATCGGAAATGGCAATGTGAAATGCAAATTATTTTCTAGTTATGTAGACTCCATTGAAGTAAACATTATTAATTAATTATTATATCTATGTTTCTACAGTTTTTTATATTGATAATACTGTAAATAAAGAATTCAATAATCCTGTCTATATTTTAATAATAACATGCAAATTGTTTGTGAATTTAGTTAATTTTTTATGATGTAGACAATATTTATTCAATATAATTACACTTTTATTGTTTATTAAAGATTTTATTTTCAAGAAGAGTACCTTACCTAAGTAGTTCCTGTATTGGATATAAGACTATAGAAACGATTAATCAGATAAGTTTTTATATTATTTCATGTTCACAAATTATCAGATTTTTTTTTAATAATAAGACCTTATGCTCCGTAATAACTTTTTCTTAATTAAAGGTTATAATTAGTATGAGTTCAGGGTGAACAATTCTTTTTATAACAGTGCAAGTGAATAATATTATAATATGGATATATATAACAGGTAAATGATAATATTCTTTTATAGGTTTAGTGCATGATAGACACTGACTTTAATTTTATATATTTATTAATTTTAATTTTACTATAACACACACTGACTTAAATTCCATTGAATGAGATTTGTTAAGATTAAAATATCTACTGATGTATGTTATTAAGTTCAGTTTCAGAAATTGATTAATTCTAATTCTTGTTATATTTTTTGAATGTATTTGATTATTTTTATATTAGTTACAAATATTATGATTCTATGGAGATCGGTTATCGTAATTTAAATTTTCTTAAAATTTGTCATTGATTCTAATGATGTGATATCAATAATTATATGTAATTATGTATAAAAACTTAGAATTAATTTAAACAAATAATTAAAATCAACATATAATAATTAATATATATCAATATTCAATTAACTTTCTCTTATAGTCAACCTGGTGAAAAAAATCAGGTGATTTATGACCTGATTATTTTTAACAGGGCAGTGATATATGACTGAACTCGTGTCTCTTTGTATCTCAGTACGTCGAAGATCAGTATAAGGCAATTTGTGAATCAATATCCTAGTGGATGAAATCAGTTGGACTTAAATTAAATAATAATTAACAATATTCTCATGAATTTACACAAAAAGTTCTAATATATAAGTAAAAGTGCATTTTTAGTTTTGCCCTAGTGGAAATCGAATCTGTGAATAACTGGGAATAACTGGAAATAACTGGAAATAACTGGGAATAACTGTGAATAACTGGGAATAACTGTTATAAACTGTTCAGTTTGAGACAGGAATAACAGTTATTCCCAGTTATTCTCAGTTATTCCCAGTCATTCCCAGTTATTCTCAGTTATTCCCAGTTATTCACAGTTTATAACTTAAAAATAATTTGAAAAAACAGAGGTACGAATAACAGTTATTCCCAAATATATTTATAATAGAAAAAAAAATAAAAAAAAATATATATTTTTTTCATTTTTTCAAATTTATATTTTTCAAATTATTTGTAAACTAAACTGTAAATAACTGGGAATAACTGTGAATAACTGGGAATAACTGGGAATAACTGTTATTCCTGTCTCAAATTCAACAGTTTATAACAGTTATTCCCAGTTATTCACAGTTATTCCCAGTTATTCACAGATTCGATTTCCACTAGGGTGCATCTTGTAACTGATACATCTAAGAAAAAGGTATAGGCATATAAATGTATTCTGTGTATAAGAAATTGAATTTAAATATTGATTAGTTATAAATTTGAGTTACTTTTACTCTGAAAATGCAATAACAAATGTGATGAATTATCAGTATGAAGTGGATCGTATTTTATTATCTCTTGGATTGTTAACATTATTCAATATGTAAAATTATTTCTTAGCTAACAATTAAATTAATTATTCTATAAAGTGTTATTGTATCTTGAGATTGATTATGTTTAAATTATAAAAAAAATAAAGCAAAAATAATTTTCCAAATCTTTTGTGTCAAATAAACAAAGGATATTTTAGTTACCAATCATAATTTTCAAGAAATATTAAATAAACGAAAATTTTTTTTTAATTCAGTATTTAACGGTAGGCTGGAGTAGAACCTGATACCGACCGAGTAACAATTGAGTTGTTTGTAATTTACTCAAGTTTTAATCGGTGTATCTTCAAATTAAAGGTCGAGCGCAATAGATATTATTATTATGAACATCTATGCACAAGAAAAAAAATTTCTACCGGTTTGTTTTTGAGAAAAGTAAGTAACGCTAAAATAATATAAACATAAACTTTTACTTTGGCGTTACTTACTTTTCTCAAAAACAAACCAGTAGATATTTTTTTTCTTGTGCATAGATGTTCATAATAAGAATATCTATTGCGCTCGACCTTTAATTTGAAGATACACCGATTAAAACTTGAGTAAATAACAAAAATGCCAATTAGACAAGGACAGCGAATCCGGCCTGCTCTTACCAGGAGAGGCTATGAGCTTCGGGTCACAGATCTTGATGAAACTTTGAGATGTGTTTTTAAGTACCAAAATATGGGTAAAGCCAGAGCGGTACGGTCTAACGCTTCGAAAAACTGAAATTATAGACATTTCCAGTCTTATTTAAAGAAAAATGTAAAAAAATAGCTCCTAATTGAAGTGTGAATAATCCAGTCTAGAAATGTCTTTAATAAATCAACAGGGACTAAAATAAAAGAACAGAAAGCAAGCTTTAATTTGCCATTTTCAGAATTGAAAAATAATAATTAGAACCAGAGATATGTTCGTTCAAAGTTAAGAAGCAAGAAAGTACCAAAAATCATCTAAATTCTAAAGGACAGTGATTTTGTGATTTTTGGTACTTTCTTGCTTCTTAACTTTGAACGAACATATCTCTGGTTCTAGTTATTATTTTTCAATTCTGAAAACGGCAAATTAAAGCTTGCTTTCTGTTCTTTTATTTTAGTCCCTGTTGATTTATTAAAGACATTTCTAGACTGGATTATTCACACTTCAATTAGGAGCTATTTTTTTACATTTTTCTTTAAATAAGACTGGAAATGTCTATAATTTCAGTTTTTCGAAGCGTTAGACCGTACCGCTCTGGCTTTGCTCATATTTTGGTACCTAAAAATATATCCCAAAGTTTCGTCAATATCTGTGACCCGAAGCGCATAGCCTCTCCTGGTTAGTATATTTTTCATGTGCTATGAAGCACATGATTTGTTAAAAAATCTCATGGTTTGGTTCACTTTAAATCTTTCAGAAGATATTTTTAAATATATTTGAATATTTGTGAAGTATACAACCATTTCTATAAATGCTTGCAAAGGGACATCTGCAACCGATGACTACAAGTTAACATTAAAATGAATAAATGTAGTTAATAATTGCAATATTCATTATTTTTAATTACATTTAAATTTTTTAAAAGGGATCGCCGTTTTGCACTACTCTAAAATTTATAGGCTATATTTATACATATATAACCTGCTTCGATGAGTTTTTTGGATATGGGATCATGGTTCGAAACCTTGGAAAGTGGTATTTCAATTTTTTAAATGACTTTAGCTCAGCAAATGGCTACATTAGCACTGTTAAATGAATTTTTTCTCAAAATTTAGAATATATGAAGAAAAAAATTTTTCATTGATAAATTCCTAAAACGCAACCCAACTGGGTAATTTAAGTTTAAAATTAGTCAAAAATATGGTTTTTGCCCAACTTTGAAGCTTTATAGCTTTAAAAATATGTACTAAGGAAATCTAAAAAAATTCTGAGTGGTTTATAGTATGAAAAAGAATCATTTTACCAATTTTTAGCAAAAAAAAATTTTCATCCTCTAATTTCACAGAGAATGGGAGATGTATATATATTTCATATATTTGTATTTGAAATAGTGACAGAATAAATGTTTTGTTAAATTATTTTTAAAAATTATAATATTACATAAATATGTATTTAATTATTCAGAAAGGTTTGTTGTAAATAGAACATCAATATTATTAATTTCAGTTATTTCCAATAATTGCATCATTTACAATTATTTATAGCTATTCACAGATATTTACAGTATTTAGGGAAAAGGGTTCGGTTGTGGACACCACTTTGTTTTTGGCTCATAACTTTTCACCAAGCGCATATTTTTTGGACTTATAGGTGTCTATAGAAAGATGGATAAATTCCTACTGAATAAATGTGCATTACACTTAGCTTCATTGATTCGTTTCGATTTGTAATTCTTTTGAAAAAGTATACATAAGTATAAATAAATTTTTGTGATTTTTTTTCAAGCACAGAAAAATTAATTTGCTTACAGCACATAGCAGATGCGTTTGTTTGCTTTGATATTTGGCATAAAATATCGTACTGCTATAATACATAAATGACATTTGTCAAGAAAATCTCATCTGCTTTCTGTCAGTAGAAACGAAGGGGTGTCCACAACCAAATCATACCTACAACCGAACCTTTCACCCTACATTTAAAAACTGTTATAGGTATTAGAATGGATTTTAAAAGCACGACGGAGCTCGCTTTCTTCTAAAATAATTCATTAATATTTTAATTCCAATTTCACGAGTAAACGGTACGTTAGATCGAGTTCTTTCATCACAGTAAGAAAATTTGTAATATTAAACTTGAGTGCGTACAACCTACAGAATTTACCAAAATACTGAACATAAAAAGTTATAAGCAATTTTTCGGTATATAGTATTTTCAGGTTAGGTTTATCGAGCTTGATATATAATTTCCAATCCAAGCTTATAAAAAATAAGTCCAAATAAATTTTTATTTTAACAAAAATTATTGTATTAATATGGCTTTAGTACGGACAAGTTATTACAATTATTTAAATTATGAATTTAAAAGGATACCAATAAAATAATAAAAGCAAAAATTGTTTCCAGCAGCTTCGACATCCTGTTAAGCCTGAAAAAAAATTCAAATGTAGTCATAATTTTTTTTTCTAATGATATTAATTAATAAAAATGCTTTTTACCTTAAATATATATTAAATATAAGACTTTGATCCATTAATAATTTTAAAAAAGCTCATCCGATGTTTTTTGTTAAAATTTTAAAGGTCCAGGTCAAAGGGGTCAGGATTTAAACGTGATGGAATTTTTCGAATTTTCTAAATTTTTTGTTAAATAAATATTTTAATGAATTTTTTCCTCAAAAACTATCAATTTTTCGTTAAAACTCAATAGGATACTTTTTCTTGAAAATTAAATATACAATTCACCTGAATTTTTGCAAATTATAATATACTGATTTTTACGCTTACTTGATCGATTTAAACATGCTATTTAGTATATCTAAAAATCGAGCAGGTTAAATTGGCTTTTTAAAGTCTTATTTTTTTTTTTTTTATGAGGAAAAAATATACGAAGCCTCCAGTTGGGCAGCCTTCTCAAAGTTACTTAATTGTGCAAACATGTCTGAAAAAATCGTTATTTTGGATCAATGATGAGATACGTGATTTTTTTTCTGAAAAAGTATTGATTTTTGGGACAAATGTATGAAAATGTTTTTATTGGAAATCATATATAGAATATGAAAATATTTTTACAAATTGTAATTTAAGACATTATGAACAATATATACTAAAAATTTAACAAATAATAAATTTTAAAATTTCAAAATTTCATTCATAATTTGTGATGTTTAGCAAATAATGGTTCACAAAAATTTACATACATTTTACATACAATTTCCAATAAAAAACATTTTCATACATTTGTCCCAAAAATCAATACTTTTTCAGAAAAAAAATCACGAATCTCATCATTGATCCAAAATAACGATTTTTTCAGACATGTTTGCACAATTAAGTAACTTTGAGAAGGCTGCCCAACTGGAGGCTTCGTATATTTTTTCCTCATAAAAAAAAAAAAATAAGACTTTAAAAAGCCAATTTAACCTGCTCGATTTTTAGATATACTAAATAGCATGTTTAAATCGATCAAGTAAGCGTAAAAATCAGTATATTATAATTTGCAAAAATTCAGGTGAATTGTATATTTAATTTTCAAGAAAAAGTATCCTATTAAGTTTTAACGAAAAATTGATAGTTTTTGAGGAAAAAATTCATTAAAATATTTATTTAGCAAAAAATTTGGAAAATTCGAAAAATTCCATCACGTTTAAATCCTGACCCCTTTGACCTGGACCTCTAAAATTTTTTTTGTATATTTTGGGTATCAAATAGAACATTTTCACAGATTTTCGAAGAATTCTATTTTTTTGTTAGGTGAGTTGACGTGAAACGTCCCATATATAATTGCCGAAAATAACTATTTTTAAACTGTTGTATTGTGCAAATTTTATGATAATTTCTTATGTTATTACAAATTTATAGCATTTTTCATAATTTTTTATATTTTTCAGCTTTTAAAAGTAAAAATACACTGAATTAAATTAGTTAATATGAAGGAGATTAATTCTATTGTAAATATTCTTAGAAAAAATTCATTTTAAAAAAATAAACATTTTTAAAAGATTTTCAGTTTTTAATAATCGGTTTCACTGAGAAAGATAAATTGATTGCTAAAGGACAAGAATTAAATAGTGAAATTGCTTCCATAATAACTGATGTTCATATATTAGCATTTAATAATATTTTTAATCGATGCACCTCATTTAATATGCAAACAACTTTACGAATTCAAAAACCACGATATATTAATTCAGTATCGACTGATGAAGAAGTATTGTTTTCCGGAAATTTTTAAAAAGGTCACTGGATTGGTATGTATTATAATAATAAAATAATTCATATATACGACAGTTTAAATCTTAAATATCTACAAGATGAGCATTAGATTTATATAAACAGATTATTTCTAAACAAATCAGAATTGAGCATAGTTTTCGAAACAGTACAATCACAAACAAATAATTATGATTGCGGCCTTTGTGCATTTACTTTTGCAATACTTTATAATTTATATCCACGTTGTTTAAAATATGATATTGCTTAAGGAAGTTCTATTGGTAATAGAATTAACAAACAGATTTTAATAAAATTTGATTTATTGATACATAATACATATAAGATAACGTCATTAAATTTTTGCAAGGCTAGGGTACACAGGAGAAAAGTTATCAAAGATTCTTTTTTTGAGATTTTAACGTGCAGTCTTATGGCGAAACGCACTTTTGCCGAATTCAATTAAGAAATACAGTTTATTTAACAAAGAGATATTGTTCAAATTTTTTATATAGCATAAAAAACATTTTAAGAAAGTATACAATTTCAAAAATTAAGCATTAGGTATCTGTGAGAGTTGTAATAAATAATTATGTAAAGGCGTTTAATGAATTTCGCTTCTTAGACGCCATAACCAAAGATATGTGGCAACGCTGTGAAAGCAAGATAGGTGCGATGACGCGCGCGCTTTTTAAATTCGAATATTGTAATACACATGGAGTGATAGTGCAAATACTAATTGCAGGTTAAAAATGTTATTTGTGTATAAAAGGTTAAGGTGATAATTAGAATAATTAAATATAAATATTTAAATAAAACAACAGATATATTAAATCATTTGAATATTAATTTATTATAATAACAACCGTCGCTTTTAATAATTTTCTAATTAGTTTTTTACTTAAATAATTTTTAATAACAGTTTTTTACTTAAATAATTTACTATCACATTTTTATGACTCAATAATCGGTTTAGTGAAGAATTACAACGTACATAAAAGTTACATTTATAATATATAACTCAATCGGACAAATTAAACATGTATAAAGTAATATAAATAACATTTTTATAGAAAAATAAAATAATATTCAACATATTTACAAGTTGTATAAAAATGGCTTAAACGAATAATTATATAATATAAGTAAAAACATAAATAAATGATATCTGAAAAAAAAGAAAAAGAAAAAAAATATTACGTATACAATACTTATTTTGCTTTCTCATAGAGAAAGCATTGTATTGATGAAAAAATTTTTGCTAAAGTGGTTTCCAGAAAATGTCTGTGTGTGTGTGTGTGTGTGTGTGTGTGCGTGTGTGTGTGTGTATGATTTCAGTTAGTAAATTGTATCTCGAGAACTACTCGATGGATTTGCTTCTAATTTTGCATGGAATTTAGTTTTTTGACTAACTTGCTGGGAAGCTATTGATAATTGGTTCTTCTAGCGTAGTTTTCATTTTAGAGTTGTTTAAAAAAAAAAATTTTGATTTTTTATTTTTTTGGTTTTTTTTTGTTTACTACTCGATGAATTTGCTTCAAAATTTGCAGGGAAATTATTTGTGATTTCTCAAATAAAATAAATTTTAAAAAACTGATTTTCTTAGCTTAGTTTTAATTTTAGAGCATTTTGAAATTTTTGAAAAAAATGTTTTTATTTATTAGGCCAATAAAATCTTGAAAACTACTCGATGGATTTACTTCAAATTTTCCATACAATTGAATTTTTCGATCAACTGGTGCGGAAGCTATTGAGAATTGGTTTTCTTAGCGTAGTTTTTTTTTAGAGTCATTTTAAGAATTTTAAAAAACTTTCGATTTTTCAGTTTATTTGTATTTTACGTAAACTACTCGAAGAATTTGTTTGAAAATTTGTATGGAACTTAATTCTGACTGCCAAAAGGAGAATAACTTTTAAAAACTGATTTTCTTAGCGCACTTTTAATTTTAGAGCATTTTTAAAATTTTTTAAAAAATTTTTATTTTTCATTTATCTTCTATTTTGTGTAAACCATACTATAAATTTTCTCCAAAATTTTTGTACAATCAATTCGATATTGTCTGAAAAAAATAAGCTTTTAAAAACTAATTTTCTCAGAGTGGTTACGATTTTAGACAATTTTAAAGATTTAAAAAAAAAATTTCATTTTTTTTTTTTTAATTTTTTTTATTTTACGTAAAGTACTCGATAGATTTGTTTTAAAATTTGCGGGGAAATCATTTACAACTGCCGAAAAAAGGGAAATTTTCAAAAATTGATTTTCATAGGGTAGTTCTGATTTTAGAGCATTTCTAAAATTTTGAAAAAGAAATTTTGAAAAGAAAATGTTATTTATTCAGCCAATTAGATCCCAAAAATTACTCGATGGATTTGCTTCAAATTTCGCATACTATCTATGTTTTTGTATAAGTAGACGGGAAGCTATTAAAAATTGGTATTCATAGAGTACTTTTTTTTATAGAGCCATAAACATGAACTGTATTTATATATAAATATGATTGCACTTTATAAAGATTAGAAATTTGGTTGTCATCATTCTTTTTATTACTACATTATATCATTTTTTCAATAGAACAAATTTTTTTGTATTACTGGATGATTTAAAATAAATTATAAATGTTGAAAAAGCAAACAGCTAGCATATATGTTCGAAATTTATAAAGTACAATATGAGTAAATATTAATGTTAGACAATTTTTTAATATTAAAATCACATTTAAACAAATATAAAAAAATTAATGAAACTCAAAGAGCTCTATGAGAAAGCATTCAGCTAAAGCACTTGGCAGCGTTTTTTAGTATAGAGATTTGGCGATTTTTTGGGTGGAGGTTTTTCTTTTTGACTTGTGAAATTTTTTCTCCCGACTCTACATAATGATTGTATCAATGTAAGACCGAACAACAACACACTATAGCCGAACGAACGCGCATGTAACAGCTGTAGTGTTGCAGTGTTGACACATGTAATATTCATACCTAATGAGTCAAATGAGAACTACGGATAATCTGCTATGACTTGTGTAGTAAGGATAGAACTCCCTTAAATGCGATAACATTTATGAGGAATTTTCGAAACACAACAAATAAGAATGTTTTCACTTTTTCATAATTATAATAATACAAATATTAATCACGATAATCTATCGGACATGATAGTAAGAAGTTTTTGTCATGAACCATGTTTCAATAAAATACCATTAAATTTAGATATTGCATGGTACTCCCGAGAAAGTTTAAATACAAATTTAATGTAACTTCAAAATTTCATCTAAGAATGATTTCTAGGCCCATTACATAATTTAGGCATAATTTTAAAAATCGTTTCACATGACCGATTTGGAGAAAAATAGGTGAAAAGGAAAAAAAATTAAAAAACAAACAATTTTATTTTATTTAAAAAAAAATGCTCAAAAATGTTTGCAACGTAAGTATAATAGTAGAAATATAATAAAATTGGAGAATATCTGCCTTATGTTATAGAGCTATTGAGCTCAAATATCTTATATTATATTAAAGTGAAACCACTTTTCTCTCCGTTTCTCTGGTTCTCCGGTTCTCCGCATTTGTGAAATGTGTCTAATCTTTTAGTAATAATCTTATCTTATATTATATTAAAGTGAAACCACTTTTTTTTTGTTTCTCCGGTTCTCCGGTTCTCCGGCTCTCCGGTTTTCCGGTTCTCCGGTTCTCCGCATTTGTTAAATATGTCTAATCTTTTGGTAATAAGAGAAGCAATTTTTTATTGGGCCCTATATAATTAGTCCTTATTAGTCATAAGCATCTTTTTGGGCCATATTTTTTCGGGTCTTATATTTTTTTGGGCCTTATATTTTCTTGCGCCCTATATTTTTTTGGGTCCCATATTTTTTTGGTCTCTATATTTTTTTGGGCTTTGTATTTTTTTGGGCCTTATTGTAACATGGCAGATTGACCATATTACTTATATGTATATTTGTGGCGCATATAGCCGACAGAAGGGAGCATCTAACTACGGGCAAGACGGAAAGCAGACCACGCGAGTCAAATAGTTAAAAGCAAAACCCAAAATCGTTGGCACACACGTGCGAATCTCTAAGGCACGTATACTGTGCATACATATAGATAGCGAGCAGCTTGACTCGAGTAGCTGAGCTTGGGTTCGTTTAGGATCGTTTGACTCTCTCTTGCGGCGCGCGCAGCGTACAGCAAGAGAGATGAGGCTGAGCATGGACAAGAAGGAGTACCATTATTATTCCTTCTGTCGCCAGAGTCGGATATAGAGTCATTACGACTCGTGAGCGACTTGCGATATTGCGTATTAGTATTTTTTGTGTGTGCGAATATCGTGAGCGAAAATAGATAGATTTACTATTCTATTTCTTTTATTGTGAATTAAAATAATATCACGATTGCTAATTAAAATTATAATTTATTTCTGTCTTTTACGACGTGTGTGCCGGGCGATCTCGTGCGCGTTGTATTGCATATATTTCATTCGTGCTTTTCTAATTCTTTCATTTTTTGTGTGTTTATTGCTCGTGTCCCTTTTAGCTTACGTTTTTGTAATATTTGCTTTTCGTCGTGCCAATAGTTATTTAATTAGAGCAAGCGGCGTCGCGTACGCTATACGTGGCTGGCGTCCATTTTGAGCGAGCGTACGATTACTGTACAAATTTCTTGAATAAAGTTTCTCTTTTTTCGTGTTACTTAATAAATTACAGCTTATATATTTTTATAAATTAGTGCAACCTCCTGATCCCCAAGGTTGTCACATTATATTTTCTTGCGCCCTATATTTTTTGGGCCCAATATTTTATTTTAATTTATATTTTCTTGGGTCCTATAGATTTTTTGGGTCCTATATTTTATTTAGCTTTAGGTTTTTCTGGACCTTATATTTTTTGGCCACAATATTTTTCTTGGCATAATATTTTTTTGGTCTCTATATTTTTTTGGGCTCAATATTTTTTGGGCCTTATATTTTTTGGGCCCAAAATTTTTTCGATTCTTATATATTATTGGGCTCTATATTTTTTTAGGACCAATATTTTTTTGGGCCCAATATTTTTTCGAAATTAACATTTTCTTGGGTTTTATAATTTTTTTGGGTACTATATTTTATTTGGCTCTATTTTTCTAGGCCTCATATTTTTCAGGCCCTGCATTTTTTTGAATCCTATTTTCTTTGGGCTTTGTATTTTTTGGGCCATATATTCTTTTGGGCCCTATATTTTTTTTGACTTTCTATTTTCTTGGGCTCTCTATTTTTAAGGCCCAAAATTTTTTCGATTCTTATATATTATTGGGCTCTATATTTTTTTAGGACCAATATTTTTCGGGCCCAATATTTTTTCGAAATTAATATTTTCTTGGGTTTTATAATTTTTTTGGGTACTATATTTTATTTGGCTCTATTTTTCCGGGCCTTATATTTTTCAGGCCCTACATTTTTTTGAATCCTATTTTCTTTGGGCCTCATATTTTTTTTGGGCCTTACATTTTCTTGGGCTCTATATTTTTTTTGGACCAATATTTTTTTGGGCCCAATATTTTTTCAAAATTAATATTTTCTTGGATTTTCTAATTTTTTTGGGTACTATATTTTATCTAGCTCTATTTTTTTGGGCCTTATATTTTTGAGGCCTTACATTTTTTTGAGTCCTATTTCCTTTGGGCTCATTTTTTTTGGGCCTTACCTTTTCTTGGGTTCTCTATTTTTTGGGCCCAATATTTTTTCAATTCCTATGTATTCTTGGGTTCTATATTTTTTGGGCCTAATATTTATTCAATTCTTATCTATTCCTGTCATCTATATTTTTTTGAAATATTTTCTTGGGTTCTATGATTTTTTGGGGTCCTATATTTTATTTAGCTCTATATTTTCCTAGGCCTTATACTTTTCGCGACCTACTTTTTTTAGTGCTATTTTCTTTGGGCCTCATATTGGCTTAAGTTTTGATTTTTTTGGGCCAAATATTTTTGCGATTCTTATATATTCTCTGGCTCTATATATATTTTGGGCCCAATATTTTTTCAAAATTTTTATTTTCATGGGTTATATAATTTTTTTGAGTCCTAATTTTATTCAGCTCTATATTTTTCTGGGCCTTATATGTTTAGGCTCTACATTTTTTGAGTCTTATTTTCTTTGGGCCTCATTTTTTTCGGCCTTTTATTTCTTGGCTTTCATATCTTTTTTAGTCCTATATTTTCCTAGGCCTTATATTTTTGTGGACCTACTTTTTTTAGAGTCCTATTTTCTTTAAGCCTCTAATTTTTTTGGGCCATTTATTTTTCTGGGCCTTATTGTTTTTTAACTTTTTTTTTGGGTTCATATTTTTTTTAATCTTATATTTACTTGAGCTCTATATTCTTTTGAGCCCAATATTTTTTTGATTCTTATGTATTCTTGGCTCTATATTTTTTTGAGCCCAATATTTTTTTAAAACATTTTTTTGGGCCTAATTTCTTTTTTATCATTATGTTTTTTTGGTCTCGATATTTGTTTGAGCCCAATATTTTTTTGATTCTTATATTTATTTTGGCTCTATATTTTGAGCTCTAAATTCTGCCATAATAAACTAAGTTAAACTCAATTTTCAATAATGTTCATACGGCTTCCATGTCGTGAAATTGGTAATGTTTGCCTGAAATTTCCTGATGCAATTACAGTTTTACGACTAAAAGATTGGTTCACATCGCATAAATCTTAAAAAAGACGATCAACTGCTTCAAAAGCAAATTTTAAAGTCATGGATATTTTATCCCAAATAATTATTTGTGTTCCCTTTGTTTGCTTTCTGCAGAATTAGGCTTAACATTACAAGTTGTACAATCTGTTATATTTAAGAGGACGTTGTATCTCTTTATCCTTTTCTAATAAAAAATTGTAGGTTTTTGGAAAAACTGGTAGTTATTACTAGAAATCATTTGTTGTCCGCAACTCGTACAGTAAAAAACAATATTTTTTCTACTGAGAACAAATTAATTCTCTAGCCTCACTCATGATTTTGTAAGTATGTCAAACTTTTTTTGAAAACGGAGCATCAAAATTAATTTAATTATTAATTAATTAATTTAATTCAGTGGCCTCTTAACGGTAGTTTAAATGTTGTATGCACCGTTTTTCTATCAACTAATGCGTTCGCTGCTATAGCTTGTCCAAGCTGCACATGAATAATGAATAGTATGATATTTAAAATAAACTATTAAAATATTAATTAAATAACTTTTTCCACTTTTACCTGGTTCATCTATAAAAATATATTTTTCTTTACTTTGGTTGTTTAAACTCTTTATAGTAGAGTTAAATATTTGTCTTTGTTTATCATTTAAAAAATTTATTTTTATTTCTCATTCATTAAGAATATTATTATTATGATTTAAAATTATTTGATTATTATCTTCTTCTATAAATGTGCTTATGTTAGGTAAATTAAAATCGTTTAAAGAAAATCCATTGACTTGTAAATTATTTTTAATAACATTCAATGCAAGATTTTTACCTATATTTTTTTCGTATTTAGGATGGTATAACTTATCTTTATATTTTTCATACAAATCTCGTGCATTTATAGGGTTATGAAAAACGCAAATGAAAGCAAATAGTTCATAAAGAATATAAAGGAAATCTGTTGAAAATGCTTCTTCCAAACATCCATCCCATTCTTCATCTTCATTAATTAATTGTTTTGCCTTAGCTGCCTCATAAAACGAATTGTACATCACATCATAAACAGTACGCAAAGCTTCAAAAGATGTGGCTCCTCTTACATGTAATAGTAATAACCTAATGAAATAACGTTGTCTATCTTTCGGACTTACTAAGTACATTCTACTAAGTATTGGTTTTCTTTTTTTTTCTTTTATTCCACTTTTTCAGTTTTCATCAAATGTATAAAAATTTGGTATTTCAGAATACCAGTAATTTCGTGCTTTAAAATCTTCTCTATTTAATTCAAAATATGCTATTAATGTTGTTCCCACATTTTTTTGCATGATCATTTGCTCTTTTCCTTCTTTATAAAATACGTTTTGTTGATTTTCCTCATGAACGCTTAGACGTTTTATAGTATGTGAAATAACATGTAAAGGATATTCTCGTAATCTGTGCATTGCTTAAGGTGGACATAAATATCGTGTATTAATGTATTGTTGGGTTTCGTCATATTCATATTCAACATTTTTACGATTGTCATTTTGAAAAGTGTCTTTATTTACTGATTTAAAATCCACACTTACTTGATGTATTTTAATGTATGCACAATCATGACCTTTATAACAGTATTTGAATAAATATTTAATGCAGTGTACAGTGGAACAAACTTCTACGTTTATGTGTGCATTAAATTTCAATAATAAGTAAGGATTATAAGAAACGACAAATCCATTATCTTCAATTTTTTCTGTAAATTTATTTTTGAGAATTATTTCGACGATATCATTTTTACGTTTGTATAGTGGATATCCATTGGATTTAAATGTTGTTGTATTATTAAATTTTCTTGGAGAATTTCCAGTACATTGTTTCGTATTTTTATCCATACATGGACAATTTATATTTTGCATACCACAGGGACCGCGTATCATAAATTGTTTAACAATACTCTATAATTTTGGATTAATATCTCTATTTAGGATTTCTGCAATTATTATTTTATCAACTTTTTCGGGAATATCAAATTCATTATTCTTATCCAAGAGTAAGTTGTTACTAATAATGCATATGCGGTAATTCTCGTTTTTGAAATTCAATTACATAACTATATGCAATACATTATCCTAATATTCCCTTTTTATTACTAAATTTTTTGATTCTTCTACTTTATGATAAAATACTTTTGTTATAATATTCGGTCTATCTATTGCATTTTCATAAAGTTCCAAGTTTTCAGTTATTTCCTTCCAATGTGGGTTACAGGTCATAGTTACAAAAAGATCAGGTTTACCAAGATAATTTACAATTGTCATTGAGTCAATGTAATTTTATTCTAAAAATCGTGGACTTCCTGTAAAGTTTGACGGTAATATTACCATTTTTCCAATTTTTGAAGAATCTTATTCTTTTTTGTTATATAAATAGTCCACAACACCTTTGTAACAATCACTTCTTTATACGTTTTGGTTTTTTCGTATGAAATATAATCTGGAGGTTTCAACTTTTTCAAACGCATCAACAATAAACTGTTGAGATAATTTTCCCAAATTAAGGAATGGATTAAATTTATTTCTAACACTAAATCTATAATTATGAAATTTCAAATTTGAATTATTAGATTTTTCAAATTTACTTTTCTTATATGGCATCCATCCACAACCGCCATTGGGATGAATAAGAGGATATGTCATAGGATCTGTATGTTTGCTAATTGTCGGTATACTAATTGGTTTATCATACTTAGAGTAAATGACAATATCACGTTCAATAGGAGGAAGATCGTCTTCTCCAACATATACTATTGCAACTTCATTACAGGTAGGTAGATTATATCTATTTTTATCCAAATCGTTATTGCGGACAATAGACATAGTAACAGTTCTTGAAGGACAATAGATTTTATATCTATCTATTGTAGTTCTTCTTCTTCTACTTTATGCATCATTTTATAGGCTTTAGCATAAAGGTTAATGTCTCTTATCAAGATATCTAAATGTTTTAATAATGTTAAATTTTTATGAAACCTATTTCGTTCAATCGTTGCCATTTCATTATCTAAAATATATAATTGTCCATATTTACGTGCTTCATCTTTATTAGGATGTAACGCATATACATTATGGTAAATTTGTCCACATATTCTAATAACTTGTGGTCCTTTACCCGGCAATGTATCAGAATTGGCACCAAAATTTGCGAATGCTGAAGCATTATTGTACAACTTAACATTTCGTCGAAAATCAATAATTTCTTCCGTTAATTCAGTTGCTATAAACTTTAATTGTTCTGGGTAAGGAATATTTTCTAACAATGCTACTTCACCTTTATGACAACAATTGGAGAAACCGTTACTTTTAGTATATTCTAAAGCAAAATGTTTCGCATTACAATAAACACATGTATTTGTCATGGAACCAATGTTATTTTCAGATATGAGATTTTCATCGAAATATATATTTGCTATACAACCAATCAGTTTTGAATTAATTTTTTCAATTATTATTTTTCCATTTAATTTCAATAATTTTTTTTCTACTTTGCCCTTTATTGTTTTATCAATAATTTTGTTCAATACAATATTATGATTGTTATTATGATTATTATTATTGTAATTTTTATTATAATTATTGTCTTCAATTTTTAATCGTTTACACTTAATAAATAATATCTTCAGTTGATAAGAATCATATTTATGTTTTCGCTTTTTTTCATCTATTGGTTTATTTATTGTAGTATTGTAGCGGCTACCCAGGATGAGGAGAACAGAGAGAGGTGTCTAAATAACAGAGACAAGAATAAGTTAATATATTATATATATTGTAGACCGGTCAGTGTGACTAAGCACAAGGACCGTTGGAGCTAGACTGAATACAACGAAGTTGCTCGCTCGCTGTTACTCGCTTGTCTGTCTTGACGCCTGCGCAGAGGCATTCGCATGTATACACTTATGTGTCATGGTGCGCTTACAGCACCATACTCATACATAGACTATGTGTGTGTCTCCACATCACTCCTCCCCAACAAAAAAATGTTGTGTGGGTAATTTTTATTTTATTGCAAGTACAAAAAAATGTATGTTGTGTTGCACTCATTCCTTTATCACACGTTATGATATAAAATCTATTTATCACATTAGAGGTTACATTCCTCTTATCACAGCCAATGCTAAAATATTCACAAACATTTACAAAGATAAAAAATCATTCTGCATACGATAAATTCATCTTAATCATTCATCCTGATCATTCATACGTTAACGCAGAGTTAGTATTCGCTTGGTTACAATATTTTTAGACAATACTTATTGATCACAGAAAATATTGCTAAATTTAATATATATACTTTTTTTCTTTATAATAATTGCTTTATCACAGTAAGACTTTTATTAATTTACGATAGTGACTATTTATTCAATCACATTACAGTTTTTAAAATCTTGCAGTTCGCAAGGACTCTATTTTACATATTGTGTTGCATTGCGCATTTCATATAATACAAGTTTTAGTGAGAGTATTTTTAATATGTCTCAACGTCTGTTATTAGTTCACTGAAAGTGCTGAGAATGCAATTTGATTACAGTATAGCTATCAGTATATACACTGATTTGTACGCAGATATATTGCTTATTTATTGATGCACTGAAAGTGCTAAAAATTCAGTTTAATTACAATAAAATTGTCGATGTGTACGCTGATTTATATGCAGATATATTGTACATGTTTTGATATACATGAGTATTGTTTTACAATTAAATATTACATAATTGCGGGATTTGCACATTAGCTGATGCAGTCAAATGCACTAAGATGGCTATCTACTGATAAAAGTGACTCAATCAATGGTGTTTTGATGCATGCACATTTAACTAGATATCTTTTTATCTATTGATGTTTTTACTAAATCGTCCTGTACAGTTACCAAAATGACGTTGTTTGATGAGTAATATGCAATTGTCTAGTGCCATGATTGAGTGTAGCAATGCATGTCTAATTAAATAAACAAATATTTGTTTAACGTTTTATTTAGTGCACTTGACTGTTAAAAAAAAAAAAAAAGTTATACACTGTATATTCTTCTAACCTTAGCTAGAATTGTCGCGTGACTCTAATATACATATGATACATTAATTAAAAATAAAAAATGAAAAGTTATTAATAAATGATTTTACTAAAAAAGGTAATGAAAAAAGGAGATAATAAACGAAAAAATGTACAGCTATTGCGTAATTTACAGAAAGGTTAGTTTAATGTCGCGGCGGACTTTGGCTCGCGGTTTTTAATCTAAGTTGTACCTGACTTCAAAGCACTCGTAGAAGGTGTCTTTTTCTGCAGCTTCGCTCTTTTGTGTGACATATGCGCCAAAGTTTTCTATGTGCCAGCGCGTGGTGTCGCGCAGGCACACCCTGCATCTGTGAGCTACGAACCTGAAAAAAGGCACTCTGGGTAGGACGTCTTCTACAAAACGTAGATTAAAGGAGCGATTTCCTTTGTTGTTTTTGCCCAAAGTATTTGTAATAAGGACGTCGCGTACCCGAAGAGTAGCAAGAGAGTCCGAGTGTCCTCCAGGCGCCGATGGTATGGCAGCTTCACCGAAGTCAGGTAACGTGAAGCAGAGAAATTTAATCTAATTTGGGGAATGCCCTAGCCCGTGAAGTCGACCGTACGAAGCTCTGGAGTTGCATCAATGCAATTTTGTAAACTTTGTTCTACGAACTTACTGCCCTTAAGGCTCAATTCCATCAAGAAAGGATGACTTTCGAGGACCGGTTGATGTACAAAGTCCAGTGCTTCGACGGTCGAGTTCCTAAACTCCATGCGGAAGATACTCAATCCGTTGACAACGGCGAAGATCCTCTCAGGGAGTTGCCATATCTGAAACTTCGAGTCGATGTTAGAACAGTCAATCAGGCTCAGCTCTGTTAAAACCTGGTTATCTTTAATAAACTCAACGAGTTGCTCTACGATCAATTGCGGGCAATTGACCAAACTGATAGAAGTGAGCGTGAGTCAAGCCTGGGGACTGAGCCATGGAATCAGAGTGAGCTTGTCGGATCCCTCCTCCTCGCTCTTCTTCTTCCAAGCCAAACGCACCGTTGGGTTGTTGTGGACCGAGAGTTTAACGACACCCTCTAGGCTAACTCTGTTCTTGAAAAACCCGGTGGTTTTTTCAATAATTAACTTCCCAATGGAGAACTGTTGGGTCAGCGTCTCAAGTGCCGTTGGCGTCACCACGATACCGCGCAAATCAACACCCATGAGACACGTCCGTTCCACCTGACCCGGCGGGTTACCTAAATCAATATCCAACAAATTTTAGAAATCAGACGTCTCCATGGGCCACCACTCGCGGATGGTAATTGAGCTAAAGAAAAACTATCGCGCATGATCTCTCATTCTCTGCGGTCCGTCAACCGTCTGGTAGCGCTGACTACCCGAATCGAAGTGTAGATACCCAATCTTATATCGAACTGTGCGCCATCCCTCCAATACAGTGATTAATGCCAACTTGGCGTCATTGTCTAAGTATTTAATAATATTCTTCAATATGGCATCAAGGCAAAGAGCCACCAGGCAGGCAGGAAGGTGTCCCTTGGGGACCTTAACAGTCAGCTTTGAGCTGTCTGGCACTACGTGCTTCTTAAACGGACATACTTTAACGTATCTCCTGCTCACCTGACCTCCATGCCCCCCTTCAAAATACAATTTATTTAACATAGCGTTGCACTGCATTTTCGTCGATGACGCAAGGTTATCGTAAGTTACCTTTGCACTGCACCGACGACCTTTAATAAATACCGCGTCGTTGTTAAATTCCGACTGTCCACGGGCAAGCAGCATGTCGCCTAGTGCCTTATTTGACACTCTGTGCATATTATAAACCAACAAGGAGCGCACAGGCTGGTTGCCCACGATCAAGGTCGGGAGGCGGCGGTCGCAAGTGGGTGGAGTGCTCGGGTAAGTGCTTTGGGACGCGCGCCTAACCGCGTTCATGCGATCGTCGAGTGATTGCATGTACTCGCTCCTAAACTCGAGCAAGCAGGTCTCCACGCGCCGAAGATGGTGTCTCACGGGCGCGTCACTCGGGGTGACCGTGATTTCGGCTAATATGCGCTCGTAGATGCGGAGAATCTCTGTTGAAACATCCTGGGTTCTGACTCAACTGCTAGAGGAAGTCATGACTTCAAGCAAGCCGGATTAGCAGGAACTAAAGGAAACATACAAGAGTTTCTATTATTAATCATGTTTATACATTCTGTGAGGAGTGTCTTGATCTCCTCTGGCTTAATAATGATATTCGGCTTGCGTTTTTTATACAGTTTAGGAATTGAGTGCGAGGAATTACATATATATCTAACTGAGGTTTTGTCACTGAATTTTACCCGTTTGGCTAATTTTCTACTCCCTACTTCAATCGAATCAAGCTTTTTTCTTTTTAATATATTAGAAATAAATCTTTTTTTCTTGGGTTTCGAAGGAGTATGTCGGGTTGGAGTTTCAGGAGTGGCCAAGTTGTCTATAATGGGAGAAGTAATGGGTGTAGTTCCTATTACTTCTGGATTTTCGTTTTCGCTTACTGATTCCACGCTAGTCAGTTCAGCACTGTCTTTATCAGTGCTGTCGGTACGTTCCTCCCCCCCCCCCCAGCGAGGGCCCGCCCGCGTCATTACTCCCATGTATTTGAACTTGATGTGTTATGAGACCGGGTTCAGCAACAGGATCTGATTTATTAATTCACGATGGCTCTTGGCCATGAGTCTTATGTGCAGAGTCATTATACTGAGAGAGTGGGGGTCGCAAAGCCTCATCCTCTGTGTTAACATTGCAGTCCTTCATTACTGAATACTGAGTCAAGAGATTATCTGAATCTTGACTATCATGCTGAGTGTTGAGTTTTATTGCACCAGAGGGCGGGCGTTGCGGCACTTTGATCTCCGCGTTGTTGACCAATTCGCGGACCGTGGCGTTAGTTGTTAATTTAAATTCCACGAAAGGAAATGCTGCAGGGAAGTTCCAGTTGCATTAGGATTATTTACATTATCGTTTACGTTATTGCATTCTTCTGCTAAGAAGTAGGCTGGTTTTAAACGCTCTAGGTTGACAGTAACGTGTTTGCCATTTTTATCTAGCGTAAAGGTACGCCCGTCCTGATGTCGCGAGATAATCCTATAAGGACCAGTGTACGGTTGTGTTAGTAGTGGTTTAACTGCTCTAACGCGTTCGAAAACATGCGTGCGATTCGCTAAATCCTTGAAGACGAAGGGCTTGGCAGAATCATTATGAACGACCGGAACTGTCTTTACTTGCGTAATATAGTCTCTGAATTTTGACAAAAAAGCATTATCATTCGCGCAAGAAAGATCACGAAACTCAAGAAGATCGCCCGGTATCTTTAATTTCGTGCCGTACACAAACTCCGCTGGACTTGCGTCTGTTTCTAAACGTACTTTCGTACGCTAACCTAGTAAAACATGTGACAAGACTTTCATCCAGTTGTAGTTATGTGCAACGCACATTAATGCAGCTTTCAACTGCCTATGATATCTTTCGATCAAGTCATTCGTCTGGGGATGATACGCTGTTGCTCGCGTTCTATTAGTCCCTATAAGTTCCAATGAGGAGTTAAACAATTGCGACTCGAATTGACGCCCCTGATCCGTAGTTAAAGTAACGGTTGTTCCATAGCACGTTACCCACGTATCAAACAATGCGCGTGCAACCGTTGGGGCTAATATATCCCGTAGAGGTACTGCTTCCGGCCAGTGCGAGAATCTATCTATCATAGTGAGAAGATATCTGTAGCCTTCACTCTCCGGTAGAGGGTCTACAATATCTATGTGCACGTGTGCAAATCTCGCGTCGGGTTGGATAAAGTGCGATGGCAAAAACTTGTTTTGACGAGAAACTTTTGAACGTTGACAGTCTACACAGTTTTTACATCGCTCTTTTATCTCTTTAGTCATATTAGGCCATACATAATGTTGTCTAACGAGCCTATCGGTTACACGACCTGAAGGGTGCGCATTATTAATGTGAAAGATTTTGAATATTTCCCGTCTAAAGATTTTTGGTGCGTACGGTCTAAAGGTTTGCGCGGCATAATTGCAATAAATAGCCGTTCGATTGGGTCCTCAGCGCAGCCTAGTTAGCTTTAAGGGGTGATTAGAATCCGCCATTATCGTTTTTAGTTCGTCATCGCGCTCTTGTTCTTGCGAGATTTCCTCGAGAGTAAAAAACGTCGGAAATTTGAATGTCGTGATACTTGCAAGAGTCTTTTTGACAAAAGGTTCACCAGTTGATGACTCATTGCTCCAGTCAAAAGAGGCTGGTGCAATGGAGGAATCAATACGCGAGAGCGAGTCTGCGACCACATTGTCTTCACCTCGCAAGTAGCAAATTTTCGCGTTAAATTGCGATATGTAAGATAATTTACGTGCGCGTAATGGCGTACAAGTATCTAAGTTTTGCGCAAGCGTGTATATGAGCGGTTTATGATCCGTGAAAATTTTAAAAGTTCGACCTTCTAAGAAATAGCTAAAGTGTTTTAAAGCTTCGTGAATTGCCATTAATTCGCGGTCATATGCGCAATAGTTGGACTGCGCCGTCGTGAACTTTATGGAGAAAAATGCTAATGGCTGCCAACTGCCGTTCACATATTGCTCCAAAGAAGCACCCATTGCGAAATTAGAGGCATCTGTTGTTACGCGTATTTCTGCATCTGCGCACGGATAAGCTAAACTAATGATGTTAATTATATCGTTCTTAGTTTTTTCGAAGGCTTTTAATGCGTCTGGGTTCCAAACTACCGGCGTTCTGTCTTTTTTTTTATTACTTTTAATTAGTGCGTGCAGATGGCGTTGCGTTTCTGCCACTTGTGGGGTCGCTTTTCTATAAAAATTAACTAACCCTAGAAATCGACGTAGCTCGTCTACCATTTGGGGTTTTGGGAAGTTTTTTATGGATTCCACTAGTTTAGGGTCAGGCTTCAGGCCATCTTTATCGATAGTATGACCGAGAAAAACTAATCGTTCTACCCCCAGAATGCATTTTTTCAAATTAAGATGCAAATGGAAGTCCCGCAGCCTTTCGAGCACTATATTTAAGTGCTTTTCATGCTCCTCGGGTGAGGCGGACGCCACGAGTATATCGTCGATGTATGCGAAGACGAAGTCTAAATCCCCCAGCGCTAGATTAACATATCTTTAAAATGTCTGTGACGCGTTTCTGAAACCGAAGGTAATCACGAGAAATTCATATAGACCGAACGGCATAATAACTGCAGTTTTAGGAATGTCGTCTGGAAGAATAGGTATTTGTAAGAACGCTCTTTCCAGATCAAGAGCGGAAAAAATAGTTTTACCATATAAATTACCGGAAAAATCATGTGAATTTGGTATGGGGTATCTATCCGGTACCGTAACCTCAATCAACCTCCGATAATCTCCGCATATTCTCCATTCCTCGTTTTTCTTTTGCACCATATGTATAGGTGTCACCAAGGGCTTTTCGAGGGCCTGCAGACGCCCGATTTGCACCACTCTTCAAATGTTGCTTTCGCTATTTTTAACTTTTGCGGATGCAAGCGTCGCGGTTTCTGTGCGCAAGGTGGACCCGTGGTTTTGATATAATGATAAATTCCCCTATTCTCTGGGGGCTTTGGTTTATCTACGCCTATCACCATTGGATATTTACTTAGTGTATGCGCATATTTCATTTTAGGATCTACTAAGGAAATTTGTATGTCAAGAACGGCCCTGTTGAAGCCAAGAATGATTTCATTCGTATTAGCGTTAATTAATTGTTTTTTATTTAAATCAGGCAAAAGATGAAAGTGATTCAAGATGTCTCCACCCATTATCGGGTAAGGTACATCTGCAATAATGAACGACCAAGGCAATTCCTGCGCATACTTAACCTTTAGAGGGCCGGAGTTTTGAAAAATTTGAAAATCGAATTCCCCTATAGGAATGTGGTCTAGGGTCCCTGAGTTAGAGCCAAACTAAGTTGCGATGTTGGTGAGTCAGACCCCTTACGCCTAGAGGCGTATTCCGGCCCTCTAAAGGTTAAGATTAAGTTTTTTATATAGTGTACCATAGGTGTTAATTTGAGTGTCATTGGCCGCGTAAAGGTGCATGTCAGTCTTATTACCTTTGAAGTTTTTCGGCTTAGGCACAAAGAATGTTTCCGCGCCCGAGTCTATTAAAAATATTTCGTTTGTATGAATGTCCTTTACGTGGAGACGCACTGATCTCGTCCCGGCTACGCTGGTCTCCATTACGCGCCGAGTTTCTAGTTTAAATCCTGTTTCGCGTGTTTTCTCTGTTCGTCCGTGTTTTTAGCTTTTTTATTGTCTTGTACGTTTTGTTCCGGTTTTTTAGAATAATCGATCCAATCACACGGTTTGGTGCACTTATAGGCGTTTTTGCCGAATTTAGCGTGCGAATAACATAATTTTCTATTCTCTCTACTTTTACTTCATTCGCGCCCTCTAGATTTGGTACGTCCGCGCGGTTTAAATTGCGATCCACTTCTTTCTTGTACACGTTTATTAACAATTGCATCGACTTTTGTTATGACCAAATTTAACAATTGACTTTCCGTTTGTTTTATTTCATGTACTGTGTTGTGAGTGCCGTATACGTTCGCGTGCACTTCATCTGCATGTTCGACGGTTTAGGCCTCGTTTTCCGGCGTGACATCTTTCCGTACGAACGGGCGTATATTGGAAGGTGAATTCGCCTTCCATGCTTTTAAAATTAAACCACGCGGCATTTCTTCTCCCGCTAAGCTAATTAATTCATTTAAATATTCCGAAGGTTTGCGCGTACCCATTAAACAACCTCTAAAAAGTTTTTGTAATTTACAATCGTCCGACGGCGTATATTTTTTAATTAGAATACGTTTAAATCCTTCATATGGGTTATTGTCTTTGAGCATTTTAATACTGTCGGATATATCTGTTACAATACTATTGCTTAGGTTCGGCATCACGTTAATAAACTTTACATTATCGTCTATTATATTTTGCAAAAACAATTGATATTCGTACATTTCGAACCACGTTGCGGGATCGTGTTGCCAAAATGGTAACTTTATTGGTTCGAAGTTAACGTTTGCCGAGACTGACGGTTGAATGTTATGATCGTGCGTGTTTATGTCATGTGTGTCTGTTGTGTATGTTGACAAGGTTATAGGATTGTTAAAGTCTGAAGGTATCTGTACGTTTGTTTGTGTTTGCGGATTAGAGGTGTTAGGGTTCGAGTTAAATTGTGTTGTTGGAAAGGAAAGAGCTGCTTGTTTATGAGTAGAGGTTGAGGCCGATGAGAAGCTGTCTTGCTTTTGATTATTTATTGAAATTCCAGAAAATTTATAGTATAAACTTTGTTTTGTTTTTGGCATGTTAATGTTACTTGTGAAATTTGAATTTAACGACTTTGAAAGGTTATTTTGATTTGTTTCTGGAAAATTCGCGTTGCTTACATCATTTGAATTTTGATTTTGTTGAGTTTGTAAAATTAAGGATTTTAAAGATTCTATTTGTTTATTGAACATTAGTATTTGCTCGTTATGAGCTGGTTGTAAATTTTTTTTTTCTCATAGGCCTCTCTAGATACCATTTTTTCATGGAACGCGCTAGCCGTTTTAGTTGTTAAAAATCTATTTCGATCGAAATATGACGCGCTTTTAGACTTAGATGCGAGAAGTCTGTTTGCGTTATCCCGTGCGTTGGGTATGAATCTACTAGTTATATTTAATGGCGGCGTTTCCGGCGAATTTTGCGTGCGATTGCACCGCCCCCAACTCCCATCGCGCCCGCCTCACCCAGGCTCGAATTTCGCGGGAAGACGTTAACATTATTTTGCGTATTCAACGCTTCTGTTGCTGAGTCCTGTGCATTCAAAGAACTAATTTCTTTTAAGGGCGAATGAAACACGTCTAAGGGCATTTTTACGGACGGGCAGTCGCGAAGGAGGAAAAAAAGTTCCACTACTATCTAACGAGCAACAGTCAGAAGGAGGCCCTCTCCCAGATGTGTATGATAAAAAGAGTAAAAGATTATGAATTTATTTTTCCTTTTACAGGATAGAAAAGGTCTGTCTCGTGCAGTCAGGCTAACCCTCAGGTGTCCAGCGTATAAGGTCGCATGCGGTCGACGACTGAGGCACTAGAAAGCCTCCTGGTGCACGAGCATAATTGACCAAAAAGAACAAAGAAACCGTATTCGACGCGTCAGGTTGACCCCCGGCGTCAGCGCACAAGACTGCATGCAGTCGACGACTGAGCACCAAAGATAATCCCTTCTGCGTGTAAGTAGTTATGAAAAAAAATAAGTGAAGAGAGAACCCCTCCAATGACTATTTTCCCAACGAAATTCTATTATATATACAATTTAATAAATAAGACACAGCACAAAAAAATTAATAATTTAGATGAAAAAAATAACATATGTTGTATTTAATAAAATCATAAGATATTGATATGTATGTGTGTATGCGAGACAGAGCAAATAAGTAAGAGATAAAATATATATTCTAAGAACAATTCACAAACGATTTATACGCATCTGTAGAATAATTAGCTAATACTTAAAGTTACGTTAAAATTTGTTCCGAAGTTTCTAGATCGGTGCGTTCATGAAATTATGAAGTTAATCGTCTATATGCGTTATATAATACGCGCTTAAAATCTAAAACCGGCCTTTCTGACACCAACAAAGATTAAAATTTCTCGAATTTATTTTTTAGGTTAAAATGATGAAACATGCATAAAAAAACTATTAGATACTAAAAAAAAATTTTTTTTTTTTTTGTGTCCGAAAGACCGATTCCCTGCACTCCGCAACGTTGAATTTACTTTTTCTCGTACAATGTAGATCCCGAGGTATAGGTTTTCATGAAGATTTTCTTGTGCTTAATTGTCACGTGAAACTAACCGTTTCGTTGCGTGACGCACAATTTTTCACAATGTCGTGAAAAGTGATTCTCATGCGTCCAGTGATCTTTATCCACACCTGGAACGCAGAATTCACTGTGTAAAAATTTTACAACGATTACACAGGTAGACAATTACTGAGTACTACCTGTGTCATTTGAACGCGTTCATTAATGTTTTACGTTACAAAGTCTTATGCTTGAAGACTTGTACTTGTGTGCACAACGAAAATAAAACAAAATGGAGAGTTTCTTTACGAATGCTCTCAATACCTCGAGAAGAAGGAGATTTCTCGTTCGACGACGCTGAGGCGATATGCCGCGAAGAAGCGTTCTGCGCCTGAAACAGCTCGCTGACGTTGCCAAGGCGAAGCTCCAAAAAGGAAAATTCCTCCTCCGACTTCTGACTTCCTGGTGCAGACCAGATGTTACGAAAAAAAAATATGAAATTCCTGCTCGAACGGCGAAGAAGGCAGCCAGTTGCTTCGTCAAGCAACACGCACGTCAAGATGGCGGTTGACTAAGGCGTCCCTTGTGCCTTAGCGTCGATGGTAGAAAATCAAGCCGTTGAGCGTGGAAGTCAAGCGTGAATCCTTAGCCAAGATCCCTACTGAAAAAAATCTTGTGGTAACCACATGACATACTAGATGGTTTTCACATGGTTACCACATGATTACCACATGTTTACCACATGGTTACCACATATTATTTTGACGGGGTGATCATGTGGTAACCATGTGGTAACCATGTGGTGACCATGTGAAAACCATGTGAGTAAGAAAAAAATAGTTAAAAAAAATATGCAAAATTTATTATTTCACGTAATAAATACTCACCTGCTGTCAAAATCAGCAAACTAAAGAAAATTTCTATGAAAATATAAATATTATTGATTATTATATAATTAAATTTAATATAAATATTTTTATATAATTAAATTTATTTGCGTTTTTCATTGCAACCACAAAAATATCTCTGTTCATTGAATAGAAGAACGTGAGAAAGCAGGCCGAATGATCGTCGTTTTAGACAAAATTAAACTGTTTATAAGCTCTAAAATCTTTTATTCTTTTCGTGCGCGTTCGCTTGCCATAAGAAAGTCAATACACAAAAAGAGTGGTAGCCCCCTAGTGGTTAGTTATTGAATATGAATATACACATGTATATAATAGTACTGGTGATTAACCGTTAGGGGGATGCTCCGCTTTCTACCTATTGACTTTCTTATAGCAAGCGAACGCGCACGAAAAGAATAAAAGACTTTAGAGTTTATAAACAGTTTAATTTTGTCTAAAACGACGATCATTCGACCTGCTTTCTCACGTTCTATTCTATTCAATGAACAGAGATGTTTTTATGGTTGCAATGAAAAACGCAAATAAATTTAATTATATAAAAATATTTATATTAAATTTAATTATATAATAATCAATAATATTTATATTTTCATAAAAATTTTCTTTAGTTTGCTGATTTTGACAGCAGGTGAGTATTTATTACGTAAAATAATAAATTTTGCATATTTTTTTTAACTATTTTTTTCTTACTCACATGGTTTTCACATGGTCACCACATGGTTACCACATGGTTACCACATGATCACCCCGTCAAAATAATATGTGGTAACCATGTGGTAAACATGTGGTAATCATGTGGTAACCATGTGAAAACCATATAGTATGTCATTTGGTTACCACAAGATTTTTTTCAGTAGGGATTACGTCGGGGTCACCAGTTGTAGCAGCTACCCAGGATGAGGAGAACGGAGAGAGGTGTCTAAATAACAGAGACAAGAATAAGTTAATATATTATATATATTGTAGACCGGTCAGTGTGACTAAGCACAAGGACCGTTGGAGCTAGACTGAATACAACAAAGTGGCTCGCTCGCTGTTACTTGCTTGTCTGTCTTGACGCCTGCGCAGAGGCGTTCGCATGTATACACTTATGTGTCATGGTGCGCTTACAGCGCCGTACTCATACATAGGCTATGTGTATGTCCCCACAGTATCATTATTAACATGTTTATTGTCATCAATTTCTATTTGTTTACACCTTGTGCGTGATTCATTTAATTGGTAACAATCATTTTTTACTTGTGCTTTCTTAATAATATCGACATTTTCCAATTTTTGATTCTTAATTTGTACCATTCTCTCATATTCATTGTATTGTTCACTAATAACTTTTCTATAAGTCTCTTTTTTGCGTAATTTTTCTTTTTCATGCAATTTTTTCAATTTATTAGTATCTCTATTTCTAAATGATTTTATTTTTTATATCTTAATATTTTCAATTTTTTTTATATTTATTTGGTTGTTTTTCTTTCATTTTTATGTAAACTTTTTTCTTATGTATAGCTTTATTTGTACGTATTTGTTCTATTTTATCAGTACGCTTTTTTATCTTTGATTTCATTTTTGTTATTTTAGTATTTCTTAATTTTTTTTTATATTTATTAGGTTGTTTTTCTTTAATTTTTTTAAAAGCTTCTTTCTTATGTAAAGCCTCATTCGCACGTATTTGTTCCAATTTATCAGTACTCATTGTTTCCTTGAATTTGTATTTTGTTATCTTAGTATTTTCTAATTTTTCTTCATATTTTTTTAGTTGTTTTTCTTTAATTTTTATATAAGCTTCTTTCTTGAGTAAAGCCTACTTCGCACGTATTTGTTCCAATTCATCAGTACTCATTCTTTCCTTAAATTGCCATTTTATTATCTTAGTATTTTCTAATTTCTGTTTATATTTATTTGGTTGTCCTTTTTTTTATTTTCATATAAGCTTTTTTTCCGTAAAGTTTCTTGAACAAGTCTTAGTTCTAATTTATCATTACTTTTTTTTGCATTTTCATAATAATGTCTTTTTCTCAAATTTTTTTATATTTATGTAATTGATTTGTTACCATTTTCCTATTAACGGGATGTCGGAGCTGCAGCAACTGAGTCTTGCTTTTTTTATTTTATTAATATCTTTTTAAATTCGTAAATTAAACAAATCTAATGACTTGTTCGCACTAAAGCTATATTAATACAATCATTTTTGTTAAAATAAAAAATCATTTAGACTCGTTATTTTTTTATGAGCTTGGATTGGAAATCAGATATCAAACTCGATAAACCTAACCATAAAATACAATACATTAAAAGTTTTTATTATAATTCTATATGTATAATATTTTGGTGGATTTCTTGAGTTGTCCGCACTAGAAACGCATCATTTATTCATAAGTTAGGATTGGAAATATTATTAGGAGGCGGGCAGCTTTATCATGATCTTAAGTCCTGTTACAAATAAAGCTTCTTTTTCATCTATCTTGTGATTCTTTTTTTTCTTCATTTGATTTAATCTCAACTGTGCTAATTTTACTACCGTTATAATTTAAGTGGATATCATCGATTCCTATTATATCATTATCTGGTTTTTAAAAATTTGTATCTGAAATGTCATTGTCAATTTCCATCAAAATTGTTTCATAATTCGAATTCTTTTGTTTACGATACATTTCCATGATTTTTTTTGCCAATAAATGCATTTGTGAGTTTTTTTCTAATAGTTCAAGCTTGGCGAAATCTAAATTTAATGGTATTTGATTTAGACGTTGCTCATGACAAAAACTCCTCCTTATCATGTCCGGTGGATTATCGTAATTAATATTTGCATTATTATAATTTTGCAAAACTGAAAACATTCTTATTTGTTGCGTTTTAAAAATTCTTGATAAACGTAATCGCATCTGAGAAACATCATATCTTAAACAACATGGTCTTAAATTATAAAGTATTGCAATAGCAAAAACAATTGCAAAACCGCCACAATCATAATTATCTGTTTGTGATTGTACTGTTTTGAATACTGTGCTCAATTCTGATTTGTTTGGAAATAATCTGTTCATATAAATCTTATGCTCAGCTCGTAGATATTTAAGATTTGAACTGTCATATATATGAATTACCTTATTATTATAATACACACAAATCCGGTGACCCTTTTCGAAATTTCCTGAAAATAATAACTGTATAAATTCTCCATCTATCGGTACTGATTTAATATATTGTGGTCTTTAAATTAGTGAATTTAATTGCATGTTGAATGAGGTATACCGGTTCGAAATATTATTAAATTCTAATATATGAATATCGGTTAACATAACTAATAAAAAACTTCAAAATTAAGGTCTGTGAAGAATCATGTTAACTCTGCTTTTCATTTACAACAAGAAGTATTCTCATGAATCTTTCTCTAAAACATCAGGATTTTCAGGAAAAAAAATGATTAAGCTGGGACTTTCCCAAAAATTTTTAAAAATTTCCAAATTTCAAGGATCTATAGCTCTTGATCCTTCTAATCTGAATTCTTGAAAATTTTTTTACATCTTTTGTGTAACAAAAAAAATATATTCTTAGATTTTCAGAGATTTTTATTTTTCTGCTCTTCCAGTTGGTGTGAAATGTCCCACATATATATATTTAATCATCAAAAAATGTTTGTTGTAAAAAGAACTAAAATAAGAATTATTTTGAGTTATTTCTAATAACTGTATTCTTCAATTTATTTACAGTTATTTACGGATATTTGCAGAATCAACATTTAAAAAATGTATAAATGATAATAAACAATCATTATTTGTCTCCAGCCTAACGCTTTTTTATTGTTATTTACAGTTTTCAGTATTTTCTTATAATCATTTGTTTTTTCACGGTATTATTCTACGTTTAAAAAATAATTTTCATACAAGGTGATAAAATATTTTACCATAAGATTATATTTATATATGTTGCATATCACAAGAAAATTTCAACATCAAAACTAATTCTCTAATGTAAAAAATAAAAAATTAAATTAATAGAATTTTGAAATTTTGATATGGGAATACTTTCTATAAATAACTTTTTAATAACTTTGAATAATGGTAAATTTTTTAAATAACTTGTGGAATTAAATGCTAATTAAATTTAGTTTTAACATGAAGATAAGTATTCAAGTTGGAAATGTATTTAATAAAATAATGTAACTATTTATAAGTTATCGCTTAATAATAATTTTTAAACTTTTTATTCATAGTTTAAAATAATATCAAATATATGATTATCATTTTAATAGTTTTAATCAAATATTATGTAAATTTTATAAGTATATATTATTTAAGATGTAAAATGGACAGTACACTTGCGCCGATAAATATTGGCTATATTTCCATTGTATTTCAAAATTTTGAGAGATGCATTAACATATAATATGTATCACGAAGATTATTCAGTTAAATTTTTGAATAAATTTATTCATTAGTTATTGAGGAGTTTGAGTTCCAAAATTATTTACTAATATTTTTCTATTTGGAATCAGAAATCTTAAGGGTATGGTTTCACGCTACTTTACCGATCAAAAATTATAATTTTATAAAATTACAATTTTTGAAAAAACTATACATCGGAATGAGTTTTCCTTTTATAGATTACTTCATTTAATTTCGATGAAGGGCGGAAACTCTAAAAATTAGCGGAAAAAAGCGTCAATCGAAGATAATTAGAAAAATAAATTTCTCAGTTCGAAAAAATCAAATTTCTCAAAAACCGTGTTTCGTAGGGAAATTTCCTATTCAGGATCATTTTATTTTTGAAAAATGAAGGGCGGAAACTTGGTTTGATAAATCATATCGCAAAAAAGCAAAATTACATTTTTCTAAAAAGATGCGATCAGCTGTAAGAATACAATGGCCGTGCAAGAAGCCATGTTTCATAGTTGGCATCAATGCTAATGTATAGTTTGGTACGCGCCAACTTCAAATTCGAATTTTAAATGTAAATTGAATTTGTTTTATATGTACAATTTCTACAAATAAACACTTTTTTAACATAAAACTGTTTTATTTTATTTAAAACATAAATATGTAAAAAATTTAATATTATAAGAGAGAACAATATAGTTTACATCATTTACGAACTCATTATTTTTTTTTTAAATTTTCATTATAGCAAAATAAGTAATCTATTCGTTTTTGTTTGAAACAAAATATTTTTTGAATGACTTTATTGAATTAGCCAAACTTTGGCATATCCTAACCTTTTTAGAATGAAAATATGTTTTGAAAAGCGAATGCTAAGGATTACTTAATTTTATTGATAATTATGGTTTTTGAAAAATAAACAGTCATAAGTAATTTTATTGAGATAAGACTTTGAAAAAACGTGAGAAAAATCATTTAATTTTTTTAATCTTAGTGTAATGAGTATAAAATAAAATTCATAATATTATTTTTGAAAAATTTGTAGAAATCTATTTTTCAAATTCATTATTTTCCTAATATTTATCTTTTTATTCGGAATTTGAATTTTACATTCATGTTATGTATAGATTTATCAATCAAACATAAATATAAAAAGAATAGAAAAGATTTTGAAATATATTTTTTTTGACAAAATTTTTTTAAAGATAAATGAACAAGACTCTCCGTAAAACACAAACTGCAAAAAAACTTTCTTTTATTTGACAAAGAATTCAATTTGGTAGAAATGAATGATTAGTTTTTGAATTTTGTAAATAAATTAAATCATAAATAAATGTACATGTTGAACCTTAAAACTTCAATTTTATTTATGCATTATAATACTTATCATTTTAACTAAATGTTATTTTTTCAAAAAACTGTAAAAAACTATGAAAAAATATAAATAATCGTAAATAAATGTGAATAATTGTAAAAAAATAAATAAATGTAAATAACTGTAAATAAATATAAACAACTGTATATTTATATAGTTATTTACAGTTATTTACAGTTAGTAACACTTATTTACAATTATTTCCAGAAATTTTTTCCATATGGGCTTATCTTAATAAAATTATTTACAACTGTTTATTTTTAAAGAACGATAATATAAAATAATATTTGATGAGATTATATTATATAATAAAATTATATTAACAATAAAATTATATTAACAATAAAATTAAGTGATCCTTATCATTCGCTTTTCAAAACATATTTTCATTCTAAAAAGGTTAGGATATGCCAAAGTTTCGCTAATTCAATAAAGTCATTCAAAAAATATTTTGTTTCAAACAAAGAAACGAATAGATTACTTATTTTGCTATAATGAAAATTTAAAAAAAAATAATGAGTTCGTAAATGATGTAAACTATATTGTTCTCTCTTATAATATTAAATTTTTTACATATTTATGTTTTAAATAAAATAAAACAGTTTTATGTTGAAAAAGTGTTTATTTGTAGAAATTGTACATATAAAACAAATTCAATTCACATTTAAAATTCGAATTTGAAGTTGGCGCGTACCAAACTATACATTAGCATTGATGCTAACTATGAAACATGGCTTCTTGCACGGCCATTGTATTCTTACAGCTGATCGCATCTTTTTAGAAAAATGTAATTTTGCTTTTTTGCGATATGATTTATCAAACCAAGTTTCCGCCCTTCATTTTTCAAAAATAAAATGATCCTGAATAGGAAATTTCCCTACGAAACACGGTTTTTGAGAAATTTGATTTTTTCGAACTGAGAAATTTATTTTTCTAATTATCTTCGATTGACGCTTCTTTCCGCTAATTTTTAGAGTTTCCGCCCTTCATCGAAATTAAATGAAGTGATCTATAAAAGGAAAACTCATTCCGATGTATAGTTTTTTCAAAAATTGTAATTTTATAAAATTATAATTTTTGATCGGTAAAGTAGCGTGAAACCATACCCTTAATATCTTGAAAACTAATGATTAAAATAATTAGAAAATTTAAATAAATAATCATCATGGTACATATTACAAGTTAAAACATTCCTTTTATGAAAATTTAGCAATAGAATAGAAAGACCGTTGAATATGACAGTTAATTTTTATATCTTTTCATAGTGAAATATAATCAAACTTTGACAACAAATTCAACATAATGAAATAATTGTACTTTCAATGATCATATTTAAAACAAATTTTGGAGTGATATTACAGAATATTATTTTTTTCCGCATTTATAATGAGTGTTTCGCAAATAATAAGTAAATTTTCTTTTAAAATGTTTATTTTTTTAGGGAAAATTTTACTTCTATCTAGACAGTTTATAAATATAAATTCATAATTATAGACATAATCAGAAAAATTTATTCATATTTCATATATTTTTCTATCTTTATAATTGACTATAAAAAAAATTTAATATCAAACAAATAATTTTTTTAAATTATATTTTATAAAATTCATGTTTAAACGATATTAAAAAAAATATTTCTATATTATATAATGATAATTTTTTTAATGAGGTAATTTGATGTATTTTAAAAATTAATATCTATCTCTTATTTAAAATATTATTGCTTTAGTGAAATGAATTTTAATATATTTAATTGTTAACAATTTTTATATAAATGTCAATTCATTTAAATACTAACACGTGTACAAATGAAAATGTAATTAAGGTTAAATGTATGTTATTAATAAAAAATTTTCAACAAGTAAATTTTCAAATAATATATTTTCATGAAAACTAATTTAAATAATTTATTCTCTGAATGATAACTGAATAAAATTATAATTTAATAAATTTAGTTATACATTTATAAATATATAATATTTATATAATTGTTCATCAAATAAAATTATCATTTCTTTAATATATATTGAAAAAATAATTATTACAATAGATTGTAGTTAAATAAAAATGTTTATTTTAATATTAATAGCGTTGAAATTTATTTTGATGAAAATGTTATTTGATTGACATTTACAGTATTATTTTAACTATTTTTGAAAAGTTACTTGTCATCAATGAAAAAATATTCAATTTTTTAAATTGATAATCTATTAATATCAAGAATTTTCTTAAAATTATAATATTTATGATATGCAAACCTTACTTGTGATACATACACTCTGTAATATTTGTATTTTATTAAAATTTTATTTTAGATGCAAAAAGAATTGTTAAGTGACTGCAAATAAATATTTTATTATTCTGAAACATTCAAATTTAAAATTAATCAAACATGTGTATTTTAATCTTTTGGTTTTTTTATTTAAATTTTGTATTTCATATATATAAAATACATTTGTGAAGATATTTTTATTAGAATTAAACACAAAATTTTTTTTAAGCAAGTTTTACGTAAAAATTAATTTCATAATTCAAATTCATGGTCATATATTAAGGTCTGAAAATTATAGTTGTTACTCAGTTCTCAGTTTATTTATATCAAATATCGTACTATCTTTGTTTTTCTTATGGAAGTAGAGTGAGAAATAGTCACTTGATGGAATAAACTATACGCTTTTTTACTTTAAGCACAAGTGTACATATATTTTTATATTATGTTTCATCAAATTATTTTCAATTTTATTTGTTCCTCAAAATTAACTTTAATTAATTAATTCTTATTTACTTAAAATTAGTCATTTATACATAATAATATAATAAAAGAAAATTCAACCGAGCGACGAAAAGGAGCGAAAAACTTGAATATATAATTAATACCTATTAACGTCAAGCCCATTAAATTGTGTAACAATTTTCAACAGTTGATAAATATAATTCAAATCATATAATATATATATATATATATACCCTACTAAAAAATCTCAGGTGAGAAATCACCTGATTTCTCAGGTGATTTATCATGCCAAAATCTCATGTGACGATTTTTTTGGTTTTTACACGTTTCAAAGCATACTTAGTCAATTGTGAACTATTTTTGAAAATTTTTGAAAAATTGAACTTAGAAAATTTTTTGTAAAATAAGTCATAATTTTTTCTAAGACCAAATTTTAAAAAAAATTTACTAAGTTCCAATTTTTTTAAAAATTTTCAAAAATAGTTCGCAATTGACTAAGTATGCTTTGAAACGTGTAAAAACCAAAAAAATCGTCACATGAGATTTTGGCATGATAAATCACCTGAGAAATCAGGTGATTTCTCACCTGAGATTTTTTAGTAGGGTATATGGGACGTTTCATGTCAACTCGACTGACAAAAAAATAGAATTTGCTAAAAATCCGTGAAGAGGTTCCATTTGATACCCAAAATATACAAGAAAATTTTTAGAGGCGTAGGTCAAAGGGATTACGAGTAATAAGTAATAGAATATTGTGATTTTTCAAATTTTTTTGTTAAATTACCAACTTAATTATTTTTTTCCTCAGAAACTAAGGATTTTAGAGATTCACTTATAAATATATTTATTGTTGCAAATAATGAGTAGAATTTACACAAATTTTTTTAAATCTCAGAATTGCTGTCTTCTGATTGGTTCATTTTGTACTTTCATGTAATTTTGAATTTCTGGTGTTCGACCAGGTTGATTTCACTCAGGTTGCACTATGTAATGTCTTTTTAAATATCTTGGAGTGAGCTTTGTCTCATCTTAGGCATAGAACTGAGAGAAGAGCTATAGAACTTTGAATATTAAAAAATAAAATAGAATTTTCAATTTAAAACATATATACTGTGGATTTGGTTCTTCGATTATAGATAATGCAATATATGAACAAATGATTTTTAAATATCTTAAAAGAGATCTATTTTTTAATAATTTAAGTATTAATTTAGAATCTGAATTGAAATATCAACTGTTCATTATTTAGACATCCTCAAAATACACTCACAACCAAAACATATTTATGTACTTCAATAAATTGTTATTATGATTTTAAATATTTAAAATAAGATAAGTTTATAAATATATAATACATATGTATTGAAAAATTATTTAAATACGTATTATACATTTAGGAATGATTATTTATATAATAGTTTTATGTAATCCAATAAATTAAGATTTTTATAAATATTAGATATTAAAATATTCAGATCCTTTTTCTTATTTGATTTCGATAACTATGAATTCCAATAATGGATTAAAATAATATTACAGAATTATATTACCGTTAAATTGAAAATTAGAAAAGTGTTATAAGTAGAAAATGATTTTAATACTTACATGTTATGTCCCATTATATCTGTAATGTTACATAAAATGAAAGTTTATATGTACATATGTTATATACAAATTTCTTAACTTTAAACATTGACATAAAATATTTACCCATGGGCCTGGCAAGTAATTTTGTAAATATTTAATAAAATTAAAAAAATTTCAGAACATTTTTAAATAAATGATAAGAAAAAGATAACAAGAAATAATACAATTTTGTTACTGAAATTCAACGTTAATTTATAAAGAAAAAAAATTGAAAAATCTTTTGTTAAAAATTATGGTAAGATCTCATAGTTTTATTACCTTTATTATATACTTGACATTTAATTCGTGATTTCATGAAATTCTAATGTCAAGGTTTGATTTTATTACTAAAAATAGTTTATAAAATGTTAAAGACATCAAAACGTTTAAAATCATTAATTAAAATAAATCGCCAAGCATATTTGCCCACTATATATCTTTTTAAAGGTAAGCTTTTTACAGTATTCAATTTTGAAATATACATACAAATCTGTTTATTTCTTCACCCTCATAATTTTAAACTTTTTTGTTTACATTTTTATTAACATAAATAATTGAATATTGTAAAAAATTTTACTCCTTTCTTATTATACACGGTACATTTATTTTTTTAATATTCAAAGTTAATTTTCATTTTTGAAACAATAATTGTACTTCTTTTTTCATACTTTGTTTGATATAAAGATAATTTTAAGCAGATATAAATATGTAATTGATTGTACATACTTAACAAATAATCTTATAATAATTATAAATGTCAAATGCTTAAAATAAAGCATGAAAAAATTTAAAAATCATGTTTGATGATCGATTTCTTATGTTCATTAAAGTTTAATGTGTATTAGTTAATATTTTTTAATAAAAAAATAATACAATTTTGGTTTGTTTAAATATAATTATAATAACGCAAGTTTTAATTTTACATTGTAATAATTATTACAAAAATATAAAAATCTCATGTGAAGAATCAATTATACTTATAAAGTATAAAATTATTTTAAATCTAAATTTTAGTTTTAACTTTAAAATATAACTTAAATAGAAATCAACAAATTCTTTAAAAAAATAATAACATGTTACATTTTAAAACAGTTTAGAATTTGCTCTGTCAATGATTTGCAGCTTAGATGTAGATTCCATATTTTAATCTCATCAAGATTTTATCATTCCAAGACATTTCACAGTTTTTTAGTTTGTTATCACAAACAAGCTTGTTTAAATAAAGATTATCTAAAAATAAAATTTTCATATATTGAGAGTTATTAAAATTTATAATTTAAAGTATATATTTTTAGCTCCATATAATTCCAAAACAGCTCTTGCAACAACATAAAAATAATGTTCACTATGAGCTCCAACGCTCATTGTAAGCCATCTATCTGATGTTTCTTGACAAGCAAGTCTTAAGAATGGTCGTTTAAAGAATTTTCCAATTTCTACATCAACACTTTCAATAGCTTGTTTAAATTTTTTTTACAATGGAAAGTAATTAAAATACTCTTTCTCGTCACTTTCTTTAATTTTGTGTTTTTCAGAGTTAATTCATGATAACAACAAGATACTAAAATAAGAAGATGGCCCATTTTCATGTCTAAATATATTTGAGATTTATATGCACTTAGATCACCACAAGCAGAAAACTAATTAGACAAACATTTTCTATTACTTCAAATTTATGATAACAACAAGATACTAAAATAAGAAGATGGACCATTTTTACCACCAAATATATTTGAGGTGCATACGCACTTAGATCACCACAAGCGTAAATACTAATTAGATAAACATTTTTCCTATTTCTCCAAATTCTTTTTCTATAATTAATTCTATGTCTCTTGGGACTTTTGTGTTTATGTTATAACATATATATTTCACAGGTGGTAATGAATCAGAAAACATAGTTAAAGAACTAACAAAGGTCAAAGATTTGCAGTTTCAACATTTTGAGAATTTTATTTACTGGCATTTTATACAACCATTGAATTTCTCTTAAGAATAAAATTGCTTCTTTAAAATATTGAAAATATGATATTTCATTGCTACACATTCTGTAATTATATAAACTATCAATTTCCATTGTATACTAAAATTGCAACATTTTATAATTATAAAACTAACAATTATTAGAAAATAAATTTTTTAGAAACTTATTTTATTAAACAATAACTTTTTTACATAGTTATTAAAATACTTGTTTATAATTATTTTAACAGTTTAGAATTAAAAGTTTCTTTGACTTATTCATTTTTATGATAATTTTATGATAAAAGTTATTTCAGTAAAAAAGTAAATAAAGGTGGAAATGCAGATGAAAATTAATAATGATAAAGTAACAACACGTTACATAAATTTAAATAGTAATAACAATTACAGAAATTAAAAAAAAAAAATTATGGTATCCATTAAATTATGTTGAATCTTATAAAATCAAAAAACAAATAATTTTATAAAGATTCAGCAATAAAAAAATATTAAAAAATATTTTTCAATTGCAAGGTTAAATACGAAAACATAACGTATAAAAGGCTTAGAGCGCTCGATTGCTTCGCCTACTTGCCATCGAGGGGAGTTGCTCTACAAAATTGCACAGCTCTGTATCACAGAGACAGAAGATATGAAATCAATGTGCTGAACAAAGATAGCATAAAACGATACACTAAGTTTATCGCACAGGAGCAGCCCCCCGGGGCGCTACCACCCCCCTTGATTAAAATCTTTACCCTAGCTAAATTCAAACATATTTTTTTAAATTTATAAACGTTACTCAAGTAACATCGATACGTACGTAACACCGTAATTTGAGTTGAGTTATTGCTTGAGTTTGAATTCCAACCTTAGGCCCGAATTTAGTGTATCGATTTATTGGGATTTAAAATGGACAGATGGTGGGAGAAGCGAAACCAATATGGCGCCGATGTGAGTCGATTGTTGGTACAGTTTATATGGGGATTCAAACATTTTTTTGCAAAAAAGTTGTTAAAAATGATAAATTTACAGAATATAGTGGATTATGCTGGTGAAAATATTGGCCAGAGAAATTTTGTAGAAGGTGAACGTATTGTAAAAGCTAATCACATAATTTCATGTGGTAAATTAGCGAATGATCCCAGCTGTATAAAAGCTCTGTGTTTACAAACTTCTAATTTAAAAGAGAAACCTCACGAAATAACTGGGAATATTTCTAAAGAAGGATTCATCAATAATTTTAAATGTTCTTGTAAGGCTGGTTTGTCTGGCAAGTGCAAACATACTATTGCAACACTTTTACAATGTTATTTGTGAGTATTAAATTTTATTTATATATATTATTTTATTCTTTTTTGCTAAGTATTTTTATATTTATTTAAATGTAATTTCTAGCTCAGGAAATACTTTACCAAGTATATCCTGCACAGATGATAGTTGTTCATGGAAAAAGTACACAGTCAAAGTCTCAAATTGTATGAACCGGTACCACTTGAAAATCACTCGTGTTTTTATTTGCCAAAAGAAGAAGATGTGATACTAGTAAACATAAGTTGGAAGTTTTAAAAGAGAATCAAGACAGTAATATTGAAATACAGAAATCATGTTTATCAATAAAAATTAATGATGTACCTGAAAAAACATATTTAGATGTAATAAAAAAAAATTTACCAAACTGTGCAATTGTAAAATCAATAGAAGGAAGACATCAAGTAATTTCAGTGCAAGCAAAAAATAAATTTACAGACTTTGACAGAAGTATTTTTAAATTTATATTCGAGCATCAAGACAGTCCACTTTTAGAAATTGTAAGTCAATTTAAAGTTGACGTAGAACTCCAACAATGTTGTTTGGATAATTTATCCAAATTAAATGTTGGTGTAAATGTCTGCGAAAGAACAAAAAACTGGATAGCAGAATGGTTCAAAGAGAGGCAATATAGAATAACAGGTTCAACCTGCTATGGACTTTTAACCTATTTAAAAAATAAGAATCCTAATTGGGTTAAAAAGTGCAATGATTTTCTATCACCTTCTTCGTATAAATCAGCAGCAATGAAATATGGCAGCGAAATGGAAAAGGAAGCTTGAAATGAGTTTAGAGCAATGCATCCAGAATATCAAGTGGTCGAAACTGGTCTAATAATAAGCCAAGTAAATCCTTGGCTTGGATATTCACCAGATGGTATTGTAGTAAAAAATAATATACCTTATGCGCTGCTAGAAATAAAGTGTCCTATGTCTGGTAAGAAGAAAGGAATTGAAGAGACTGTCGAAGACCAGATTTCAAAATGTCTTATTAGAAAAGATGGTAAAATAGAATTAAAATGTAAACATAATTATTATGGACAGGTTCAATTAGGAATGTGTGTTTTGAATTTAAAAAAAAACATTTTTTATTATTTATTCTTCAAAAGAAAAAAAAATTTTTGAATTAGAAGTAATTATAAATTTAGAATTTGTAACAGATATGTTGACAAATTTAAAAAAATTTATTATGTACATTTATTACATTCTATTTGTTTAAAAGAACTTAATGATAAAAAGGAAAATGAAAATTGTGTTTAAAATTGTGATATAAAATTAATTAATATTTATAAAAGTGTTAAGGTGATGTTATTTATTTAATAAGTTAATACACGCTAAAAATATTATAAAAGAGAAAAATATAATTAGTTTTGTAATTAAAAATGAATAATAAAATTATTTAAAATAAAGTATCATTTAAAAAGAAGGTTTTGTTTTTATTTATTATTTGTTATTGTACCATACAAAATTTATTATTACATGCAAATAACTATAATACAATTATCATAATACAATTTTTAATTGTTCATAAATTTATCATCCTTCATAATTGGTAAACTTAAATTCACAGTGCCACAAATGGTTATAATAATGTCTTCAAAATAACGTACAAGGTTAACTGCCATCGTAGATCCAAGAATATTAAAATTTTTGATACGCTGGTTTGATCTTTCTATATGCACTCTTGCTTTTGCTATTTTAGCTGTCATCACTGACTCAATAAAAGTAAACTGAGATTTGTCCCTAAGATATGGTGGCTTAATGCACTTCCATTGATTTTTGTTACAAATATCTTCAATTAAAAATCCTCGATCCACCATAATAGCATCTTCTGCTTCTAAGAGTTTCATCAAATCACTTTGTTCAAAAATTCTTGAATCACTGACTCTTCCACCATATGGTTTACTCACAAATGAAATGTCTCCTGCTGGAGTAACACCAGTCATGACTTTTACTGTTGAATGACCTTTATAATGAGAGTACGTTAGTATTTGACAACAAAGTTTCTTTGGACGCTGAATAAAAATTTCAGTACAATCTAAAATCACTCTTGTGTTTTCAAAATCTTCAAAACATTTAGGTAAATTTCTTCTTATTTCTTCCTTTGAAGGCCATCGAATAGCTACTCTTAATACTTTACTTAAGATCTGCACTATTTCACAAAATATATTTTTACAATGTTGTGAAGTTACAATATTGAACATTATAGCCATGAAACTGTACGATAAGTTTTGTTTTAATTTTACATAAGTCATTATTATTCTGTCCCTGGTCTTCATAATGTAAGATTTTTTCTCAAAACGTTCACCAACAGCAAGCTTAACCAATTCGATGATAGTCTCTAAAATTTTAAATGACTCAATTCCAGTAGCAGTACTTAAATCTTTATCACTCCCAAGTTGATCAATAAAACTCATTTTTTTATGAGGATGTATCTCTATATTTTCTGTATTTTGTGTATTTTCCTTTACTTGATCAAAAGTCAGTGGTCCTTCAATTTCACTATTCAAAAATACATTTTCGGACACTGATTCACAGGGTTCACAGTCTTCACATGTGCTTTCAAAATTCTGTTCATACATATTTTCACTAATAGATACATTTTCAGAAGTTACATTTAAATCGGATACATTTTGGAACACTGTAGAATCTAAAAAAGATTTACACTCATTCTGCAGTTCAGTTGGCTTTTCATTTGCATTAACAGAATCACCCATCTTATAATTTAATTGTTTTTCTTGTAGCACTTTCTTATTTTTCTCTCTATTCAAAATTCTTTGCTGTCGAGCTTTATTGATTTCAAATTTATTTAAATCAAATTTTTTCCCTGGTAGTACAAGATGGTACAGCACTTTTTTTTAGAACTCTATTTTTTGCTAGTACATCTAAAATTAATAATAAGAAAAGAAAAGTTAACAATACTATTTTAATCTATAAACAGAAAAATAACCTCAATTATTTTACTTACCTGGGAACAAATAATCATCATTTGTAAAGTGAAGAGAGCACACTTTGTTAGATTTTAAAGTTGTTATTAGCTTTAAAACTAATTTCCAAGCTTCCAATCTATCAAATTGTTTCTTGTTTCCAAAGTGATCAGTTATGTAAACAAACTGTTGTTTTGGAGCAGGTAAGAGATGAAAACTCAAATTGGCATTTTCTGATTTTTTTTTTTCGCAACCTGGTACTACGCACTTTAAAGATGATGTACAAGGTGTTACAATTTTTTCACAAAACTTTACTGGTTCCATACTTATTGAAAAATGTTAAATATCAAAGAAAATCATCGAGACCTCATTAACTACTGTGTTATAAACGATTCTCGGCGTCGCCATATTGCTTTTATGTCCCCCACCATCTCTCCATTTTAAATCCCAATACTATCTTTGTTCAGCACATTGATTTCATATCTTCTGTCTCTGTGATACAGAGCTGTGCAATTTTGTAGAGCAACTCCCCTCGATGGCAAGTAGGCGAAGCAATCGAGCGCTCTAAGCCTTTTATACGTTATGTTTTCGTATTTAACCTTGCAATTGAAAAATATTTTTTAATATTTTTTTATTGCTGAATCTTTATAAAATTATTTGTTTTTTGATTTTATAAGATTCAACATAATTTAATGGATACCATAATTTTTTTTTTTTAATTTCTGTAATTGTTATTACTATTTAAATTTATGTAACGTGTTGTTACTTTATCATTATTAATTTTCATCTGCATTTCCACCTTTATTTACTTTTTTACTGAAATAACTTTTATCATAAAATTATCATAAAAATGAATAAGTCAAAGAAACTTTTAATTCTAAACTGTTAAAATAATTATAAACAAGTATTTTAATAACTATGTAAAAAAGTTATTGTTTAATAAAATAAGTTTCTAAAAAATTTATTTTCTAATAATTGTTAGTTTTATAATTATAAAATGTTGCAATTTTAGTATACAATGGAAATTGATAGTTTATATAATTACAGAATGTGTAGCAATGAAATATCATATTTTCAATATTTTAAAGAAGCAATTTTATTCTTAAGAGAAATTCAATGGTTGTATAAAATGCCAGTAAATAAAATTCTCAAAATGTTGAAACTGCAAATCTTTGACAAAGAACTATGTTTTCTGATTCATTACCACCTGTGAAATATATATGTTATAACATAAACACAAAAGTTCCAAAAGACATAGAATTAATTATAGAAAAAGAATTTGGAGAAATAGGAAAAATGTTTATCTAATTAGTATTTACGCTTGTGGTGATCTAAGTGCGTATACACCTCAAATATATTTGGTGGTAAAAATGGTCCATCTTCTTATTTTAGTATCTTGTTGTTATCATGTATTAACTCTGAAAAACACAAAATTAAAGAAAGTGACGAGAAAGAGTATTTTAATTATTTTCCATTGTAAAAAAAATTTAAACAAGCTATTGAAAGTGTTGATGTAGAAATTGGAAAATTCTTTAAACGACCATTCTTAAGACTTGCTTGTCAAGAAACATCAGATAGATGGCTTACAATGAGCGTTGAAGCTCATAGTGAACATTATTTTTATGTTGTTGCAAGAGCTGTTTTGGAGTTATATGAAGCTAAAAGTAAATACTTTAAATTATAAATTTTAATAACTCTCAATATATGAAAATTTTATTTTTAGATAATCTTTATTTAAACAAGCTTGTTTGTGATAACAAACTAAAAAACTGTGAAATGTCTTGGAATGATAAAATCTTGATGAGATTAAAATATGGAATCTACATCTAAGCTGCAAATCATTGACAGAGCAAATTCTAAACTGTTTTAAAATGTAACATGTTATTATTTTTTCAAAGAATTTGTTGATTTCTATTTAAGTTATATTTTAAAGTTAAAACTAAAATTTAGATTTAAAATAATTTTATACTTTATAAGTACCCCGGTGGAAATTATATGAGTGTATCTAAATGTACAAAAATGTACTAAAAGGTATCATGAGGTATCAAGAGGTATGAAATTGTATCAAACTGTATCAAACTGTATATAAATGTTATTTTTCGTACAAAATCTTTGTTGATTCGATACACTTCGATACACTTTGACACATTTCAATACATTTTAATATATCTTAATACATTTATGTACAATACTATTTTCAATGAAAAAAATGAATTCATTTTAAAAGAAATATTTAGATACATTTAGATACACTTTCATACATTTTAGTACCTTACGATACGTTTTCATTCATTTTCGTAAATTAATTAAAAACTTCATGATACATTCATGTATACATCTTGGCACACTTTGATACCTTTTGATACATTTATGAAAAAGATATTTTTTAATTTTGAATTTTTTCTTGTTAGTATGTTTTCGTTAGTTGCTTAAATAATATAAAAAAATGATTTAACACAATATAATTAGGTATTCCTCAATATTATTGTTTCCAAAATAATGTACAAAAGGATAATAAAAGAAGGTATTTATATATAATGTTTTTTTATTTAATATAATAAAAAGATTTAGCACATAAAAATGAATATATTGTAGTCAGATTTTGTTCTTTTAAGCATTTTAATATAATGGAGAGATTTTTAATACAACTAGTGAAATAATACAGAACTTATGAAATATTTATTAATTTACATTAAACATATAAATTCATATACAGGGTGAGGAAAAAGTATAGAAGCCCCGGGAAATCTCAAAGGGTTGGTCATGAAAAAAATTATTAAGGTTAGGTGTTATGTAACTTTCAACGAGGAATCCAGCGATGATCTTAGATTTGACCTTGGACCTCACCTTCAAGGTCATTTCAAGGTCAACTTCCTTATTTTAAATGGGAACCCATACTTTTGACATCGGCCATCGACCTTGGACCTCAAGGCATATTTTAACGTAAAATTTCACGCTCTTTCGATTGCCGATGACAAAAGTATGGATTCCCATTTAAAAAAAGGAAGTTGACCTTGAAATGACCTTGAAGGTGAGATCCAAGGTCAAATCTAAGATCATCACTGGAGTCTTCGTTCAAAGTTCTTCTTCTTCTTCTTCTTAATTATTATTTTGGCCTCTTGGCTTGCTTCATATGAGCGTTACGTCTTAGGCCATCACCAAGTGATTATTATATTTTTGTTTTTGTTGCCCAGTGGGACTTTTTATTATAATTCGAGTTTTGCCCAGAGGGACTTTTATATATATATATATGTTTTTGTGTTCTTCGGGTTTATTCCCTCGGAAAACTTCGAAAACTATTTTTTCTAATTTTTCCTAGGGAATCAAACCCCGATCCACTGGGACGCAAGGTCAGTTGATTTTTACAACTGCACTTTTTCATCCCTTAGCGACGGAGCTCGTAAGTGTGTACTGCGTACAAAGCACATATAACAGAGGTGCTCGTTTGAAAAACAGCCGAGAGCGAGATTCGATCCCGGTTCCCCAAGCATACGAATCCAACGCTCCTACCGACTGTGCCACAGACCGGCTCTTCGTTCAAAGTTGCATAACACCTAACCTTAACAATTTTTTTCATGACCAACCCTTTGAGATTTCCCGGGGTTCCTATAGTTTTTCCTCACCCTGTATATTGTAACTTATTTATTATTAATGCATTAAAAATTACTAAATTTGATTATCAACATTTTGTTCGATTTCTCCTCCATCATTTCTTAATTTTAATCTTTCAGCTTCTTCTCTTTCTCCTAACCTTTCAGCTTCTTCACTTTGTTGCCGCAATTCATCCATTGCAGCTTCTACTCTTTCTTGCTCAGCTTTTTTCTTTTCCACGCGTTTTCTTGTGATACTTATAGCATTATGATGAAACCTATTGACTTTACCTAAATTTTCTTCTATTTGTTTCAATGTAAACCTTTTAATTTTCAAAAAATTGTAAAACTCCTCTTCAATGATTTCTGTACGGATAGGATCTAATTGAACCTGACCAGCTGTATTGGATTGTTCTCTTACACAACGCTTGCTGAAGTCATCTTGACCATAAATACCCACGGAAAGAGTGGTAATAAATTCCGTTGGATTTGACAGCTTGTAAGCATTTTTATAAGCCAATGAGTTGCAAACTACATCCTTTCTTAATTTAACCAAGCATTCTGTTTCTGAAAACGTCATTCGAGATCGGTTCTCCTGCACCCAGTTACAATTGAACACTTGATCGTAGTGTCTAAATGCTTCTCTTTCTGAAAGTATATATTACAAATTAATATTTGAATATTGTTTTTCTATACATCAAAAACAATATACCTAATCACAACCTTATAAATCATAAATAGAAAATGAAATCCTAATAAAAAACAAAATATAATAAAAAGAAGGTAAGTAGACATATAAAAAAAAGATTTTAAGGAAATCACCCCAGTGAAAATGGTAAATGTATCCAAATCATACGAAAGTGTATCAAAGTGTATCAAAGTGTATCTAAGAACGATATTTCGGACCAAATGTTAATACACTTTGGTACACTTTGATACACTTTCATACATTTTTATACACTTCCAAAAAAAAGTTTCTTGGTATCAATTTTTTATATTCGTTAATGATATACACTTTGATACACTTTAATACACTTTTGCACATTTTCATATATTTTTTGGACACTTTCATACACTTTGATACACTTTCATACATTTTTCTAATAAAGGAAAAATGTTGATTTTCTTGGATACACTTTTGCATACATTGATACACTTTTGCACACTTTGATACACTTTTCGAAAATGTTGACTAAAATTAATTTCTACATTTGCTATGTGTTACACACTTTGATACACTTTTGCACACTTTGATACACTTTGATATACTCTTGCACACTTTAATACACTTTGATACACTTTCATACATTTTTCCAATAAAGGAAAAATGTCGTTTTTATTGGATACACTTTTGCATACTTTGATACACTTTTGCACACTTTGATACATTTTAAAAATTTTAACTAAAATAAATTTCTAGATTTGCTATGTGTTACACACTTTGATACATTTTTACACACTTTGATACATTTCGAAAAAAAGTTAACTACAATTAATTTTTAGATTTGCTATGTGTTACACACTTTAATACACTTTTATTCATTTTTCCCATTTTTGAAATGCAGGAATAGTACATTATTCAGCAAAGGAGTTAATTCCAAAATACATTTAAGGCATTTTTAATTTACTCCCATGGTGAATATGCTATTTTTTGCCATACCCGGCTAAAACTACCACTTCTGCGATTTTGAGCTGGGAGTTAAAGTAGTACTTTTGGACAGGATACGGCAAAAAAATTATTTTGAATAATTGGTTATTGATACTTTCATATAATTTAAAACATTTAAAAAATTGAAATAGAAGCGTCTTTTTTATTTTAAAAGTATAATATTTTAGTGGTAATATAAATGAAGTATGAAGTAAAATAAAAAACGTGATTTAGTAAAATTATTTATTATCTAGTTTAGAGATTTTCCCTTATTCCTTTCATGATGGGGCTTACAAAATATTTATCAGTACTGTGCATAATTATACATGGATTCGCAATATCATTAGGGAATATAATTCTCAATTTTTTACTCACATTATTTGTACAAGATTTTATATGATTAATTGTAACATCGCTCGTTGAAATAATGAATCCAGTATCTAATTGAATTTCAAACATTATTATAATAATATAATCAACGTAAGAATGTGTTATTTTACATATTCGGGAAATTACTACATATTTATTATTATTTGTTTGTAAAATACAATCATTAATTCTCTTTTTTTTGGAATACTGTGATGATGTGTATCGACAACCGTTATAAATAAACCTATTATAAGACACACATTCAGTTATCTTACTCACATCAAAAATTGTATTAATAGCTTGAAATTCTTTTTCAAGCTATTAATTTACACACTTTTCAAGCTATTAATAGCTTGAAAAGTGTGTAAAAGTGTATCAACGTGTACAAACGTGTGCAAAATAAAACAAGAAAAGGTTAATACTTAGAAGTGTATCAAGATGTACCATAGTATATTAAAGTGTATCAAAGTGTGTAAAAGTGTATCAAAGTGTACAAACGTGTGCAAAATAAAACAGGAAAAACAATTTAGGCTAATACTCAGAAGTGTATCAACATGTACCATAGTATATTAAAGTGTGTAAAAGTGTATCAAAGTGTGTAAAAGTGTATCAAAATGTGTCAAAGTGTATCAAAATGTGTCAAAGTGTATAACATCAAAAAAATTGAGGAAATTTAATTTCAGCTCACTTTTTAAGAAATGTACCAAAGTGTACCAAAGTGTATCTAAGTGTATCAGAGTGTATCAAAATGGATCGAGAATAAGGTCTGAAAAATCGCTCTTAGATACATTTTCATACACTTTGATACATTTTTGTATGCTTCAATACACTTTCATACACTTTTATACATTTTGATACACCGAAAAATTTCCATTCGGGCAGGTAAATAAAAGAAATCAGGAAGTAAAAAAGATGAAACAATACTGATACCTTTGCGAGCAAAATTTTTTTAGAGCTCTGTTCTAAAAAAAATAAAGAAAAAAATGAGTAGTGCTTTATATATATATCTATATATACAGTGCCGTCCATAAATTCGGGATCACTCAGAGGAAAAAATTGCTGGAGAAAAATCGCAATAACTCGGTAAATATAGGTCGTATAGAAATTCTAAAAAAAACGATTTTAAAGTACTCCTCAAGAGCTTTAAAAACGCTGTATTATATTATTTTAAAAGTTTTTTTATGGTATTAAAAAAATTACTTAAAAATAAACATTTTTTGCCAATTTTTTAAATTTTAGATTCGCTCACACCGTTTTTCGAGTATAAGATAAAAAAATCTGAAAAAAATATAATTTAAAAGTACTCTAAAAGAGCTTTAATTTGCATTTTTTTTAAAATTTTTACAATGATTTTCCGTCAAGATATGAAGTTTTAAAGTTGGGCATTTTTGGTGTTTTTGCAGAAAAATGGCCAATTTTCTGAAAAAACATCAAAAATGCCTATCTTTAAAGCTTTATAACTTGACGAAAATCATTGTAAAAATTTTTAAAAATGCAAATTAAAGCTCTTTTAGAGTACTTTAAATTATATTTTTTCAGATTTTTTTATCTTATACTCGAAAAACGGTGTGAGCGAATCTAAAATTTAAAAATTGGCAAAAATGTTTATTTTTAAGTAATTTTTTTAATACCATAAAAAAACTTTTAAAATAATATAATACAGCGTTTTTAAAGCTCTTGAGGAGTACTTTAAAATCGTTTTTTTTAGAATTTCTATACGACCTATATTTACCGAGTTATTGCGATTTTTCTCCAGCAATTTTTTCCTCTGAGTGATCCCGAATTTATGGACGGCACTGTATATATATATATATATATATATATATATATATATATATAAAGCAATACTGATTATTTTCCCGTCTTTTACTTACGAGCGTAGATCTAAAAAGTTTATGTTTGCAAAGGTATTGGTATTGTTTCATCCTTTTTACTTACTTATCTCTCTCTTTCTTTATTACTTTATTCCTTTAAAATCTCTCTTTCTTTTTCTTCTGTCTACTTACTTCTTTTTATTATTTTTTCTCTCTTTATGAAGATTTCATTATCTGCTTATGATTTATAAGGTTATACAAAAGAAGAGAGAGATAAGGAAGTAAAAAGGATAAAACCATACCAGATCACAAGCTTAAAAAAAATTAATACTTGCAAAGGTCTTGATATTATTTTATTCTTTTTACTTCCTTATCTCTTTCTTTTTTCTAACCTTATAAATAAGCAGAGAATGAAATATTGATAATAAGAGAAAAAATGATAAAAAAAAGTAAGTAGACAGAAAGAAAGAAAGATTTTAAAAGAATCTTGCTTTTTACAAGCATTAGTTGAAAAAAAATTAATTCTTGCAAAGATCTTGGTATTGTTTTATTCTTTATACTTTCTTATCTCTCTCTTTCTCATTTATAACGTTATAAATCATAAGCAAAGAATGAAATCTTGATAAAAAAGAAAAAGTAATAATAAGAAGTAAGTAGTCAGAAAAAAAAGAATTTCAGAGAATCAGGTAACAAAAAGAGATCAGGAAGTAAAAAGCATGAAACAATATTAATACCTTTGCAAGCATACATATTCAGAACTACGTTCGAAAGAAAAAAAAAGGAAAAAAAGAAAGATTTTAAGGAAATAAAGTAAAAAAGAAAGAGAGAGATAAGGAAGTAAAAAGAATGAAACAATACCAATTAATTTAATACTTACCTTGCTCGGTCAAACCATTCAAATTTTCGGATTTATTATTTTTTTCTCTTTCATAAAGGGTTTTCCATTTTTGAGCTTCCTTCTTATGATATTCTTATTGTGATTGATATCCTCGAATAGCAGCCTCAAGATTTTTAATATTAGTTGTGTTTGTTGTACGTAGATTTAAAGGAGTTGATGCAGTAGGATAATCATTGAAGTCTACGTCCATCATTTCATCAAGTTCAAATTGATTATTGATACCGTCATCATAAATCTGGTGATATTATATTTTTATAAATATTATTTTCGTTTATTAACAAATATTTTCAAAATTTACTTCTTTCTCTGATGGCTCATATCCGGCTTCAATATATTGATTAATTAATTTCTGTGCCTGATCTCGCTTATTTTCTTTGTTGACTTTTTTTTTGACTGTAAATATATTTGCAACAAAAAATAAGATCAAAAACAAAATTAGGCATACGCATCATATTCAATATATATTATACTATACCTTTCTTTTGGATTTAGCATTTTGGATTTCAGCTGCTTGCACATCATCCGCTTCTTCTTCAAAATTATCAGGTTCAACTAATGTACTGTCATCAATTCCTGATACTTCAGTTACATTTTTTGGATGAGGTATGGGCCACCTTTTGTTTTTCTCCTCGCGTAATTTCACATATTCATTTACTTCGAGTAATGAATCTGAAAATTTATATTATGCATTTATTTTGTTTACAAAAGATGATTAAAAATTAATAATATAAATCATAAGCATTTCATTCTTTGCTTATGATTAATAACGTCATAAAAAAGAAAGGGTGAGATACGAAAATAAAAAGAATGAAACTCTACCAAGACCTTTGCAAGCATTAATTTTTTTAAGGTAGTTCAATACCAATTATATCATAAAAAATTCATTTTCTTAAGAATGCTTTCAAATTTTTATCACAATTAGGCAACAATATCAATAATAAGTGATGAAAATTTCAAAACGATTCACCGTTTTGAAATTGAGATAGGGAACTTTAAAATTGCAAATATGACATTATTTTGTTAGAAATTGTAATTTTGTAGTTCTGTATCTCAATTTAGGAACGGTGAATCATTTTGAAATTTTTACTACTTATTTATAATGTGGTTTTCAAATTGTGATAAAAATTTGAAAGCATTCTTAAGAAAATGAATTTTTTATGATGTAACTGGTATTGAACTACCTTAAGCTTATGCTTGTAATCTGGTATTGTTTCATACTTTTTACTTCCTTGTATCCCTCTTTCTTTTTTATAATCTTATAAATCATAAGCAAATAATGAAATCTTCATAAAAAGAGAAAAAATAATGAAAAGAAGTAAATAGACAGAAAAAAGAAAGATTTTAAAGAAATTAAGTAAAAAAGAAAGAGATAAGGAAGTAAAAAGGATGAAACAATACTATTCCCTTTGCAGACATGAATTTTTTTAGAGCTACACTCGTAAGAAAAAGAAGGGAAAAAATGAGTAGTGCTTTATATGAATTTATATGCAAGCACTACTCTTTTTTTCCTTCTTTTCCATTCGAACATGGTTCTAAAAAAATTTATGCTAGCCACGGTATTGGTATTATTTCATCATTTTTACTTCCTTATCTCTCTCTTTTATACTTATTTCCCTTAAAATGTTTCTTTTTTTCTGTTTACTTCTTTTTATTATTATTTCTCTTTTCATCAAGATTTCATTCTCTGCTTATGATTAATAAGGTTACGAAAAGAAAGAGAGAGATAAGGAAGTAAAAAGAATAAAACTATAACAAGATCTTTGCAAGCATTAATTTTTTCTAAGCTTATGCTTGTATTGTTTCAAACTTTTTACTTCCTTATGTCTGTCTTTTTTATAACCCTATAAATCATAAACAGAAAATGAAATCTTAATGAAAAAAGAAACAATAATAAAAAAAAGTAAACAGACAGAAAAAAGGAAGATTTTAAAGTAATTAAGTAAAAAAGAAAGAGAGAGATAAAGAAGTAAAAAGAATGAAACAATACTATTCCCTTTGCAGACATCAATTTTTTTAGAGCTACACTCGTAAGAAAAAGAAGGGAAAAAAATGAGTAGTGCTTTATATGAATATATATGCAAGCACTGCTCTTTTTCTCCTTCTTTTCCATTCGAACATAGTTCTAAAAAAATTTATGCTAGCCAAGGTATTGATATTATTTCATCATTTTTACTTCCTCATCTCTCTCTTTTATACTTATTTCCCTTAAAATGTTTCTTTTTTTCTCTTTACTTCTTTCTATTATTATTTCTCTTTTTATCAAGATTTCATTCTCTGCTTATGATTAATAAGGTTACGAAAAGAAAGAGAGAGATAAGCAAGTAAAAAGAATAAAACTATACCACGATCTTTGCAAGCATTAATTTTTTCTAAGCTTATGCTTGTATTGTTTCATACTTTTTACTTCCTTATGTCTGTCTTTTTTTTTATAACCTTATAAATGATAAGCAGATAATGAAATTTTCATAAAAAGAGAAAAAATAATAAAAAGAAGTAAGTAGACAGAAAAAAAGAAAGATTTTAAAGTAATTAAGTAAAAAAGAAAGAGAGAGATAAGGAAGTAAAAAGGATGAAACAATACTATTCCCTTTGCAGACATGAATTTTTTTAGAGCTACCCATATGGAAAAAATTTTTGGATATAATTGTAAATAACTGTTAAGGGGAATCAGCATACCGACATAGAGTTCTACCTTATCTACATTTCAATTATACATTTTAATAAATATTTAACTATTAATGACTGAAATTGATAGAAGAGGCACATTCTTAACATTCTAAAGAATTGATTGCAATGTTAAACGACAGTATAAAAGTGAAAATGAAGACGAAAACTGCTTAATACGATTAACTTTCCAATGTAGTTATGAATAATCGTATTTTGCAGTTTTCGTCTTCATTTTCACTTTTATACTGTCTCTTAACATTGCAATCAATTCTTTAGAATGTTAAGAATGTGCCTCTTCTATGAATTTCAGTCGTAAATAGTTAAATTTGTATTAAAATGCAAAATTCAAATGTAGATAAGGTAGAATTCTATGCCGGTATGCGGATACCCCTTAATAACTGTAAATAAATGTAAATAAATGTAAATAACTGTAAATAACTGTAGAAAAGTGTTAAAAAATGTGGGAATTGAGACATAAATAATAGTTATTTACAATTATTTAGAATTATTTACTGTTATTTACACTTATTTACAGTTATTAACTTTTATTTACACTTATTAACTGTTATTTACACTTATTTGCAGTTATTTATATTTATTTACAGTTATTTACATTTATTCACCTTTTTCATAATTAATTACAATTATTTACGATTATTTATAGTTTTTTACAATTATTTGCAGTTATTTACATTTTCGAAAATTACCACGAATTCATTCAATAATTTTATATATAGGCGAAAATTTTTTAAAATGTGAATAACTGTAAATAATTGTAAAAAACTATGAAAAATTGTAAATAGTTGTAAATAATTATAAATAACTGTAATTAACTGTAAAAAACTGTAAATAACTGTAAATAACTATAAATAATTGTAAATAATTATTAATAACATTAAATTATTCACTAATTGAAAAATTTTTGAAAATGTAAATAACTGTAAATAATTATGAATAACTGTAAATAATTATGAATAATCGTAAATAATTATAAAAAACTGTAAATAATTGTAAATAATTGTAAATAACTGTAAATAACAGTTAATAACAGTTAATAACTGTAAATAACTGTAAATAATAGTAATTAATAATAAATAATAGTAAATAACTGTAAATAACTATTATTTATGTCTCAATTCCTACATTTTTTAACAGTTATTTACAATTATTTACTATTATTTACAGTTTTTCACATAAATTATTTCCATATGGGTACACTCGTAAGAAAAAGAAGGGAAAAAAATGAGTAGTGCTTTATATGAATATATATGCAAGCACTGCTCTTTTTCTCCTTCTTTTCCATTCGAACATAGTTCTAAAAAAATTTATGCTAGCCAAGGTATTGATATTATTTCATCATTTTTACTTCCTCATCTCTCTCTTTTATACTTATTTCCCTTAAAATGTTTCTTTTTTTCTCTTTACTTCTTTCTATTATTTTTTCTCTTTTCATAAAAATTTCATTCTCTGCTTATGATTAATAATGTTACGAAAAGAAAGAGAGAGATAAGGAAGTAAAAAGAATAAAACTATACCAAGATCTTTGCAAGCATTAATTTTTTCTAAGCTTATACTTGTATTGTTTCATACTTTTTACTTCCTTATGTCTGTCTTTTTTTTCTATAACCTTATAAATGATAATCAGATAATGAGATTTTCATAAAATGAGAAAAAATAATAAAAAGAAGTAGACAGAAAAAAAGAAAGATTTTAAAGAAATTAAGTAAAAAAGAAAGAGAGAGATAAGGAAGTAAAAAGGATAAAACAATACTATTACCTTTGCAGACATGAATTTTTTTAGAGCTACGCTCGTAAGAAAAAGAAGGGAAAAAATTGAGTAGTGCTTTATATGAATATATATGCAAGCACTATTTTTTTTCCCTTCTTTTCCATTCGAACATAGTTCTAAAAAAATTTATGCTAGCCAAGGTATTGGTATTGTTTCATCATTTTTACTTCCTTATCTCTTTTTCTTTTTTATTTGATTCCCTTAAAATCTTTCTTTTTTTTTGTTTGCTTACTTTTTTTTAATTATTTTTTCTTTTTTATCAAAATTTCATTCTTCGTTCATGATTGATAAGGTTATAAAAAAGAATGAGAGAGATAAGGAAATAAAAAGGATGAAACAATACCTTTACCTTTGCAAGCATAAACTTTTTTAGGGTAAAATCAGATGGAGCGGAAAATAGGCGACGGAACGTCACAGAACCTTAATTCCGCATCTTTGTATTCCGCCAACGGAGTAAAGACGACGTAATAGACGACATCAATTTTTATTTTGTTTAAAAAAATTATTAGTGCTTCAATAACCTCACGTAATATTCTTAATTTGCTTTCCACAGCTGTACTTTTAATTTCAATCAAACTTTTAAATTCTATTTTGGTTAACTATTTGTTTAAACAATTTCAAAAAGTCTGTGACGCTTCTATTATCCCGTCAAATTTGTTTCCCTATATTCACATGGAGCGGAATAGAAGTTCTGTGACGTTGATTAGCAATTTTGTAATTAAAAAATAATAATATTAATTGAAATATTTAGTTATAATAACAAACTATATTTTATTTTTATAAAAAAAGAATCTCATTACAATAACAATAGGTGATTATTTCCAACTTTTTTAACATTTTTGTTGTTAATTTAAAATTTGCGGATACATTTGTATGCTATTTTTAACAATTTTTCAGCTACATTCCGCGCCATGTGAACATAGGGAAAAAATTTGACGGAAAACAAGGCGACGGAATGAATGTTTTGTGACGTTCCGTCGTCTATTTTCCGCTCCATCTGATTTCACCCTTAGAACTAGGTTCGAAAGAAAAAAAGAGAAAAAAGAAGAAAAATAATTTATTAATATTAATTATCTTACCACTGGCATATAGAATGCAACATTTCAGTTTTTTATCTTCTTTGTTTTTCCTAAATTTAAAAACTGTATTTAAAAATTTTTTTTTATTTTGTTTATAATCCAAGTAGTTAAATTTTTTTATGCAGCTAGTAGGAATGATGCCTCTCTCGTAAGCTGCAGAATTGCTTGAATCTGTATATATATGTGCATACACATGTGGTTCTTCTTCACCCATCCCGATTCTTTAAATTTGAAGAATTTAGTTTAAGTTTTTTTTTACTGTCGATGGAAAGAATCAATGTGAATAAGAACACAACAGATGATTTCAAGTAAACTCGAAACACGAAAAAAATTTCTATGATTTGTTTATTTTCGTGTTTCCTCCTGTCAAAAGATATCTGTGTATGAATATATTTTTACAAACAAAGCAATAACGATTTTTTTATTGACGTATTAATAATCAATATACGATATTTATTAGATTTTCTTTAAACTCCTATATTGCCTATGTGCACAAATACACGAAACGGTTAAAAAATAATGACATACGTGTGTACGGGCACAAACGAGACAGTCTAACTTGAAACGAAATGATTTGATTTAAAAATCACATGTTTCTTGTTTAAATTAAATAAATAAGTATCCTAATACGTTTTTTTATAACAAGTTAACTTGTCATTTTCATATAGAATAAGTTTCTGCATTTTTTAGTTTTAAGTGCCTCGACATAATAATCATCGCTGATTATTAAATAATTGAATGTGAAGTAAATCTTATATATAATAAGAATTTATTATATATAAGGTATAAACTTGGATACAGTTCAAGGTAATTATGTTTCTCGAGTCTTATTAATAACAGATAAATTACATTTAAGTAGTTAATAAAAATACTCTCTTTTATTAATAAAACTCACTATTTTAGTTAGACAAGATCATGATTCTAATGCTCAATTATTATAAAATAGTCCGCAGTACAGTACCCTTTTTCAAAAATTAATAATTAGTAAAAAATATTCTTGTATAAAATTTATTTTTTGGTGTTATGATGACTATAATTCTAATACTCAATTATTATTACAGCAAATATGTCTAAACCAGGTCCATATAAGGAGTATTTAGACCGATATTCCTCAAAACCTATCTCTCGTAGTATTATTTCATCACAACGATGTGCTGCCAAAAAAAAAAGTTAACACAGGTAATTTATTTTTATGAAACTATTAAATATCCTTAAAAAAATTTTATAAAATTTGTCATGTATGTAGTATGTTGGTCACAGCAAAAAACTATAGGATTTTAATATCCTGTTATTAATTTTAAAAAATTGTTTATGGAGTGTGTTAGAGCAAAGTTTTTGATTACATTAAGGTAGTACTACCGTTAAGGTATTGACGGTTCAGAAAAATCTGAAATCGGATATATAAGTAGATTTAAGTTCAAATAAGATGTCGTTAAATTTTGGTAAACTTTTGGAGCATGAGAGAAAAATGATAAAACATTTTAATTTTCACACTTTTAACACGCGCTCTTATGGTAACCACAGAGAAATTCTTTTTCAACTTTTGATTATAAGCTACTGATGGTTGAAAATTTCATCAAATTTAACACGTAATTAATTAAAGAACTAAAGAATAAATTTTTCAGTATCGAGTTTGGAACGACATAAACATCTTAGATTCAATGCATGCCCGTGTATAACTATATATACACTATATATAGATATAAAGCGCGTGTTAAAAGATGAAAATTAAAATGCTTATAATTTTTTTCTCATGCTCTGAAAGTTAACCAAAATTTAACTGTGCTTTATTTTAATTAAAATCTACTTATGTGCCCAATCTCAGATTTTTCTGAACCGTCAATCCCTTAATAGTAGTACTACCTTAAAACAATTTTTTAAATCTGCAGATTTTTTATCAAGTGAAGCGCGCAGATTAGTTGCTCTTATATAAAAATATCTAAATTTAAATAAAAATTGTTCAATTATTATTTACGCTTTTTAGTGTAACAGCTTATAATTATTCCTTCAATTTATAACTATTTTTGTTTAATTTTTTTTCAAATAAAAATTTAACTATAGTGCTATTATTAGTGGTTAAGCTTGGGTTGAAAGCTAAAAATTATAAGTTTTCTTTATTCCGGAATAAAAGTCGTTCTAATACAAATATCGAAATAGAACTTGTTTTAATTTTAGCTTTTTCAAAGAATATAAGCGTAAGTAGAAAAGTAGACGTGTGCAAAATTTTGAGATAAGTTATCTCCCCAGCTTTTATATTGATAGTATATCTATATATTGGTACTATATAGATGTACAAGCTATGTATAAGCTGGAGAGATAGATTCTTGAAGTTGCCTCACTCTTCTCATTCGCTTTGCGCTTCTATTGATCTCTATTACAGTTTACGCTAGAAACTTGATCTTATTCTTTCACGATAAATAGACTGATATTTTATAATTTTAAAATATGATTCAATAATTTCATTATTAATTTTAAATTAAACACTATTTATTGTTAGACTAAATGAAAAAAGTTCATTCTATTTAATATTATTATATTTCATTTACCTATCCATTTATACGAATATACTGTCCAGTTATGAACAAATTGTACATTATCTACGTTTTTCAAATTTCAAATAGATTATTATTAATTTCTATTTTATTTGAATTACTTTTATATTTTAAAGAGATCAAATTTAATCTCGAATATATTTTGTAAATAAATATCCAAAACGCATTGAATATTAATGAATTTTAATAACTTTTATTCTATTTGAAAGTTTAAAATTTTCTTAACTGTTCACTTACCAGCTTATTGACACTATTTTGTCCATTTGAACTACGCTACTTATTATCTTACCTCTAAAAAGTTAGTGTAACTCACAGGAACTAATTAAAGCTTGTGTATGTCAATGTCCTTACGGAACCGAAAGGGTTAAAGTACTCGGAGTAAGCTTTAATTATCTTCTTTATAGGTTCCAAAATCTTAATCATGCACTTTACCAAGTCACCGCTTAGGAACATCTTATTCAGTAAACGAAAACATGATTCTGAACAATTGAGTAGACGAAAAAATTTTTTCAAGGGCTTATTTCATTCTTTTAAATCTCTACTCAAACTTAAGCGAAGTACTTTTTTCATAAACTACATTTTTCAATAAGTATTTTAATATTAAAACAAGTTTCATGTAGATATCTATGTTAGAACAATTTTAATTCCAGAATAAAAAAAATTTTAATTATAACTTCACCCGGGTAGGATCCCTTAATAAAGAGTTCTTAAATTTCTGAAAAAAAATATGAAGGGATTGCATCACATGAGCAGATATTTGCATAAGGCTAAACCTATGTCTTTATAATACTCTTTCATAAACCAAGATATTAGTTCATAATATGTTCTTTTACCTAATATTTTAAAATTTTGATTTTTGAAAATCAAATATTTTATTCATTTTCAATTTTCAGCAAAATACTGGTGATCAAAGAGTCTCAGGTCTACAAAGTTATGTTGAATCCGAAAAATTTTCTACGGGTATCAGAGTTAATAATACAGATAGTGCAGTACCTTATGCTGATTGTAATTTAAGAGAAATAGAAGAACCGGAAATACAACATAATTGTACTGAAACAAATAATAAAAATGTCGAAGCACCAGAAGTTTGTTATCCGGCGAAATTAATAAAGAATCGTAAAGCAAAGGTTAATTTACTTCTATTATATGTTCTATACTATACAGAGTATATTATATATCTTTTTTCTACATAGCTATGATAAACGTACTTTTCGATGCATATGCCATCGGTGAAAAGTTGTCATTCGCCGGAGTACATTCGAGTACGCGTTTGTAACCGATCAGTGTTGGGAAAAGTGAACTTTCGACAACGGCGGCTAATATTTCTAGAAAAGAGTGATGTCTTCGTTGACTCAATAGCTCGTCGACAAACGACAACTTGCCACATGACGTAATGCATCGAAAAGTACCTTCAATATGGCTTTGTTAAGAAAAAAATTTTGCTGCTCTCGTGTAAAAGATATTACTTCATCGTTAAGATCACTTTTTAGACACTCAGCTTCACCTAGTGTTTAAAATAGCGATCACAATGTAGTGATACTTTTCTCATTAATACAATGACATATTGTTAGACGAAATTATATAAGTATAAAATATACTGTCAAAAATGTCATGAAATTTAATGTGGTAAAGTAAACCAATTTAAGGTACGGCAGCAATTATGCTATATATAATACATGAAATTTACTGCAATCTGCATCAAAATTAATGAATTTTGCAGTAATTATGCTGCAAAATACATGAATTTTAATATAAATGTATATGATTTTCATTTTATGTACTGGCTTAAAATTTACTTCCATTACATGTTATGGGAGCAATTGCCATTTTTTTTTAACAGTGTAGGTTTGAATTTTTTTATATTATGAATGTTATTTATTTTATACATGTATTACATGCCTTATTTGCATTAGGACACTTAGAATTAATTTAAGATACAATCATTTCTCTCTTATCCTGCTACCACCTTTGCTACAGTTTACCTCATTAATTTAAAAACTTCATACTTAAAATTTTTATAGGTTTCGACCAACAACATTTCATCTGGCATTAAAAGAGAACAAGTTTTAAAAAGTTACCTTTGTCAGTGTAAAAAAGTTAATGTAGCCGAAACATTATTGATGTGCTTGGAAATAATGATCAAACATTCATTAACATTACTTTGCCTGATGGATATTTTTCTCATGATTAACACCATTTTTAGTAATGAAATTTTGCCAATAAGTAAATATATGTTGAATAAACTTATGAACGTAAAGTCTGACAGTATTTTTTATCATATTTTATGCAACAAATGTAGTAAATATTTTGGAAAGTTTACTGATTTTAAAGAAAGTATTGAATGTACATGTGGACATGTTTTATCATCATCAAAAATAGGTTCTTTTTTCATTGAAATTGATGTAAAGGATCAATTAATAAAGTTATTATCGGACAAAACGATCCTAAGTAGTTTCCAAGACAGGTTTAAAAGAAAGAAAAAAAATATCTCTGGGTTGGAAGACATTTACGATGGGAAGATTTATAATGCATATGCGAAAGATGATAATTTATTTGGAAATCCATGGAATTTGTCTTATACCTTCAATACCGATGGCTGTCAAACATCCTTTAATTCCAAAGTAACTATATGGCCAATTTATTTCATGATTCATGAGCTTCCAGATCATCTTCGCAGAAAACACATGTTATTGGCTGGATTGTGGGTATCGAAAACTGATCCGGATATGAACTTTTTCTTAGATCCTTTAGTAAATCAATGCAATAAATTATCATCTCAAGGTTTGAATTGGGTAAACAACGGAACAGAAATAGTAAGCAAATTATTTCCCCTCGGATGTTGTGTTGACTCACCAGCAAGATGTTCGATGCTTAATATGAAAAAGTTTAATGGATATAATGGTTGCACATATTGTGAACATCCGACGGTAGCAGTAAATAATATTCGCAAATATCCAATGCAAAAGGAAATACCAGTTAACCGGACTGATAAGTCAATTAAAAAACAAATGCTGGAAGCTCATAGAAATCAAAAACGTCAAGATGTTGAAGGTGTTTGGGGTCCATCTCCTTTAATGAACTTGAAGCATTTTGATTTAGTCAAGGGTATGATAATCGATTTCATGCACGCATGTTTACTAGGAGTAACAGAATTATATACCAATAATTTATTAGAAAATTTCGCAGCAGATTACTACATCGGTGCTCCTGCTAATCTAAAAATTATTAATCAGCGGCTTTTATCTATGAAACCTCCATCATGTATTGCCAAAATACCAAGAAGTATAAAAGAAAGGCATATGTGGAAGGCTTCAGAGTGGCTATGTTGGTTGATTTATTATTCTTTGATATGTATGAAAGGAATTTTAAAAACAACGTATTATAATAATTTTGCCTTATATGTAGCAGCAATGAACATTCTGCTTGAAGAGTCAATTACACAAGATATGTTAGAAGAAGCCAGAATACTTTTAATTAAATTTGTTTGCCAATTTCAAGATTTATTTGGGACCAAATATATGCATTATAACGTGCATCTTCTTCTTCACTTGACAGAAACTGTGGAAAATTGGGGCCCTTTATGGTCTGATAATACCTTTCCGTTTGAAAGTCAGAATAAACAAATACTACAAATGAAAAAATGCAATTACCGGATAGCACAACAAATCATTAATAGACTTTTGATAACCATTCAAATACCTTTGTTAGGCAACGAAGATTTTGTATCTGATAAAATCAGAGATTTTTATTCTAAATTAAGTAGTAATAGACTTAAAAAAGTAGTATATGTTGAAAAATGTGTATTAGTTGGTGCAAAAAAAAATTTACGCCAAAACAAGAAGAAAGCGAATGTCTTTGTACTCTTGTGGATATAACTAAAGTTAATGAGTATATGGCATACAATAGAATGATTTATAATGGTTGTCGATACACACCATTTGTCTACAGTAAAAGAAGAAAGAATAATGACTCTATTTTTTTAACAACTGAAGGAAAATTTGGACTTATTTCTAAAATTTGTAAAATAAAATATAATAATTCTTATCAAGTTATTATATTTATATATGAAATTACTATCAACACTACACCTATTGTATCATCTTATGACGTACAAATTGACCACATAATTTCTTGTAATTCTAGTTTCGATAGTAAATTAAATGTTGTTACTCCTAATATGATTGTAAAACCTTGTATGCTTATGATGTATTGTAATAAATATTTTTTAGCTCACATCACTAAAGGTATGATGGGGAAAATTTTAAATTAAAATAAATAAATATGTAAAATATATTTCATTCATATATCTTATTTTAATATCCTTCTATACATTACTTTAGAAAAATAATTTAAATTTTTAAAAATGAACAAAAAAAAGTTTTTAAGAATCAAAAATTATAATAATTTAGCTATAGAACTTTCTTTACCTGAAATATTAAAATATATATAAAAATATATTTATATACTTGATTTAAAAAAACATGAAATTTAATGCAAAACTACACTGAAAGAACTTTTTGTATACTGCATGCCGAAGTGTGAGTGCGCAGTATACTACAAGCGTGCGCAGTACGCTTGAAAACTTTTGGTAAATAGAAATAAAGTATTGGCGTTTTGAAAGCCACCGACCGTGCGCGCGCAGCTCGTTGGGATTCAAAACGCCAACATTTCTCTTGCTGTTTACCGCTGAGTATGAGCGGACTGCACACCTCCCCTCTTAGCAGGCAGTCCGCTAAGACTTCTATCAGTGTAGAAGCTTGCTTCCTGTCTGTACATGTATATCAATAATTTTACCATAATTTTACTGTAAAATTGCATGAAAATCAATAATTTTACAAATATTTCCTGAATAAAAATTTCAGTAATATATTGGAGGCAAAATTCAATTTTTTATAATAATGTACCAGGTGTTTAGCGTTACGCTCGTTTTTATCATATCTTTTTATGTTATATTATTATAATATTAAATACTCAATTGAACCAGTCTGTGGTTCAGTCGGTAGAGTATTGGGTTCGGAATCTCGAAGTTTCGAGTTAGGATCCCGCTCTCGGCCGAATTATACAAGCACAACTGTACGTTACATGTGCTTCGTTCACAAGCACACTGATCGTCGCTGATTAGCATTAAAAATAGCATAAATATAGCGACGTCAAATAAGATAATAAAAGAAAATACTCAATTGGTAAGAAAAATTTATGAAACATTTTTTAAAACGTATATAAACGATGATAAAACTTAAATGAATAAAAAAAATTTATTTAATTTGCTATTTTAAATTAGTTATTCTAAAATATCCTATTTCATTTAAGAGTACGCAGTAATCCACTTAAAATAATAAAATCAATGTTGGCCTATCATTAGGCATGAGTCTGAAGTTTGCAACGTTAGTTTCAAACGAAAATATCAATTTTAGAAAAATAAATTTCTAAGATTAAAAATCGTTTGAACTCTTTGAAGTATGATTGGATAATGGAAAAAAAACGATTATAATATCAAAATACCCCTAAAACAACCCTCAAAGGACATTCCAATACTTAGCTATTACGATAACGACAGAAATTTCCAGTTTTAATTCTTCTTAGCTACCTTTTGATGATTTTATTGTTACGTAACCATTTAAATATTAAAATATACTTCAAAATAAATAACCCTGATCAACGCCGACTTGGGGAAACGAAAGCTACCCTAACTATAAGGGATGAAAAACATACTTTTCACAAAAAGTTTACGTTTTTATTTTTTTTAACAACCTTTTGATAAATTTATTGGTACAAAACAACATAAAAATATTAAAATATACTTCAAAATGAACAACCCTAATCAACCCCGGCTACCGGAAACGAAAACTACCCTAGCTATAATGGGATGAAAAACATACTTATCACAAAAAATTTACGTTTTTATTTTTTTTGAACACCTTTTGATAAATTTATCGTGACAAAACAACGTAAATATTAAAATATACTTCACAATAACTCTTATTAACGCCGACTACCGGAAACGAAAACTACCCTAGCTATAAGGGGATAAAAAACATACTTTTCACAAAAAATTAAAATTTTTATTTTTTTTAACACCTTTTGATAAATTTATCGTTACAAAACAACGTAAATATTAAAATATACTTTAAAATACATAACCCTGATGAACGCCGACTACCGGAAACGAAAGCTACCCTAACTATAAGGGATGAAAAACATACTTTTCACAAAAAATTTACGTTTTTATTTTTTTGAACACCTTTTGATAGATTTATCGTTACGTAACCATTTAAATATTAAAATATACTTCAAAATAAATAACCCTGATCAACGCCGACTTGTGGAAACGAAAGCTACCCTAACTATAAGGGATGAAAAACATACTTTTCACAAAAAGTTTACGTTTTTATTTTTTTTAACAACCTTTTGATAAATTTATTGGTACAAAACAACATAAAAATATTAAAATATACTTCAAAATGAACAACCCTAATCAACCCCGGCTACTGGAAACGAAAACTACCCTAGCTATAATGGGATGAAAAACATACTTATCACAAAAAATTTACGTTTTTATTTTTTTTGAACACCTTTTGATATATTTATCGTGACAAAACAACGTAAATATTAAAATATACTTCAAAATACATAACTCTTATTAACGCCGACTACCGGAAACGAAAACTACCCTAGCTATAAGGGGATAAAAAACATACTTTTTACAAAAAATTTACGTTTTTATTTTTTTTGAACACCTTTTGATAGATTTATCGTTACAAAACAACTTAAATATTCAAATATACTTCGAAATACATGACCCTGATGAACGCCGACTATCGGAAACGAAAACTACCCTAGCTATAAGGGGATGAAAAACATACTTTTCACAAAAAATTTAATTTTTTTTTTTTTGAACACCTTCTGATAAATTCATCGTTACAAAACAACGTAAATATTAAAATATACTTCATAATACATAACCCTGATGAACGCTGACTACCGGAAACGAAAACTACCCTAGCTATAAAGGGATGAAAAACGTACTTGTCACAAAAAATTTACGTTTTTATTTTTTTTTAACACCTTTTGATAAATTTATCGGTATAAAACAACTTAAATATTAAAATATACTTTGAAATACATGACCCTGATGAACGCCGACTATCGGAAACGAAAACTACCCTAGCTATAAGGGGATGTAAAACATACTTTTCACAAAAAATTAAAATTTTTATTTTTTTTAACACCTTTTGATAAATTTATCGTTACAAAACAACGTAAATATTAAAATATACTTTAAAATACATAACCCTGATGAACGCCGACTACCGGAAACGAAAACTACCCTAGCTATGAGGGGATGAAAAACATAATTTTCACAAAAAATTTACGTTTTTATTTTATTTGTACACCTTTTGATAAATTTATCGTTACAAAACAACGTATATATTTAAATATACTTCAAAATACATAACCCTAATTAACGCCGACTACCGGAAACGAAAACTACCCTAGCTTTCTTATCCCCTTATAGATATGGTCGTTTTCGTTTCCGGTAGTCAGCGTTGATCAAGGTTATCTATTTTGAAGTATATTTTAATATTCACGTTGTTTTGGACCATTAAATTTATCAAAATGTTGTTAAAAAAAATAAAAACGTAAATTTTTTTGTGAATAGTATGTTTTTCATCCCCTCATAGCTAAGGTAGTTTTCGTTTCCGGTAGTCGGCGTTCATCAGGGTTATGTATTTTAAAGTATATTTTAATATTTACGTTGTTTTGTAACGATAAATTTATCAAAAGGTGTTAAAAAAAATAAAAATTTTAATTTTTTGTGAAAAGTATGTTTTTCATCCCCTTATAGCTAGGATAGTTTTCGTTTCCGGTAGTCAGCGTTGATCAAGGTTATTTATTTTGAAGTATATTTTAATATTAACGTTGTTTTGTACCAATAAATTTATCAAAAAGTTGTTAAAAAAAATAAAAACGTAAATTTTTTGTGGAAAGTATGGTTTTCATCCTCTTATAGCTAGGGTAGTTTTCGTTTCCGGTAGTCGGCGTTAATCAGGGTCATGTATTACGAAGTATATTTTTATATTTACGTTGTTTTGTACCAATAAATTTATCAAAAGGTTGTTAAAAAAAATAAAAACGTAAATTTTTTGTGAAAAGTATGGTTTTCATCCCTTATAGCTAGGGTAGCTTTCGTTTTCGCAAGTCGGCGTTGATCAGGGTTATTTATTTTGAGGTATATTTTAATATTTAAATGGTTATGTAACAATAAAATCATCAAAAGGTGGCTAAGAAGAATTAAAACTGGAAATTACTGTTGTTATCATAATAGCTAAGTATCGGAATGTCCTTTGGGGGTTGTTTTAGGGGTATTTTTATAATCGGTTTTTTTCCATTATTCAATCATAATTTAAAGAGTTCAAACGATCTTCAATCTTAGAAATTTATTTTTCTAAAAGTGATATTTTCGTTTGAAACTAACGTTGCAAACTTCAGACTCATCATTAGGCTGACTTATTGAGCCAGTTTAGAAATCGTTTCGAGTTCGTAACGGTCCACTTTGTCTTTTACGGTCCAACAGCCCGTTGGAGAGTATCGATGGAACGCCAGATACGATGTCTTATACTCTCTTTTTTAATAAAGGATTATTAATAGTTTTTGCAACACTTAGGAATTATGTCACAGCTTTTTGATGTTAATTATTATTTTTTTAAATTAGCGTACGTTAAAAATGAGTCATTTTTAAAAGTACTTTTCTCCGCTAAGAACGTCAAAAATATCAAAAAGTATTTCACATTTTTATGTTTTAATATATTTTCACATAAATTTACTTTTGTGAGTTGAAAATTAAAAAATATTTTTTCTGAAATGTATCAAAAGGTATCTAAACGTACCAAAATGTTTCGAAACGTATCTAAATGTTTCTCGGTTAAATGTTTTTGAATTAAAAGTATACAAAGATGTATCAGAACATATCAAAAGGTATCGAAATATATCAAATTGTATTAATATGTATCAAAATGTTTTTTAGGAAATATTTTTAAAATTTTATTTTTTGAAAAATGTATCAAAAGATATCAAAGTGTACCAAAATGTATCAAAAAGTATCTAAACAAATGTTTCATTATAGTATTTTTTTTTTAATGTATCAAAGTATATTAAAAGGTATCAAGATGTTGTATCAAATGTACGAAAATTAACATCTATATACAGTTTAATACATTATGATACCTTTTAATACCTTTTGATAATTGATTCTTCACATGAGATTTTTATATTTTTGTAATAATTATTACAAAGTAAAATTAAAACTTGCGTTATTATAATTATATTTAAACAAACCAAAATTGTATTATTTTTTTATTAAAAAATATTAACTAATACACATTAAACTTTAATGAACATAAGAAATCAATCATCAAACATGATTTTTAAATTTTTTCATGCTTTATTTTAAGCATTTGACATTTATAATTATTATAAGATTATTTGTTAAGTATGTACAATCAATTACATATTTATATCTGCTTAAAATTATCTTTATATCAAACAAAGTATGAAAAAAGAAGTACAATTATTGTTTCAAAAATGAAAATTAACTTTGAATATTAAAAAAATAAATGTACCTCGTATAATAAGAAAGGAGTAAAATTTTTTACAATATTCAATTATTTATATTAATAAAAATTTAAACAAAAAAGTTTAAAATTATGAGGGTGAAGAAATAAACAGATTTGTATGTATATTTCAAAATCAAATACTGTAAAAAGCTTACCTTTAAAAAGATATATAGTGGGCAAGTATGCTTGGCGATTTATTTTAATTAATGATTTTAAACATTTTGATGTCTTTAACATATTATAAACTATTTTTAGTAATAAAATCAAACCTTGACATTAGAATTTCATGAAATCACGAATTAAATGTCAAGTATATAATAAAGGTAATAAAACTATGAGATCTTACCATAATTTTTAATGAAAGATTTTTCAATTTTTTTTCTTTATAAATTAACGCTGAATTTCAGTAACAAAATTGTATTATCTCTTGTTATCTTTTTTTTATCATTTATTTAAAAATGTTCTGAAATTTTTTCAATTTTATTAAATATTTACAAAATTACTTGCAAGTTTGGCTGATACTGCAGGTTATGATTCTTTGATAAAAAGAATAAATCCGTGTTGTTTCTTTTCCTTCAATAAGCCCAGTGACAAAGATTAGGTTATTTTTTTTCGAGAGTATAATAACAAGAAGTACTTATAAGAACTTTAATAACCAAAAAACTAAAACTCTTACGAAAAGTGCATGGAAGATAACAAAAGTACAAGTTGAACACTTTACTTTAAACCTTATTGTGTTAGAAAAGTTTTGGTGGTTTAGAAGTTATGCTAAATTAAATATTACTACATATTTTCTTAAAATTTTTAGCATTTAACACATTATGAATTTTTATAATATTTAATTAGCATATTTTGATCCCCTCCCACACAGCATGGAATATTAATGTAAACTTCCTGAAATATTGGCACGGAAGATTTGAAATATTTTAGGAATCTTCCATGGAATATTCCTGTAATATTCGTATGTTCTTGATTCTTCTTATATTGGAATATTCCATGGAATATTGTTGGAAGATTTCAAGAATATTTCGTTAGAAGATTTGGGTCATCTCAGATCTTTCATTGAAACATTTCAGGAATCCTGCAGGAATATTTCATGAAATATTCCGTTGGAACATTCATGGGAGATTTCCGGAATATTGAAACGGAAGATTTGAAACATTTTATAAACTTTTCATCGAATATGCATGAAAAATTTAAGGAATCTTTCATGAAATATTCCATAAAATATTTCAGGAAGATTTTAGAAATCCATCGTGAAATATTCTATGGAATATTCATGGAAGATTTGTAGAATATTGGCATGGAAGATTTGAAATATTTCAGAAATCTTCCATGAAATATTCATCTAATATTCGTATGTCCTTGATTCTTCTTACATTGGGATGTTCCATAGAGTATTCTTGAAAGATATAAAGAATATTTTAATGGAAGGTTTAGGTCATCTCACATTTTTCATGAAATGTTCCAGCAAGATTTTCGGGAGATTTTAATGAAAGATTCAGAGTTTCAGATCTACCACAAAGTATTTCTGAAATATTTCAAGAAAGGTTTTAAAATGCTGTGAGGAAAAGTATATATATATATTATATATACTTTTATTAATAACTTTTATATAATAACGCATTATACTCATACATCAATACATATACGCATACATAAACAGTTACAAAAAAAATTAATAATTATTAATTAATTAATAATTAATTATTAATTAATTATTAAAAAATTAATCGCATTCACTTATTCGCTTTAACTGTACCCAACAAAGCGCCAACCCTTTCGCTTATATAGTAAGTAAGGTATCGTCCAACCACTAAGGGATACAATTTCCATCTAACGAATATCTCCCAATCGGCATCACTGCAAAACTTCCATAACATTCCGTGCAACCTTCCAACGAAAACTTCATGGAAACCTTATAGAATATTTTATACAATATTTTACTAAAAGATTACTTGAATCTTTCTATGAAATATTTCGTGGAATATAACTGGAAGATTTATATACTATTCCGCTGTACGATTTTAAAGCTTTTTGGAATCTTCCAGCGAAATGTTTATGGAATCTTCCTGAAATCTTTCATGAAATATTACAGTGGAATATTACTTAAATCTTTTTGTGAAATATTTCGTGGAATATTTCACTGAAAGATTACTTAAATCTTTCTGTTAAATATTCCATGTGATATTTCTGGAAGATTGATGCAATATTCCGCTGTACGATTTTAAAGTTTTTCGTAATCTTCCAGCAAAATGTTAATGGAATCTTCCTGAAATTTTTCATGAAATATTCCAGTAGAAGATTACTTAAATCTTGTTGTGAAATATTTCGTAGAATATTTCTGTAAGATTTATGTAATAGTCCGCTGTACGATTTTAAAGTTTTTTTGGGTTCTTTCAGCGAAATGTTTATAATATCTTCTTGAAATCTTTTATCGAATATTGCACCAAAAGATTACTCGAATCTTTCTGTGAAATATTTCGTGAAATATTTCTGGAGAATTTATGTAATATTCCGCTGTAAGATTTAAAAGTTTTTCGGAATCTTCCAGCGAAATATTTATGAAATCTTCCTAAAATCTTTCATGAAATATTCCACCGGAAGATTACTTAAATTCTTCTGTGAAATATTTCGTGGGATATTTCTGGAATATTTATGTAAAATTCCGTTTCACGATTTTAAAGTTTTTCGAAATCTTCCAGCGAAATGTTTATGGAATCTTTCTAAAATCTTCCATATAATATTCCACTGAAATATTTGATAAACATTACATGTAATATTTTATGAAATATTCCAGAAACCTTCCGTGAATTTTTCATGTAATATTTCGAAAATGTTTTTGAACATTCTTTTGAAATATTTCATAAATATTCCTGCAAGCTTCTAATGAAAAATTCCAGTGGAATATTTCGAAATATTCCAAGTCTTCACTTCGTGAAGACTTCCTAGAATCTGCATGGAAGATTCCATTGAAATATTTTAGAGGAAGATTTCGAAATATTCCAGTGAAATCTTTCATGCTGTGTAAGTTATAAGTTTGAAACTAGGCAAGACTTTCTGATGCAATAAAGCTTAAATCAGAGTATCAAACTTATACTCTCTTTTATCTTTTCTATATTTTCTTGTGAGAGTTTAGTTTTTTGGTCAATCAAGGTTTCATAAGCGTTTCTTTTTATTCTGTTTTCGAAAAATGATTTTATCTTAGTCTCTGGGTTCATTAGACGAAAAGAAAGAACCCGGGTTCATTTTTTTTATCAGAGAGTCATAACCTGCAGTATCAGCTAAATCTGTTGCCTAGAAGTGTGGAGTTATTAGTTGTGCAAGTTTCAAATTACTACTTAAAGTGTATATTAACAGATGTCATCGATGTAAATATTTACATTCTTTGAATACTATGTATCTATAAGTAAATAGCTATAGAATTATTTTTTGACATTAATTTTAATATTTGAGCCCAATAGCTCCATATCACAAAGGCAATATTCTTCAATTTTGTTATATTTTTACTATTGTACCTACTTTCCGATCACTTTTGAGAATTTCATTTATAAATTTAATAATTAAAATTCAAGAAAGAAAAAAGTACTGATGAATAAGAACAAATTCGTGCAAATGAGGCGTTACGTAAAAAAGAAGCTTATATGAAAATTAAAAAAGAAAAATTAAATAAATATAAAGAAAAATTAAAGAATACTAAGATAGCAAAAATTAAATTTAAGGAAAAAATAAGAACTGATAAATTGGAATAAAAACATGCGAGCGAGGCTTTACGTAAGAAAGAAGCTTATATAAAAATTAAAGAAAAACAAGCAAATGAATATGAAGAAAAATTAAGCAATGCTAGGATAAAAATGAAAATAAAGAAAAAAAAGGGTACTGATGAAATGAAAGAGCAAGAGAGGACGAGAGAGAAAGAGAGACAACAAGAAACGGTGAGAGAGACATAGACATAAACATTCTTTATTCGGCCTTGGGGTATATACCTTGTCTTGCACTATTAAATAAAATACAACGATGTTTAAAATTATTTATAAATATTTAAAAAAATAAAAGGCCTAAAAAAATAAGACCTAGAAAAATATAGGGCCCGAAAATATATAAAGCCCAAAAAAATATTAGGTCCAAAAATGGGAATTGAATAAAAATATAGGGCCCAAAATAATATAAGGCCGAGAAAAAGCTCTTGACTAATGAGCACTGATTATAGTCTAGTCGCCAGAGGGGTCACCGTGGCCTTTTCAATTTAGATGGGAACACTAAGATTTTTGAAGCTATGCTTCTTACGCGACGTTACGGCAGGGGCACTAAATGTATAAAAATCGACAGTCCCAAATGTCACCCAGCGTGAATGAACGAATACGGCACAGGATGCCATTATTGCTATCAACATACAAACATTCTTTTTTCTCTTTCTTTCTTTCCTCTCTCCCCATTCCGCTTAAGAATATGCATGTATATACACAAGTGGATGTGTATAAGAAAGATAAAGAAAAAGAGACTGCTTGTTGTAACCGGCAAAGAAGACTAGACATAGCCCCCTCCATTCGCGGCTACCTTTATTGTACATATAAGAGAAAGAAAGAGAGAGGGAGAGAGTCAATTCTTAAAGCCGGCGGACAGAGACGGATAGACGCAACCCTCTCTATTCTTTATGAAAAAGAAAGAGAGAGGGAGAGAGTCAATTCTTAAAGCCGGCGGACAGAGAAGGATAGACGTAGAATACGATGATTAAATAAATAAATTATGTAAATAATATTTATTTAATTTAAATTTTAAAATTAGTATACGTATGAAAATATGCGTTTGTATTTATAATATTATAATCTTAATATATTTTTTTGGCAAGAAATTTTTTATTTTCTCTCATTATCTTCCTCCGTTTATTAATATGTGTATATTTATATAGTTGTTATTAATTACTACATTAATAACAAAAAATGAAAATTTAATAAAATTTAATAAAATTTTTGTATTTTTCTGTTTACAATGCACATGACGAAAATTACGTTTACCTAAATATATGTTTTTTTAATAATTGATATTAATAAAAAACTACATTATTAATATATTTTTAAATACATAATACATCGAATGAAAAATAACGTTTTCACTAAAAAATTAATTATAATTTTGCAAATGTCACACTTCCTAATTTCTATGTATATATACTGGAAGCATAGCTTCTGTCGGCCAGTCCCCACGACTGCCACTCCTGTTTTTTTTATGTATTTTGAATCGCTGAACACGAATATCGATAGTGTTTTACGATCTGACAGTCGAGTAATTTGTTATAAACAATTTAAATGTTTAAAGCGTTGTATCTTTTGAACTAAAAGTGATGGAAAGGTGTGACTAGGTAAGTTTTGTTTCTTAATCCATAACAAGCTAATTGATTTTTTATTTATCCAGATAAAGTTACTAGAACCGGAGATATTGTTAATTAAGTGCAAAAAGTCGGCGCAACGTCAAGGCGCCCGGACAAATTCAACTTTAACTTAGCTTCTAATGAATATTTTTCATCGGCTGAGGTATTATATTAAAGGTAAAAGTGTATCCTACATCTCTAAGTGATAAAAAACCATTGTTATCGATATAGAAACAAGCGGGAACCAAAAAATGTCGATATTTTTGCTGTTTTTTTGTTAGTCTATTTGTTTATAAGAGTATAAATGAATGTTCCGGGTCAAAAACTTACTTAAAAATTACACGTAATGACGGGGTTTTACTTCTAGATTAATACCCATTTTGATTTTTGAAAAAATATTGAATACAATTAAAGTTATCGACGTTTTAACGATCGCTCGCGCCGCGGCGATGCGTTGGTGCGCGGCATCTGCCGAGCAGCCGTCATCGATGGCAATGAAACGCATTTCTCGGAGATTGCTTTTACCCGTTCTAAATTGCCACACACTAATTTTGAGAGGGAATTGTCGATAAGTTAGTAACTTTTTTAATTATCAGCACATTGGTTTTTCAAATAGTCTATAAAACGTCTAATAATAAATACAACGATATAATCCACGATTAATCATGATATTCACAAATTTGTATTAATAAGGCAGCAATCAAACTTGATCCGACTCTGTTCGGTTTTGTTGAAGATGGAAATTTGAAAATACAAAAATGTACATCTCTGTTACCTCCGACTGATGAATAATTGACGCCTTGCAATTGTAAAGTTTGCAGCACGAAAGCATGCCCTTGTAATAAAAAAGGTTTAAATTGTTGTTCATTCTGTACGTGCATGAAAAATAAGTCTTGTAAAAATCCAACAAACAATGAAAAAAAAAAATTTAATATTATTTAAGTATACGAATGCCTATGTAAATACTTATTAATAAAGGAAAATCTTGAATTTATAATTGATAGATAGATTTTACGGTATCATAATCTCATTGCTTTGGTGAAGACGTCCGTCACAGTGCGGCATGTACATTATTGTAGCTAGAAAAAATGTTATTTCTGTTTATATCTTGTAATAACTAAAATTATTCGATTGATACGTAAATTAAATAAAAGTTTTTCTCCGTAAATTCTATCAAAACTCGGGTAACGATCATATGAATTAAAATTTTATAAACACATTTGAAAAAACAATGTGCTGATAATTAACAAAGTTATTAACTTATCGACAATTCCCTCTCAAAATTAGTGTATGACAATTTAGAACGGGTTAAAGTAATCTCCGAGAGATGCGTTTGATTACCATCAATGACGGCTGCTCGGCGGATACCGCGCACCAACGCATCGCCGCGGCGCGAGCGATCGTTAAAACGTCGATAACTTCAATTGTATTCAATATTTTTTCAAAAATCAAAATGGGTATTAACCTAGAAGTAAAACCCCGTCATTACGAGTAATTTTTAAGTAAGTTTTTGACCCGGAACATTCATTTATATTCTTATAAACAAATAGACTAACAAAAAAATAGCAAAAATATCGACATTTTTCGGTTCCCGCTTGTTTCTATATCAATAACAATGGTTTTTTATCACATATAGATGTAGGATACACTTTTACCTTTAATATAATACCTCAGCCGATGAAAAATATTCATTAGAAGCTGAGTTACAGTTGAATTTGTCCGGGTGCCTTGCAGGGTTGGTTTCTGAAAGGCTCTACGCTCATAGTTCATGACTGAAAGACACACGGTGCCTCGTGGTGGCTTGGGGAGAAAACTACAGCGCGAATGTGATACTATTTAAAAATGTTCATGATTTTACTGAATTAAGAGTTAATAAATGGTTTATAATTAAGTTTTTGATGTAAATAAAATATATTATATGTTTAATATTTATTTATCTTTTTATTTATTTATTTTGTGTAAAATCATGAAAATTTTTAAATCGAATTACATTCGCGCTGTAATTTTCTCATCAAGCCGCCACGCGGCACCATCTGTCCTTCAGTCATAAACTATGAGCGTAGAGCCTTTCAGAAACCAACCCTGGCGCCTTGACGTTGCGCCGACTTTTTGCACTTAGTTAACAATACCTCCGGTTCTAATAACTTTATCTAGATAAATAAAAAATCAATTTGTTTGTTATGGATTAAGAAACAAAATTTCCTTCACACCTTTCCATCACTTTTAGTTCAAAAGATACAACGCTTTAAACATTTAAATTGTTTATAACAAATTACTCGACTGCCAGATCGTAAAACACTATCGATGTTCATGTTCAGCGAGTCAAAATACGTAAAAAAAATCTTAGTCTTCCCATCTAAATTAAGAAAATCACGGTGATCCCTCTGGCGACTAGACTATTATATAGGACGCAATAAAAAATTGCTACTATTATTACCAAAAGATTAGACATATTTAAAAAATGCAGGGAACCGGAGAAACGGAAAAAAAGTATTTCCGCTTTAATATAATATAAGATTTATATAATTTTAATATTTTTAATCTGGTTCCATTAAATAAACAATCGTTAACACTTACATTTCTTACTAACATAACTATTGCTCCTATTTTTAATATTAATTCGTGTTTTGGTAATCCAGGTATTAGATAGATAAATATATTTTTATTTTTATATTATATATGTACGAGAAAGGAAGCGTGTAATACACAATTAAATACACAATTAAATTAAACTAACCTAAAATACATAAATAATATTGCACGGTGAAAATTGAATTGCTAAGTATGATATCACAATTTTAGGAGATAATAGAAATAATACTATGTTATATTAGTAAGACAATAAAATAAATCAAAAGTGAAATCACAGATAAAAAAGCAATCAATTATTAATACACGTAATGAATATAGATAAAAATATACTAAAAATCAGTCTCATATACCTATCAGTCAAAATGAATTACATTAAAATCAAGCGTGTAAAGAGCGCAGTCAAGATTACAAAAAAAGTATACAATAATAATGTAAGTCATGCTGATTAATAAGTTCACTCATTCTATAAACACTTACTCCACACTCATGCTAATAAATACTCTCATATCTTAAATATAAAAAAGGGACGTTATAAGGGAATTAATACATATGATATAATCCAAAAAAAATAAAACTGCTTAATCTAGGTTGAGCTCCTCAGAGCGGCTTTAAACCTGCTGAGCGATGGAAGATGTTTAATATCAGCAGGCAGAGAGTTCTAAAAATGCGTACCTTGAACTTGAAAGGAATTTCACCCAGTCTCAGTGCGCACAAAGAGCACCGTAAGATCTTTAATCTCACCCCTAGCAGTTGCTTTGGGTATATATTTAGTGAAGAGACCCACTAGATATTCGGGAGTATTCATACGTATGATTTTGTACAAAAGTACAGCTAGAAAATACTGTCTCCTCGAATTAGTACGCAGCCAAGCCAAAGCATATCTATGGGGCGAAATATGATCACCCATCCTCACGCCTAAAACATATCTCACATATGAATTTTGCATTGTTTGCAGTCGTCTACGTAGCTCATGTGAAGCATCGAGCAGGACTACCGAGTAGTAATCAAGATGCGGGAATAGCAAGGGCGGCTACGAGTTGTTTACGTAGAGCCTCAGTGGTATACCGACGGGAAAACCGCAAACTATACATCACTCCGTCGATTTTTAAGTCATCATATTGATATGCGGTTCCCATGACAGTTTAGAGTTGAGTACAACACCAAGGCTCGTAATTGAGTCGGAAAAAGGAATACCGACACTACTCCCCAGGTCGATCGTCCTTAGCTCACCAGTATAATAATTTTTAATAAAATGATTACTACCAAAGACGATCTTTGTTTTACTAGCATTCAAAGTGAGAGAAATATCTGCAGCCTACACCGACACCACTCTGGCCGACCTTTGTAAAATTCGAATACCATCATCCACATCATAATAAGGGACCTGTGCATACATTTGAAGATTGTCCACATACAGCAGGTTCTCGATGCGTCTGGAGTCTAGTACGTTACGCACGTTATTAATGTAAAGACAAAACAACAGAGGCCCCAGTACTGAACCCTGAGAAACTCCTAGATTGGTTGTTAGCCAATTCAATTCCTATTTTAGGTATGTGAAAACCATTTGTTTTCTACTTGATAAATAGGAGTTAATCCATCCGAGTGCGGCCCTGGAAAAACTCATTGATCTAAGCCGCCTTTTAAAGAATTCAAATATTCAATTGGATAATTTAATTGCACATTCTCATCAGATTGGTCAATCCCTTTATGTTTTGAACAATCAGTACTATAATGAATTACTTCTTTTAATTTTATTGAATTAAATATTTTTTGTTTAATATATATCGACGGTGCTTACGAAGACAATCACCCTCAGATTTGCGACGAAGACTATCACTTCCAGAAGATACGACGAAAACTATCATTTTAATTTTTATGTAAACGAAGACTATCACTTCTGAACTATTTGCGACGAAAAGAATTGGATTTCAATGTATGTAGACGAAAACTATCATTTTAATTTTTATACAGTTTTCTCACATTACCGCTCACAGGGCTGTACTCAACGAAGACTATCACTCCTGAAAAATTTGAAACGAAAAGAATCATATTTCAATGTATGCAGACGAAAACTATTATTTTAATTTTTATGTAAACGAAGACTATCACTTCTAACAAAGAGCGCAGAAAAGTTATTTTTTATATTTTTTTTCGTTGAGGAGTGATTGTTTTCGTTTACATAAAAATTAAAATAATAGTTTTCATCTACATACATTGAAATATAATTCTTTTCGTTTCAAATTTTTCAAGAGTGATAGTCTTCGTTTACATAAGAATTAAAATAATAGTTTTCGTCTACATACATTGAAATATAATTCTTTTCGTTTTAAATTTTTCAGGAGTGATAGTCTTCGTTTACATAAAAAATGAAATGATAGTTTTCGTCTATATACATTGAAATATAATTTTTTTCGTATAAATTGTTCAGGAGTGATAGTCTTTGTACGCCACGTCGATATACATCTTCTTTATGACATGCCGAAATAGCTCGATCTGATGAATCTTCATTTTTTGAAATTTCTGAATTATAAATTTTATTACATATGGCTGATCTATTCAGATTCATGCAGGCCGTCACAAATCAATTTTTTTTTTTTTTTGGCTGAAAACTATGTAAATATGTTCTGATACTCAAGAGAAGATTTAGAGACCCCGAAATACGGCTTAAAAAATTATTTTAACGACGCTGTAGCCAATTTTGTGTTAAATGTTAAAATGAAAGGTAAAAAAATTAAAATGGACCTTCATATTCAAAATGCTCTATCTCCGTCAATTGTTGACTTTTCGAGACGAATTTTTTTTTTTTCGAGAGAGAGAGAGAGAGAGAGGGAGGGAGGGAGGGAGAGAGAGAGAGAGAGAGAGAGGGGAGAGAGGGAGGGAGGGAGGGAGGAAGGGAGAGAGAGAGAGAGAGAGAGAGAGCGGGAGGGAGAGAGGGAGGGAGGGAGGGAGAAAGGAGAGAGAGAGAGAGAGAGAGAGAGAGAGAGAGAGAGAGAGAGAGAGAGAGAGAGAGAGAGAGAGAGAGGGAGGGAGGGAGGGAGGAAGAGAGAGAGAGAGAGAGAGATAATTCATTTATTAATGTACAGTACGTTGTACAACAAAATATAGTTTACAAAAGATTATAACAATAAAATAAAAATAAAAATAAAATACAAATAAAAATAGTTCTAATAAACTACAAAAATAAAAAAATACAAACAAAATAAAAATCAAAACAAAAAGCAAAGAAAATTTTAAGCTGGGAGCAGAGGTCCAAACTCTTGGGAGAGGAAGTGCGCATGAGAGGTCAACTTGAAAGATGAGAGTGAAGATGAAGTCCTAAGCGACGATGGAAGTTCATTCCATAGTCGCGAGGATGAAACAGTGAATGAGCGTTGATGGTATTCGGTGGAAGAATGAGGAATGGTCAATGGCCTCACATTCCCCCTCAGAGCCCTAACAGGCCGGTTCCACTGATATCTAGAAAATAGATATGAAGGTGAGCATGATAAAAACATTTTGAAAAGAAAAGTAGAGGCAAAGTAGTTCCTTCTACCTGCAGTAGATAACCAACCCAGAGAGAGCCTATAAGGAGAGATGTGCTCACGCCTACCTACACCATAGATGTAACGAATACCAGCGTTGATAACCCTTTGAAGCCTAAGGTCGAGTTCAGCAGAAAGGTCAGTAAACACAAGACAACAATAGTCAAGAATCGGAAACAGCAATATACGAATAAGGTGCTTACGTACAGCAAAAGTAGTGCTCCGTCTAAAGAAATTGAGTCGATAGAGGAGAGAGAACGATCTGTTACACACATGTGTGATATGCTCCTTCCAGTTCAGCTTGCTGTCAAGATACACACCCAGATTACGAACAGATGACTCAAAACCGATTGTCTCACCATTGATGCAGATACCAGTAGACGGCATGGAGGTTAGAATATTGATATAATAATAAGAGCCAATTATGATAGCCTTTGTCTTGTTGATATTCAACTTAAGATGATTGATGGATGCCTAATCTGCGACCAATGACGCATGTTCACTCATTAGTGAAGTATAATGATCAAGCTCAGCAATCGGAAAGTGCACATACAGCTGCAAATCATCAGCATATAAGAGGTGCTGAACATTCTGATGGAAGGCAGAAGAGATGTCATTGATATAGATAGAGAACAGCAGAGGACCCAGAACAGAGCCTTGAGGAACACCAGTGTTAAGACAGACAAAATCTGATGACCTACCAACAGTATCAATGACAGCTTGACGACGATCAGAGAGATAAGGGCCGATCCACCTGATAACGGTGTGCGAAATATCGAGCGAATGTAGTTTCCGAAGTAAGGTGACATGGCACACCGTATCGAATGCCTTGCTGAAGTCGAATAACAGGAGCATCGTAACGTACCGTCTGTCCATATTAAGTCTAATGTCCTCTGTCAATTTCAGTAGAGCAGTCTGAGTGCTGTGGCCAGCTCTAAAACCAGTCTGATAAGCGTCCACTAACCGTCTAGTTGTGAAGTAATTATACAACTGATCATAAACAAGGCGCTCAAGAACCTTGGACATAAAAGACAACAAAGAGATGGGTCGTATATCACCCATAGTGCGCGGGGAAGAGACCTTGTTGATCGTAGTGACCAGCGAAGTCTTCCAACAAGAAGGAAAAACGCACTCTCGCAGCGAATCATTATAAATGCGACAGAGCTGAGAGCCAATGACAGGAAAAGCAGATTTTATGATAGATTGGGGGATAGCGTCAAATCCTCTAGCCTGAGAGTCAGAACGTCTAATAGCCATTCCAACCTCATCCAAAGTAACAGCATTGAATTTAAACAAGGGCATGAAAGGTTCATCTACAGATAAAGACTGTATGTAAGCAGAAATAGAAGGTACCAAAGGATCAAACGCGACCCCACCAAAGTATTTATTGAGTTCATCAATAGAAAAAGTATGACCGGATCTATCACCACTAGAGCATATACCAAGGTTCCTGAGCTCCTTCCAGATCAGTCGAGAGTCAGTGATACCAGATAGTCTGTCATGATAGTAGAGCAGTTTAGCCGATTCAATGCACTCATGAGCCTGATCACGAGCAACCCTGTAGCAAAGTAAATCAGCATGTAGTCTTGAGCGTTTATAGCGTCTGTACAGCCTATCCCTCTCTCGTATCAGATGATGATGTTCAGCAGTAAACCACGGTCGACGACGGCCCCCCTGACGGACCCTCCTGAGAGGCACAAATAGTGCAACTGCCTCATTCAGATGGTGATAGAGACATTCAAGGCGATTTGACAGGGAGGAATCACCGACACACACGGAACAATTCAGTGAACGAAAGTAATCAAGGAGAACAGCATCATCAACGGAACTGTAATCACGAAAGCTAAAGTCATTGAGCAAAGGCTTAGAGAGAGATGACTGAACGGTAGCTGCAATGAAGTCATGTCCGTCGATGAATGGAACATCAGTCTTCCAGTAGTCAAGCAGCAAGTCATTCGCATCAACAAGGCACAGGTCAAGCCATGTATCAGAAGTAGAGGTGTGGTGAGTTGGTCCATATGACACAGAAAAGAGAACATTTTCAGCAATCAAACTCCTGAGAAACACAGAATCATCAGAATCAGTACATAAATTAGTGATAAAGTCACCCAGAATAACCTTAGTACTATAATTATGAATAAAAGAAGTTAAGTCGGGAATAAAATCTGTGTTTAACAGAAACGGAGCATGTGGGGGCCTATAGACGACACCAACAAAATCAGGCGAGGCCAAGTCATTAGAATTGACTTCACAGAATAAATATTCTGGCAAACCAGGCTTACCACACCATCCTCCCTTGGAGGAACATAAGCGCTCTGAAGAAAAAGAGTTATGAATAAATAAGGCAACGCCACCACCCCTGGTATTGCGGTCCTGCCTATGAAGAGCATAGTCATCCAAAGCAATCAAAGAGTCACCAACAATCTGGCCCAATTTGGTTTCGGTCACAGCTATCACGTGGAAGTAAGGGCGAGAAGCCAGAAAGAGCCTAATCATCTCAATGTGTGCTCTAATGGAGTTAGCATTGAAATGACAAACCCTTAGACCATCCTTAGCAGTATAGTGTTGATTATTGGCAGATGAAGCGATGTTGTTAGCAGAGGGCAGAGTGTTAGGCGCGATTGGAAAAGAGATTGGACTTACCTCAGCATCACAAGCTAAGACGTTGTCAGATTGCCGGTAGGAGCCTGAGAAATCTTCGCTAAAAAGCATCCAGATCCGCATCAGTGGTAATGCGGATAGGAACACCACTCTTCTTCTTGCGGACAAACAGCTTACCATCTCTCACAAAAGTAATGAAATCAGAATGCTCATCCTTGGACTTGATTAGCGCCCGGAGTTTCAATTGGTACAGAGCAGAGGGCAGAAACTCATTTATATTGATGAATCCAGAGGAAAGAGTATCGACGAGTTTAACCCCATGGAGAAGGTGCTCCTTGATTTTAGTAGTGTGCAGATTACCCATCCTGATTTTAGCAGCGATGATAGACCTGGCGAGCGAAGGTGACTTTAAGGAGACTAAGAGAGGAACCTTAGACGTTAAGACACGTTGGTGTTCAGATACAATCTCCACAGAAGCATCATCAACAGCAGCATCAGTTGTGACCCTGGATCGCCGAAGCGGACGGATAGAAGTAATATCTGTTAGAGAGAGACCAGGATCCAGAGTGGCCAGTACAGCGAAAGCTCCAGACTTGAGGTCTTTGAGTTCTTCGGGCACCAGCCCCCCGAGTACCAGATCAGAAGCACGCTCAAGGCGTGATTGCTGCGCCGACAATGCCTCGCATCGCTGCAAAAGAGACCTATTCAAGGTCTCCAACTCCTGAAGCTTACCAGACACAGGCTCAAGGACAGATGAATTAGGTGTCACCACAGGTGCGCTCTCTAGCCTCTTCAAAAGGTCATGATGATCGGCAGAGACTCGACCAACTCTAGCATCACAGGCAGCGAAGCGCTCCTCAATAGAGGAAGACAGTGTATCTACACGATCCTCAAGTGCAACAAGCCTGGTATCAAAAGCAGAAAACTTCGCGCCGATGGCAGTAATCTTCTCATCCATGGCATCCAGCTTGTTCACCTTCACCTCCAGGACATCAAGTTTATCAAGTTTCTCCATCTTAGAAAGAATTAACGCCAAAGTGTCAGGAACAGCAGGAGCAGGTGACTGAGCAGCAGGAGCAGGTAACTTAGCAGCATAAGAGGGAGTGGAAGGTGAAAAAGAAAGTCCAGAAACAGAGCTTACAGAACTGGAGCGAGCGCGCGAGCAATCCAGATTAGAAGCAGCAATACAACCTTTACACACCTTCACAGTTTGGTCAAGGTGACGGACATGATTGAGCTTATCACATGTACTGTGGAAGGAATTTTTACATCACGCATAGACTTGAGGTTTGGATGTGTGAGTGAAAGCCTTGCTACAAAGAAAGCACTGATTAGGCATTATGAACTGTGGTGCAGAAGCAAGTGGAGAACAACCTTTACTTCAGTAGAGCAATTACAAGAGAAAGTATTAAGAGTAGAGTAAAGAGAAAAGAGTAAAGTGGAAACCAACCTTAATATCGGATTTCACTAAGAACAAGCGTTAGTAATGTATAAGCAGCAGAGAAGTGAAAAAGCAGTGGAGAAAAACCTTAATACTGGATTACACAGTAATATAAATGTAGATAAGATAGAGAGATAAAAATGTATGTAGTATAGTACGTTGAGCAAGCAAGAGATGGCGGCTAAGGTACTAAACAGAGAGCAATATAACAGCTGACGACGCTCAGAGGCAAATAGAAGGAAATTAGACAAGGTGCGATGGCAGCACCAAAGCGTGCGTGAGAGAAGGATAGATAAAAATAAAAATGGCACGACGACAATGCGTGGAAAAGAGATGGAAGTATATTGACGCCACAGCAGAGATAGCAGGCAAGAGAAAAAAGATGTACAATGCGATGCACTCAATAAGGAACGCCCCCACTCACCAACACAAAAAGCACTTCACCACTAATGCACTTCACTAAGTCTGCACCACAGATGAAATAAAGAGCAGAAAATAGAGCAAAGCAGCAGGACAGGCAGTCAGCGCAGCAGCAGAGCCGTGGAAAAAATGGCCGTGGAATGGTGCGAAAAAAGAAAGTCGTCCTGAGTCCCAAAATGCGGCAGAAATGCAGCAAAATTGCAGCCAGAGCTTGCAGGACTCGTTCCTGGACGGTTTCCTGCAAAAAAATGCACTCTCAAGAGTGCAAAAAATGGTTAAAAGAGCGTATATAGCAAGAGCAGAAAATCGTGCGTGGCGCTACTTACGCTGAGAAAGGAAGAGAGAGAGAGAGAGAGAGAGAGAGAGAGAGAGAGAGAGAGAGAGAGAGAGAGAGAGAGAGAGAGAGAGAGAGAGAGAGAGAGAGAGAGAGAGAGAGAGAGAGAGAGAGAGAGAGAGAGAGAGAGAGAGAGAGAGAGAGAGAGAGCTAGAATTGGACATATATTGCTAGTGTAAGAGAAAATGTAGTCATTAGAAAAGAAAAGAAGATTAGGGGTTTATTACACATAGCAGATGGGTAGGTTGGTGTTTATTTTTTATCAACGGTCCTTAAATTTTTTCTTCATAGGTTTTTTAATAGTAGTAGCAGTATTAAGGTGAGCATTGAAGTAAACAGTAAATTGAAAACTGGCTTACCGCAAAACTGATATTGGTAAAGTACGCATTCAGCTGCTCTATTTTAAAAATATTTTTTATCTTTCTCTCAAATTGTCACCAAACCTTTTCCCTTAAAGTGAGAGATCATATAAATATGTATAAAAAGAATTGCAATGCTAATTCTTATTTAGTTTTTCGCCATCGTAGTGTAACGTTCTTTACGAAAGATACCTAATTTCATTTTTAAGAAAACGCCTAGTGATCTTAAATAAAATAAAAAGTAACAATGATTGAATATATTGGGAAAAATCATTAAAAATCGCTTTTCTCTTAAATTTTTTTCCCTTTGAGAAAAAAGTGGTATATAAAGAAATGACGAGGCAATTTTTGACACAGATAGTATTTTGACTTGATAAGGAATAGAACTTTAAATTTGAAGTGATTCTATTGAGAGAAATGATGACGGATAACGGAGGTGAAAACGAATTCCGTGAAATTATATTTCGGATTGTTGATTATTTAATTTATGCGAGATTGTGTTATATTATATAACGTAAATATGGTTCGGCATGGCGTCGAAAAGTACAGCGTATGCCTACTTTACAATTAAAAAAGCAATTCAGTTCTATATTATCGTGTGTGTCGTTGCGAATGATTGCGCGATTGTTCAATATGTTTTTTAAAGAAAACTAACTTGCAGTAATAATAGCAGGAGAATACGTGTTACCAAAAAATCTACATGATGCCTATGTACTCCAGGGTCTGATGAACGAATATAACGAGAAACGTTGTGAGTATATAAAATTTTTAAATTACTATCCTTATTAAACTTATTTAAAAAAATGAATTTGTGAATATGAAGTTTCGTTCAAAAACTTTAAGGACTCTTTATCTGTCAACATTCACAAAAAAAGTCAAAATATTTGTTTTAGAAATTTTTACATATAAAAACTCTATATTTATTATTACTTATAAATAAATATCCATTAAATTTTTTAATTAGTATGTCTTATATTTTATATGTTACGATCTTGATTTGTAAATATTTAAAATATCGTATTTTAAGGAAATATAAAATACCGGCATTACAGTTTTCAAAATTTATTTTTATAATCCACAATTTTTTATAATATCTCTTTATTATAATCTTCATAAAAAATATTTTTAATTATTTTTACTAAATTTGTATCATTTTCAATAACTTAAAAATAAACATTTTTTACACATTTCCTTTTTCAAATCATAGATATTTTTCGTATATAACTTTAAATATTACTTTTTTTTGAATAATTATTAAGAACCTGGTATGTTTGTAAATAAATATTAAAATTGGAAGTCCAGGTTATATCAGAATAAAATTACTCAAGATGTACTGTAGAGCATATTCTTTTTATTACAGTTACGTTTCGTAGTGCATTGACTACCTCTTCAGACTGAAATCAATAATTGAACGTAAATCTTACAAGTAGAAGGCATTGTTATGTACATATATATACATTCGACGGACATTAATTCGTGTGGAACGTTTTTGAAATCCTCCAATGAGAATAACCGATACAACAGTATTATCCAATAGCATTGTACAATTTTAAAATGTTCCACACGAATCAATGTCCGTCGAGTGTATATACAATTGAGAATTATTTCATGCGTGAAATGAAGCCTGTCATTATAACTGTTAAAAATTTGTAGTAATGTTTGAAATGCGGAACTGTGTATACACAAAAAGGTGTCGTCTACATATCTAAAATAAAAAACACAGCTAAAATTATGTTGAACCATCAACATATTTAAACAAGATTCCTCAAGGTCAGCCATAACCATATCAGCAAAAAGGAGTGAAATGGGTGAGCCCATAGGGGTACCAAAAACTTGTTTGTAATATTTTTCATTAAAGGAGAAGAAAGTATTATTAAATAAAAGCTTAGTAATATCGACAATATACTCGAAGGGGATTTTACAACGTGTTCTTATGCTTTGTATTCTTTTTTCAAGGCTTTGTATAACTAAATCACAAGAAATATTAGTGTATAAAGATGTAACATCCAAAGAGCATAATTTGTAATCATCAGGAATAACTATATTTCTAATTTTTTCTATTAATTCAAAACTATTCTTAATAGCAGATTTAGGGGGGTCAATAGCTTTTTCAAGTTCTTGGTATAAAATTTTTGAAATAAAATGTATTGGTGAATTGACAGTGGAAATTATAGGGCGCATTGGAATATCGGGTTTATGAATTTTGGGTAGACAATAGCATCTTGGAAAGTTGGAATCTGTAGATGTCAATTCATTTTTGTGGAAATTGTTACACCCTCAACTTCCATACATTGCTATACTGTTGTGACATACGCTTTATAATTTACGCCTATATTTCGCATCCGAGTTTGCTCTTCTGCTTATGTTTGTTATGTTATAACTTCTAATGTATTTAAGAAAAATAAAAGATCATTTTTGTTAGTAGTACACATAGATTTGTGACATCATACTTATTGTATGAAAAATCAAAATTATGACATATTGTTCTAAATTTATTAGCAATTGTAAATACTTAAAACTATTAACAAAATCAATATTAATATAAAACTTGTATACATATTTCTTGTGTTAAGAGGTTTGATATAATTCTCAATTATATATATATACACTCGACGGATATTGATTCGTGTGGAACGTTTTAAAATTGTACAATGCTATTAGATAATACTGTTGTATCGGTTATTCTCATTGGAGGATTTCAAAAACGTTCCACACGAATTAATGTCCGTCGAGTGTATGTACATAACAATGCTTTCTACTTGTAAGATTTACGTTCAATTATTTATTTTAGTCTCAAGAGGTAGTCAATGCACTACGAAACGCAACTGTAATAAAAAAAATATGCTCTACAGTACATCTTCAGTAATTTTATTCTAATACAACCTGGACTCCCAATTTTAATATTTATTTTAAATATTACTATTAAATGATTCTTTGTTGGTCTTATATTATATATGTTACGATCTTGAATTGTAAAAATTTAAAATATCGTATTTTAAGGAAATGCAAAATAACGGTATTACAGTTTTCAAATTTTATTTTTATAATTCACAATTTTTTTAAATATCTCTCTATTATAACCTTCGATTTTTATTAATGTAGAGTCTAAAATTAAAAATTATGCGATGTATATATACATAAAAATATAAACTTATAGTTAATATATGGTTTATTTTTACAGCTCTTGAAATATTACTAGGTAGTAGTAGTGATAGTAGCGATACGGACAGCGATGACAGCGATGAAACTTTATTTGAACAATCAGTCAACAATCATGATCTGCCAAGTACATCGAGAAATACCGTCCCACGGGGTTTGTTTTTTGATGAAATAACGCGTAATAAAGAAGAAGAAAATAGAGAAGAAAATGTTGAAATTGTAGAAGAAAAACACCAAAACGAAGGAGAAGAAAGTGTTTGAATTGTGCATGATGAAATGATTGTAGACAGCGATGGTGAAACAGTCATCAATGATCAGATTCCACTTGCACAGCAAAAGTGAATAGAACAGGAATCAGAATCAGAATACGGAGATAGCGAGTTTGAAGATGAAGCGCCAAACCCGGAAATAATCAGGCCAGGTTGTCTATTGTCGCATGCGGTGATTAATTATTATCCAGAGCCGTTCGACGCTGTTATGAGAAGTTTACTTCATAATGATCCTAAAAATGAAATAGGGTCAACAAACACAGCAGGCCCTTCGGGAAATACTTAAGAACGGTTTATTCTATTACACACATTTTATACTCAAACAACACTATTAAGAGAAAGAGAATTTCACGTAGTAAATGGCACGCGTATGAGTTATCACTCTTTTGATGGAAGCGTACTGGATAGGCGTCTTAATGAATGTAAGTTTTCTGTATTATTATAATTATTATTAATTGTTGTTATTGTTACTATTATTATAGTATTGTTAATATATTTATTCTTTCATTTGTTATTTTATTAACATTATCATTATCATTATCATTATTATTATTATTATTATTATTATTTTTTGAAAATATTTTTATTTTCATCTAAAGTGATTTGGCGGAAAGAAAACGGATCTGATAGTGTATCTGATTCTAATTCGACATCTCTGCAAGTTTATGCTCTAAGAATTAAGCCCGTTCGACGAGCGCAAGAATTGCGTTGGTTTCATACAATGGCTGAGAATCTTACATCAGCATTGTGTACAGATTCGACCAAAGATTTAGCCGATCTACTAGATCGAGTACTCGACAGCTTTAATGGTCTTGCAGAGGATTAATTTTTATTTTTTATTTTTTTTAGTAATAAAATGTTCAAATTTAAATACATAATGTGGTAGTACTAATAATAATAATATAGTAATAATAGTAATAATAATAATAATATTAAGAATAATAATAGTATTAGTCGTAATCGTGGAATAGAAATTTTTAAAATTAAATTTTAAATAAATAAAAGATTTTAAGGATGTTTAATGGTGTCATGAGGGGAGGTGAAGAGTCAGAGGGGTACCCTATGCTTTAACATAGGAAAGAAGGATCGCTGCCAACTTAAAGTAATGAAATATTTTTCAACAAAAAGTTATTTTAATGGCACTAAGAAATGAAATATATTATTCAAATTACATTTAAACGTTTTTATTTAATAAATAAAACATTTTAAAATGTTATTTAATTTATTATAAATTAATTTAAGTTCGGTAATATGTTGAATGAAATTTGGCAACGCAGTGCTTCTATTTGTAGGTTAAGTTTAGCAGAAAAATATTATCTTTCAATTCAAAACTTATGTTATATATACGCAACATTGCCAAATCTCTTACGTAGCAGTAGCGGGTTTTCAAAAATTAACTCTTACTCTAACTTTAACTTTGGAAATCTCTGTCAATTTTCCTGAAAGATACATTAAAAACTATATGAAATGAATCCTTAGATAATATACTTTCATAATATCTAAATTTTAATTTGATCTGTTAACTTTTGTGTGAGAAATTTATATAAAACGCAATCGATTCTCAGATCGCCCATAAGAGCCCATGTTATTTTCGTATTTTTAACATTCAATTTCTCGAAAAAACGTGCGGAATGAAATATGGAAAAAAATTGAGGTACTTTGATTTAATATAATAAATCATATTTCAAAATTTCAAAGCATTCTGTTAACCCTTTCACTGGAAATGTATCATATATGATAAAAAAAGTCGTGCCACAACTGGCGATGTATCATGTATGATCAAGTTGAATAACGGCTGCATTTTTCAACCAATTCATTTCAAATTCAGTGTGTAAGAGTTTTGGGGGTGGCTGATTACAAATCTAAGGTACGAATTAAAAAATTCCAAATGGCGGATTCAAGATGGCGGATTCAATAATTTACCCCCGTAGTTAGCTGGTGACTAATTCACGACCCTGTACGAGTGTACCGATTCCGGGGAGGTTACGGTAGGGTTTAACACTCCATTTTTTTTGTTTTTTTTTTCATATTTTATTTAATTTTTTATGTTTTTTTCCATTTTTTGTTTAATTTTTTACGTTTTTTTTTCATTTTTCATTTGTTTTTTTTTCCATCTTTCAATTATTGTACTGTTTTCTAATTCTGCAAGGTATGATATTTTTGAAACAAGGCGTTACGCATAACGGAATGTTATTGCAAGTACTGCACATTATAGTTGTCTATTTTGTTATTTTATTTTTATTGTAGCATAAAAAACAACGTTTTTTTACGCCTTTGTCATTCGCTGAAATGTTAGTTCGAAAGTGTTGACTATTATTTAGGTTTGAAATGTTGTTACTTAGATTACCACTAAGCCTTTTTGTTCGTGGACTATTAGGAACATATTCATCTTACAGTTCACTTATATTTGCTTTGTAAAGTTCTCTTATATTTGCTTCATAAAAATTTGATGAATAAAAAGTTATAGAAAAAAAAACAAAAATGAAAAATTGATTCCAATCCTTATTTAAGGGTTGAAGGGTGGTCCTACAACCCTTATTTTCAAACACTAAAATTGAAAAAAAAGGATTATTATTACAACCAAGCTAAAGAAGAAGTTGATTCAATTTTGCAAGGAATTAAAAAAATTGGAAAATTCACCCTCAACCCCTCATTCAGGGGTTGGAAATAAAAAATTTGCGAAATAACCATCAGAAACGATTCTGCGTCCCCAAAAACCCCGATATTCATAGTTATCGTATAATTTGTTTACCCTGTTAAAGATATATACGTATCTCAGATACGTAACAAAATTACGTAATCCATATGTAACAAGGCGTTCGAATTCGTTACGAATTATGGAATACGTATTTGATATTGATGATACGTAGTTTCAATACGTATTCCAAGGGAGTGAGAAATTACGTATTATATACCAGAAATACGTAATTATTCGCACAATGTACGTAACAAAGATACGTATTTATGATAAATATGTGTTTATATTTTTCAAAGATATGAGCACATCCTCATATTTCTCTTAAGACTGTTAACCTGTTCTGACAAAGAAGTTCTCAGTGTTTTGCCTGTAAACGATGATATTTTATACCTAAACTGGCAATTCAGAGAAGAAACTGTGGGAGCAGCGGCTAATACGAGCGTGGTAATCGCAGCATTCACAACTGTACAAGCCAGGCTGGAATTGTACAAACATATGGAAAAGCTTGATAAACGTACTTTGTACTGTGATACCGATTCGTGTATTTTTGTAAAAAAGGACGGTTCGGACGAATATGAAACGCCCTTGGGAAATTTATTGGGTAATATGACGAATGAATTAAGATCTTTCGGTCCTGGTACTTACATAGATACCATGATGTCTGCAGCTTTAAAATTTTACGCTTACCGTGCCGTCACACCGTTGGGAAATACTTATGAATGTTGCAAAGTTAGGAAAATAACTTTAAATTTTAAAAATTCATTAAAAATAAATTTTGATAGTATTAAAATGTTCATAGACGAAGTATTCGCGAGAAAGCATAGACAAAAGAATGATGAAGAGATGAATAAGAGCAAGATGCGATTGAATTTTAAATCCATACGACGCACACCTTTCCACGAAGTCATAACAAGAGAAGAATTTAAAACTTGTAGCGTCGTCTTAAAAAAAAGACGATACGTTTCCCTATCACTTTCTCTTCCTTTTGGTTATAAGAGTGCTGAACAACGTTGATAATAAAAATATTAAATAAATAGAAAAAATGTTCTCATGAAATTTAACTTATTTTATAAATAATTTAAAACATTAATTTTTTCATTAACAGTCATTAATAGATCTTAATAATACGCTGATGTCCCCCGCGGTGATTAGCTTATTCTTTTTTATTGAGCTGATTGACGCGAGAAAATAAGCTTATACCAGCACACGTGTTAATAAAGTCATAAAAACACGTGTGCCCGCGCCGCCGCCGCCACCCCACGACACCATCATCACCCTACCTAAAAAAAATAAAGAGGTCTTTTAATATAAAAAGTATAAAACTTATGGCTTCTGTATTCAGTATTCATAATGGATACATGATGAAAATATCCCTTTACATGTATAATTTCGGGGCCTACTATGTGTGGAAAAACATTTTTTTGTGAAGCGATTTCTTTTCAGTTTGCCACAAATGTGTAATGTGAATTTTGATCGTATTCTCTTTTACTACGCCGAATGGCAAGAAGCATACCGTAGCGAGTTTAAAGTAGCTGAAAACCAACGCATCGAATTTCGAGAAGGCTTACCGCAAGCAAGTGATTATCCCAATGACAATGATAAGAGGAAATTACTCATACTCGACGATCTGATGCGCGAATCATCGAATAATACGGTACTTGATTTATTCACAAAAGGCTGTCGCCATAAAAATATCAGTGTTATTTTTATCACGCAAAATATTTTCCATAGGGGGCCAAATCAGCGTGATTTATCATTGAATTCAAATTATATCGTATTGTTCAAAAATCCGAGAGATCGCGCGCAAATATAGTTTCTCGCTCGACAAGTTTTCCCTGAGGATCCAAAATTCTTGCAAGAAGCCTACATTGATGCCTGTAGTCGACCATTTAGCTATCTTCTATTAGATTTGAAACAAGATACGCCCGATGAGTTTCGCTTTCGTACCGACATATTTCCCGATGACAAGCTGCACTATGCTTACGTGCCTAAATTTTCATCGAGATTCAGGTGAGCAGAAATAAATAAAAAGAAAGAAGCATCTGTAATCGAGAAACAGTCTTTAAATAGCAATGGCTGGGACAACATCGATGGCCACGTTCGTAACAAAAAGAAAACAAGGAAAAGGAGAAGGAGAAAATAAGAAACGTTGCACTTTTAAACGCTCTCAGTCACGCTGACAGTCAACAACGCTCAGCTTTGATTCGTACAGCCAATAAAAATCTCATAAAGTGTATTTGCCAGTGTTCTCTAAACGTATTGCAAGGTGTTGTAAAATTAAAAACTCCTGAACAAAATCGCTTAAGAAAATACAAAACTATTTTAAGAAAATTAGTAAGGAGTGGAAGGAGTAGCAGCAGCAGTGGTGGTGGTATTAACGCGTGGACAGCTAAAAAACGTTCTATAATTCAGAGTAGTGTTTTTTTTACCACTACTATTAGGCCCGCTAATAAGTACAATTTTTTCAAAAATTTTAGGAAGCAAAAATTAATTTTCTTTCAAAGTGAAAAAAAAGAATAAAAGTCATGGAACGCGCTCGAGAAATGGTTATTGTCCCTGAAAAAACTCTGGAACAAATACAAGGTTTTTCGCACCACCACCAGCAGCAGCAGCCGGGGGGAGCTGTATCTACAACTATTTTTATAACAGATAACACAACTGAAAATGCTGAAAAAACCATACAGACGCCTGGTGACAACTTAACACGGCTTGATTCAGAAATGTACAAAATTATTAATTCTAAAAGTTTTAGCAGTGAGCGAGAAAAGTGTAAAAATTATTTGCAAGTTTTGAGGCGTTATTTATTTTTCAAAGATAATGAACGTATGGATGATGGTGAAATTGGTCGAGATATTGATGAAATCGAAGCTACATTCGCACCTTTAACAGAAGAAAAAATACTTGATGATGTGCCTAAAATTTGTGCTTGAAAAGCCCGACTTTTACTAAAACATCGGCGTACTTTTGAGCCAGATCGATTAAAATGGGATAGTACTGGAAGTTTTATCGTAGATGGTAAACATATACCACGATCTAACATGGTAGAATTACTTCATGATGTTTTGCAAAAGAAAAAGAAAAAGATAGAAGAGGATGACGAAGTGCCTATTGGTAGATTTGAATATGCAAAGTTTATTGGAAGTTCGGAAACACCTAATAATCTGATTGGAAACACGGAAATTCTAAAAATTGCTAATAGACTAACGTCTTCTTTAAATACTACGAAACGAAAAATGTTACCACCAGTATTTACACCACTCGTAACGAGACATGCCGCTAAGAAAAAGTGTTTGAAAGCCAACCTTTGAAGAGAGAATGTCCTTGGTAAATCAGTATTATGACCCTTCGCACGAAGCAGGTTATGCAGGAGCGCAAAATTTAATACTTGTAAATATAAAGGGTAAATCATTGATAAACAGAGAAAAAGAGCGAAAACGAATACACGAGTGGTTGAATAATCAAGATGCTTACACTCTTCACCGCCCCATACAGAAAAAATTTCCTAGATTGCACTATAACGTAACTAACGTAGATGACGTTTGGGAGACAGATTTGTGTCAGCTAACAAGTTTAAAAAAAGAAATTGATGGATATTCATACTTGCTAGTGGTCATTGACGTGCTCAGTAAGTACGCATGGTTAGAACCATACAGCGGGATAAAACAGCCCATACTGTGTCAGCTGCATTCGAGAAGATTCTTAAGCGAGCTAATGGACGTACACCCGTTTACTTACAAACTGACAAAGGTAAAGAATTTGTTGGGGCAGGATTGCAAAATACTCTTAAAAAATATGGCATACAGTTTAGAGTGGCAAGAAATTTGGACAATAAGGCAGCAGTGGTGGAATGTCTTCATCGTACTCTTAAAGAACGTTTTTGGAGATATTTTACACATCGCAATACACATAGGTACATTGATGTAATGCAAAAGATAGTTTACGTCTACAACAATACAGTACATTCAAGTATAAAAATAAGACCTTAAGGGGAATCTTCATACCGACATAGAGTTCTACCTTATCTACATTTAAATTATGAATTTTAATAAAAATTTAACTATTCATGACTGAAATTCGTAGAAGAGGCACATTCTTGACATTCTAAAGAATTTATTGCAACGTTAAAAGACAGAATAGAAGTAAAAATGAAGACAAAAACTGCATAATACGATTATTCATAAATACATTGAAAAGTTAATCGTATTAAGCAGTTTTCGCCTTTATTTTTACCCTAATATTATCTTTTAACGTTGCAATAAATTCTTTGGCATGTTAAGAATGTGCCTCTTCTATGAATTTTAGTCAAAAATAGTTAAATTTTTATTAAAATGCATAATTCAAATATAGATAAGGTAGATCTCTGTGCCGGTATGAAGACACCCCTTAAGAGGTTAATTTGTATAATGCAGCTGAGGCACGAGCGAATCTACAGAGGCGCGCTATGCAGCAACGAAAAAATCAAAGGCAAATAAAAGTCCGTAAATACAAGGTAGGTGATTACGTGAAGATCAGTCGCTCTAAAAGAACCTTTGCGAAAGGGTTCGAGAAGAATTATAGTAAGGAAGTATTTGCAGTCAAACACTTTTCTATCAGGCAAAATCTTCATACCTACGAGTTACAAGATTTACAAGGAAAGGAGATAGACGGATTTTTCTATACAGAATAATTGGCTTCTGTAGGATCGCAGCGACTGTTGGAAAATGAAAAATTTAAGATTGAACGCGTTCTTCGGACCAAAGGAAGCGGCAATAAAAAACAGTTATTTGTAAAGTGGGAAGGATATTCTGATGAATTTAATTCTTGGATAAAAACATCAAAAGTTAAAAGAGTTTGAAAATAAAAAAACAAAATGGATATTCTTGATGATTTTTATTCAGTATTACCAAGCAACAGTGGCATGCGTTATTTCCCTGACAATACGACAACTTGTTTTACCACTTATTTATGTCGAGAAATTAGATTAATTGGTAACTGGCAGGTTGGTCTTGCTGAAATACATGTACCCTGTACTATTATGCATATTCAAGAACCTGAATCTTATTATACTTTCAAATTAGGAAGCGCCAAACCCAAAGTTTCGAATAATAACAGGTTTTGTAATTTTCTTCACGGCATATACACTAATATCGAACAGCTTGCGAAAGAGATAAATAATGTACACGTGGCGCGTGATCATCAAAAGCTTGAACCGACTGAGTTTCAGTAAGGTTATTACGCATTAAAACGGATTTGCGATTGCGAAGAGCCGCATTACACGACTTTTAACGAAAAAATTCGTCGAATTTTCGGTTTTGAAGATATTATTCACAGAGAAACAGGAACTTTTGTCACTTCCAACTCAGGGACAAGTACAAATGTGGGCAATAGACCAGCTAGTTTAGCACACGCCATACCTGATCAGCTTTACGTTTACACAGACATATGCGAACCTCATGCAGTCGGTAATACGGAAACAGCACTTTTACGCATCGTAGCCCTGGAAAATTCAAAGTACAAATTCGGATCAATTGTCGTCAAACACTTTGCACCGATTCAATACATTTCTCTACTACATCATACCTTTCGAAATATTGTTACCGATATAAGAGATCAAAATGGACGTAAAATACCATTCAAATATGGAACGCTGACGGTTACGCTTCATTTTAAGCGTAGTCGTTAATTGCATAGCAATATGAGTTATTATATTCATTATTACGACGAGCAAGCTGGTGGTGTTGGTATTAAAAACGTTTACTCAGGCTCCGCTTTTCGAAGAGGATCTGGTATTGGGAGCTTTCTCGGCGGATTATTTAGAAAAATTGTGCCGTATCTTGCCAGTGGGGCCAAAGCAGTAGGTAAAGAAGCTGTCCGAACAGGTTTGAACGTGTTAGACGACGTAACGAATAAAAGAGCAAATTTCAAAGAGTCTGTCAACAGTCATGTTCGAGAGTCGGGACGAAATTTAAAAAGAAAAACTGCGAATAAAATTTCTGATGTTATGAAAGGTAGTGGATATAAGGCTGTTACCGCTAAGCGCAAATGACAGTCAACACGAGCTCGTGTTTTCGTAAACAACGCATCGATCAGGTAAAGAGAGAAAACAAAGAGAAAGACAAATAAGCGTGGTATAGGTAAGAAAAAGAAAACATTGAGGCGTAAGAAGAAAGTATTGAGAAGCGTATCCGACATTTTTGGACCTAAATAAATCATTTAAAAAATGGCTTTTTTACACGCGTGCAGTGGTTAAGGTATGAAGAGCGAACTAGATACATTTACTCTTCCTCCGACGCAAACATCGATTGAAAGCAGTTTTTTCTCTGCTACAAACCTGTACCATCTCTCAGCAATGAAAGCGATTCACCTTTAGAATTTTTGGTTCCTAGTTCAACCGACCATTACATCGATCTAGTGCAAACAATGTTACAAGTAAGCGGGGAAATTTCACCCGTTGGAACCGACGCCGAGAATGCAAAAGTTGCTCCTATTAACAATTTTTTACATTCGTTGTTTGAGCAAACGGACATCTTTTTCAATTCAAAGCTAGTTTCATCCCCAAACAATGCTTATCCTTACAGAGTTTACATAGATACGCTCTTAAATTACGCTCCTCCTGCTTTAACATCACACCTAACCTCCACACTATGGTATGCGGACACAGCAGGAAGCATGGAGACGTCACCAGCAATTGCTACGGGAACAGCTGGGGCCAATGTTGGCTCTCGGAATCGTCAATACTTTACAGGTGGCGGTAAAGTTGTCGATATGATTGGCCACCTTCATTGCGATGTATTTAATCAACGTAAATTTTTGGTGAACGGTGTTGAGATGCGTATGAGGCGCGTTCGTAGTAAGGACGCATTTCGTTTAATGGATTTCACCGATGACGGAAAATTTTCAGTGCGCATTAGAGAAGCGACGCTAATTGTCCGACGAGCAAAAATAAGTCCAGCTGTACTATTAGCTCATGCAAATGCTTTGGCCAAGACCACTGCAAAATATCCAATAACAAGGGTGGAAGTTAAATCGTTTACTCTACATAGTGGAATTTTAGGAGATACTCTTGATTATGTTATATTGGGTCAGTTGCCAAAGAGAATTATCATAGGTTTTGTGATTAATCGAGCCTTCAACGGTAATCGACAATTGAATCCTTTCAACTTTTAACATAATTCCATCAATTTTCTCTCTCCTTACGTCGATGGTGTACAAATACCAAGCAAACCTCTACAGCCAAAATTCACGGGAAATAATAAACTCTATGTAGACGCTTATCACACGCTATTCTCCGGTACTGGTATACATTTTCTCAACGAGGGTATCGATGTCAGCCGGACCAGTTATTCACGAGGCTACTGTCTCTTTGCATTTGACTTGACGCCTGATTTGTTGGCTCATTTTTCATCTCATTGAAATCTCATTCGCTCGGGTGCTCTATGCGTTGAAGTTCGCTTTGAGCAGGCTCTTACGGAGACAATTAATTGCATCGTTTATGTGGAATTTGATAAGATACTAGAAATCGATTCAAACAGACAAATTATTACGGATTTCAATGCCTAAGGTGGTGGGAGAAAAATAGTGGGGGAAACATTATAATACCATTTGGCTCATTCCCCACTGCTTCACCAGTAGCACACACGCGCTCACGTCCTCGCTACAATGGATTACGTAATAGATATTCAAGGCTTAAGAGATAAATATAATAAATTTTTACTCAAGGAAGTGGCAGTTGTTTCTCTTCAAAAACTAGTCATTGGTCATTGGATAATAGCACCACCTTACGATTCCGATAATTTACCGGAAGATATAAGAACTACTAACGATTACGTGTCGTCACGTCTTCACGGTTTACAGTAGTTCGATGGGGATGTTATTATACGCTAATTAAGCTATCATTTTTATAATATAGCGAGAAACGCTACAAGAATTTATGTAAGAGGTGCTGAATAGGCTCGATATATCGAATCTGTTATGGCTCACAACGTTATAAACATAGAAGATTATACTACCATAGATTTTACCGACTTACAAAGACAAGTTCTCTTTTCAAAAAGTATGCTGCTTTCACGCCTGCCAAGAAAGCCTCTATAAAAGGGAGTATTGTGCCATGCAGAGATCACATTTATTAAGAGAGTGGCTTTATTCACTGCTCCCTCAAGAATCCCAATAAGACTTATAAAAAAAAGTAGCGAACTATTTTACGACTTTCTTCAAAAATTTGCCTACAAGAAAAATAGTATTGTGAGATTTGGATCAACCACTGCTGCTTTTACAAGAGTCGACGAGGTAGACGACGACGATAATAAGACCATAAAGTATGCAAGTAGTGATGAGGGTTGTAGTTTAACACAAGAAAATAATACAAATGATCACCCATCAAATAAGAAGGGCCCTGGAAGGGCTGAAACCCAAAACAATTGGCGTATACGCAGCAGATCGAATTCTGAGTGTAATGATAGCACCGATCGCTGTAGTGTGTAATACTGATGATCATACAAGACCTAGTGCGCATTGGGTGGCTATGTATATCGATAAAAATGGATACGGAACGTATTTCGATAGTTACAGATTCCCACCTATGTCAAAATATCATCTTGAAAGACTCAGAAGAAACTGTAAAAATTTTCGATGGAATACCAAGAAACTGCAAAGCATTGATTTAACGTGTTATGGTCAATATACTATTATGTTTTTATAACATATGTGTCGTGGTGCTAGTTTATGCGAGTTCTGTAGCTTCTTTTCAAATAACACGAAAAAAAACGATTGAATAGCTGAAAATTGTTATTAAAGAATTTTTAATGAAATTAAACATAGAAGATGTAAGCAGGCTAGCACATTTGCCAGAGAACGTTCTCAAGGTGCAGGCCACTGTAATCAAACATGTACTTCTAGGTTAAGATACTCATAGTAATATTTATAATTTTACTTTAAATATTGTAATCAGATGTGTGCGTTTTAGATTTAAGTATAAACATTGTCAATTTTGGAATTTATATTCGAATAAATTTACTTTGGTGTGCATAAAAATATGTTTGTAATTATTTACTTACCTCTATTTCTCCCACCCATCCTACCAATCCTACCTATTCATAGTAACATCTTATCTACCCTCTAAATGCTGATATATATATATATATATATATATATATATTTACCAGAGAACACCTGCTAGGCTACCATATTTTCTATCTTCTAAATGACAGCTGTTTGCGTATACTTACCCCTCTTAAGTACACCTGGTCGGCTACTACTATTATAACAAAAGTATTTATCATCCCCTCTACATTTTGATTAATTATATAAGAACATGGATAAATGTTTTCTAAGTTACAGTAAGAGTTTAGCTTTGGGCAGAGCAAAACGTAAAAATGGCTTGATGTGATTTACGTGAGCTGGTAAAACCGGAATTGCCGAACCTTTTATCATCGACTACCTACGCGTTCAATAAGTCTAATTCGAAGAGAATTTGTGTTGGTCTTGAATACAGCGGTGGATACTATAACGAAGTTATTAAACTACTTTCCTCAGGTGGCACGCACAAAAGTGTTTCTCTTGATCGCCGTAGCTGGGATATTCTTAAAGATCATTTTGACGCCATAACAGCTTATTTTCACAATTTGTATTCTTTTCATCAAGATTTCGGAAGACCAACTAAATTGTTTCTCACCAATCATGATTTGAATTTCACCACATCGTACGGCACAAAATCTATCAGCATTGATGAAAGACCTCAACCAAACGAGACACACGACCCCGAAGAAGAAGAAGAAACTCCTGGGCAGTCGCTTTGCAAAAAGGGAAAAACTTTGAATCATTCACCAGGTATAGTCATGCAACAGTTAACATTGGAAGGTCTTCGTCAGCAAAGCCTCTTGGTGGATCTTCTCAACGATCTAAGCGAACGTGTTGGTAAGGTCAATTGTACTACTGATCATATACTGGACTTTTTAAAAAATAAACTTGGACAAGAAGGACTGGACAATGCAAAGGTTATTCTTAATGACTATAAATCATTTAAACAATATTGTTCTATAACACAGGCCCACAAAATGAAAAAAAATGTCTGAACTTTTGACCGGACATACATATTCCCATGTATTTTTCGACGCTGAATCCGAATCTGTAATAAAAATATAGGGTTTTCCTACCTTTTCTCAGAGTTTTATTGAAAAAACCTCATTTTTTACGGTTTTTTTGCGGTTTTTCGAGTCTAGAAAAAACAAATCATGAGATACGGTTAATTGGACTTCAAAATCGAATTCTACGGGAAAAAATACACGGGAAACCATACCTTCAAATTTTTTTAACGCGATTCTAGTCCTCTGTATGGGGCTGAAAAGATGAGGAAATCGGTAAAAGTCGAAATTTTGCCTAAAATGGATTTAAACAATATTAAAATTTAATCATGCGTCTTTTGAAGAGTCGATAAACATTGGAAATACTATCCTGGGGGTTTTTCAGATTGCTGATCATGAATTTGAAGTCAGATTGTGTAAAAACTACTTCTAGAGGGCGGTGACAAGAACTGTATATGGTAAATTTATCGATTTTTTAAAAATTTTACGTCTGAAATACTAATTTTAGAGTCTTTCACAGCATTGACTGTAAATTCAAGATATTAACTTAGCCTATTGTGTACGTTAAACTTAACATTTTGTCTATGTTTGTCTCTCTCTCTCTCTCTCTCTCTCTCTCTCTCTCTCTTCCGATGTCTTTTTAAATTGGCTTACGCTTACGTACACGTTTCTCTTCGAATGACCGATGTAGTGGATTTCTGACACGTTTTTGTCCTTTTTTCGCAGCTGTTTCTCTTTTTATCATCCAGCAGTAATCTGCTAACATGTTGATACCCCAGTTTCCTTGAAATCTACGTTCAAACTCCTTTAAATCTTGGTGAAATCGTTCACCATGCTCTTCACTAAAGTCTCCGTTATTTTCAGGAAACTGATCAACGTGTGAATCAAGAAAATGAAGTTTTAAGTTCATTAGACAACCCAATTTTTCAAAATTACGTACCATTCTTTTCACAATAGCTTTATAATTCGTGTCTTTGGCATTACCCAAAAATTTCGTCGATACCTCTTTAAAACTTAACCATGCTGCCTTTTCAACATCAGTCATGCTTTGTTCAAAGTTTTCGTCTCTAAATAAAGTTCGGATTTCAGGACCATCAAAAATACCTTCATTTAATTTAGCATCAGATTTATGGGGAAATACTTTGCTTATATATTGGAAGCATTGACCGTCCTTGTCCAAAGCTTTAACTAATTGCTTTATCAATCCAAGCTTTATATGCAGAGGCGGTATCAAAATTTTCGAAGGATTAACGAGTGGATCTTTTATAACATTCTGTTTTCCAGGTTCAAACGATTCTCTTGATGGCCAAATTTTCTTTTTATAGTGTTTTTCTATCTCTGCTATCAAACATGCATAAATAACATGGGTACTTCGTAAATCCAGATTGTTGTCCAAGTATCATAGATAAAATCTTTAAATCGCCACATATTTGCCATTTATGTTCTCTATATTTTATTTTCGTTAAAAGTAGTTCAAGATTGGAATACTCTTCTTTAAGTACTGTTGAATGTGCTAATGGTATAGGAGCATATTTATTTGTGATATTGAGGAGTACTGCTTTAAGGCTGCGCTTTGATGAATCAATGAATAGTCGCCAATTTTCAGGTTTGTATATGTTGGGTTTCAATTCATCAATAAGACCTTTCACGTCCGTGCAATAAACCATATTAGAATCATTCTTGAAATAATTTCTAAAGCGCTCTTCTCGATTACGATATGCACATACTTTAGTACCCTTTGTCAACATATTTCGTCTCTTAAACTCTGAAGCCATAAACTCTGATTGTTCCTTAGATAAACCACTCTTTCTAAATAAATCGTTCAGACTTTTTTGATCAAACTTTTCAACAGTTCGTTCTTCACCCTTAGGAATATACTCTTCATCACTATCCAGAGAATGTTCTTCAGGTGAACTTAGATCTTCTTCATTTGGTGTGTTTGTGTCAGAGACAATTTGATCTGTCAATTTTTTATTTATACTTATTCTGTTGTAAAACTGGGTACTGTTGTTTAGAAATGAATTCGGTATCATTTTAAAGCTCCGTTCAGTTAATCACTGTTGTACACTGTCATTGATCTTAAAGCATTGTTTATAAACGAATGGGACTTATGATCTTTTTCCAAAGCTATATATATATATATATATATATATATATATATATATCAGTACTCTATAAGGGTACCTAAAAAAAACCTGCTGCTGCGAAGTATTGGTCACGATGACAACTGCCCTGAAAATGGGATGTGTAGAATGATTCGGATCATAGAAAAACAAAACGGAGGTAAAAGCCAAAGGAGTCACCTTCAAAATGAGCTATAGAAAGCTCATTTATGGTCGATTTTACGGAAGTTATAGTCATTTTTTATGAAAAAAACGTTTTTTATTTAATAGCTATTATCTCAAAAAATACGCATGATATAAAAAAATTTTTAATGAAAAAATTGTTTATTTTCGAGTCAAAAATATAAATATTTAGATTTAACTAAGCTTTCTATAGCTCATTTTAAAGGTGACTCCTTTAGCTTTTACCTCCATTTTGTTTTTCTATGATTCGATAATTTCCGCAAAAATGGCAGGCATTTGAATAGGGGAAAAAAAAAATTGAATATTTTTTAGTTAGTTTTTTACGCATAAGGCATGTATTTTTTAATTTTTTTTTTGCTCAACTCGGCTTAAACTAAAGGTTTTTAAGCCCCTTTTAAAACTCCGTCGGAATTTTTTAATTACGACTATTTTTCACTGAGCCACAAAACTTTAAAGTTTTATCGATTTTCATGTAGGGTGGGCAAATGTGACTGGAGGGTAGTGTAAATGATAAAATTTAATTTTAATTTTAATTTCAAAACAAGGCCAAAAGGAATTTTATTTGTTTATATGATTTTTTTTGAGCTGTAATGTTTATTTTTCTAAAATCTGCCCATCATCTTAATCCACATCTTCATCTTTACTTGTTTTTATTCTCTGAAACAAATAAATAAATTAAATCACTCTTTGCACATCCTTAAGAGGATATCGTAGTTATCCCCTCCTAAAAATATTTTTATTCAAAGTTCATGAGTAAACGGTGCGTCAAATTATATTCTTTGACTACAAAAAGAAAATTTATAAGATTAATCTTGAGTGCGGACAACTCAAGAAATTTATTAAAATATTACACATGAAAAGTTATGAACAAACTTTCAATGTATAGTATTTTAAAGTTAGGTTTATCGAGCTTGATATCTAATTTTCATTCAAAGTTCATGAAAAAATAACAAGTCTAAATGATTTTTTTTTAACAAGAATGATTAAATTAATGTAGCTTTAGCGTAGACAAGTCATTATATTTGTCTAAATAGTCAATTTAAAGAGATATGAATCAGATAAAAAAAGCAAAAATCGATTCTAACAACTACGACATCCCGTTAATCGTTGTAAACCAATCTTTACAAGTCAATCACTCTTTACACGTCTTTATTTATTGTGATAAAGTCAACCACTCTTTATACATCTTTAATCGTTGTAAACCAATCTTTACATGTCTTTAGTTGTTGTGATCAAGTCAACCACTTTTTACACATCTTAATTCTATTTAGAATATTATCAGTTAAATTCTTATGTACGCTAAAGGACTTAGTAAAAATATCAGCTATTTGTTCTTTTTGAGAGAATCCAGCACACCTTGACTAAATCTCTTTGAACGCATTCTTTTATATAATGCTTTCTTATTTCCATCATGTGTCGAAGTTTATTTCCACCAATGAATCTTTGCACTTGCACCTGCTACCTTGTTATCACACTATAACTTCATAGGATGAAAATACTTATCTAGTATTACGATTATCGATTTATTTAATTTAATTAGTTCTTGACAAACTATATAACTGAAAAACATATTCACACGTAGTTAAGAGCATGACGAAGCTGTCCGCCTTCTAATAATATTTCCAATCTTAACTTATGAATAAACGATGCGTTTAATTGTGTTTTTTTGCTATAAAGAAAAAATTTGTAAGATTAAACTCTAGTGCGGACAACTCAAGAAAACCACCAAAATATTATACATACAAAGTTATAATAAAAACTTTTAATATATCGTATTTTAAGGTTAGGTTTGTCGAGTTTGATATCTAATTTCCAATCCAAGCTCATAAAAAAATAACAAGTCCAAATAATTTTTTATTTTAACAAAAATTATTGTACTAATATAACTTTAGTGCGGACAAGTCATTATATTTGTTTAATTTAGGAATTTAAAAAGATATCGATAAAATAAAAAAAGCAAAACTCGATTGCTGCAGCTCCGACATGCCGTTAAAGGCAAAACTACAATCAGCAAAACTTGCATCAGCTTATAAATCATTTCTATTTGCACGATAGCAAAGAGTTAACTATTTTGTCCCTTTAAATATCTGAAAACTATTTTCATCATTTTCCATTCATTCATATAGTAAGATTTGGTTTATGTATGCTTAGTAAATATGTTGCATGAGAAATATCAGGTCGTGTTGCAACAACTAAGTATAACAATGAACCAATAGCTTCTCTGTAATGTGTGGAAACGATGGTTTAAGTTTCCGAATATTTATCTTTTCTGCCTCTTCTCTCTCTGTTTATAACTTGTGTGGTTGCGAGAAAAGTTCTTTACGGATATATCTCTAGGAATTGAAGTCCCTTTAGCATTTGTTTATATATTTTTGTTCACTGAGTTCTGTCAAAGTACTCTTACGTTTTTCAAATGATATTAATTCTTAAAAATTCTTTGGGTTTACCGAAGTCTTTCATTTGAAATTTCTCTAAGCTTGGATTTTATATCATTCATTTTCTTATGATCATCGCCTGTGAGAAAGATGTCATCAACATAAAGAAATAATGTTTCCTATTTCTACTAATAAATAGATAAGGATCATTATGATATCGATGATCATCTGATATCAATCTTATTTTTCAAATGGCCTAAGAAAATCTTTCATGACATTTCTTTGAACTTATTTTCAGACCGTAAAATGCCCTTTTCACTTTGCATACTTTAGATTTCTTTATTTCATTGCTTATTTGCTCTCGATCTGGAATTTTCATAAAGATTTCTTCATTTATGATTCCGTTTAAGAATACTGATTGTTGAATGTCTAAATTAAATTCATTTGCCATAACAAATAATGTTCTCATTATTGAAAGTCTTGATACAGAAGCATATATTTCTCTTAGGTTATAACTATAATTGTTGTATCGCTTATAACTATAATTGAGCTTTCTACTTTTTTGAACATCTTCTCCATTCTCACCTTTGAAAACCCATTAAGAATCTATAATATTGAGTTTTCTACCGTCTTTTATCATCTTGATCTATTTACAATTTTTCGTTGTTTTCCCCGTTATTGACACACCATTGTTTTTCGATGACATCTTGCTACTTTATTTATTTGAGAGATATTAATACTTCTCTGTATGACATTAAGTCTTCATTAAATTTCGCTAGTAAAGAAAAAAACTTTATTAACGATCTTCTAGTTGCCACATCTTTAATAGGTTTTATTTTTTATTTTTTGAAAAAGTCAATAAGATTTGTAACATGCTCAAGGCAAGAAGTGTATCTGAAAAGCTATTATCGATCAGCACAACTTCTTTTTTTTAAATGTTTTGACTTTTCGTTGCTTCTCTCTTTCTGTTTTCTTTTTTCTCTCCCTTCGTTTTTAGTGTTTCTACAGATTCTTCACGATCCTTTTTCAATCAAATGAATCATTTTATTTTTCATTATCATTCGGCCAAATCATTACGCAACCCTTATTATATTTAAAACTTCACATCTTTACTCTTATAAAATTTATCTCCCTCCGCTTTTTAAGAAGAGATATCCAATTTGTGCATATTTAATGAAAATCATTCTTCTACCTTCCTTTGGAAATTTCGATTCTACTTTCTTTTGAGCTTTTACGTACGCTAGATAATTAAAATATCTGATTTGTCATAATTGTCTTTAAGAACTTTTGCATAAATATAATCAAGTTGTTTGATTCTTGAGGCGTTCTGTTGTATGTTTATACAGCTGCTTTTTAACTTAAATCCCATATATTTTCAGGCGATTTTAGATCGAATATATGTAGGCTTTTACTCTTCTTTTTGTTTTTATAATTTGATTAAATCATCCTGCAGTTTCATTATATTGAGAAGTATCTGGTCAATTTAGCTGAAGTTGAACTCCTATTAATTCAAAACTTTAATAATAATTCCTTCGGCGAATTTCATATTTTTATAGGTATTTAAAAACACATCTTTGTATCTTCACAGAGTATGAATATCGTTGTGTAACGATAACTTAGAGGTAAGTTGTTGAAGTGACTAATTTTGCACTATCAGCATGTATAATCTGCAATAGTTTCGTAGTACAAGTTCTCGAATTTATTTAGCAATTATGTGAACATCGCATTCTTGTATAGATTAATGAAAAACAGCACTCTTTATGTCCGTTAAATAAAGTTACTTTCTTTCCAAATTCTTTTAATGATGTGGTAATGCACGATCTGATTTTATGTAACATAGCATAGCTTTATTTGATATTAAATCTCTTATATTTGAATGAAACATTACTTCTTTCTCTAATAATTCAATTTTAGCTGATTCATCAATCAGTGTTCCATCTTTGATTATAGTCATTAATTGTGGTTTATACCGATAATTGAATACATCGTTAAATTTGATAACATCTTAAATTTTGGTTTCACTTTGTTCAATTCTTTTACAACTTTCCTCATTTATCATTTGCGTTATCTTTTCCTTTCCTGGGCCACTCTCTTCACCTTAGTAACTTTCTATAGAGGTATCAGTTGAATCAATAGAAATTGTAGATATCGATTTTCTTTAAAGTAGCATTTGAAAAATTATCCATTTTTAATTCTTTTTAGCCAATTACACTAGCTGTATTTACATAGATCCTTTTAGAAGGTTCTTTAAAATTTTATTTCTTTTATTTCACTATTTTTTTCACTCTTGAATTTCCTTAGTTTTGTTTCCTGAAAAGACTCTTCGTAGACTTATATTATCAATGGTTCATTCAATGTAGGATTAAAATGTTCATTATTATATAATTTAAGAGGAGGTCACGTATCTCTGTCCTTTTCTAATCAAAAAATTGAGTTTTTTACAGAAACTAATAATTTTAGCAAAAAATGAAGAGAAAGCCGCATCTCGTATCAAAAAAAGTAATATTTTCTTTGATAAGAAAGAATTAATTGTATTGCTTCGTTTTCAAGAAAACCTTGAAAAACTTAAATCATAGAGGTTAGGGTGGACAATTTGGTTTTTCAAGGTTTTCTTGAGAACGAAGCAATAAAATTAATTTTTTCTTATTAAAGAAAACATTGCTTTTTTCGATACAAGATGCGGCTTTCTCTTCATTTTTTGCTAAAATTATTAGTTTTTGTGAAAAAATCATTTCTTTGATTAGAAAAGGACAGAGATACGCGACCTCCTCTTAAGTATATGTTAAGTTCCTGCTCAATAAACTTTCTAAGAAAAATAAAGTTTTCTATCAAATCTTCAGCACAAAGTACATTATTAATTTTGTAAATACTGTTTTCATTTACTTAAATTTCTACTGTCTCTAAGTTTGATTTTATGTCATCGGTTCTATATACTTTATTTTTGGTGTATCTGTTATTTTCTTCAACTTCAACTTTAAAATTTTCCATATATACGTTGGAGTTTGCCTTCTTTGCATTGTTGTATTTTGATTTATCATTGTATTGTAAATTACTCATCTTCGTGTCAAACCTACCAGTTTGTGTTTCTTTTAAGCAATTTGAAGCAATGTGGTAACATTGCTTAGTAGTAAAGTTATTGCAGTTATAGCATTTTGATTTTACTCTTCATTGGACAACTTCTTTCATAATGTTCTCGATTTTTACAATCATAATATTTTGCATTGTTAAAGTCAAAGCCTTCTCGAGAGAGCTACCTATAAAGAGCCATTATCTTCATTCCATGTTCAGACTTCAGGTCGCATAATATAACTGATCCTAACTAAAGTCTTTCCTATTATATTTTTAATCATAAACTGTATGACCTGAACTTCAGGCAGTGTAGTGATAGCGATGTTGTAGAATGCACTATATTTTTTTCTTTTGATAGTTGATCTACATGTCAGAAAATTTTGTTTCATTTAACAATCTTCTTGAATCCATCCTAACATTTAAATGTTTTTTCCTCGTAAGAAGCCTGTCCTCTGCATAGCCACTATCTAATTGAACCTGTTACATTTGTCTCTCATACAGTTTTAACCATTGTTTTAACTCTTTCTCACTTTGTTTTAACTCTTTCTCACTTTGTTTTAACTCTTTCTCACATTGTTATAATTCTTTCTTACATCGTTATGATTTTTTTTTGTTAATCATTAAATTTAGATCATTGATATTCGGATCATAGCATTGATTTTGATTAATCTGGTTCATAATTATATCACACATTTTAAATACACTCTTTTTCTATGTCTTGCTCATCCTTGATAGTTATTGATATTCCTTTCTCTGTAACATAAAATCAATCGCATGATCTTCATTCTGATTTTAAACAGTCATAAAATGTTCAAATATTCATTCGGCTTGTAGATTTATAGTCTTTTTTTATATTAGTGCTTTTTGCAGTAATTTTTCAATTGATTGAAGACATCCAGATGTTCGTTAAGATTTTTATATTTTAATTTTTCAAATTCTTTTTTAATGATTGCCAATATTTGCGATAACTGCGATGGAATAGGCTCATTGCATTTTGAATACTGTGAGATACTTGATTATTTTCAATCGGTGCTTGTGCCATTGTCGCTAAATTCTTTTACGTCCTATACTCCATTTTAAGTCTGCGATTTTTCAAAATCTTCGTAATTTTATACAATAACTTCGTGTACATTACACGTATCTATTCCACGTCGTGTCTGATCTTAATATCTCCAAGAGCATTCGTTGTTTGATCATGTTACTCCCATGATTCATACTTTTTTGCTTCAGTATACTTTTTGTTGCTCTAATGCTTTTGCAAGTGTATTCTTGAAATCTTTTATGGAAACTGCGAGTTGTTTTGTGAACTTCGTTGTAGTTTTACACAAATTCTTTATATCCCTAAAAATGTTATTATATCGTATAATTTCTGTATCACACTTTTTACCTGAAACTGCAGAATTTCATACTGTCTCACTGATTGTGTACTGTTCTTTAATTTCAATGTGACTTAATTATAATATTAGTACATCTCTTTTACCTGTTATTTTAATATTAAGAGGCGGTCGGGACTATTTGCCGCATGGGGGCGCTGTGGTCAGGTGAGAGAAAAATGTAAAATAATTTTTACTCAGCAATTTACAATTTACTGAAACAATAATATACCCCTAATGTTGTCAATAACTCTAGCCATATATATGTAGAATAATTATTGATGCTAATCTTGTTTGAAAAGTCTAAAATATTGTTGTAAAGCGAAAAATGCAGCGCGGGAAAGAGCCGGCGTGAGCATATGCATTCATCATTCTTTAGTATTACTTTCTCTGTCGCACTAAAGAAAAATAGACATGTTTACATCGACTCTATTACGCGCAGCATTTTTCGCTTTACAAAAATATTTTAGACTTTTCAAACAAGATTAGCATCAATAATTATTCTACATATATATGGCAAGAGTTATTAACAACATTAGAGGTATATTATTGTCTTAATAAATTGTAAATCCGTGTATGAAAAATATTTTATATTCTTCTCTCACTTGCAGCGCCTACAAGCGGCAAATGGTTCCGACCGCCTCTTAAGATTAATATTTTTGTTGTTATTGTCACCGTAGATATTATTAGGACGATCCTTGACATCATGTTTCCAGTTTCCCGAACAGATTTTCCGTTTCGTTAGATTGTGGCTCCCTTAATCTCAATTCTCTTTTTCTCCCCTGCACATCTTTGGAGTCTGTCATTTATCAGCTGCCACCTGTTTTCTTTCGTTGCAGTTCGATTTCTAACGAAGCAGTAAAGATTAAGTATGAAGCCTTCCTACTGAACTTATTGACCAAACAATAAGTACAATAAATTCGTTACAGGTGATTAAGTTTGTGTTTAAACACAAAATCACTCTAGTCTCTTTTACACAGGTGATACGCACAGCATTTACCTGTATGCAATTGGACCAACAAGGTATCGGTGTCTCAATATGTATACACACATATATAAACATGTGCATACACACACATATATATATATATATATATATATATATATATATATATATATATACACATATGTATATATCTGTCAGATGACTCATATATTCTTTACTCCTATCATAATGAACTTACTAATAAAGGGAATAAAGACATAATTACTAGCTAAATTTTTAATATATATAGTGGTTTTCATAAATAAATCTTCACCTTTATGGTTGATATCCAGCTGGAAAACATCTTTGACTTTCTTTATAAATTTTCTAAAAATCACATTTTTTCTGAAATAATAAGTAAAAAAATTCATTATTCAAAGTTATTTTATGCACATAAATTTTCAAAATGTTATTTGACACTCTTTAAAAATACACTGGTGTACTCTTTAAAAATAAATAATAATAATTCGAAATATTATTTCTCATAACTGTCCATTATGATTTATCATAATCATATATATATATATGTACATACGTGTCTACATGTATACACACATGCCATTTAGATTTGTATTTTATTTCTTTTTATTTAACACTCTTTATGGCATAAACGCATATTATATATTTAAAACTCTCGTTATCTTGGTGCATTAGTAGTACAAATTATAATTTGTACAACTAAACTTTTAAAAAATGAAATATTTTTTAGTGTACAACGTATAATATATATTCACATCGTATATTATTTTCTTTTGGGCCCCTTTTATTAAAACAATATAAGAATTGAAGCTTATATTTGACTTGATGTTTAAGCATGGATCTGCAAGCCGGCAAAACCCAAACCTTTTTGTTTGCCTTTAAGTTTTTCTAGGCACCACATGTTTATATCCGAGCAATGTTTTGCTTAGATATAAACTTATGACTCACACTTTACTTTTTCTTTTTACAAATACAACACACTTTTTGACCGTCTTTATAAAAAATTTCTCTCCGTTATTTCTTTTTCTCTCCTTTTATTGCATGTTCAAAGCGTCCTAACGCTTCTCTCTCTTTTTTATTTTTCTTTCTTTTTTTCAAATTATTTTGTTATTATTTATTCACATTTTTTGTAATTTATAATCATTTTTTTTTCATTTTTTTTATTATAATTATTTTTAGAATTTGTCTTATAAATTGATTATAAGGATTTAAAGACTCAATATATTCAACGTTATTCAGGCATTATATGGATAAGGAGAAAAAGACAAAAGTGAATAAAATTGTTGAAGTACATCACATAAACACTTGTACACATTTTAATAAAATTATATGCATAAATATAATTTAACTTACTTTCAATTTAAGCTTGTTCTGCCATTGTTATAATATAAATGATCCTTTTTATTATTGTAAAACACTCTTTAATACACTCGTTATACTGTTTTCTTTTTTTTTTTAATTTTCAATGGCAAATTTCCCTTATTTATTCATGTATTCACTAGGGTGCGTGAATATAAAACAATTTCTAATTTTTTGTAAATATTCGCAGAGATATTACTTATTATTCGCGCAATTGAAGTGTGTACTGGGCGCATAACCTTTAGGTGATATGGTTTAATAAAATATAACAACAAAATTAGAATTATAACACTCTTTAATGTATATAAAATAATATGAATACTCTTTATTTATGAAAACAGTCGTTAACACTCTTGAAAATAAGGGAAAGCTTTTTTATAAAGCCTAGACTAAATACTAAAGCCAAAACAAAAGCGCCACTATGTTCAAGTTTGGAGACAAGGAGTGGAGGGAAAACCAACCTACTTTATATGATATATATATATATATGTATATATATATACAGTACATAGGTGTATGGGCGCATTTATATTCTAACATAAATAGTATCACTTATTTAAAGGGACATCTTTAACAATAATCGTGTCTTTAAATAAATAAATATCCAATGAAATGTTTAAAATTATTCTATTTTAGTTTTTATAAAAAAATAACTTTTTCATTTTTGATGAATACAGTTAAGCTTCTTCAGTTATTAATGAATTCTTGTACTTTTTTCTTTTATTTTAATAATGTCGTATATACTTTATAAGAGAATAACATCTGCAAAGTGATTATCAATTGTAAATTTATGCAAATAAAAATATTTTGAAATAAATAGATGTAAAAAACTATAAATAACCATATTTTATTTTATTTTATTTTTATTAACGGGAAAAACTTCCTTTTAAACAAATATCCATATTTCATGTGCGCAATTAACATTGCATAAACAATTATAAATACAAAGAAAAGAATACATGGCTTTGCAAGCTAAAGAAAAAGAAAATAAAGAAATAAAAACAATATATAAATATAAATAACCATATATAAATATAAATAACTGGAGTGTGTAAATAACTGTAGTGTGTAAATACCTATAAATAAATATAAATAACTGTAAATAACAGTAAATGACTGTAAATAACTGTAAATAACTGTTATTCATGTCTAAATTCTAACAATTTTTTATAGTTATTTATAGTTATTTACAGTTTCTTACAACTGTTTATGGTAATTTAAGGTAGTGGAACCAATCACTGATCGGGGACCAAATAATGATAATTTTGTAAAAAAATTTATTTTAAAATAGTTTTAAGATTTTTTTTTATTAAAAAGAAATTATATTTAATAAATAAAGCATCGATAAACTTATTTCAAAAGTTTTTATGCTCAATCAGTTTGTCAAATTTGAAAAAAAAATTCATGAAAATCGTCTGTTACGTTTCATGTGTTTGCACGGGCAACAGCTTAAGCAATGGCGGAAGAACAGTGAGTGGACTTAATGCATTTTTTCTTTGCTTTTGAGTGATATTTTCATTAAAGGGATTCTTTAAACATAAATTAAAGCATTAAAATGGCAAAATTAAAAGAGGTACGAATTTATTTATACAACTAAGCCTTATTTATTTTAATGATTATCAATTGGTTACTTAAATTATACAGGGAACCTATTATTGATAATCGAATCTCTAATGATTTTTTCAAGTTATTTTAAAAGAAATAAAATATTTATAAAGTTAAATTAGTTATATTTATTATTTCATTGGTTTTTTCTAGGAAAAAACAGTACAAAGAAAAACAATGATTCCGATATGGAAAAAGCTGTAAATGAGGTTAGGACAGGAGTTAAAGTAAGACAAGCTAGCAAAACATTATACACAAAAAGTAAAGGATATTTACGTTTGAAAACTCATCAGAAGAAAAGCGATCATTATTAGAAGCTCAGACTAAACAATTACATTTAGAGATCGTTGAAAATTTGTCATGTAAAAGTCAACTGGTAAAACAAAATAAAATTATAATATTAAAGAATATCAAGCCTAAAAAATAATTAAAAAAGAAAAAGTAGACTGATTAAAAAAAAATGTAATTTATTACAAATTTTATAGTTTTAAGCAGTAACTATGCACTATTTTTGAGTATTTTAATAATGAATCGTTTTCCTTGTATTCATGAATGTATACATACTTAAATTATATTTAAATATGTTGTTTAAGGCTGCAATTTTAGTTTCAATTATTATTATTTAATATAAAATTTAATATCTGTACAAGATTTAACTTTATAAGATAAAGTTATTTTAAAAAATAAATGAATTTATGCATCCTAGTTTCCAGAATTTAATGTTATCAATAAATGGTTCTTCCCTTGATTAATAATTGGTTCCTAACCTAAAATGCTGATCAATAATTGGTTCTTACGATGCTTAAAATAAAATAGAAATTAAAAAATATTTATTGCATAAAATGAATAAAATTAATTATTTTCGCGATAAATAAGTACTATATTTTCTAACAAAATAGGTTTTATATAATTTTATTTATTAAAAATTAAATTATTTGTATTTTTTTTCAAGCTTTTCCTTAAATGATCAATAATTGGTTCCACTACCTTACTATTGTTCAAAATTATTTACAAAAATTATTTCGTTTTCCCTGGTAGAATTTAAAACATTTCAAATGCACTCCAAACTAGGAAATAGGAATTAAAAATGAGCGAAAATGTTTATATTTTAAATATATGAAAACTATCAAAGAATTGACCAATTTTTATGCTAAAAAAATATTGTGACGACTACTCTGTCGAAATGTAAAAAAAATAGCTTGTAACTAGAGATCATAATTTACGCTTACTCCTAACCTAAATTTCGTCTCGAGCTTATTTTTTTTTTCTTACCAAGTTTAATGGCGAATTAATACCTTTTAATTGTCTAAGAATTTGTGATCTAGTAAATGTCGGTAAAATGGGAGAAAAAGTGTTACATCGATTCCTAAGAACTGGAAACTAAAACAAGCTTGTTCTTAGCATATGCCCATTTAAAATGACTAAGAAATAGCTTGGAGATGGAATCAGATTCTACCAGGGTTATTATATTGCTTTTAATAAATTATTGAATTTAAAAAAAAATAAAAGTTCTTCTATTAAATATTATTTAAAGTTTAGGTTCAATGTCATTTATTACATATATTTGGATGATAAACATCATAAAAATATTTAAAACATAAATATTTTCTACACTACGAACATCTTATAGAACTGACTACCTTATCACAGCCAATGATATTACATTTATGCTTAAGGGTATGGTTTCACGCTACTTTACCGATCGAAAATTATAATTTTATAAAATTACAATTTTTGAAAAAACTATACATCGGAATGAGTTTTTCTTTTATAGATCACTTCATTTAATTTCGATGAAGGGCGGAAACTCTAAAAATTAGCGGAAAAAAGCGTTAATCGAAGATAATTAGAAAAACAAATTTCTCAAAAACCGTGTTTCGTAGGGAAATTTCCTATTCAGGATCATTTTATCTTTGAAAAATGAAGGGCGGAAACTTGGTTTGATAAATCATATTGCAAAAAAGCAAAATTACATTTTTCTAAAAAGATGCGATCAGCTGTAAGAATACAATGGCCGTGCAAGAAGCCATGTTTCATAGTTGGCATCAATGCTAATGTATAGTTTGGTACGCGCCAATTTTAAATTCGAATTTTAAATGTAAATTGAATTTGTTATATATGTACAATTTCTACAAATAAAAACTTTTTCAACACAAAACTGTTTTATTTTATTTAAAACATAAATATGTAAAAAATTTAATATTATAAGAAATAACAATATAGTTTACATCATTTGCGAACTCATTATTTTTTTTTAAATTTTCATTATAGCAAAATAAGTAATCTATTCGTTTCTTTGTTTGAAACAAAATATTTTTTGAATGACTTTGTTGAACTAGCGGAAATTTGGCATATCCTAACCTTTTTAGAATGAAAATATGTTTTGAAAAGCGAATGATAAGGATTACTTAATTTTATTGCTAATATAATTTTATTATATAATATAATCTCATCAAATATTATTTTATATTATCGTTCTTTAAAAATAAACAGTTGCAAATAATTTTATTAAGATAAGCCCATATGGAAAAAATTTCTGGAAATAATTGTAAATGAGTGTTACTAACTGTAAATAACTGTAAATAACTATAAATATACAGTTGTTTATATTTATTTACAGTTATTTACATTTATTTATTTTTTTTACAATTATTCGCATTTATTTACGATTATTTATATTTTTTCATAGTTTTTTACAGTTTTTTGAAAAAATAACATTTAGTTAAAATGATAAGTATTATAATGCATAAATAAAATTGAAGTTTTAAGGTTCAACATGTACATTTATTTATGATTTAATTTATTTACAAAATTCAAAAACTAATCATTCATTTCTACCAAATTGAATTCTTTGTTAAATAAAAGAAAGTTTTTTTGCAGTTTGTGTTTTACGGAGAGTCTTGTTCATTTATCTTTAAAAAAATTTTGTCAAAAAAATATATTTCAAAATCTTTTCTATTCTTTTTATATTTATGTTTGATTGATAAATCTATATATAACATGAATGTAAAATTTAAATTCCGAATAAAAAGATAAATATTAAGAAAATAATGAATTTGAAAAATAGATTTCTAAAAATTTTTCAAAAATAATATCATGAATTTTATTTTATACTCATTACACTAAGATTTAAAAAATTAAGTGATTTTTCTCACGTTTTTTCAAAGTCTTATCTTAATAAAATTACTTATGACTGTTTATTTTTCAAAAACCATAATTATCAATAAAATTAAGTAATCCTTATTATTCTCTTTTGAAAACATTTTCATTCTAAAAAGGTTAGGATATGCCAAAGTTCCGCTAATTCAACAAAGTCATTCAAAAAATATTTTGTTTCAAACAAAGAAACGAATAGATTACTTATTTTGCTATAATGAAAATTTAAAAAAAAATAATGAGTTCGCAAATGATGTAAACTATATTGTTATTTCTTATAATATTAAATTTTTTACATATTTATGTTTTAAATAAAATAAAACAGTTTTGTGTTGAAAAAGTTTTTATTTGTAGAAATTGTACATATATAACAAATTCAATTTACATTTAAAATTCGAATTTGAAATTGGCGCGTACCAAACTATACATAAGCATTGATGCCAACTATGAAACATGGCTTCTTGCTCGGCCATTGTATTCTTACAGCTGATCGCATCTTTTTAGAAAAATGTAATTTTGCTTTTTTGCGATATGATTTATCAAACCAAGTTTCCGCCCTTCATTTTTCAAAGATAAAATGATCCTGAATAGGAAATTTCCCTACGAAACACGGTTTTTGAGAAATTTGATTTTTTCGAACTGAGAAATTTGTTTTTCTATTTATCTTCGATTAACGCTTTTTTCCGCTAATTTTTAGAGTTTCCGCCCTTCATCGAAATTAAATGAAGTGATCTATAAAAGAAAAACTCATTCCGATGTATAGTTTTTTCAAAAATTGTAATTTTATAAAATTATAATTTTCGATCGGTAAAGTAGCGTGAAACCATACCCTTAACAGTTTCCATAGAAAAATAAACTTGATTTACACTAAAGAAAACCCTTCTGCTAGGACAACCCTTGAACTAATTTGTAAATTGTCCACAAGTAATTCGGTGGCTTGTTGCATTTTTTTCATAAATTTTTTTACCTGTCTATGAAAATAAACATCCAGTGGCTGTGAGAATCTTGTGCAACCAGGAGGTATTATTTGAATTTTATAATTGAAACCCAAGTTCTTCAATTTTGATGACATTGATTTCTGCGACTGACGACCCTAACTGTCTTGAATTAAAGAAATTCCTTTTAGTCGAAGAACTCTAGTAATCGAAGTTGGCATGAAAAATCAAATTCTACTTACCTTTTTGAAAAAAATTACGTGTATCAAAATAGGTTTAATTTTATCAACTTTTTTTTTTGTCACTTTAGCTGCGCTTGAACAACAAAAAAACTCATAGAAGAATAATCTATTTTTCTCACTAGTAGAGTAATATATCATTTTTCACAAAAAAGAAAAACAATCGTCATTATTATCATAAGACTCTATTGCGAAATCTCATTAGATGATATTTTTGTTTTTGCATATTTTTAACTATTAAACTGTAAATGAAACTTTAAGATAAATTTAGTATCATATAACTAAAAAAAAGTATGAACCTTAGGATCTCACATTGACTTGTTTAACCTTTAGAGGACGGGGATTTGGGTTTACTGTTTTCTCTCACTTTTCTATAGAAATCGAGTTTTTGTGATGTCTCACATCTCAAAACTAACACATGTAAAGGGTCGATCATGGGCATGGCCCGTATAGGGGCCATCCCGTCCTCTAAAGGTTAAAAAATATATCACAGCATGTTGTATCTCACATTCCTTTCTTTTTTCGAAGTCTAAAATTAAACTTCTTATATCACCTGTTTTATACTGATCAAAATCAATCTACTTAACTTCGATTTATTTGTAATTATTTAAAATTATTATTTTATGATTATAAAATTCCATATCTAATTTTTTCAATACCATCAAAGACAAGAATTTAATAAAATCGATTACTTACCTCAAAGTCAATAGCTCAAACATAAAAAAATAATTCAGGAACTTGATAAATAATTTCATATAATTGAATATAATTACTTACTTTTTTTTACAATTTTTGAAGAGAGCTCGAACCAAAAAAAAAAAGAAATTATTGAAAATTGGTAAAACAATAGCCCTCTAAAGTTATTGTAAACATTTTTAGTTTAAACATTTAGTTTTTGTATGCAATTTTCAAATGTGCATATCATACGCAATTTTGATATTTCAGCAAAAAATACGTGTCTCGTTATTTTCCAAGTAGAATAACATACTCCATCCGAGCAGTAAATAGTGACTTCAGTCTATAATAAATTTAATGTTAGACTGCAAAAAAGGAAAGAATATGAAATATAACATATTGTGATATATTTTTTAAACAAGTCAGCATCGGATCCTAAGATTCAGGCTTTTTTTAGTTATATGTTACTAAAATTTATCCTAAATTTTCATTCAACTGTGACCTGAAGCTCATACATTCCCTTTGTTAGAAAAAATATAAATTAATTTTTCACTAAAAATTTTTTAAGTCCAAATTTTCTAAAAAATTTTCTTAGTTAGAATTTTACAAAAATAGTCCTCAATCAGTCAACCTTATTTAAAAAAAAACACTTGAATCATGTCTTTTATATATAATATAAAAAATTTTTAACAAAAAAAACCGATTTTAAAAATATTGTACTAAAAAAATACAAATAATGAATTATCCTTAAAAATTATATGCATACTACGCATCTAACACATGTGTAGCGAAAATATTATAGACTATCTAATTATTTACAAGAGCACAAACGAATAATTTTTTTATTAAACTGCTAACAAAGAAATTAGCTAATAGGTAAGAAAATATATACATACAAATATTAGAATTTTTAAAATCGGTGCTAGCCTAAAAAAAATGGCCTCAAATCTAAAAAAAAATTTGAAAGTTAACAAAGGAAGCGATAGGTACCTAATGAAACGTTAAAAAATATTAAGAAAACTATTTATAAAAATATTTTTTATCATATTTTTATTTAGATTTAAGACAATTTTTTTAGGTTGGCACTGATTCCAAAAATTCTAATGTTTGTATGTATATATTGTTTTACCTATTAGCTAATTTCTTTGTAAGCAGCCTAATAAAAAAATTATTCGTTTGTGCTCTTACAAATAATTCGATAGTCTATAATATGTTCGCTACACATGTGTTAGATGCGTATAATTCAGGATAATATCTATCTTTATATCTTTTGGGGTTTATCCACCTACAGCCTATTTGGCCTAGTAAGTGACACCTCGACCACCTTTGCGTTCCGGTGTTTTCGCGTTCGAAACCATACCTCATTTTCCCCAACTTCGGTAGGTGGTGCTCGATCGTGCAGGCCTATTTAGGCGGGGAGCATCGCTCAACCCATCCTTTTTAGCGCATCGGGAGCTCAACACCTACCCGGCAGAATGGTCCGGCTCAAGTATAATAGTGGAGCAGTCGCGTTCTGCCTTACCGACCCTCGAGTGACTTTGATCGGTTTTTTGTTAAAACCGAAAAAAGTCTCTCGGGGGTGGTCCAACGCTGTGTCAGTGAGCTCGGGACATCCTCCACTTTCAATATTTAAATTAAAAAATAGAGAAAAAAATCCCGACCTCACCGGGATTCGAACCCCAGCCCTCTGCGTGAGAGTCGGATGCTCTAGTCCCTGAGCCATCACGGCTTTCTTAAGGATAAAATATTATTTATTTTTTAGTGCAATGTTTTTGAAGTCGGTTTATTTTTTGTTAAAACTTTTTTATTTTCTACTTTTCAGTGGAGCTGCTTACCAAAAGAATAAATATGGGTGGACCTACTTATCAAATATTTAACGCCAGCCTAAAATAATTGCCTCAAATCTAAAAAAAAATATGATAAAAAAAATATTTTCATAAATAGTTTCCTTAATATTTTTTAATGTTTCATTAGGTATCTATCGCTTCCTTAGTTCACTTTCAAAATTTTTTTAAAAATATTTATCAAATATTTTTTTGATACACCCTGTTTCATGAAAAATTAATTTTCATACAAATCTATCAATCCCTTTCAGAGTTATGCACGGAAATGGTAATTTTTTTCGTTTTTTTTTCAAGAAATTTTTTTTTTAAATAATTTGCTCATACTAACCAAGTATTAGCCCAGTGCTTATAAGACACATATGGGACCTTTCTGGAGACATCCTTTATCAGTTAAAAAGTTTTTTTTCAGATTGGTTCAGAAACAACGGAGTTTTAAGGTAACAAACATACAAAAAAAAAATTAATCAAATTGAGAACTTTTTTATTTCTTGAAGTCAGTTAAAAAGTATATAACTATATCATATATTTTTCGTTCTCAATTCAATACGTGGTAAATGTATTCATAGTAAAAATGAATGTACATATAGTAAAAATTTATCATAAAAATATATAATGGATATAGGATGGAAAAACATGAAATAATATTTGTGAAATTCGTTACCATATCTTAATAAATAGAATAAATTTGTTTTATTTATTAAAATATGGTAACAAATATTGAAAATTTTATTTCACATTTTTATTATGCATTATTATATATTTCCATCATATTTTTATGATATATTTTTACCATTTATATTTTTATCATATATTTTTACTACGAGTATTTACCATGCATTAAATTGAGACCAGAAAACATGTGATAAGTTATATACTTTTATCATGTGTAAAACACATACAAAAAAGATGTGTTCTTAATAGGACAAAATAGTATAAAATATGCAAAAACCAAAAATACCATCATATGAGATTTCGGCATGAGATTTCACGTGAGGTGTTGCAATAATGAGATAGAGCTCATCAAGTAATTTGATTTTATTTTTTTAAATGTGATTTCAATGTAAAAAACATACTTTTTATCCAAAAAAAATTGAGAAGAGAAAGAGTGAGGGTGAGCCTGCGAGAGTGATTAGGAAATAGGAAGAGAGTGACAGGGATAGATGAAAATAGGGTGAAAATGAAGATCAAGCTGAGATAGAAGGACAGAGAGGAAGTAAAAAAAGAGTTAGTAAGAGTGTTAACGGTAGGCCGGAGTAGAACCTGATACCTACCGAGTAACAATTGAGTTGTTTGTAATTTACTCAAGTTTTAATCGGTGTATCTTCAAATTAAAGGTCGAGCGCAATAGATATTATTATTATGAACATCTATGCACAAGAAAAAAAATATCTATCGGTTTGTTTTTGAGAAAAGTAAGTAGCGCGAAAATATTATAAACATAAACTTTTACTTTGGCGTTACTTACTTTTCTCAAAAACAAACCGGTAGATATTTTTTTTCTTGTGCATAGATGTTCATAATAATAATATCTATTGCGCTCGACCTTTAATTTGAAGATACACCGATTAAAACTTGAGTAAATAACAAAAATGCCAATTAGACAAGGACAGCAAATCCGGCCTGCTCTTAAATTAGAAATTAAATAAAGTGATCAAAGAGCTACGTTATGAAGAGCCACCAAGTGTTGTAGCTTGCATAGAAAAATGTTGACTATGATTTGCGTTGAGAAAATTACGTTCTCTTAACAACAAGATACAACTTTAAATGCTGTGTGTTATCAGTTGTCTTGTATCTTCAGACAATTCAAAATCTATAAATGGCTCATCATATTAAAAAATTTATATAAAACATTGTTCATTGAAAACGTGAAATGAGATTAAAAATTCGAAGACCTGGAAATTTTTTTAAATTACAATATTTTAATAAAATTTCTTATATTTTTATGTTTACTAAAATATTTAGTTTAGTAGTTTATTAGAAAATTTTTTTTGTTTTACAGGATCATCATTATGAAAAAATTTATAATGATAATGATGACAGTGATGTTGAAGCTAGACTATATGCTGAAATTCATTACTCTAATAATATTATAGGTGATGAGAATAATTTAAATGATGCAACAACTAATAATTAACTTGCCAATAATACTGTAAAAAATTTGAATAATCTAAAAAGTGATAGTAGTTTGAAATATAAAGAAAATTCAAATTATAAACAAAGTCTATCTGACAATGCTAAAAATGTATCAAATAACCAAAATGATGGAAGATTATTTACTAATTTAACCAAAAATTTTGAAAAAACTAGAAATAATGTATGTGAAATTCTACATACTCTACAGAAAGTAGTTTAAACAAATCATTAATTGATATTCAAGACAAAGATAGATTTTTTAATTCTTTAAAGAGACTTCCGATCAAAGACAATTCAGATGAATTAAAGAAAATGAAAACATGTAACACTAAAAATCGTATCTTATCAACAGAATGTGTATCAGATCATGTACCAAATAGTTCAAACAGCTCAAATATGAATTGTCAAGCAGATCGAAGAATTACTTTGTAAAACATTGAAGATCAAGTCGTTAATCCATATAATACACATCTAATAAATAGTCAACAAAAAGTTCTACTACTTTTAAGTGCAGAATTCATAAACATGTTATTTAAAACTAAGTCAAAGAAAAGAAAAAAGTTAATAAATTAGAAAAAAAAAAATAAATGATTTTAACGATATTAAAAATGATACTGCTAAAAGTTTAAAAACTGAAAATAATAATGGGCAAACAAGTACTGTATTATTACAAGCAAAAGAGGTAGAAGATCAAGAAAATAATATACTGGAGGAAATTGTAAAAGATGATATTTTACAAAATAGTCTTTCTGAAACAGTTAGAAATAAAGTTGAACAAAAAAAATCGAATGATGCAGCAACAATTATTGATATAAGCTCAGAATCTTCTAATAATTATGTATATAATTCTAAATATAGTACAATTGTAGCAACAGAAAAAAAACTTAAAAAAAAGAGTTTACATCTAACGATGAAAGTTTGGATAATTCAACACCTGATAGTAAAAAATCAATTTTTGAAGTTCCAATACCACCAAAACAAGCTCCACTTTTAATTAAATTAAAAGATATAACGGTGAAAATAATAGCATAAATGAAAGTGATAATGATCATTCGCAACAAAATGTAAATCAAACAGATTCTCAAAAATCTTTGAATACAATAGTTAACAAGTCTGACAATATATATTATGTTAGCTCTGAAAGTGATGAAAGCAATAATCATATTTCAAACTGCACAGAAATTGAAAAAAGAGCTTCCAGTATTGGTGATATTAGAAAATTGAATAATCAATCTTCTTTCTCAAAAGAAAATGTGATAGTAACCAATGATGTAAACAAAAATTTAGATAATGTTGGTATGCACAATGTCAAAAATTTAGATAGTCAACAAAATAATAACGACAAATCTTCATCTAATAAGAAAATACTAAATAGTTTGAATAGTAAACAAAAAAGTAAATCTTGTTCCAATTTAAAACATATCTCAGAAGAATATTACTTTTTTTAATCTATGATGATTGCCTTGCTCAACAAGGCAATCTTGAACTTTTCTTGCTGAAATACACCTACCACTACATCTGTTGAAAGAACCATCGTCATTTCGTCCAGCTCTTTTAGAATAGGACTTATGGAAGCTTATATTACATACACTTACTAGGAGAGTGTCACACCTCCGGATCACGGATTTTGCTCAAACTTCGGGATAAGTTTTCAGATGATAAAATATGGAAAAAGCTAAAGTTATAGTCATAAATACTCAATATTTCCCTAGTTACAGACAATTAAAGAAAATCACTAAAAAAGTTACTAGATTTTTAAACGCATATAGTTCTTTAGCATTGATAGCTACAAGCTTAAAACTTTTTTTAAATTAAAGCTGAGCTCAAATACTTTCGAATTAGTAGTTATAGCATGTAAAAATATTATTTTTTCCCAAAGTTAGAGCGTAATAAGGATTGGACCTAATTTCAGCTTTTATTATTAATTAATGTTTTTGAAAGAAAAATCAGGTCCAATCCTTATTACGCTCTAACTTTGGGAAAAAATATTATTTTGATATGCTGTAACTACTATTTCGAAAGGATTTGAGCTTAGCTTTAATTTAAAAAAAGTTTCAAGCTTGTAGCTATCGACGCTAAAGAACTATATGCGTTCAAAAATTTAGTAACTTTTTTAGTGATTTTCTTTAATTGCCTGTAACTAGGGAAATATTGAGTATTTATGACTATAACTTTAGCTTTTTCCATATTTTATCATCTGAAAACTTATCCCGAAGTTTGAGCAAAATCCGTGATCCGGAGGTGTGACACTCTCCTAGTTAGTACAGAAAACTGCATCATTAATATCAATATTTCCTTTCTTTGGACATAACAGACATTTAATTACCATATTTCCTCCTTTTAAAGATATAGATGCACCTCCACTTGCATTACCTTTGTCCTTGATGATTGAACAATTCTCATACACAGACCAATGCTCCATAAAATTCTTACACAGAGAAAATACACCACTCAGCAACTAAAAATTTCAAATACTTGGCAAAAACCTCTAGAATGATTTTATTCTTTCTTCATTATGTGCACAGAATAAATATAACGCACTAAATCAACATCACCAGTTGTCAAAGAAAGTCTACATATGCACACAGTAAAACAGATTCAATATATATATTGGTTATATATGTAACTTGGGTGTACCAAGGATGAATATGGACGAGGCTAATATTTGTCGAGACCATGTTCATCCTTCGTACGCCCAAGTTACGTAGATAATTTTATGTCGTTGTAGGCCAAATGAGGGACTATAGCGAAATTCATTTGAAATAAAAACAAAACACATACAACACACTACACTTTAAATCCAACAAATTAATGTGTTTGATTGAATAATTTCAATCGAATCTCCACAACACTTTTATTTACATAGCACTTTTTTTTATTAATTTGATTTATTTTTATGTTGTTAATATCAATAAATAATATATTAATGTTTTTTTAGAATTTTTTGATAATATGTCAAAATCAGTTGCTGTCACTCTTTCATTTTTTTTCATTTGTAAACATGAATCTTGAATTTTTTCGCATCGCTGTTCGCATGACCCAAAATTTTTTTATGGTTAAGAAAATGTCAAAGTCAGCTGTGAGCATAGGCGCGCTCGCGTCATACGGTTTACCTAAGTTGACTGGTCTGAACCCATATATAATCCACACGACTCCGGGTTCGTATGAAAAGCTTCTATACGCCACTAAAAGCGTATAGAAACATTTGAACATAGTTGAGAGACGAGCCAAAGCGTACGCGATGTCAATGCAAATTTAGCTGGGTCTATAGATAATGAGCCGAATTTGGCCTACGACGACATAAATATATATATATATATATATATATATATATATATATATATATATATATATATATATATATATATATATATATAAATATATGTATACATATATACACATATACAGATCCACGTATAACGCCTTGGTGTTACTATGAGCAAAAAGGATGAAAAATTTTATACAATATTCTTCAACAAATAAATCACTCACAAGGAGAGGTCCCCACCTTCGGGAAACGGATTTTTCTAAAACTGCGGGATATGATTTTTTGATGAAAAAAAAATGAACACGTGTTTTTTCTTTATGTCTAATAGGCCCCAGAGAGCATGATATAGACTTTTTTTTTTTAAATTATAGTGAAAAGAAGCGCTTTCAAGAACTTGAATAACCAAAAAACCTCTTACAAAAAAATCTATAAGAAATAAAAGAAAGTAAAAATCAAATACTTTAATTTAAGCTCTAGTGCATTAGAAAAGTTTCTGTGGTTCAGAAGTTATGCTCAATTTAATATTACTACATATTTTTTAATATTTTTAGCATGTAACACATAATGAGTTTTTCACTATATTTCGTTAGCATATTTTGATCGTCCATAACTTCTGAACCACAGAAGCTTTTTTAATGCACTAGAGCTTAAATTGAAGTATTTCATTTTTACTTCCTTTTAATTTTCATATATTTTTCTGTAAAACTTTTAGTTTTTTGGCTATTCAAGTTCTAAATCTTCGCAGTCTCGAAAAAATCCGTTTCCCGTAGGTGGGGACTTCTCCTTGTCAGTTACACAAAACATATCATGTATAGTTCAAGAAAAAAGCAAAACACGTAGCAAACTTCTAGAAGGTTCCATGCACCTGTAGATTGTAATTGCTACGATGTACGTAAAAACGTATATCCACGTATAAACGCCTTGATGTTACTATGAGCAAAAAAGATGCAAAACTTTTTAAAATGTTCTTATACAATTAAATCACTCAGTTGCACAACACAGGTTATGTATAAATCAAGAAAAAAAAACACGTGGCAAACTTCTAGAAAATTCCATATACATTACAAATTCATCAGTCCAATAATACACTAACTTGCAAAAATAAATACGTATTATTGTTACCAAACAATAATTTATGCAAGAGCTATTAATATTTTTCTTTTAACTCAATCGATTTTTGCAATAAATATTAAAAATACAAAGAACTACAGAAACAGCGACCTATCTCAATGCACCACTTATCGACCTGTTGTGACAACCTTGGGAATCAGGAGGTTGCACTAATTTAGAAAAATATATAAGATGTAATTAATTAGATAACAAGAAAAAGAGAAACTTTATTTAAGAAATTCGTGCAGTAATCGTACGCTCGCTCAAAATGGACGCCAGCCGCGTATAGCGTACGCGACGCCGCTTGCACTAATTAAATAACTATCAGCACGACGAAAAGCAGATAGTAACAAAAAGGTAAGCTAAAAGGGACACGAGCAATAAACACATACGAAAGAAAGAATTAGAAAAGCACGAAGGGAAAATATGCAATAGAACGCGCACGCGATCGTCCGGCACACACGTCGTAAAAGACAGAAAGAAATTATATTATTTCTATTTAGCAATCGTGCACTCGCAACAATTTTAAGCACAATAAAATAACTTTGAGAATAGTGAATTTATCTATTCTCGCTCATTCAAGCTTACGATATTCGCACACACAAAATTAATACTACGCGATATCGTAAGTCGCTCGCTCTTTACCGGACGCCGGCGACAGAAGGAATAATAATGCATTCCTTCTTGTCTACCAGTGTATGCTCAGCTTCATCTCTCTTGCTGTACGCTGCGCGCGCCGCAAAAGAGAGACAAACGATCCTAAACGGACCCAAGCTCAGCTACTCGAGTCAAGTTACTCGCTAGCTATATCAGTGCACATTGTACACGGAGAAACTTTTTGAGGCAAGAGACCTTAGTTAATCTTGAGGTGTGAGACCTTTATTAATGGAGCAATTTGATGAGGCGTCGTGTCTTGCGTATAAAGGTCTGAGACCTTTATTTTGAAGACTGAAGGCATAAAGCCGGGAAAAACCAAATTCACGTATATACATCAGCCGAACATAATAAACGTACGGCCTCAGTGACAAAGGTCTCAGACCTTTATGCTCAAGACGGGACGACTCATTTACTTTATAGAGGCGCCCGGCCCTACACTACAGAGGTCTCTCGCCCCAAAAAGTTTTTCGGTGTACGTGCTTTATAAATTCGCACGTGTGTGCCAACGATTTTGGGTAATGCTTTAAACATTTGACTCGCGTAGTCTGCTTTCCGTCTTGCCCGTAGTTAGATGCTCCCTTCTGTCGGCTATATGCGCCACAAATATACATATAAGTAATATGGCCAATCTGCCATGTTACACTGTGTTATATACTACAATTTCGAAGGACTGCAATCGAAGATGTTTGATGTTGATGGTCAACGCTCTGAACAAAAGAAATAGATTCAATGCTTTGAAGATGTCACTGCTATTATATTTTGCATCGCTTTAAGTAAATATGATTTAGTTCTTGCTGAAGATGAAGAAATGAATCATATGATTGAATCAATAAAATTATTTGATTCCAATGGTTCGTAAATATATTAATTATTCTATTTCTTAGTACAAAAGATTTACTTAAAGAAAAAATTAGTAAAATTCTACTAACAATTTACTTTTTTAAATACAAAGTGCAAAATACTTTAAAAAAAAATGTAATAAACTTTAATTTTTGCATAGAATAATTTTTCTTCAATTTGCTATTTATAATTCAATGGGTTTTAAGTGACTTGAAAACAATTTATTCTTTTCATAAATTGATCACAATTATATATAATAAGTATTAATTATATTGATTCAAATTCAGTGATCAACAAGAATTTGATGCAAGTAGATGAAATGGTGAATTAAGTAAGACATGGAACTATCATGCATCCACGTTTTAAGCATCCTGCACTATTAGGGCTCCACTCCTTTACGAACATCAAGCTTCTATTTATATAATTTTGGAGAAAAGAATTCTTTAAGAATTCACGAATGTCCGCTCTGAAGTTAATAAAATATATTAATAAAGTATTCATAAAATATTCACAAAGTATTCTTCCACAAAATTTAAGTAAAAAATAACTCTTCAACGTATCTTTATAAATATTTTAAAAAGGTTAAGAAAGTATTCATAAAGAATTCTTTTTTGAAAAAGTAATCATAATCCAAAGTATTCATAAAGTAGTCAAAAAGTTTACTTTTGAAACACTGATTTCCTAGTAACTTAGTCACTTTCAAAAATCGAAAGATGTAATGGATATTTTATCGCTTTTCAGATTGTTTTAAAATCATTTTTAATTTTGATTTTCATGAAATTCAAAATTGAAAACTTGAAATTCCTGATAATTTTATAAATTGTAAAAATTCAATTTAATTAATCATTCAATAATTTAAAAATTTTTTATCTATTTTAAACGAAAAGATTTAATTTTAAACAAATATCTAAATCTAAACATTCTTCAATTTAAATTAAATCAACCATGACTTCACAAAAAATTTCTTTTATTAAATTAAGGTATCTCTTGAATATTTAATAAATTTTTACTTAAATTATTCAAATAAAAATGTAGTTTGGCTAATATTATTAACCATGAATAATTAATTAACAAATTTACTAACATTGCTTATGCTTATACCAATGAACATGTATAAGTTTCGAGAATTTATTAACAGATGAGTTGGTAGCCAAGTAGGCTAAGTCATGGGCAACAGTTTTTTTTATTTTGTTTGACATCCTCAAGAACCGTGGTTCGAATCTCGAACAAATAATTTTTTTTTTTTTTTTAAATTTAATAGCTTATTTTTAATCAATTATAACATTTTTTGTTTTTCATAATTATGTAAAATAGAAGGATTATTTATAATTTGATGATTAAAAAAAGTATTTTGAGAATGTGATTAAATCAAAAGAATTGTTTAAGAATACTTTGTGAATACTTTAAAAACTAAAGTGGTCGAACATTCGCGAATAAACAAAAGCAATCATTAAGAACTCTTTATTGATACTTCCGTTTACGAAAGTATACATAAAGAATTCTTTTTTAATTCTCTCTTTGACACCGTTTGCTTGTTGGGCATCTATAAAAAAATAATTGATAATTCTCAAAGTACAAAAAAATTTATTAAAAAAATTCAATTATAAACAATAAATAACTAATAATTCTTAAAATACAATAAAAAGATACAATAAAAAAAATTCGATTATAAAAACCACTAATAACTGTTAAAGTATAACATTAAATTCAAACAAAAAAATAATAAAATATAAAATAAAGCTAAACTATAAAAATTATAACTAAAAAATATTATTTAAAAAAAGAAAAAAAAAGTTTTAAAAAAATTGAATGAAAAAAATTCGATTATAAAAACAACTAATAATTGTTAAAATATAATATAGAAATTAAACAAAAATACAACAAAATATAAAACGAAGATAAACTATAAAAATTATGATTGAAAAATACTATCTAAACAAGAAAAAAAAAAGTTTTATCACGCGAAACTTGTAACTATGTCTTTTTCTTTCATAATATACATATATTGAGTCCACGTTATACGTTAACGCATATTATAACAGTTAATTCAGTGCTTACTATAAATGCTTATGATGATTAATTTATTCATTTGCACGGCAAAAATATACACTAAAAAAAAGCCGATGTCACACACTGCGAAGTCGATTGTTGTGAATGATTAAGACAACATTCGCAGCTATTAATAACGGAAAATCGCAATATAAGAGTGCGTAACAATATCGCAGCCAATCATTCCAACTTTCAGTATAAAAGATTACATTGATCGGAGCAGAGCGCTGCGACTGAGCTGCGTTGTGGCTCGCTACGGCTCTCCGTAGTCTATGGCACAGAAAGTTGAATCCAAGCCCAGAGGGGCTATTCAAGCAGTGATATGTATGTATCACGCTGTATGTATGCGCGCGCATACTTTTTATTCTCTTTCCCATACATATCGTCGCGATACATACATATGTATCGCTACTTGAATAGCCCCTCTGCGACTAAACTGCTTTGTCGCTCGCTACGGCTCTCCGTAGTCTACGGCACAGAAAGCTGAATCCGAACACAGCGATTTACTGCGTGGTCGCTCGCTTTGAATGCCGATCTCAAGCATTGCGACAACGCTTTGAACACGCTTGCTTGATTAATAAATGACATTGAAAAAATGATAATTTTTACTTCCTATTATATTTTTTTTAATGTTCATGTAATTATATGAATTCATAATTTTGAACTATTTTTAAAAAATTATAATTTATACGTACAGTTATTAATACTTTAGTATCTTTGATTATTTTTTTTTTATTTTTAGATTTATAAGGACATATTTAAAGTTAAATAGTTAAAAAACTATACTAATAAATCTATTAACAAATCTAAAAATAAAACAAATAAAAAATTGAGAAAGAAAATAACTTTTTTTAACAAACAATTTATGTGATTATGGATAATAACATTTATGAAGTTATTACTAAACATTAGATTACCTTAACGTTATGTTACCTTAACATTAGATTGTTCTAAATTTCATACGCAAGTTGTATTCACTTGCTGTGAAAGGGATAATATTTACAGATGATTTTTATGCTATTTTAAATTCTTAATTAATTTAGGTACATAATAAATAATTGATAAATATTTCCTAGTAAAAAATACTCAAAACCTGGTAGAACTAAGATTTATTGGTAATATCGTCACTACATATTTACACATGATATCTGATAAAAATGTATTTGTACCTTTTCTGCAAAACCAAGTGCGTTTGAAGAAAGAAAACCTTGTGATTGATTAAAAATAACTGTTTTAAATACTTTTCCGCAAATTCAGGTGTTTTTAGAAATTTTCTTCGTTATCGCTGAAATTTATTCGTTCATTTAGGCAGTTTTTGTGTATATTTAATAGTGATTTTTCACCTAACAGGTAAGTTAAAAAGTCTACATATTGTCATTTTAAAAAATTCAATTATATTGTACATGTTATTTTCAACAAAAATAGTTCTATTTAGTTTTTACAATAGTTTGATACTTTTTAATAGAAAATTTATTAAAACATTAATTTAACCAAAAAATTTGAGTAAATAAAAATATTCCATTACTTTGAATTTTTAACCGCAAGATTTTTTATTTTTATTTTGGAAACCAAATGAAAAGAACCTTCGAAAATTTGCTTTTTTCCATGCCATTTATGCAAAAACCATTCATATCATTTTTCGAAAATGTTTGATACTATAATGAAATTTTCAAGGTACCGTGCAATATAGCTTTCAAAAAAATAAATTTTGTTTCATAGTTTTAAAAAAGAATAATTTATTCGCAAACAGTTGTGTATTTTTTAATGTAATAGAATAGTCACTGTTAAAAAATTGTTTAAAAGTGATATTTAAAGTTTAAACTTTTAAAGATGTACCAATATATCTTTGGAATTTATTTAAAATTATTTTCGTTCATATATTATTTTATTCCATTTTATGAAATTTTAATCAAATAATACTCTTAGTTATAACATTAAATCCATAGAACTTGTAGATATATATATATATATACACACATACGAAAAATTTCACATCAATTTACACGGCTAAATAATAAAAATTAATAAGTCTGGGAATATGTTTCATTTGGTTTCCAAAATAAAAATAAAAAATCTTGCGGTTAAAAATTCAAAGTAATGGAATATTTTTATTTACTCAAATTTTTTGGTTAAATTAATGTTTTAATAAATTTTCTATTAAAAAGTATCAAACTATTGTAAAAACTAAATAGAACTATTTTTGTTGAAAATAACATGTACAATATAATTGAATTTTTTAAAATGACAATATGTAGACTTTTTAACTTACCTGTTAGGTGAAAAATCACTATTGAATATACACAAAAACTGCCTAAGTTGATTTGGTATTTAATGACTCGACTTAACGGGATGTCGTAGTTGTTGGAATCGAGTTTTGCTTTTTTTATCTTACTGATATCTTTTTAAATTCACTATTTGGACAAATATAATGACTTGTCCGCGCTAAAACTATATTAATACAATAATTTTTGTTAAATTAAAAATTCAATTTAGCTTCATATTTTTTTATGAACTTTAAATGAAAATTAGATATCAAGCTCGATGAACCTAACCTCAAAATAGTATATATCGAAAGTTTGTTTATAACTTTTTACGTATATTATTTTGATGAATTTCTTGACTTGTCCGCGCTAAGGATTAATCTTACGAATTTTCTTACTGAAGTGAAAGAATTTGATTTGACGCACTGTTTACTCATGAACTTTGAATAAAAATATTATTAGGAGGAGCAGAACTACGATATCCTCTTAATATTTTTTTATAAAGAACGAATAAATTTCAGCAATAACAAAGAAAATTTCTAAAAACACCTGAATTTGCGGAAAAGTATTTAAAACAGTTATTTTTAATCAATCATAAGATTTTCTTTCTTCGAACGCACTTTGTTTTGAAGAAAACGTACAAATACATTTTTATCAGATATCATGTGTAAATATGTAGTGACGATATTACCAATAAATCTTAGTTCTACCAGGTTTTGAGTATTTTTTACTAGGAAATATTTATCAATTATTTATTATGTACCTAAATTAATTAAGAATTTAAAATAGCATAAAAATCATCTGTAAATATTATCCCTTTCACAGCAAGTGAATACAACTTGCGTATGAAATTTAGAACAATATAATTAAGGTAATCTAATGTTTAGTAATAACTTCATAAATGTTATTATCCATAATCACATAAATTGTTTGTTAAAAAAAGTTATTTTCTTTCTCAATTTTTTATTTGTTTTATTTTTAGATTTGTTAATAGATTTATTAGTATAGTTTTTTAACTATTTAACTTTAAATATGTCCTTATAAATCTAAAAATGAAAAAAAAAATAATCAAAGATACTAAAGCATTAAGGCGACTACGGAAGTTCGGTTGGATTTCATTTTGTAGTTTACAAATTACTCTTTCAGTTTCTAAAATTTTTTGGATTTTTTAATTTTCCACAATTTATTATAATCCGTAGAATGGTGGAAAATTAAAAAATCTGAAAAATTCTACATATTGAAAGAGTAATTTGTAAACTCAAAAATAAAACCTAACCTAAAATCCGAAGTCGCCTTAACGGCATGTCGGAGCTGCAGCAATCGAGTTTTGCTTTTTTTATTTTATCGATATCTTTTTAAATTCTTAAATTAAACAAATGTAATGACTTGTCCGCACTAAAGTTATATTAGTACAATAATTTTTGTTAAAATAAAAAATCATTTGGACTTGTTATTTTTTTATGAGCTTGGATTGGAAATGAGATATCAAACTCGACAAACCTAACCTTAAAATACGATATATTGAAAGTTTTTATTATAACTTTGTATGTATAATATTTTGGTGGTTTTCTTGAGTTGTCCGCACTAGAGTTTAATCTTACAAATTTTTTCTTTATGGCAAAAAAACTCAATTAAACGCATCGTTTATTCATAAGTTAAGATTGGAAATATTATTAGAAGGCGGACAGCTTCGTCATGCTCTTAATAACTGTACTTATAAATTATAAATTTTTAAAAATAGTTCAACATTATGAATTCACATAATTACATGAACATTAAAAAAAAATATAATAGGAAGTAAAAATTATCATTTTTTCAATGTTATTTATTAATCAAGCAAGCGTGTTCAAAGCGTTGTCGGAATGCTTGAGATCGGCATTCAAAGCGAGCGACCGCGCAATAAATCGCTGTGTTCGGATTCAGCTGTCTGTGCCGTAGACTACGGAGAGCCGTAGCGAGCGACAAAGCAGTTTAGTCGCTGGGCTTGGATTCAACTTTCTGTGCCATAGACTACGGAGAACCGTAGCGAGCCACAACGCAGCTCAGTCGCAGCGCTCTGCTCCGATCAATGTAATCTTTTATACAGAAAGTTGGAATGATTGGCTGCGATATTGTTACGCACTCTTATATTGCGATTTTCCGTTATTAATAGCTGCGAATGTTGTCTTAATCATTCACAACAATCGACTTCGCAGCGTGTGACATCGGCTTTTTTTTTAGTGTATATTTTTACCGTGCAAATGAATAAATTAATCATCATAAGCATTTATGGTAAGCACTGAATTAACTGTTATAATATGCGTTAACGTATAACGTGGACTCAATATATGTATATTATGAAAGAAAAGGAGAGAGCGAGAAAAAGACATAGTTACAAGTTTCGCGTGATAAAACTTTTTTTTTTCTTGTTTAGATAGTATTTTTCAATCATAATTTTTATAGTTTATCTTCGTTTTATATTTTGTTGTATTTTTGTTTGATTTCTATATTATATTTTAACAATTATTAGTTGTTTTTATAATCGAATTTTTTTCATTCAATTTTTTTAAAACTTTTTTTTTCTTTTTTTAAATAATATTCTTTAGTTATAATTTTTATAGTTTAGCTTTATTTTATATTTTATTATTTTTTGTTTAAATTTAATGTTATATTTTAACAATTATTAGTGGTTTTTATAATCGAATTTTTTTTATTGTATCTTTTTATTGTATTTTAAGAATTATTAGTTATTTATTGTTTATAATTGAATTTTTTTAATAAATTTTTTTGTACTTTAAGAATTATCAATTATTTTTTTATAGATGCCCAACAAGCAAACGGTGTGAAAGAGAGAATTAAAAAAGAATTCTTTATGTATACTTTCGTAAACGGAAGTATCAATAAAGAGTTCTTAATGATTGCTTTGTTTATTCGCGAATGTTCGACCACTTTAGTTTTTAAAGTATAATCGCAATAAATAATTTAAAACGGCTACAGCAACAAAAAAATATAAAATATTATTATAAAGCGAAAAATGCTGAATTGAAATTTATTGCATTTGATAGTCTCTACTCCTCGTAGAAGCTACTCTGCAGTTGTTGATACGGAAAGGATAGGTGGATGGTAGGTGCTTGAAATAAAGACAAGATTTCCTTTAATATATAATACGTGTATTCACCTGGAGATGACGAAGCAAGGTACTTATCTATCCTGAAGTCAAGAACGCTCTAACGACTTCCTTCGCTCTCGTGTAACACATAGCTTACACTCGCAATCGCTTACTTGCGCACCGCAGGCTGCGCGTGACATTTACATGTCTATACACCAATACACACATACTCTCTATACCTGTGTACCCACAGTACTCCCCCCTAAATAACCATCCATGGTTATTTACATGAAAAGGAATTAATTTTTATTTTACATAAACAGTGGGTACTTTTTATTTTACATATGATCTCTTTTACATTTTTGTATATAATTACTCGCGCAATTACATTTGTTCTTATGCGCTTATTCTCACCCATACAATTCACACCTGCGGTCATTCCATACCTTCATTTCTACATGCATTTACGTGCTCATTTTTACTTTACAATTTATATGTGTTTATTCTCACACATGCACTCGTATGTTTATGTTATTTTACATTTTGTGTAATTACTCACGCAATTACTCTTTTAGATGCATTTATCTTATGCGATTACTCTCACTCGTGCAATTTTACATTGTATGCACTTATGCATTTATTCTCATACATGCTTATATTCAATGCACACCTAATCCAAATTATTACCTTTTTACACTTATAATCTAAATTATTTACATTTTTACACTTTTACTACATATTTACATTTTTATGCCTTTAAAGGCTTTTATATACAACGCTTAAAAGTCTATTCTCGTTGTAGGTTCTTGTGTCAATCTGTAGCCCGCTTCCTTTGGTGAGATCATGCATCTCATTGATTTTATATAATAGGCCTCTGGCCAATTCTTCTAGGAAAAACATCTTGGTTCGGCTGACGGTACTCTTTAGCGATATAAATATCAGAGGAGAGCCCAATCAGCTTCACCTATATATAACAAAAAAAAAACATTATTAATATAACGCATTACAATATTGCCTAAGATTAATCACATTTCTCTTTAAAGTGAGACACTGTTGTACAAAATCTAACTTTCTTATTACCCTTTTCATTATTTTTACAATTATTATTTTTTCTATACAATATTATACTATCCATTTTTCTACGCCTCAAAATGTTGGGTATAAACCTCTCTCTCTTTTACCATTACCCTTATCTTTTTCGCTACCTGTCGCTTCGTGCTCTACCCTGTTACCGGTTTCTATTTCTTTGTCGCTTGCTACGTTACCTGTTTCGTTACACGTATCCGTAATGTCTATTTGCTCGCTACTGAGCTCGTCGAATTCGCTATTACCTGCCTCGTTATGATTATATCCTGGTACCTCCTGTGTCGGGTTACCTTCGTCCAATGCTTCGCATTCTTCACCACTTGCGGGTGGAGCTTCTTCATGAATCTGAGCTTCTGTTACTATGACGTTTTCTTCATTCATTCTATTATTATCCTCGCTCAGTTCTACGTTGCTACTACTCGTTTGTGGCTCCATTTCATTAGCCAGAAAATAGGCTGGCTTCAACCTTTCTACATTTACCGTTACGTTTTTATCTCCTTTCCTTATGACGTAATTACGGCCATTTTCATGTCTAGAGATGACCTTATATGGCCCTGAATACGGTTGCACAAGAGGTGGTTTAACTGCTTTTATCTTTTCTAGCACATGAGTACAATTTGCTAAATCCTTGAATACAAATGTTTTTCCTGAGTTGTTATGTACTACAGGTACAGGTTTAACCTGCCTCATGTACTCTCTAAACTCTGCCAAGAATAGATCTTGCTCTCTAGCGTCTGTTTCTCTGAATTCGCACATGTCACCTGGTATGGTGAGTGTTGTTCCGTAAAGAAATTCAGCTGGACTGGCCTCCGTGTCTTTTCTTAAACGCGTTCTTAACCCCAATAGAACAGTCGAGAGGTTTCTAGTCCAATCTCGACCTTCCATATGGCACATCAATGCTGCCTTAAGATCACGGTGCCATCGCTCAACCATGCCGTTCGCGGCTGGATGGTATGCCGTAGTACGTATTCTCTTACATCCAATTAGCTGCAGTAGTGCCTGAAACATGCCGGACTCAAACTGTTTGCCTTGATCTGTAGTCATGATGACAGGTGCACCAAAACGAGACACCCACGTGTCATAAAAGCGCGTGCGACAGAAGGAGCCGATGCATCGTATACGGGCACCGCCTCCGGCCACCTAGTATACCTGTCTATCATGGTCACAAGATATCTGTAACCCTCGCTAGGTGGCAACGGACCGACTAAGTCGACATGCACGTGGGCGAACCGTCCATCAGGTTCGCTAAACTTCATAGGTAAAAACTTGTTTTCCCTAGTGACTTTCGATCGTTGGCACTCCATGCATGCTCTGCACCAAGATGTTATCTGCCTATTCATATTTGGCCATACGTACTGCTTCCTTATCATCTTACTAGTTGACCTAGCAGATGGGTGTGCTTTATTGTGAAAGAGTTCAAAGATGACTGCCCTCAGCGCCTCTGGTATATACGGCCTGAGGGAGTCTTGTGCTATTTCGCAATAAAATGGCGTGTTTTCTACACCATATTGCAGTTTTACCAGCTTGAGTTGATGCTGCGGATTACCTACTATGTCCCGCAGCTGTTGATCTTCCCTTTGTTGTCTAGCTATCTCATCTAGTGAGAATATTGTCGGAAATCGGAAGTCATCAACTCTCGATAATGCATCAGCCACCACATTATTCTCTCCTGGCAAATAGCAGATTTTCACGTTATATTCTGCAATATAGGTCAACTTCCTTGCTTGCAGTGCTGTGCAACTATCTAAGCTCTTACCTAACGCATACACCAATGGTTTATGGTCTGTGCATACCGTAAACTCTCTGCCTTCTAAGTAGTAACAAAAATATTTGATAGCCTCGTAAATAGCCATCAGTTCACGATCGTACGTGCCGTAATTCGATTGTGCGGGAGTAAATTTTTTCGAAAAGAAGGCCAGCGGCTTCCACTCGTCTCCTACTCTCTGTTCTAACGCTGCGCCCATCGCAAAATTCGACGCATCCGTAACTAACCTAATCTCCGCATTTTTAGCCGGAAATGCAAGATACGCAATATTCGCTAATTCTTCTTTTATCTTCTTGAATGCTTGTTCTGCTTCTTCGGTCCATTCCACGGGTCTTTTATCCTTTTTCTTAATATCTTTAATCATAGCTACTAAATGTCTCTGTACCTCCGCGGCTCTTGGTATGCTTTTTCTATAAAAGTTTACCATTCCCAGGAATCGACGCATCTCGTCTTTTGTCTGGGGTTTCTTAAAGGCTTGTATCGCCTCGACCTTAGATGGGTCTGGTTTGAATCCATTTCCGTCGATGAGATGGCCCAAGAAAATAAGTTTATCGACTCCAAACTGACATTTATCTATGTTCAATTTGAGGTGGAACTTCTCTAACCTCTCTAGGACGACTCTAAGATGTTCTTGGTGCTCCTCGTCTGATGAAGATGCAACCAAGATATCATCAACGAATGCGAACACAAAATCCAGGTCGCCCACGGCCTGGTTTATGTATCGCTGAAATGTCTGCGCAGCATTTCGAAATCCGAACGTCATCACTAGGAACTCATAAAGTCCGAATGGAGTCGTCACCGCTGTCTTTGGTACGTCCTCTGGGAATATAGGAATTTGCAGGAATGCCTTTTCTAAGTCGAGTGCGGAAAAAATAGTTTTCTTTTCTAAATTATATGCGAAATCCTGAAGATTGGGAATTGGGTACTTATCTGGCACCGTGACTGTGTTCAACTTTCTATAGTCGCCACAGATTCTCCACTCACCATTTTTCTTGGGGACCATATGGATAGGTGTAGCCCAAGGGCTTTTTGAAGGTTGGCAAATGCCTTCCTTACACCATCTCTTAAACTCCTGCTTTGCCGCCTGCAGCTTATCAGGTGCCAATCTGCGCGGTTTTTGCGCTACTGGCGGTCCCACTGTGGTGATGTGGTGGTACACATCTATCTTTCTTTTAATTTTTGGCTTTTCAAGCCCAAGTACCAATGGAAATTCTTTTATAATGTGTGCGTACCTATTCCTCGGGTCTATTAATGACACTTGCACATACGTCACTTTCTTTGCCGTGCCTGTGACTGACTCACCCGTTTTTGCATCCACTAGCTCCCGTCGGGTCAGATCTGGGAGTAAATGGTAGTGCTGAATGACGTCGCCACCTAGTATCGCATATGGTACGTCTGCTACAATGAACGTCCATTTGATCTTATTCTTAAACCCGAAGTCTAATTCCCTGTATATCACGCCATACGTGTTTATTTGCGTATTATTCGCTGCGTATAATTTAACGCGCGCCGCTTTCTTTTACTATTCTTTCCTTTCGGAACTAACGATACTTCCGCACCCGTATCTACCAAAAAGGTTTCGTTCACTACTTTATCTATTACGTGGAGGCGTATTCCTTCCGTGTCCGACGAGGTTGCCCCCTCTACCCGCCGGCTCGAGAGTTTAAATGCTCTCTATCTCTATTATTCCTTCGCGTTTGATTCTTTTCTTTTCCAACGCTATTACTTCTTGCTACCCCGCGGTTGGGTGATTTAGACTGTTGACTTTTCCTATCATTAGTAGGTGGAACGGACTCCTGCCTTTTCTCGTAGTTAATCCAATCGCAGGGCTCTAAACATTTATACGCGCTCTTTCCATATTTCGTATGGTATACACAATAACGTTTCCTGTTATTCCGACTGTTGGTTCGCGAGCGTCCTCCGCCCCTAAACTCGTTTCCTACTTTACCGAGCGTCTTCTTGATAACTGCTTCAATATGAGCTTTAATATCTACATTATCGGCATACGGTCTATCATTTTCCTCTTTACCATGGTTTATTACACTAACCACTTTACCGACCTCTTCGCATTTATTCTTGTATATTTCATCTGCGTTTTTTACGATAATTTCTTCGTTTCTTAAATTTATTTCTCCCACTATGTGCGATTTAATGCTGGGTGGAAGATTATATTTCCATACCCTTAAGACAACCTCGCGTTCTATTATACCGTCCGACACATCGAGCAATTCTCTTAAATACTCCGATGGCTTTTCCCCGTGCGCTCGACATTTCCTAAATAATTTATTAAACCTCTCTTCTTGTGACTGTCCGTAAGTCTCCATGAGGTATTTCTTCAACTCGTTATATCTATTTCCCGGCTTTAATGTTTTTACTAAATTCGATGTTTCGCGAATTACGTCGCTATCTAGATTGTTTATAAGTAATACGAACGCTACGCTCTCGTCCGTAACATTTTGCATTTTAGCCTGGGCTTCAAATAAGTCGAACCACGTTTCCGGATTATGTTTCCAGAAGGAAAAATTAATTTGACGATTCTGCATGAAGTTACCGGGTACTACCATGTTCGCGCGTTGTTCACCTAACCTAAAATTATTTTTCGCGTCACCAACATTCTCTTTATTTGCGTGCGTCGGTATTTGCCCATTGTTATGCACATCGCGTGCTTCTAAATTTTCTCCCGGTTTATTTCGGTCTAACTCGAGCGTTTCTATTCTTTTTATTAAAATTCCCATATTCGTTTCATAATCTTTTCTCATTTCTACTAATTGTTTTTTATAATATTCTTCTACTCTCCTCGTACCGCTCATTCCTAGTATACTACTACCGTTCCATATTTCTTGATCCGCGAGAGCCCTATTATTATCTACCTGGTTCCTAAACGTATCTCGTTCCCTATTATTAGGCGTGCTATTACATACACCGGCCATAGCGTCGTCAATTCCGCCATTAAACGCGTTCCCGGTAGTCATTTTGTGATTCGAGGTTATATATACAATATAAAGCTATCTTCGCTATAAAATTTTTTTTTTTCCGACCTTGATCGATCTGACTAGACTCAATAAATACACACGCAATAAATAAATAATTAAAATAAATAAATAAATAAATTATATGAACGATAAATGTTCACTATACTACATATAAATACACAAATAAATAAATAAATAAGACGTTAAAATAAATAAATAAATAAATAAATTACACGCACGATAAATATTCACAATAATACAAACGCTTTAATAAATAAATAAATAAATAAATAATAGACGCTACATAACCGTTAAAATAAATACTCACGAAACACACGTTTAAACACGTACATAAACATTTGCTTATACTGTCGATCAAGGTTGATTGCAATAGGTGTAGAAGGCCTACGCAAAATGCTACATCAATAAAATCACAGAGGACTGTTTACAATCTTATATATATTCGTTAGCTCGTCCCGCGTGCGCGGCAACACAATTCTTATTATTTTTTCTCGCGTCTTACCGGCATGCGTGACCTCCGCACGGCCCCTTGAGAACACCTAAGAGCTACACAAATGTAAGGGTTAGAGTGTATCTCTCAAGGTCGTACATCGGCCCCAACATACCAGCAATTATATTTTGTTCGTTATATTAAAATTTTACACGCGCACACGCGACTTGCCGCGAATCACCTCTATCTAACCTCGAAATAACCTCAAAATACCCGTCGCGTCTCGGCTTTTATACTCGTTTCTAACTAACCGCTTTTATTTCCACGCACAACCGAATCACTTTTTTTTCTTTTTTTGCACTATATTTTTTTCGTTACTAACATAATTATTTTTCATGTACTTATATGCACAGATTTCCTACTTCTTCGTGTGTAACTTCCCCCCTTTTTATGAAGGAAGAGAGAGAGAGAGGTTTCCTACACTCCCCCCAGTCTGCACGCTCTCTATTTAAAAGACAAAGAAAAAGAAAAAATTTATACAAGGCATATGACCGCCAGTAACCGATGCAGCCACGACTCGTGGACAAATAGACGAACAAATTCGATGGTTTGCACCACGTGCCGAGTCTACAACGGCACCAACCGTCCCCTTAAGAACATTAAAACGTCCACAAAATTTCTCACTATATTCTCTATTTAACGTGCAGCTGGAGAAAGCCAGTCTCTCACTTACTGTGCTTTCTTACTATACTAGTACATGCATGTATATATATATATATGTATCTTACGAGCGAACAATTACTTTGTATATAGAGAAAAATTCACTGCTATAATTTTTTAAGATAATTATTCATTAGTTATACTTTAATACATATCATAAAATCTTTAAGATAATTATTCATTAGTTATACTTTAATATATATCACAAAATTTTTACTTTTCTTTTTTTTTCAAGATAAGTACTACAGCGCGCTCGCGAAATTATAACTCTAACCTTTAAAATGTATTTCCGGCGAGACGATGGCAACCTTTGCTTGGACCCTTGCTGGCCGACGGCTTTTGCTCAGGCGTCCTGCTAGCTGCTGCGCTGTCTTGTCTCCCCTAACGGTTGTCGGGGTCACCAATGATAGTCTCTACTCCTCGTAGAAGCTACTCTGCAGTTGTTGATACGGAAAGGATAGGTGGATGGTAGGTGCTTGAAATAAAGACAAGATTTCCTTTAATATATAATACGTGTATTCACCTGGAGATGACGAAGCAAGGTACTTATCTATCCTGAAGTCAAGAACGCTCTAACGACTTCCTTCGCTCTCGTGTAACACATAGCTTACACTCGCAATCGCTTACTTGCGCACCGCAGGCTGCGCGTGACATTTACATGTCTATACACCAATACACACATACTCTCTATACCTGTGTACCCACACATTCAAATAACAGCCTCATCGACTGTTAGATGGCATTTCCCGCTTTATGACAATATTTTAAATTTTTTTGTCACCGAAACTGTTTTAAATTATTCTTTATATACATGGTTAGAGGAAATGACTATATTTTTGCCGTGCAAATGAATAAATAAATCATTATAAGCATTTATTGTAAGCATTGAACTAAGTCACTGATTTGGTTCCGACCGTCTCTTAAGGAAAGCGAGCAGTTCATTCAGTTCAATTCCAAGAATCAGCGACGTCGAGAACGTTTTTCTGCGAACTTTTATTAAAATAATACATTAATATGCACATTTTTCTTTTGCGGCCTAGGACAAGAATACACTATTTTGTGCTCCGTGTAGAGGACACAAAAATTTATTTTGCGGCCTGAGGAAAAAAAAATTTTACTTTTTAAATAATTTAATCTATTTTAAGTAATTTCAAAAAAATTTATTTTTTTTATAAATTAATCATAATTTTATGTAATAAATTTTAATTATATTGATTTAAATGTAGTGATTGACAAGAAGTAAACGAAAGTGGTTGGAATAATGGATTTAAAAAATCAAGGTATCTCCTTGTCTCATGCAGTATCAAGCTACTCATCCTCGTCTCATACAGTATCAGGGCTCTACATTATTTTCAAATATCAAGGTTTTATTTCTATAAATTGGGGATATACTACAATGAAGAACTCTAGCATCATCTTTAATTTTAAGGATGTTCAATGGTGTCATGCGGGGAGGTGAAGAGTCAGAGGGGTACCCTATGCTTTAACATACACTGCAAATTTATGTGTGTTAATTCACACACTGATAGTGAGTACTTTTACACGTTTTAGTGTGTAAATTCTATTATGTGTATGAAAAAAACGCACTTATGTGCGTAAAAGTATCGGTATACAGATTTTATGTGTAATTTTACACACATGATCAGTTTAGTGTGAAAATGTACACACATAAATGCGTAAATCTACACATCTATGTGTTTAAAATTTATATAAATTTAAAATTATATTTGTACATTAATACATTTACTGTGATTCATTTTTATTTTACATTAGTAAAGTAGATAAATTTTCAGGTTATTACAGTACAACATTAATAATTTTTAATCAAAGTTTTTCTAAAAATATATATTTTTAAATATTAAATTGTATTAGAACTACAATATTCATTATTTCAAATTTTATTATTTTATTATTTAATAAGAAGTTTAATTAACATTTTTCATATGAAAAAAAATAATTTTATTGAATCGAATGCATCTATGAAATTATTAATATAAAATTCAGTAATCAATATTAACCTTATCAAATAAATTATTTAATAATAAATTTTTCATATACGTTTATTTTTTTGTAAAAAAATAATTATTTATTCGATGAAAAATTAAATTTTTAATAAATAAGGAATTAGATATTCTTTTGATAAAAAATTATTTTAATCATATAAGAAAAATTATTCTACTGATCTTTATTTTTTTTTAATTAATATTAATTACTCATGATTATTATTATTTATTTCATTTAAATTTAGAAGTGTTTAAAAATAATGAAATTTTTATATTAATACACCATAAATATAAGAAATTATCATGATTCAACAAGCGTTCCGTAGCGTAATAGGTAGCGTCGATGCCTCGCATCCCGTAGGTCGTGAGTTCGCGCCCGAGTCAGGTCGAAAATTTTTTAAGCGTTTTTTTAGGCGATATAATTTCAATAGGTTAATTCTTGAATTAATTGCGCATTAAAATTAAAAAATTCCAACACAAAAAATTGCAACGCCCATGAAATTAACGGCAGGCCGGAGTAGATCCTGATACCGACCGAGTAACAATTGAGTTGTTTGTTATTTACTCAAGTATTAATCGGTGTATCTTCAAATTAAAGGTTAAGCGCAATAGATATTATTATTATGAACATCTATGCACAAGAAAAAAAAATTCTACCGCTTTGTTTTTGAGAAAAGTAAGGAACACCAAAGTAAAAGTTTATGTTTATAATATTTTTGCGTTCCTTACTTTTCTCAAAAACAAATCGGTAGATTTTTTTCTTCTTGTGCATAAATATTTGTAATAATAATATCTATTGCGCTTAACCTTCAATTTGCAGATACACCGATTAATACTTGAGTAAATAACAAAAATTTCAATTAGACAAGGACAGCGAATCCGGCCTGCTCTTAATTTTTAATTTTTAATGTATTTCAATCTATTACACGTTTTATACGTTTGAATTTACACGTTTACGTGTGTTAAATTAAACATCTAAAATGAGTTATAGATTTAACACACAAAAAAGTGTGTAAAAATGGCGACAGCCGAATTACACACGTAAGTGTGTTAAAATAACACACTAAATTTGCAGTGTAGGAAAGAAGGATCGCTGCCAACTTAAAGTAATGAAATATTTTTCAACAAAAAGTTCTTTGAATGGCACTTAGAGATGAAATATATTATTCAAATTATATTTAAACGTTTTTATTTAATAAATAAAACATTTTAAAATGTTATTTAATTTATTATAAATTAATTTAAGTTCGGTAATATGTTGAATGAAATTTGACAACGCAGCGCTTCTATTTCTAGGTTAAATTTAGCAGAAAAATATTTTCTTTCAATACAAAACTTATGTTATATATACGCAACGTTTCCAAATCTCTTACGTAGCAGTAGCGGGTTTTCAAAAATTAACTCTTACTTTAACTTTAACTTTGGAAATCTCTGTCAATTTTCCTGAAAGGTATATAAAAAACTATATGAAATGAATCCTTAGATAATATACTTTCATAATATCTAAATTTTAATTTGATCTGTTAACTTTTGTGACAGAAATTCATATAAAACACAATCGATTCTCAGATCGCCCATAAGAGCCCATGTTATTTTTCGTATTTTTAACATTAAATTTCTCGAAAAAGCATGCGGAATGAAATATGGAAAAAAATTGAGGTACTTTAATTTAATATAATAAATCATATTTCAAAATTTCAAAGCATTCTGTTAACTTTTACGTAACCATTGAACATGTGTTCAATAAAATAAAAGGATATCCTTAAGCTTCTAGAACATTTTCTCAATAACATGGTAATCTATCACTATATAATTTGAGTATATTTATTTTACATCAGAAGTTTAGTGACTTTTTTGTTTTTCTTTTCTTATTTAACATATTATCTACATTTTACAGATTGTCTTGAAATTTACGCTACTGAAGACAGTATATACATATATCAAAAATCTGAAGATTAAATGAAAGGATATTAAGAATATCTGGACTTGCTACACTGTTAAAAAAAATTGAATTTTGCTTCCAGTACATTTATGAAATTTATATTTTTACTTTAAATTTCATGCAAATATACTGTAACGGCAATTTACTACACGTTGCAAAAAAAGAATTAGCTTTGAATTTAATGTAACTTTAGCTAAGTCCTTGAATTTTACTATATGAAGAGTTGCTGAAGTTTGTAAGAATTTCACTAAATATTATACAGCGAACTCCGATTGTGCTAGCTAATCAATCCTATTGATAAACGACAAAATCATATCTGATATACTCGTCGCTTGCTGTACGCACGGCGTCTCTCTCTCTCTCTCTCTCTTACCTGATCGAGAGACGCGTGGCCGGTAGCGCAGTTTTCCTTCGTGAAGCAGGTTCCAAAATACGTTATATTAAAATATATGATATTACGTAATTAAATAATTTATAACTGCTCACAAGGACCGCGGAGGCGTCGGAGTAAGCAACGGGAAATATATATTTTATGTTATATATAGTCAGGCAATATAATTAATATGAAGCACGATTTAATAGAAAAACGGAATCAATTTATTATAAGAAAAATATAAATACAAAGATAAAACGTAAACTCAATGAGAATGAAATTGAATAATATATAAAAAGTAATGTACGCGTCTATTGAGAGAGTGAGCAAAGGGAGGGCGCGTCGCGAACTAAATGATCCTCGCTTATGACGCTGATCGGTTATATAACCGATGATACAATATACCTGAACAAGTATCTCTCGAGGAAGAGATACTTGGATATCGCACAGTATAATTATACTTACAATAACGCACTGGCCAGCTTACACTAATTACCTACGTGCACGTAGACGCCGCTCGCCCGTTATCGAAGCTTCTCCCCTGTACGTAACCAATACGTAAATGCTCTGGAGTAGATCGGTGGAACACGTCTCTTCCCGATCCTTGAATTCCGCTGAGCTCTGCCAACGTGGTTGCCTGGACGTAGATCGGTGGAATCTTATGCACGTCGATCAACGTATTTGTTGGCACTTAATGGCTGACCGCTAAGACGCGCGAAAAGCGGTCAAGCAAAACTCTACAGAAAGAATTTCTGAGAGTTGCAACTAGCCAATATAATATAATACGCAAGTCGGTATAAACTCACGACTTTTAATTAAGACAATGTCTCGCTCTATCAATTGCGAACTTAGTCTACCGTATTATATGTCCACGTGGCGAAATTCTCTAAATGAGCACAGCGCGGCTTAGGTTTCGTGCTAACGCAACGGTAGCCGGAAACTCTCTGAAGCGCCTCGCGGCCGGCTCGCTTCTCGCTCGCGTGCCGGTCGTCAAGATACGCACTTCTTTACTCGTCTTAGACGAGATATATGACCGAGCGTTTATTCTATTTTAATACCTAAGCGCGCAAGATTCAAACACGGTAGAATACCGTTACACCCCTCCGCCAGACGCAGCATAACCGCGTTCTGCTGCTCTGCCTATCGCGCGGTAGGTATGCAATCATTGTCTTAAGCAATGTTAATATTTACGATTTTCTACCATTAAATAATTTTCGTTGAACACGCCTTTTTTCCGGTGAACAAACTACTATATTTTCAATACGCCTTGCATTGGTAAAACCTTTAGGTCTACTACGTTTACGCCTGATCAGTTCGAACTCAGCTTGACGCATATGCTCTACAGTTCGCGTTACGACGACAACTCTTTTACGCGGATGACCTCGCTTCCTATTCGGTTTCTCGATATGGGGAGAATCACCGCTCGCAGGCGGTCGCACGCAATCTGAGCCCGATCCTCCGTTGGCACACGGAGTCGCATAGATCGCAAGAGACGGGTCGCTCATCGTCTCATTCGCACGCATTGATTCCAACGGTGGTTGAGGTTGCGGATCATCTTCTTGCCTTGCAACATATGCTTTAACCTGCTCTCCATGAATCGTACTATACGGATTACCATCCTTGTCTAACAACCCATGTATATTTAATTCCGATTCAGCTGTAACGACATATGTACCAACAAATTTTGGTGCAAGTTTACTTGCTATGTCTTGAACAGCGGGAGAGAGCATTTTATTTCTCTTGCCTATGAAATAATCTATATTATGAGTTGCTTTTGCTCTACCTGCAACCAAACTTTTTACACAAGCCGGATCAGTTGCTGAAGTATCAGCTAAACCAACTGTTTCTAATTTTCCAATGTACAGTTGTTCAAGAGCAGCAACTTCTAAATTTACCTTTATATTAGTACCTTTAAAAGAAAGTTTATTTTCACAAGAATCGAAAATAGCTCTAAATGCTCGTACGAAGTTGCCTCCTAGATAGCATTCTTCATTTAAGCTAGGCATGATCGCACAGCGAATCCTTTTGGTGATTCCGCCTACAGTGAAAGGAAGGTCAACATAACCTACTGGTGAGCATGATCTACCATCTGCTACTTTAACCAATCTACCTGTAGCTGGTATTAAAGGTACATTACAGGCTACTGCTAGCTGTAATCCTAGCGAATTCATGACCGTGTGTGATGCACCTGGGTCATACAGAGCCCTTATTCGGTAATCTCCGATCACTACCGGGAGCCACCATCGAGCTTCATCATTGATTATTGGCTGATTTGTCTCTGCCTGCTCACTGGTCTCAACTTGACCAGTGTGAGACTCAACTTGTGTTTCTACTGAGTCTTCAGATAGATTTTTATCGAACACCTTTCTATTAGAGGGTTCTGAGGTCCCATAAGCCTCACTGGGAACGGTAGGTACCTCACCTACTCGTTCCCTGGTCCTTTTTCCCGCACAGGTAGGGCAGGACCAGATAGTATATCCAGGTAATCCACACCGATAACATTCACGGTTACGTTTTGGATTTTTCGAACTTTTCTGGTTTTCTTGACCTGGTTTTGTTTGATTTGTATCTCTTAAAGAACTTTCCTTTTGTTGTTGACTCTGTTGTTCCGAATTGCTGTCATCTTGCGAAAGTTTCCGAGGCTGCTTCTTAAAATTCCTTTGACGTTTAGCAGACTTCCTTCGAGGCAATTTAAGCGGTGCAGGTCCTTGTACGTTGTTCTCGCTAAACCTCTGCTGCTTTACAAACGCCTTTTTGAGTTCACGTATTTCTTGAAATAATTGGATTAACACTTCCCTTAAATTTAACTGTCCATTATCAGCCTGTTCTTCCTGTACCGCTGCTAATTGTATTTCATTATCTTTGGCCTTATTCGTTGGCCTATAAGCTACGTCAGGTAACAATGACTGTTCGGGCGGAGGAGGTGGTCTATAGACTCTCTCCACCTCGAGTATCAATTCAGCTTCTACAGTTTTTTCTAATAAAGATTCAATATCCGTAACTTCATCTCTTCTGACCATACGTTGAATTTCTGATAAGAGGTTACGGTGCAATAAATCAAGCTGTTGACTACTGTCAGGTAACGGAACTTGTTTTAAAATTATAGATTGTAAGCATATAATATAATCTCGTACCGGCTCATCTTTGCCTTGTGTACGTGCATTAGCTTCTGCTAACAATCTTTGTTGGAAACGTCTGCTATATCCATACCATCGCAATGCAGCTTTTTTAAATTGAGCCCAGGTTTGCCACGACTGCCTGTTATTTCGACACCAGGTCGCAGCAACCCCTGTGAGCAGTTCAGAGAGAGAGGTTAATAAATCGCTCTCACTGAGTTTAGCCAGTTTTCGACACTCCTCAACTCTAGTTAGAAAGAGGTCTATACTTTGGCCTCGCTCGCCAGAAAATGTAACATTCCAGCGGCGCACTATGTGACCTACGTCTGTATTTTTATTTGCACTCGTTGATCGGTCACTATGCCTGGTCAGATTAGCGTTATCCGTCGCACTGTTTGCAGTGTGAGGGGTCCCCCCCCCCTCGACTGTACGTGCTCCTGCCGTACCAGTTGGCAAATTATCACGGTTTCTATAATTTTGCTGATCTGTACCTGCATTGTTGTTCGCTTGGCAATTTAATGGGCTACTACTGTTATCGTAATGTATACTAAATGTATCACGAAAAGCCACGTGCTGTTCGTTACTTTTATTTGTTTGGTGGTTGTCTTGTCTAGATGTTTCTCTATCTACGGCCTGATCGAACAGATGTGTGCTTGAGCATCTTGGTGTCGAAAGTACTTCGACTTTTTGTGATAAAGAATTCATTGTAGTTGACATTCCTTCCATCCAAGAAGACACCTCTGTCATCTGGTTGTGCATGACGGTAAGATAATTTATCAGTTCTCTTGGTACGTTAGAGACATCTAGTGCTATTTCACTTCTTTGTTGCACGTTGGGATTCTCAAGTACCACCTGATCGTTACGCATTTCGTTTTGCGTAATATTGCTTAACGTAGCATTTAAATTTTTCACCACCGTTTCATCATTATGCAATATGGTGAGTGGATGTTCTTCGTTTAAATCCACGTTATTATCATGGATCGTAGATCTTGTCTTTTTAAAAGTAGTTCTTTCGATGAACTCTTTCCTGATCGAAAGGCGGCGTTGTCGCGTCACCATTTCGCTTTCTTCAGGGTTAGACTGTTCGAAGTCCACTGCCGTATAATTGCCTAACAGCCATTGCACTAATCGGTGTGACTGTTCGTAAGGTAACCCTTCTTGCTTCAATTCTAATGTTTGAAGCGAATCTATTAGGTCATCTTCTGACAAGCCTGTTGCCCATTTATAGACCTTTATAGCGGCAGCTTTGTGATTTCCGTCGATCATTTTCTGTTGTGTTGCCATCTTGATAAATATCTTCTTTCTTGAGATATTTTCTATTTCCTATTAATCGCAAGCGGTTTTACTAACGCTCGCTGTGTGTGTGTATGTGTACGCACGTTTATTTTATAAAGAAAATTAAATTACTGATCGTTTGTATATGGTTATAATAGAACCATATACACACGTAGCTGTGTGTGTGTATGTGTACGCACGTTTATTTTATAAAGAAAATTAAATTGCTGATCGTTTGTATATGGTTATAATAGAACCATATACACACGTAGCAGTTGAAATTGACTAAATATGTATATATTTTGAAAATTAATTGTTTTGATTTTTGGATTTATTCTAGAATTTCTAATAATTATAGTAAAGCTAATCGAAAATATTAGACTATAATAAACTATTCAATAATATTTTACAATTTTAAATTTAAAATACTAAGTATTAACATATATAACTAAATCCAAAAATCTGTGCGTTCTTAAACTTTTGTTAAAAATGCACACCTAACTGTGTAGGGACAATTCATTTATTATACATGTGTATTTAACGTGTAGTGTAGAAATAAATTTTAATTCAAAGTCTTCGAGAAAATTCTAAAATTTCTCCACAACACACACAGCGCCAGTCGATTGCCGCGCTACGAGTTGGCAGTCGTTGATGAGAGAGAAAGAGAAAACAAAAATTTCCACTATGTGTATAAATAAGAATTTTAACTTTGTAACTTTACTTATTATACAAGTTAAAAAAAATTATCTAGCCCTTTAATATGTATAAAAAATTTTAATTTTTATTCAATTAAATATTATATTAAAATACAAAAAAAATTTTAATATTAATGATACTGGATTATCCTATATTAAAGGGTTATGTTAAAATTGATTTAATTTCAACTTCCTCGTTGGCTGAAATTAATATTTCTCTCTCACCTTTAAATTTTGTAATTTATTATTAACGACCTAATCGGTAAGAAGGTTATACACAACGACGCACTATTCTAATTCTTAGAAAATCTCGATTGCCTGTTCGCTTTTTCACATAAAGCGAACTATTAGGCATACAGAGCTATATCTTTTGTCTCTGTCACTATGATATTAAAGCGCGAGAATATCTGCGCGTTAAGCAAAGAAATAGAATTTCCGCTGGGACACGTGGGGACACAAATTTGTAACAGCTAACCGACAAAAAAAAATTTTAATAGATACCTAGAAATTTTTCCCGGAATGTCCACTATTTTATTTTTCCAAAAAAAAAGCAATTTAATATTAATTTTATTTTACGAAACGTGAAAAAAAATTTAACGTCAATTCTAAATTTATTTATCTTTGATTAAAAATAATTTGATTTCCAAAAGAAAAAAAATTTTTTTTTTTTTTTTTTTGACACGTGCTATTTTAAATATAAAACTTTAGCTACAGGTACACGCCATCTTTAATACAAAGTCCTTTATGAACAACGCGAAAGTCTGCTTGTGTCGACGCCAGCTACGCGCTCGACGCCATTTGCAAATTTCGATTTATTAGACGACGCGTATAAGCCTGTTCCCGTTGACGCATCTATTCGTTGGGCGACATTTTGTAACGGTATTTTACTACACGTTGCAAAAAAAGAATTAGCTTTGAATTTAATGTAACTTTAGCTAAGTCCTTAAATTTTACTATATGCAGAGTTGCTGTAGTTTGTAAGAATTTCACTAAATATTATACAGCGAACTCCGATTGTGCTAGCTAATCAATCCTATTGATAAACGACAAAATCATATCTGATATACTCGTCGCTTGCTGTACGCACGGCGTCTCTCTCTCTCTCTCTCTCTTACCTGATCGAGAGACGCGTGGCCGGTAGCGCAGTTTTCCTTCGTGAAGCAGGTTCCAAAATACGTTATATTAAAATATATGATATTATGTAATTAAATAATTTATAACTGCTCACAAGGACCGCGGAGGCGTCGGAGTAAGCAACGGGAAATATATATTTTATGTTATATATAGTCAGGCAATATAATTAATATGAAGCACGATTTAATAGAAAAACGGAATCAATTTATTATAAGAAAAATATAAATACAAAGATAAAACGTAAACTAAATGAGAATGAAATTGAATAATATATAAAAAGTAATGTACGCGTCTATTGAGAGAGTGAGCAAAGGGAGGGCGCGTCGCGAACTAAATGATCCTCGCTTATGACGCTGATCGGTTATATAACCGATGATACAATATACCTGAACAAGTATCTCTCGAGGAAGAGATACTTGGATATCGCACAGTATAATTATACTTACAATAACGCACTGGCCAGCTTACACTAATTACCTACGTGCACGTAGACGCCGCTCGCCCGTTATCGAAGCTTCTCCCCTGTACGTAACCAATACGTAAATGCTCTGGAGTAGATCGGTGGAACACGTCTCTTCCCGATCCTTGAATTCCGCTGAGCTCTGCCAACGTGGTTGCCTGGACGTAGATCGGTGGAATCTTATGCACGTCGATCAACGTATTTGTTGGCACTTAATGGCTGACCGCTAAGACGCGCGAAAAGCGGTCAAGCAAAACTCTACAGAAAGAATTTCTGAGAGTTGCAACTAGCCAATATAATATAATACGCAAGTCGGTATAAACTCACGACTTTTAATTAAGACAATGTCTCGCTCTATCAATTGCGAACTTAGTCTACCGTATTATATGTCCACGTGGCGAAATTCTCTAAATGAGCACAGCGCGGCTTAGGTTTCGTGCTAACGCAACGGTAGCCGGAAACTCTCTGAAGCGCCTCGCGGCCGGCTCGCTTCTCGCTCGCGTGCCGGTCGTCAAGATACGCACTTTTTTACTCGTCTTAGACGAGATATATGACCGAGCGTTTATTCTATTTTAATACCTAAGCGCGCAAGATTCAAACACGGTAGAATACCGTTACAATACATTAAAATTACGGTAAAATTATTAATTTTCATGCAATTTTGCATTGAGATTACGGTAAAATTATTAATTTTCATGTACACGCTTAAAGCAAGCTTCCAGTTTTGCATTAAATTTGCATTAAATTTCATGTTTTTTTTAACAGTGTATCGCTTATTATCTTAAGGGGACCAGGTACTATTAAAACTTGAAAATTTTGAATATGAATAATTAAAAATTTGTTGCTTTTATCCAAAAGGAGAAAATTTTTTGAAAAAATACTTATGTTTCAGAAGACTTTTTATTTCTGAAACTTTTATCTATCTTAAAAATTCAACTGATGGTCTCCGTTTACATTCTGGTACTAAAAACAGATTGGTCGCAAGGTTTTTTCATGAGTTTTCATCGGATCTTCATTAAATTTGGTGGAGATCTTTAAAATTATATTAGAGTCCATATGAGCATAGCAAATTATAAATATATATATGCTAATTTGTTTATTAACTTATTATTTATAAAAATAAATAAACAAATTTTGAAAAAAATTGATTTTTTATAGAAAATTTTTTTATTATTTGAATTTTTAGGAATGTCTCTCGCTCATGTGGATTGTAAGATGATTTTGGAAATCTCCATCAAATTTCATGAAGATCAGATGAAAACTCATGAAAAAACCTTGCGACCAATCTGTTTTTAGTACCAGAATGTCAACGGTGACCATAAGTTGAATTTTTAAGATGGATAAAAGTTTCAGAAATAAAAAGTCTTCTGAAACATAAGTATTTTTTCAAAAAATTTTCTCCTTTTGGATAAAAGCAACAAATTTTTAATTATTCATATTTAAATTTTTCAGGTTTTAATAGTACCTGGTCCCCTTAAAGTTAGATTCATTAGTTCTTTACAGTATTTCGTTAAGCATTAGGCATTCTTGGGTCTTGAATGTTTGCTTTTATATTTAATATTATGTTATAATTATTACACTGAGAAAAAAAATCATTGAATCAATGAAATGATATAATTAAAAAAAAAATTTAATTGATTCAAATAATTATTTAATCGATTTAATGAAGAAATTAATTAATACAACAAAATATTTAATTGGAACATAAATAATAAAATATTTGATTGTTAAAAATAATAATTAATTCAATTAATCACTGATTTCATAGACGCAATATAATTAAATGATCAAAGTAATAAAATAATTTTATAGAACAAAATAAATCAAAAATTTAAATCAATTAAAAATTTAATTGATTCAAATGCATCCAATTAATTATAATATTGCAATAAAATTATTTAATTAAAAGACAATGAGATATTTCATAGAATCAATCATATATTTCATAAAGAGAAAAAACGCATTCATCAAAGCAACTAAATATTGAATTAAAATGATTAGGTATTTCATTGATCAGTGACATAATTTAATATAAGTCATACAATATTTAATTGAAACAATGAAATATTTTTTTGTTACTATTCAAAATTTATTGAAAGAATAAAACAAAAATTTTGACATTATTAAATATTTCATTAATGTAATTAAATATATTATTGAACACTAAAGTAATTTAATAGAGGTGATATAATAATTACTTGAATCAATGTAATATATTCTTCTTTTAATCAAAACTTGATAGAAATAATAGAATAAATATATTCGGTTTAATAAATATTTCATTGAGATAATCAAATATATTATTAAACATCAAAGTAATTTAGTAGACGTATTATAATATTTAATTGAATTAATGAAATGTATTCTTATGTCAATCAAAACTTGATAGAAATAATAGAATAAATATATTCGGTTTAATAAATATTTCATTGAGATAATCAAATATATTATTGACCATTAAAGTAATTTTATGAAAGTGGTAATATAATATTTAATTAACCCTTTCAAAACCAATGTACATTACAATGTACATTGACATTTTTTGGTTTTTTTGAAATTGTGCAAAAGTGGCTTTAAATTTTGTAAAAAAAATATGTGTATTAGATTGAACTGGACTGTTTCCGATCTCAAACTGAGGGCCTAAGTTATTATACCTTTGATAGAAACTGAGAAAACTTGAAAAGAAAAAAAAAAAAAAAAAATTTTTTATCGCAAAAATTGCTTAATAAATGAACACTTATCATCGCTAAATGGTTATCAGAACTTTTCATGATGAAATAATAATTCCGTTCTGAAAGGGTTAAATCAGTGAAATATATTCTTGTTTTAATAATAACTTGATAGAAATAATAGAATAAATATATTTGGTTTAATAAATATTTCATTAAGATAATCAAATATATCATTAAAGATTAAAGTTATTTAATAGAAGTGTTAATACAATATTTAATTAAATCAGTGAAATATATTCTTGATTCAATAACAATTTGATAGAAAAATAAAATAAATATATTTGGTTTAATAAATATTTCATTAAGATAATCAAATATATTATTAAAGATTAAAGTAATTTAATGGAAGTGTTGATGTAATATTTAATTAAATTAGTGAAATATATTCTTTTTTCAATAATGACTTGATAGAAATAATAGAATAAATATATTCGGTTTAATAAATATTTCATTAAAATAATCAAATATATTATTGAACATTAAAGTAATTTAATGGAAGTGTTAATATAATATTTAATTAAATCACTGAAATATATTCTTGTTTCAATAACAATTTGATAGAAATAATAAAATAAATATATTTGGTTTAATAAATATTTCATTGAGATAATCAAATATATTATTAAACATCAAAGTAATTTAGTAGACGTATTATAATATTTAATTGAATTAATGAAATGTATTCTTATGTCAATCAAAACTTGATAGAAATAATAGAATAAATATATTCGGTTTAATAAATATTTCATTAAGATAATCAAATATATTATTAAACATCAAAGTAATTTAGTAGACGTATTATAATATTTAATTGAATTAATGAAATATATTCTTATGTCAATCAAAACTGATAGAAATAATAGAATAAATATATTCGGTTTAATAAATATTTCATTGAGATAATCAAATATATTATTGACCATTAAAGTAATTTTATGAAAGTGTTAATACAATATTCAATTAAATCAGTGAAATATATTCTTGATTCAATAACAATTTGATAAAAATAATAAAATAAGTATATTTGGTTTAATAAATATTTCATTAAGGGGTGTTCTTATACCGGCACAGAGATCTACCTTATCTATATTTGAATTATGCATTTTAATAAAAATTTAACTATTTTTGACTAAAATTCATAGAAGAGGCACATTCTTAACATGCCAAAGAATTTATTGCAATATTAAAAGAGAATATTAGGGTAAAAATAAAGGCGAAAACTGCTTAATACGATTAAATTTTCAATGTAGTTATGAATAATCGTATTATGCAGTTTTTGTCTTAATTTTTACTTTTATTCGGTCTTTTAACGTTGCAATAAATTCTTTAGAATGTCAAGAATGTGCCTCTTCTACGAATTTCAGTCATGAATAGTTAAATTTTTATTAAAATAAATAATTTAAATGTAGATAAGATAGAACTCTATGTCGGTATGAGGATTCCCCTTAAGATAATCAAATATATCATTAAAGATTAAAGTTATTTAATAGAAGTGTTAATGCAATATTTAATTAAATCAGTGAAATATATTCTTGATTCAATAACAATTTGATAGAAATAATAAAATAAATATATTTGGTTTAATAAATATTTCATTAAGATAATCAAATATATTATTGAACATTAAAGTAATTTAATGGAAGTGTTAATGTAATATTTAATTAAATTAGTGAAATATATTCTTTTTTTAATAATAACTTGATAGAAATAATAGAATAAATATATTCGGTTTAATAAATATTTCATAAAAATAATCAAATATATTATTGAACATTAAAGTTATTTAATGGAAGTGTTAATACAATATTTAATTAAATCAGTGAAATATATTCTTGTTTCAATAACAACTTGATAGAAATAATAGAATAAATATATCTGGTTTAATAAATATTTCATCAAGATAATCAAATATATTATTAAACATTAAGGTAATTTAAGGGAAGTATTGATATAATATTTAATTAAATCAGTGAAATATATTCTTGTTTCAATAATAACTTGATAGAAATAATAGAATAAATATATTCGGTTTAATAAATATTTCTTAAAAAAAATTTAATATCTGATTTTACGTTGCAGTGATTTAATTTAACGAATATGATATTTTCTTGATTCAATGAAATGCTTTTTTATGCCCCTCAAAAAATAATTGGAATAATAAAATTTGAAATCAGATCTTTAAAATATTTTGAATTTCCGCGCCATCTAATTCATATTTTATTCAAGAGGTGGCTACTACCTTAGTGGCGTTATCCGCAAGTGCAGAGACTTCCAATCACTTTGTATATAAGGCCGACGAAAAGATTACTTATTAATTGTAATTTATGCGAGCGAGTAGGAAAGCGGATACATGCGTATTATGTAGCGATGTTAGAAATAGGAAAATTAGTTGTGTATCAAAACATCTTTCACTATAATTATATCGTAGGAACAAAAATTGTTGTGTAAGTGCCAAAAAATGTCTATAAGAATAAAAAAACGTAAATGGTAAGTAAGAGTATCAGTAATATTAAAATGAATCAATTAATGAAATATAGAAATAAACTTTTAGTTTTGAATTATTATCAACTAAATATTTCATTGGGATAATTTAATATTTCATTAATATAAAAAATTATTATATTAATATAATGAAATGTTTAATAAAAAAATCTAATAAAGTAATTACAACAAATATAATTTTGTTTATCTAATCAAATATTTAATTGATCTAATTAAATATTCCATTGATATAATTAAATAAATCAGATTATAATCTGAACATTTAATAAAATATTTAATTAAAATTAATAAATCTTTTATCAAGTCAGTTGCTTATTTCATTAATAACATCTAACATTTTGTTCAGCTAACGAAATATTTTATTAATTCGATTAATTATTTTATTTATACCATTAATTCCTTCAATAATAATTAAAACATTTCATTGAAATAATCTAATATTTAATTATGGTCATAAAATATGAAATTAATATTATTTAACATTTTATGAAATTAATAAAATATTCTATTAATTTAATTACTTATTTTATTAATTCTATCTGATTATTTTAATGTTCAATGAAATGTTTCATTGAATCAATCAAATTTTTAATAATAACAATGAAATATTTCATTACTATGAATAAAAATGTAATTGAATGAACAAATTATCGCATTGATTCAATGAAAAATTCTTTTGATCCAATATTTTGATTTCAGATTTCAATTGAATATTTAATTAATTTAATAACTTTTTTGATTACTTCAATACAAATCGTAACTTAATCCACTCAAATATTACATAAAGTCAATTACATTTTTAATTAATATTCATAAAATATTTAATTGCGATATTATGATTAAATTATTTAATTGTTTTAATTAAATTTTCATTGATTCAATAAAATATTTTTCTCAGTGTAGATATAGTCCTGCTTAACGGAAATTTGTAATAACAATGTATTCTACATTTCTTAGTTAGGATTAATTTTGTTTATACATTTTTTTTGTTTCAACGTGTAAGAGTTCAATTTTTCAAACGTTTTTCAACGGTTATTTAAAAAAAAAACTTATTTTAGACTAAAATTTTTTAGATAAAAAAGTTATATTTTAATAAGATCAATAAGTTTTATAAAAAATGTATTTCCTTATAAGTAGCTATTTTTAAGTTATTGCGATAAAGCATTGAAAAAGCGTTGAAAAATTGATTATTTTTGTATTATACTATGAGGAAAATTTTTTAGCAAAAAGTGTTATAAATAAAAAAGTTTTGTAATAATCTATGCTAGATTTTTATACTAAAAAATTTTTTTTTAAATGATTTCTGTAGACATAAAGTTTAAAAAGCCTTTTTTTCAATCATGAAACTCACTTAACTTGAAAAATACTCATTCGATGCAAATATTTTATAATATAAGAAAATTGTATTCTAAAAAAGTCTACAAATTTTGAAAAAAAAATTTTTTTTCTAAAATTGTTTGTTTTAATATTATTAAGATTCTTAAACAAAAAACCACGAAAAACGCATGTTTTTCGTGATTAATTCAGCGATTAAGACAAATTTTAAAAAACAAAAAAATACCTATTCTAGTTTTTGATGTTACGAATTCAACCTATTTCGTTTTAAATCGATACAACTAAAACTTTCGGAGAAAAAGGCGGTATGCCCTTTTTGCGATGGTAAAATTATAAGGCACCCCGCGGAGCGGTCGTGCCTATAAACTATATATTGTATTCTGCAGATTTCATAAATTCAGAACATATAAAAAAAAGTAATAAGTTAATGAATCATCTAAAAAAATATTAAATATTCAAAAAAAAAATTTTTTTTTAAATGATTTAAATTATGGTTTTGTAAAACTTGACTACGTTGCGGAATAAATATGTAAACACGCATCTCGTTTCTTTCGAAAATATCACATGTTACTGAAATTATAATGAGTCTAGCCATATGTAACAAATAATACAATAACAATCCGAAATTCACAAAGTTGCCGGAATTCCAATATTTTCAGGAACGTACAAATAATGAAATTTTATAAAATTACATTATTTTAGTATTATCTTACAGCTGTACTTATAGATATTAGCTTCCTTTCCATTTTATTGCTGAATTTCCAGAAAAGAAATGCATTAGCTTGTAGTATGTACCATGATGATTATTTAGATAAATTTTCAAATAAATTCATTTATTAGTTTCTAAGATATTTGGATTCCTGTACAAAATTGAAAAATGTTAATAAATAATTTTGGAACCCAAAATTCTCTATAACTAATGAATGAATTTATTTAAAAATTTAACCGAATAATCTTCATGGTACATACTACAAGCTAATGCATTCTTTTTATTGAAAATTTTGCAATAAAATGTAAAGATAGTGAATATTTATGAGTACAGGTGTAGTGTCCATTTTACATTCCCTTAATATTTATCAATAAAGTGTTTAGAATAAATTTTTTATTCATAATACTAAGAATTTATGCCTTGAGTAGGGCCCTTCGGCTAAGCACTCACAACATACGGACCAGCATGGAAGAACCACCTTAATACATATTTTTCATATTAAGGGCAGGCCGGATTCGCTGTCCTTGTCTAATTGGGAGGTTGCATGAATTTTTTTTTTTAAATCCATTACATCCGTTATTAAGAAAATGAAAAAATAAAGAACACGTTGTAACGGCTCATATCAATTTTGAATAGAATTATTAAATTTGATATAAATATTATATAAATAATTTGTCATTATTTATAACATAGAATGATTTTCTGTAATAATAAATTTAAATTACATTAAAGGTATAAGTAGGACTTCATAGTTACCTACTGAGGCTCATAAGATAACTCAAAATGAATATATATAGATATAGTAAAATGATTATAGAAATAGAATGTTCTATTTCTTTTAATAAGAAGTATTATCAATATTTAATTGTTAATAATAAAATGTAACTTTCTAAAATAATTGTGTATGTATAAATAGAACATTCTATTTATATAATATGTATAAAAATGATTACTCTATTAAAAATTTAAAGATATAAATTTAAAAATTAGCTTTTTTAATTAATAAATAATAAAATTAACTATAAAAAATAGTCTTTTGAAATGTAAAGGAAATAGAACGTTTCTTTTACTGATATATTTATCTTAATTAAATGTTTCTTTTGTAAATATATAAAATAAATGTTATGGAACATTCTATTTCCTAAAATATAATTCTTCAATAAGAAATAGAATTTTATAGAAGGTTTATGAAATAATATAAAAGAGCGTGAATTCAAGCAAGCTCTCTCATTATCCCTTAGATTTTCGACCATGTAACATCTAATATGGATTCTATATTCATTCGATCTTATGCTGTCAAAAGTATAAGATCTAAGCATTCTGTCTTAAGGGGAATCCTCATACCGACATAGAGTTCTACCTTATCTACATTTAAATTATGAATTTTAATAGAAATTTAACTATTTATGACTGAAATTCGTTGGAGAGGCATATTCTTAACATGCCGAAGAATTTATTGCAACGTTAAAAGACAATATAAGGGTAAAAATAAAGACGAAAACTGCTTAATACGATTAACTTTTCAATGTAATTATGAATAATCGTATTATGCAGTTTTTGTCTTCATTTTCACTGTTATTCTGTCTTTTAACGTTGCAATAAATTCTTTATAATGTTAAGAATATGTCTCTTCTATGAATTTTAGTAAGAAATAGTTAAATTTTTATTAAAATGCATAATTCAAATGTAGATAAGGTAGATCTCTGTGCCGGTATGAGGATACCCCTTAAAGTACTATGTAACTTTTAAATCTTTGTAAAATATATGTTTTCTTAATTTTTTAATAAAAAGATTAAGTATTTCAAATTTAAATGAGACTGTGTTTAAAAAGTTATTGATAAAAGTATAACTCATATCATCTCATTAATCATTTTTCATAGAAACACTAAAGAAATTAATTATCGCACATTGAAGAGTATTGCACTTGGATGTGTCGTCGATAATAATTTCTTTATTCATCTTGTATTACATAAAAGTGTTATTTATCGCACATCTAAAAGTATTGTACTCAAAGATGTCGTCGATTTAAACACTTTTCTACATATTTCATACAATAAAAAAGTTTATTATCGCACTCTTTAGAGTATTGCACTCAATGGAGTCGTCGATAATAACTTTTATCACATTACCCTCTCTTCCACACGTAAAGAAAATTATAAACTATCGCATCTCCAAGAGTATTGCACTGGAGGAGATCGTCGATAAATGTAATTTTCTTTTATAATATTGCTGTATACACCTTGTATATGCATGTAATAGATTAAATTAATGAAGTAAATTTAAATTCGGCAATTAAAATATTACCTGGCGACCGTGAATAAAGTCAAGCCCACTTTAACGTATTTTTTCTTTTTTCATGAAAATGAAAACTTGAAGTGACGTCACGATTGTCATTTTGCCAATAGCAATCATGACGTCATTTATCATAGCGCTATATCTATATATATCAAAATTGTAATAACTTATATCGGCTGTAACTTTTGCAATTCATCATATTTTGAAAAACAAAAAAATATGGGTCTTTAATTTTTTCGTATTCTATTTGACGGATATAATACATTTTTTCATGCAAAATGCTAATTGAGTTTTTTGTCATTTACTTAAGAATCAGCGGTATAGCTCTGTCCTCGTCTAATCTAAATGTTTGTTATAATTAATGAATTAAATATTTTTATAGAAATGTAGGGGCTGAGCACTGTAGAGCAAAAAACGAGCAAAGAATTCTATTATGTGAAAAAATATAAAATTTTCATTATTTTCCAAGTATAGTCCAAAACGGAAAAAATGAAGTCAAGTTCAACTGTTTTTTCCATTTCGGACTATAAAATAAAAGAAAAAGACTACGAGAATTTTTTTTATTATTATTAACTGAGAAAGCTTAATTGTATTCATCAAAATTGAAAAAAGTTATTTCCTTATATAAGCTAAAATAAATCAATTTCAAGCATTTTATTGGGTATTTATTTATTTGAAATACTCTATTATTGTAGAATACAGCCTTTTAAGTTGATACGATTTAAAGTCAGAAAACTTTTTTTAATAAAACCATTTGCCGATAGAAGGATTGACTTCAGTACTTTAGTATGGAGGTTTCTTAATGATTTTCTCTTTACTTAGTTCAAAATATTCTTAGTTGCAAAGAATTAGAATTGATGATAATTATGTTGATGTTATTCGCTTTTTAAGTATATAGGACACTATATCTTGATGAAATGAAAAGAGTAAAAGAATTTATTATAAACTGAGAAAGCTGAACGGTACTAATTGAAATTGAAAAAATTGATACTTTTTTATTAAAACTAAAATAGATCAATTTCAAGCTTTTTTTTATTGATTACTTTGTTCAAAGGGCCAAATGAAACGAATCCTTCGAAGGGCTTTCATTTCTATGTAAAAGAAAGTCGTTTACCAAGTTTAATCAAAATCCATCTTCCAGAGGGTCGAGCGTACCCTTGTAAGTTACAAACGCTTTCAAAAAAATGTTAAGCCTGATTTAACTCTTAATAATTTTACTTATTAAGTTAAGTATGATATATTTATCCGTATTTTCTAGGTCGGAGACTGCCAATATTATTTTTGGCTAATAAAATGGATCTACCAGATTCTCTCACTACAGTAAAACTTGTGGCTGGCCTAGGTTTAGATAGAATAAAAAATAAGCCTTGGCATATACGATCCACAAATGCTGTTACTGGTGAAGGACTACAATCATCGATAGAGTGGTTGACCGACCAAATCAAGGATATACATATACATAAAAATAATCATTGATTATTTACTGCAATTCAAGTATTTAGAGCAGCAAGCAATCACAGCAAATAAAATCTTTATCTAAATTAATTCTTTATTCCCTGGTAGGAAATTTGTCTAGTTTTATCGAGGCCTCGATTATTTAACATACAAAACTAGACAGATCTAGACAGATCTAGAGTAAATTTCTACCAGGGTTGCTCTATATTTTTTAATGACGTAGATTATATTTTATAACAATTCAATTGTAATAAAGAATAAATCATTAAAATGATTGTGTGATATCTTGTTTATTTGTAATATCAGAAAATATATTTAATTTGTATAAATACAACTCTAATATTATTTTATATTAATAATAAATGTAAATTAATGATAAAATAAGAATTTCATAAGGACTATTTAGGGTCCAATATTTGTAAAATTTATTAATAGAAGAGTTAAATAGATTTTATTTTACTGTTTTTTTTTTAAATCGATTCTGATAGTTAAGAGCAGGTCGTATATCTCTAACCTTTTCTAACCAAAAAATTCATTTTTCTGCAAAACCTAATAATTGTAGCAAAAAATAAGAAGGAAGCTCCATCTCGTATAATAAAAAGCAATATTTTCTATTATGAGGAAAAATTATTTTTATCGATTCGTTTTTAAGAAAACTTTGAAAAACTGAATTGTCCATCTTAACCTCCATGAGTTTTTCAAGGTTTTCTTCGAAACAAATAGATAAAAATAATTTTTTTTCATCAAAGAAAATATTGCTTTTTATGATACAAGATAGGGCTATCTACTTATTTTTTGCTGCAATTATTAGTTAAAAAAAAATCAATCCTTTGACTAGAAAAGGACAGATATACTCGACCTCCTCTTGATGAATGAATTTTTTTTTATTTATTCAGAAATTATTTTCGTATTTATAATTATAGAATCATATTAATGCGTCACCTATGATTATGAGTAAAGGGTACCACCCCGTTAAGATAGTCAAAATTGTCCCTGAAATTTTTGTTTGACCTGGTAACTTTGTTTTAGATCGAAAATAAATAGTTTTCGTCATATTTGCAGACCGCGACCCCCCTCCCCCTGTCCACAGCATGGAAAAAATTACTTATTCACTATTTATTTTTTTGCTCCGAATCTAGTCGGTAAAAAGACCCCAAGAAAATCGTGCTTATAGTTTAAATGTTTACAGATCTTGTAAAATTTTTTATAAAGATTTAATGATGCTATATAACCTAAAAGGATGGAAAAAAATTAAAACCTTTCCTATTTTGACGGGAAATGCGGTACAGGGCTAATTCTTGAAAAAAAACTTGTATTTTGTTTAAAAGTACTTTTCTGTATTTTTTCAGATATTTCCTAGAGGTACGCCATAGTTAAAAATGCAAAAAACTCATTTTTTGGACGTTTTTGGCTGATTTTAGCTCATTTGCAGACTTTGCATTAATATTTATATTATGAAATTGTATCCTAGAACTTTATTTATTAATTTTATTATGCAATCAATTTAGAAAAATAAGATTTACAAATATTCGCATCATATTTTTGCACGAATCCACATTTTAGATTAGGTGTTTAAACACTTCTTTCATGATTTTGTTGATATTTCACTACTTTATATGTGATAGAATCTTTTAAATATTATATTACTTTAATAAAAGAAAGTTTTTTGATAAATAAGTCATTTTACAGGTACAGCTATATTAAGTAAGGTCAAAATATTAACTTGAGATTACATATGAGTAAATGAATTTATATTTCGTTAATAAAACTTATCAATACAAACATTAGAATCATGATTCAATAATATGAACATTGGCTTTAGCATTTTCAACACTATGTAATCTAAATCTGCACTTAAGTTACACTTTTGCGAGAGCTACGTGGTCTATTTTTACACTACGTGAAAAAATTCGATAATGCGAGTATTGAAATATTGTTTACATATCTCATATTAATATTACAATATTAAATATATTTTTATTAAAAAGCGCATATTATTCGCAATTATTTTATGATATTTGCAATCGTTTTAAAGATTATAAATGAAGTTTGCACTTATGTCATGTATTGTATTATATTATCTCCATTGACATAGTTACGAATTCTGTAACGTAACTTAAGTAACAATCGTTAGGCTGAAAATTATAGTCTTTACTCAGTTCTCAAATATTCTATCTATGTTCATCTTATCCTTTTTCCATAAGAAGAACAAGGATAGAATATTTGAGAACTGAGTAACGACTATAACTTCTAGCCTTATACTTGAGTTGGGTCTATGAATTCAAGCCATAAAAAAACATTATGTTAAACGCTATTTTATCACTAAAGAAAAGTAACATGTAAAATATTTTGTAAATAAAATAACGAATATTGGTATTGAAATAGTATTACAAATATTAGTATAAAAAATCAAATCCTATATTTATTAATTTTATATATTAGGTCAGGATTTATTACTATCGAATAAAATCAACAAATAAAATGATAATTTACTTTTTATGAATATTTAATATTTCTAATACACTTACTTATTAATTAAATGATCCTATTAATCAGTGAAAATACTTTTATATTTAAACTAATATATTAATGTTGGCTATAACAATTCCTACTAGGGTAAGTGTGGGAGTTAACGTGCCCTCCACGGTTATCGTGCCCTATGTTAAAGCATGCGATGTCGATAATCAAAGCACGATAATAAAAGTATGCATTTATATGGTAAGCAGACGACACATGATAAACTGGCACATCGCATAAACGTTGTAAATTTAATCAGCAAATTAATAGTTTTAAATTTTCACTTAGGGAATTTGTTTTATTCGTAGATAATGTGCTTTACTTTAAATAAACAGTTTATAAAACTTTTAAAAAATAGTGAATTTGTTTAATTGACGGAAATGTGTCTGCCTTAACCTTAAAGGCACGATAACTCATACACTTACCCTAGTTTCAAGTACGTAGTTTTATTAGTTTATAATGGTAGACCTTTTTACTTAGATAAAATTAGTTAATAATCTTTACAATTATTTCTTTACATAGACTTGATAGAGATTTAAGTATATAATAATTTATAAATTTATGTGTTTGAAATGTACCTATATTTGTATATATAATTAATATTTTCAAAAATCAGCATTTTTCTCAACATTGAATTATTGATATGAATTCATCTTTAATAGCTTAAAATAAATTTATAAAAGTATAAAATCTGATTAAGGGGATGTGAGATGGACACTACACCTGCACTCGTAAATATTGAATATCTTTTTATTTTATTGCAAAATTTTCAGTAAAAAAATGCATTAGCTTGTAGTATGTACCATAAAGATTATTCAGTTAAATTTTCAAATAAATTCATTCATTAGTTTTTAAAATATTTGGATTCCTGTACAAATCAAAAAATTTTAATGAATAATTTTGGAACCAAAAAATTTTCAATAACTAATGAATGAATTTATTTGAAAATTTAAATAAATAATCATCATGGTACATACTACAAGCTAATGCATTTCTTTTCTGCAAATTCAGCAATAAAATGGAAAGAAAGTTAATATCTATAAGTACAGGTGTAGTGTCCGTTTTACATCTCCTTAAAATTTTATAGGACGGGCCATGAGCGAATTGAAATTTCAAAAAATTGATTATTTTCTATAATTACATTTTTATTCTTACTTTAAAAGTATTATGATGTTAACATTTTTATGTTTGCACTAAAAAATTAAAACCTAAAAATGAATTTACTAAGATACCACTGATAATAAACAATATGAACACCACATAATATTTTACCAGCAGTGAGAATTAAACAAGTTTTAAGGTTATCCATGATATTGATGGCTATATATTATCAAAGGTTTTGGATTCATTATCTTAACCTTACACAAATTATAATTCGAATATTTCGCCCTAATGTTTCATCGAAATATCTTCTTAAACATCTACAATAATACTTATAACGAACCATTTAATATCGAATCAATTTTAATTATACAATGTTATTCTAATATTGTAATATAGCACATGAAATAATATTATCGTCTTAAGAGGAGGTCACATATCTCTATCCTTTTCCAATCAAAGAATAGAGTTTTTTACAGAAACTAATAACCTTAGCGAAAATGAAGAGAAAGCCGCATCTCGTATAAAAAAAGCAATATTTTCTTTAATGAGAAAAAATTAATTTTATTGCTTCGTTTTCAAGAAAACCTTGAAAAACTTAAATCATAGAGGTTGGGGTGGTCAATTTAGTTTTAAAGGTTTTCTTAAGAATAAAGCAATAAAATTAATTTTTTCATATAAAAAAAATATTGCTTTTTTTGATACAAGATGCGGTTTTCTCTTCATTTTTTTCTAAAGTTTTTGTAAAAAAATCATTTCTTTGATTAGAAAAGGACAGAGATACGTGACCTCCTCTTAAACTACAATTTCGTTAGAAATAAATCCTTACCTAATATATAAAATTAATAAACGAGGTCCTTAGTGGCTCATTCGGTAGAGTGATCGATTCGTAATCTCGAGGTTCCGAGTTCGAATCCCGCTCTCAGCCGATTGATACAAACACCACTGTACTTTACATGTGCTTTGTTTACCAACACACTGACGACCTTCGTCGCTAATTAGCATCAATATGATTGCATAAATACAGTGACGTTAAATTAAAAAAAAAAAAAAAAAAAAAATTAATAAATATAGGATTTGATTTTTTATACAAATATTCCTAATACTATTTCAATACCAATATTCGTTATTTTATTTACAAAATATTTTACAGGTTACTTTTCTTTAGTGATAAAATAGCGTTTAACATAATGTTTTTTTATGGCTCGAATTCATAGACCCAACTCAAGTATAAGGCTAGAAGTAATAGTCGTTATCTTACTAAAATTTTTTTTCCGAAACTTACTAGTTACTAAATATATATATTATAGACTAAAAATAAAACATTTTTTCTTCAATATAAAATTTTCTATTTTTCTTAGTTTATGAGATAATCATGATTGAAAAAAATAGGTCTTTTTTTCGAAAAATCATCATAACAGTGGTTAAAAAAGACATAGAAACATTTTACTTAGCTCATTTTAAAGAAGACTATTAGAGTTTTAAAACCCGTTTGGTTTTTTTTTTATATCATAATTTCTATAAAAATGGCATTTACTTTTATGTGGGCAAAAAAAATTATTAAATAAAAATTTTTTTTACATTGCTATAAGCAATTAGAAAATGACTTTTTTCATACCGGACTTACTTTATTTCAAAGATTTTTGACCAATCTTTCAAACGCCGTTTGGATTTTGGAGATGCGAGCATTAGTTCCGGAGATATAAAACTTTTTATTTTAATAAATTTTACTCTAGGGTGGGCAAAAGCAATTGAACGGCAGTGTAATTATCATACTAAGTGTTGCGATAGCTCGTGGTTTCTTGACGAGAGCATTTAGTCCAGTAGAATTAGTCGAAATGCATAATGTAATTAGAAACAGGTGCAGACCACCATAAATGGCTTTGTTGGATAATTAGAAATGAAACTCTGGAATTACCCTAAAAATTTGAGCCGTCAGGAATTAGTAAACAATGATTTAAGGTGCAAAATTCGTAAAAATCACTGTTTTTTTGAGGTAGCTTGAAATCGTTTGCGATTTAGTATATGAAAATTATACTATTTGTAGGCATTTCAAAGACGATTAATTTGAGACGTCATTGATGGAAATTGGTTAATAAATTTTATAAATAATGATAAACAAAAATCGAAAATCGCGAAATTTTAAAATATTTGTCATTTGATAAAAAAAGGATGTATATGTTTGTAATTCAACAAAAATGTGCCTCTTATTATCCTTAAGTTACCATAGAAATTTCATCAAAAAATATTAATTATTTTAGGAGATATTCTATTTGTTTATTAAAAAGAGGTCAAATGTACATTAAAAAATTCACCCAATAACGTCATCGTAGAGACTTTACGATAATCATATAAAATTTAGATGTTAACGTAAATTTTATGAATTTGATGTGAAATCGCGTCCATTTTATTATTTTCAACCTGAATATGGCAAAAAAAAAGTAAATTTTTTCTTAATGGTTTTTTAAATATTTTTACAACTAATGAAAATATTAATATAGGGATTTGATATTCTTATTACTGGCAATTTTACGCAAATTTAAAAAAAAAAAGAATGCTCTAGCTCAATTAGGAGCCGAGATAATTTTTTTTTTTTTTAATTCGCCAATTGTTCATTTATAAATATTAAGGACTGAAATTTTTATCACATCTAGAATAATACTTGAAGTTTATGATTCCATTATATCGGAGATGAAATAAACATTTTGCAATGTAAAAATTAATATTTAAGTAATCAAGGTTGCTACTAGTTAAGGAGGTTCTTGCGTGTACAGCTGAAATCAAAGTCTTTAAAAAACTTGTTTGGTTATTTATGTATATATTGATTTTTAAAAATTAAAAAATGATTTATAATGTTTAATTATGATATGAAAATTGTATTTTTTGTTCATTGTATATTTATAATTAAAATAAATAGGCGTGAACTCGATCACGTAGTATAACATATATGTATATACTGTTACGTGCGGCGCTTGTGGGCCGTTTCTGCTAAACGTTAGTAAGTTTGCGTGTCATATAGTTTTTTAATTCGAAATAAAAAATGAATGAAAATACATCTGAGGGACAAAAAACAAATGGAGGAACAGTTTCAGACAAACTAGAGGACGCAGAAAAGGCCAGTTTATAAAAAAAATCGTTAGTGTTAAGAAGAGAAAAAATACAGAGTGAGAAGAGGTTATGTAAGGTATATATAAACATTGTCTCAAAAATAATTATTCAAACTAAGAACCTGCACATTAATAAAAAAAAACTAAATTTTGTTATTTAATTTTACTTAGGAAACAAATAAAGATGCCGAAAAAGATATTATTTCTGAGAGAGAAATAATGGAGCCTAGTGTATTGGCCAAAGAAATGTGGTGTACATACTGCCAAATCCCTCTCTCTTTTGAGTTTGCTTCAGAAAAAATACAATATTTATATAAAAATATTAATTTTTATAAATTATAAAAATACAATAAATTTTTATACATTTATAATTACCTGTTTTTCATTTTTTCCTATGTATTTTATTCTTATGTTAATCTTACGATTAATAATTAAAGAAATAATATTATTGAAATAATATTATCATTCATAGTTATTACTAATTATTAGAAACTATTAATTATTAAAAAAAAATAGTAATATTAATTAAAATATTAGGAATTAAATAATATTGAATAAAATAATTGATATATATAATATTTTTGAAATTCGCGCGCGTTTCTCGCGTCACACGAAAAACATGGCTTCCCTTCACATAACCGAATGCAACGAAGTTTAACAACTTTAACATATAATATCTTAATATTTTCCAGGGTTGCGAGTATTTTACGAGATATCATTTGACAGAGGAAGCTTTTTTCTTTATATTTGTACATCTGTGAATTGTTCTCCAAAGTACTCCCTGTCCGTAAATATTCAAGTTTAATAAATTTTATTCACAATCCCATTAGAGTCTGTACTATAAAGTACAAACTTTAAACTATGATTTAATCAAATTTTCCACGGTAAGCGGATAAATTGGACACGCCATTGAATTCAGCAAATTATAAATAATAAGAAATTTCATTTCATTATTTCAACATTTTCATGCAAGAACCTCCTTAAACAGAGTAATTTTTCCTGCCTTGCAAGAAAATTGATCTGGCGAGTTATAACTCATGTTCCGATTAAAAATTCCTTATATCTCCGTTAATTACGGACCAATTTTGACGTTTTTTTTTTAAATCGGGGTAGCGCGTGAAAATAATAACAACTGTTGTATTTGTTTTAAAAAAATTATTTATTTAACAATAATTATTGCAAAAAAAAAAATTGTTAAACATATTTTTTTAAATATTAATTTTAGCAAAAAGCTTTAAGAATAAAGTTTGTTCGTCTTAAAAAAAAAACAATATTTCAGTTTAGTGTTTTCATGATAAAATCAATATTAAGTCTGGTAATTTGGAAAACAAATTGGAAAAAATTTTTGGTTTGGAATTTCAACGTAAATTTATACTTTGTCATGAAAAATTCCTTATATCTCCGTTAATTACGGACCAATTTTGACGTTTTTTTTTAAAATCAGGGTAGCGGGTGAAAATAATAACAACTGTTGTATTTGTTTAAAAAAAATTATTTATTTAACAATAATTATTGCAAAAAAAAATTGTTCAAACATATTTTTTTAAATATTAATTTTAGCAAAAAGCTTTATGAATAAAGTTTGTTCGTCTTAAAAAAATAAACAATATTTCATTTTACTGTTTTCATGATAAAATCAATATTAAGTCTGGTAATTTGGAAAAAATTTTTTCCAATTTGTTTTCCAAATTACCAGACTTAATATTGATTTTATCATGAAAACACTAAACTGAAATATTGTTTTTTTTTTTAAGACGTACAAACTTTATTCTTAAAGCTTTTTGCTAAAATTAATATTTAAAAAAATATGTTTAACAATTTTTTTTTTGCAATAATTATTGTTAAATAAATAATTTTTTTAAAACAAATACAACAGTTGTTATTATTTTTACGCGCTACCCCGATTTAAAAAAAAACGTCAAAATTGGTCCGTAATTAACGGAGATATAAGGAATTTTTAATCGGAACATGAGTTATAACTCGCCAGATTAATTTTCTTGCAAGGCAGGAAAAATTACTCTGTTTAACTAGTAGCAATCTTGATTACTTAAATATTAATTTTTACATTGCAAAATGTTTATTTCATCTCCGATATAATGGAATCATAAACTTCAAGTATTATTCTAGCTGTGATAAAAATTTCAGTCCTTAATATTTATAAATAAACAATTGGCGAATTAAAAAAAAAAAAAATTATCTCGGCTCCTAATTGAGCTAGAGCATTCTTTTTTTTTTAAAAAAATTTGCGTAAAATTGCCAGTAATAAGAATATCAAATCCCTATATTAATATTTTCATCAGTTGTAAAAATATTTAAAAAACCATTAAGAAAAAAATTTACTTTTTTTTTGCCATATTCAGGTTGAAAATAATAAAATGGACACGATTTCACATCAAATTCATAAAATTTACGTTAATATCTAAATTTTATATGATTATCGTAAAGTCTCTACGATGACGTTATTGGGTGAATTTTTTAATGTACATTTGACCTCTTTTTAATAAACAAATAGAATATCTCCTAAAATAATTAATATTTTTTGATGAAATTTTTATGGTAACTTAAGGATAATAAGAGGCACATTTTTGTTGAATTACAAACATGTACATCTTTTTTTTATCAAATGACAAATATTTTAAAATTTCGCGATTTTCAATTTTTGTTTATCATTATTTATAAAATTTATTAACCGATTTCCATTAATGACGTCTCAAATTAATCGTCTTTAAAATACCTACAAATAGTATAATTTTCATATACTAAATCGCAAACGATTTCAAGCTACCTCAAAAAAACAGTGATTTTTACGAATTTTGCACCTTAAATCATTGTTTACTAATTCCTGACGGCTCAAATTTTTAGGGTAATTCCAGAGTTTCATTTCTAATCATCCAACAAAGCCATTTTTGGTGGTCTGCACCTGTTTCTAATTACATCAAATTTTAGCTCTTCTTTCGCTAATTCTACTGGACTAATTATAGTTTGCTGCGTCAGGGAAAAGCTTCGCAAGAGAAAGCCAACAGACGAGTGTTCGCGTTCATTGGCTACCGAGGACATCGTTTCTACTACCTCACAGCCTTTAGACTTTCTTCCATCTAATTAGCGCTCTTAAAAAAGGGGCACTGCCTCTCCACTTCTCTCCCTTGAACCGTCACCAAGGAGACGCTGTCGGTCGGAGTCAAGCTCTTCCTCCTCCTTTGTTAACAGCATTGTTCTGGGCCTTGACTGGCAACAGGTTGCTGCTTCCAGTCCCTATCGATTGGTTCCTCTTTCTTTTCAAGCTGATTCTCCTAACCCCTTAGCCACTGTGTCACCGCTGAAATATTTTGCGGCTTTTGCAGCTGACTGCAATAAGAAATTCGAGCAACAAATGGCAATGTCTAACCAGCTGTTGCAGGCGCCAACTAAGTTGTTGGAATCGAATAATAAAATAGTGACAGAGGTTGGTGCCCTTAGAATTTAGTTGGGTGAGGTTGAAAATTCTTTTTAGAACTTGAAAGGCGTTATGATGCTCTGTCTGAACGCTTGGATAATCATATTGCCTCATACTTACCATCTGGCGTTTCTTTGTTGCGTGACTTATACGAAATTCTCTCATCAAAATCTCATTAACATCTTCTGCTCTATCTGATAGTGAGATTAATAAGGTGCATTCTGTCTCTCTACGCAGTGATTTTCCGATCTTTAAATTTACTCAGGTCGACTGTTCTGTTACTGAGACATTTCTACGACTGGTGTTTCTTTGTTGCGTGACTCATACGAAATTCTCTTATTAAAATCTCATCAACATCTTCTGCTCTATCTGATAGTGAGATTAATAAGGTGTATTCTGTTCCTCTACGCAGTGATTTTCCGATCTTTAAATTTACTCAGGTCGACTGTTCTGTTACTGAGACATTCCTACGACTAGTGTTTCTTTGTTGCGTGACTTATACGAAATTCTCTCATCAAAATCTCATCAACATCTTCTGCTCTATCTGATAGTGAGATTAATAAGGTGCATTCTGTTCCTCTACGCAGTGATTTTCCGATCTTTAAATTTACTCAGGTCGACTGTTCTGTTACTGAGACATTCCTACGACTAGTGTTTCTTTGTTGCGTGACTCATACGAAATTCTCTCATCAAAATCTCATCAACATCTTCTGCTCTATCTGATAGTGAGATTAATAAGGTGCATTCTGTTCCTCTACGCAGTGATTTTTCGATCTTTACATTTACTCAGGTCGACTGTTCCGTTACTGAGACATTTCTACTACTGGCTTCCTCAAAAGCAGTAGCGTCTGATGATCTTTCAACAGTCATGTTCACACAGGATTCTTTAGCTCCATATCTGACTTCCATAGTTAACGTATCGTTGTCTTCTGGAATATTTCCTCACCCGTGGAAGAGAGCTCTTCTTCTCCCGTTGGCCAAATCACATAAATTGGACTCTATCTTCACAAACTCGACCTATTGCAAAATTCTGTGAAATTTCTAAGGTTCTAGAAAGGGTTGTGCACACGCTATTATATACTCATGTTAACGCAAACGCTCTGCTCGATTGTTTATAGACAGGTTTTCGAAGGGCCAATAGTACGCAGACAGCTCTTTTAAAACTTCTTGAGGATGCTAGTCTTGCTATAGATGAGTGTATGATAACACTGTTGCTCCTATTTGATTCTTCGAAGGCCTTCGATACAGTGCCTCATACATGTTTACTATATAAGCTTCGATCTTTCAACTGTTCTGACATAGTTATACGCTGGTTTGCGTCCTATCTAAGAAATAGATTTTATGCGGTTCCTGATTTTGATAATCGAGTGGGTGAATGGATCTCATGTACGGCAGGTGTATCTCAGGGTAGTGTCCTAGGTCCTTTGTTTTTCTCAATATATATGAACGATCTTCCTTCAATCTTGATCAAAGCTCAGCATATTCTTTTTACTGATAATCTCCAATTATACCATTCTTTTCTTCCAGCAAAATTAGAGGAAGGGATTAATTTTATGAATCACGAGGTAGCTGCAGTTGTCAAGTGGGCACATGAAAATGAGCTTACTTTATTCTAATAAGATGCAGGCTTTTTTCCTGGGTAGTAAGCAGTTTATATCGAGAATAGATCTTTTTTTATGTCTTCTTATTCTGGTAAATAATGTGTCTATTTCTTATACAGACGTTGTTAAGAACTTGGGAGTCTCGAATAATAGCAAATTAAACTGGAATAAGCAGGTTAATTCGGTAGTTTATTGAGTGTTTGGTACTCTTCAGTCGCTTAAGTTCTACAGGCATGCGTTGTCCAGAAAAGTCAGGAAGGGGTTGGTTGAGGCATTAATTTTTCCTATTCTTGATTATTGCTGTATAGTTTATGATGATCTGCCTCAAACATTGAATCTCAAGCTATATCGTGCTCTTAATGCATGTGTTAGATTCGTGTTTGGCAATATTGAATGGCATGACAGAGTCACTCTTTCTCACCTTGATCTGGGATGGATATCAGTCAAAAATAGGAGACTTTACTTTAAATCGGTACTCGCTCACTCTATTGTTTCCTATTAGAACCCGGCATATTTAGCAACAAAATTTTGTCGTGCAAATATTGACACAATGATCAGATCATCTGGTAGGTTGCCTATAAAACTTCTCATTTGTCCTATTGTCCACACGGTGGCGATGCTCAACTCCTTTGTTTCATCAGCATCCTCTTTTATAAATAATAATGTTGATATATTTACTGGTTTTGAAGTGGAGTTGACGCAGGTTTTAAAGGTACGATTAATGAACAAATTCCTTCTGGATGAGCGCACTCAATGGCAAAATACATTAGGCACTCGTTGAGTCTACTTAATATTATAACTTAAGTCACTCTACCATAAAAAATATATTATGTAGACCTCAGAAGGTTGCTTTTCTGCACTGGTGTGAATGAAAAGACAGCTAGTACTGTTAGGAAATTGTTATACTTAATTGCTCTATGTTTGTTATATATACTGTATCTACTATATCATATTATATTGTGTCTACGCGGAGAAAATTATAAATTTCATTATATTAATGTTTTAATCATTAAATTTACTATCTTAGTACTATATATATTTTTTGTAATTATTTAAGTAATTTCTTAAGGATCATACGGGGTTAAACCCCGTGACCTGAAATAAATGAATCAATCAATCAATCTCTCTCGTAGTCTCGGTATATGGCTTGTTATTAAGTTGAATAGGAAGGATCAAATTGCGCATGTGTGCAATAAAAGCCGTTCGTTGCTATATGGATTAAATTTCTTTCGAAAAAGTACCACCATGGCACTACGTAATTATCTTATCCGTTCCTTACTGTTTCCTTTGCTTGATTACTGCAGTTTGGTCTATATTGACCTTTCCGCTGAACTTGATTTGAGGCTTCAAAGGGTTGTAAACTCTAGTATCCGTTACATCTATGGTGTGAATAGGCTCGAGCACGTCTCTGCTTATAGGTTCTCTCTAAGCTGGTTATCTACTTTGGGTAAAAGAAACTACTTTACTAATACCTTCTTATATAAAATGTTTTTGTCTCGCTCATTTTCATATCTATATTCTAAATATCTGTGGAGCCGGCCTATGAGGACACTGAGAGGTGATGTGAGACCATTTCTTTAACCATTCTTTTTTCATCTACCGAGTATCACCAAAGATCGTTCCTGGTTGTGTGATCGCTTATGGAACGGTTTACCATCATCATTAAGAAATTCACCATCATTGGCATCATTTAAGGCATCAGCATATTCACACTACCTTTCCCTTGAGAATGAGCCTCTGCTCCGAGCTAAACTCTAATTACTGTATCTTCGTTTTAATTACATTTTTTATTTAGTATTCTATTTTATATACTTATGAATTGTATTATTTTTTTATTATACAACATAATGTACAGTTAATAAATTTAATTATCTATCTATCTCTCTCTCGTGATTTAGGCTTATGCACGTGTTTTTCATTCATGCCACCGCCAGTCAGCGGCACTCGTATAGCTCGTGCAGCAATCGCTGGGTGGCAGGAAGAAAACACACATACACGCGCACAAACAAGAAAAAGCAAATAATTAAGTATTAATTAATACAAAATTTAACGTGCTTTTGCCTATGGGATAAAGGAAAGGATTATTTCTTACATAGAGAGTGAATAAAACGCTCGCACGTACGTGTTTATAACGGTGGATGCTTACGCCTATAAACACGGACGCACGGAAGTTTCATTTCGTCTCATTGTGGGGAAATCTAATATTTAAATTCTATTATATGTATATATATGGGAGTGTCCACGTGAAGTGTACATGAAAAAAAAAATAGAATTCCTCCAAACTTTGCCTAAATGTTTGTTTTGGTTCCCTGAGTTTTCATGTATTTTTTCAGATCATTCGAAATCAATGCCTCTGAGATACAGGAGCTCAAAGTTGTCCGAAAACTTTTCCGGAAAGCCCTATTTTCGCAAAAATAGGGCTTTCTTAATCTTAAATAACGCGAAATCTGTACTTCTGAACGAAAAAAATCATGATACCTTTTTGTTAAGAAATTTGGCCAATTTAAAAAAAAAAATTTCATATTGGCCTTCAAACTCTTTTTAAGACCCTTTTCGGCTCTTTTTAGGACAAAAATAGCACTAAATACAACAGCAACCTTTTTTCTACCTTGTAAATATGAAAATTGAATTCCTCGGTAAAAAATATATACGAAGTCAAGTTTTTAGAGTGGCCGAACAGAAATTGTTACCTCTACAGCCTTAATTCCAGAAAATTCCATGATAGTATGCAGAAACGCAGCTTTTGAAGTCTTTCTGTCATTTTCAAACATCTGCCGTAATTTGGATTCTCAATATAATATGATGTTTGACCTTGCAACTCAAAGGCCTCTTCAAGACCTTTTAGTTGCAAGATCAAAAACCTTTTTAGAACGTTTGGAATCGAAGATACAATAATTTAAGGATTGTCTATTTTTCAAAGTAGACAAATGGAATACATAGTAGATTACGTAGAAGAAAATTCAACTCCGTAAACCAAAGGCATGTTCGCGAATTTATTATTCATAAAAATAAAAAATTTTTTCTTTTATTTTGTAGATAAAAACTGAGTTTTGGATGCTAAAATAATTTTCAAATTGATTTATTTATCAATTATTGAGTTTCTATTTGTTTTGGTCATGGAAATGAATTGAGCAACATTTCAGTTTTATGATTATATTATCGGTAGCTCGGTCAGTAGACTGATAGTAAATGGGTGTATATATAATCAAAGTCTGAAGATTTAGATACTTTGTCCAGCTCTATTATTAGTTGTATATGTGCACATAGGCTCAAATTTATAGTCGTGATTTAAGTATAAAGTATGACTTAAAACTTGAGTATCGTTACTTGAGTATCAGCTGTTACTTCAATTGAGTGTTAATTTAAGTAACAGCTGAAACTCAAGTAACGATACTTAAATTCTAAGTCATACTCTATATACTTAAGTTACGACTATGAATTCAAGCCATAGTTTCTGCGCGAATAGCTCTTATAAACTGATGCTGATAATAGTATATTATGTACCAAGGGTGCGAGATCAGAAAATTTGGCTCGAGTGTAAATTTGTGGCCTGAGAGAAGCGAGGGTCCCAAATGCACACGAAAGACATAATTTTCCATCGCGCCCATGGTGCATACACTATTTTTTAATTCGACAGAAGCAAAACAGTACTTTTCCACCCGCTACAGCGGGCGCAAAATTACCGTTTTGCGCCCGGAGGGTTAAAAAATATTTTTATCGATTACTACTTCATTAGCGATAATTTCAAAATTATAAAATTATGATGAGACTTGGCAATAAATTTACGAACGATTCCTATTGTTTTTTTTTCTTTATCTCTAATCGTTTATTCTGCCAATAACACGTTACCTGCCATTTCTTTAAAGCTGTAATAATTATATTTTTTAGGAAAAAATAATAATACGCAGTTTTTTTATTTGAAATTGCAAAATTTGCAAACGATTCCGCAATTTTTGGTGTATTTTTTATTATTGCAAAATTAAGTTCATTGCTGGGGCCGTATTTAGTAACTGTCTCGCGAACGAGGTGGACCTAAAGAAGCTCTGTGATTGGTCAATGCAACTCTTTGATTGGTCAATGCAACTTGTGTCGCTTGTGAGACACTTACAGAACAATCCCTCTGAGTCCGTACAACTAAAAGATTCAAGTGATGAGTGTTGATTGTCCACTATACCCTACTAAAAAATCTCATGTGACGATTTTTTTGGTTTTTACACGTTTCAAACCATGCTTAGTCAATTGCGAACTATTTTTGAAAATTTTTGAAAAATTGAACTTAGAAAATTTTTTGTAAAATGAGTCATAATTTTTTCTAAGACCAAATTTTTAAAAAATTTTCCAAGTTCAAATTTTTCAAAAATTTTCAAAAATAGTTCGCAATTGACTAAGTATGCTTTGAAACGTGTAAAAACCAAAAAAATCGTCACATGAGATTTTGGCATGATAAATCACCTGAGAAATCAGGTGATTTCTCACCTGAGATTTTTTAGTAGGGTAGATTCAAGCTTTACTTAGGAAGTAAGGTTTTTAAGCTTGAATTTATATAGACCCAACTTAAATAACGATTGTTACTTAAGCCTTGCTCTGTCTTTGTCTTTCTCATAATAAGAAAAAAGTCAGCTCATAAACTGTTACTTGAGTTGTGTTTATAAATTCAAACCTTAGTAGTAATAGTAAAACACAATGACAGTTTCATGTTCTATTTTGTCTCTTTTATTTTAATGTGATAACTTGTATTTTTACTTTTAATATAGCAAATTATAAAATTTTATTTTATAAATTTTTAAACTCTAAGAAAGTAAAATATTTAAGTTATTTATTAAATAAATGTGCATGGAAATTTTTTAAAATAAATAAACATTGATGGAGCTAAATTGTTTTAGTAAAGTGAATGTGAATGCAGATTTAAATACAGAAAAACATGTTATCAAATCTAAATAAAAAAGTGTATTTTGGAAGTTTTGAGAAGTAAAGTAAGAAAAACTTCTGATATGTTATGAAATATATATCTAGATAAAGATTATAATGATTTGATTCAGAAGATTAGATTAATTTATTTTCAACTCCAATTAATTTGAAAAGTATACATTTTCTATGAAACAGTGCTTTTTTAGTTTTTCTAATGATCAAATGATATATCAATATTAGCTACATATTACTTATTTATTTTTATGTAGCTCGTAATGATTATTTAAGATTTTGATTCAATTGATTATATTTCATAGATATAATGAAAATAATATTTTATGTACAGAATCAGTAAAAATATAATCAAGCAGAAAACAGATAAAACAGTCATGCCAACAAAGCTCAAGAAACAATGTTTGAATCCATTTGACCGCAAGGATTCTTGTAAAACTACTGGTTTAAGAAAAGCATTGACGAATATCATCAACTATTTAACTATTAAAGAAGGATCAGGGTTATGCTCAGTTTGTAGGATAAAAGCACAAGCAAAAGTACACAGTGGAAAAAAATTTGTAATTTTAACACACATAAGTGTTACAGATAAAACACAAATTTTTTTGTGTTAAAATTTATAAATTTTTTTTGTGTAATTTTCGAAGTTAAAATTTTAACATAAAAATTCATGAATAATACAAAATTTTGAATAATAAAATTTGTAAATTTTACAAATTTATTTGTGTTAAAATATAATGATTGAAATAATGATTAGATATCAAATAATGACTTTCTCGTATTTCTTTCTGTTAATATATTTAAAAAAGAGAAAGAGAGATAAAGAAATATAAAAAAAAGGATAAAATGATGGATGTTGGTGTGGATCAATAAAATCATAAACAAACTAATCTCATTTGATAATATTACATTATCGTTCAAAGGCGAACGTAAACGAATGATTATGAAAAGAGCCGATCATTTTTTAATATGAGTACATCATAGGAATAGAGCCGGTTAGTAGCTCAGTCAGTAGAGCGTTGGATTCGTAATCTCGGGGTTCTGAGTTCGAATCCCGCTCTCGGCAACCGATTGATAGAAGCACCACTGTACGTTACATGTGCTTTGTTCACAAACACACTAACGAGCTCCTCTGTTGCTGATTAACATCACAAACAGCATAAATCGAGAGTTGTGCCTTAGCAATAAGGCTTTTTTCATAATTTTATATAAAAAAAAATATCTCAAAGTTAGGAGGAAATTCGAGATCCAAATGTCATGGACTCCTTGTTAGCAGAAATTAATATTTACAAACTAAAATTTATCTTGCATTTAAGGCATTTTTATTGCATAAAATAATAATAATGCTGATATTGGCATTACAACTCGCGTCTTCTGCTAACTAAAAATACATTTGTTTATATCTATATATATATACATATATATAATATATATATATGTAAACAACATGGCCGTTTGATATAGATAAATATGCAGAAACCTATGGAGAATATTTAGTTTTAGTTGATTATTTTACTAATTAAAAATCCGATTGATGAAAATCCGATTTAAAATGGTACAACTAACAAATGTGCATATTATAGTCATTTACAATTGCATTTTTTAAAATAATAAGTTAAATAATCAATTAAAATTTAATATTCTCCATAGGTTTCTGCATATTTTTCCTACATTGAGCAGCCATTTTTTAGTTACCCGGTCAAAAAAGGTTAGCTATAAAATATAGCTAAAAAAATAGTTAAATATATAGCTGTATCGAGCTGTATTTACAGCTATATCGATGTTTTTTTAGCTGTTTTTTATAGTTAAAAATGTACTTAATTTTATAGTTAATAATTTCGTTATCTACCGAAAATATTGATAGCTACTTTTTCAACTATATTTTATAGCTATTATTATAGTTAAAAAAAACACTTGATTTTTTAGTGTATTTATACCCGGTCAAAAAAGGTTAGCTGTAAAATATAGCTAAAAAAATAGTGAAATATATAGCTATATCGAGCTGTTTTTACAGCTATATCGATGTGTTTTTTTAGCTGTTTTTGACAGTTAAAAATTTACTTAATTTTATAGTTAATAATTTCGTTATACCGAAAATATTAATAGCTACCTTTTCAACTATATTTTATAGCTATTATTATAGTTAAAATAAATACTTAAATTTTTAGTGTATTTATTACAATATATCAATAGCTAGATATTTAACTATACTTTATAGCTGAAAATAAATGGTTTTTTAGATATCCTTCATAGTTGAAAATATACCTTGTAACGGTTATTTTGCCCGTTACAAAAATAGAATTAGCTTTTAATTTAATGTAAACTTTAGCTAAGTCCTTAAATTTTACTATATGCAGAGTTGCTGAAATTTGTAAGAATTTCACTAAATATTATACAGCGAACTCCGATTGTGCTAGCTAATCAATCCTATTGATAAACGACAAAATCATATCTGATATACTCGTCGCTTGCTGCACGCACTGCGTCTCTCTCTCTCTCTTACCTGATCGAGAGACGCGTGGCCGGTAGCGCAGTTTTCCTTCGTGAGGCAGGTTCCAAAATACGTTATATTAAAATATATGATATTACGTTATTAACTAATTTATAACTGCTCACAAGGACCGCGGAGGCGCCGGAGTAAGCAACGGGAAATATATATTTTATGTTAAATATAATCAGGCAATATAAATTAATTGAAAGCACGATTTAATAGAAAAGAATCAATTTATTACAAAAAAAATATAAATATAATCAAGATAAAATGTGAACTAAATGAGAATGAAATTGAATAATATATAAAAAGTAATATACGCGTCTATTGAGAGAGTGAGCAAAGGGAGGGCGCGTCGCGAACTAAATGATCCTCGCTAATGACGCTGATCGGTTATATAACCGATGATACAATATACCTGAACAAGTATCTCTCGAGGAAGAGATACTTGGATATCGCACGGTATAATTATACTTACAATAACGCACTGGCCAGCTTACACTAAATACCTACGTGCACGTAGACGCCGCTCGCCCGTTATCGAAGCTTCTCCCCTGTACGTAACCAATACGTAAATGCTCTGGAGTAGATCGGTGGAACACGTCTCTTCCCGATCCTTGAATTCCGCTGAGCTCTGCCAACGTGGTTGCCTGGACGTAGATCGGTGGAATCCTATGCACGTCGATCAACGTATTTGTTGGCACTTAATGGCTGACCGCTAAGACGCGCGAAAAGCGGTCAAGCAAAACTCTACAGAAAGAATTTCTGAGAGTTGCAACTAGCCAATCTGATATAATACGCTAGTCGATATAAATTAACGACTTTTATTTAAGACAACGTTCCGCGCTATCAGTTGCGAACTTAGTCTAACGTATTATACGACCACGTGGCGAAATTCTCTAATGAGCACAGCGCGGCTTAGGTTTCGTGCTAACGCAACGGTAGCCGGAAACTCTCTCAAGCGCCTCGCGGCCGGCTTGCTTCTCGCTCGCGTGCCGGTCGTCAAGATACGCACTTCTTTACTCGTCTTAGACGAGATATATGACCGAGCGTTTATTCTATTTTAATACCTGAGCGCGCAAGATTCAAACACGGTAGAATACCGTTACACCCCTCCGCCAGACGCAGCATAACCTGGTTTGGCTGCTCTGCCTATCGCGCGGTAGGTATGCAATCATTGTCTAAAGCAATTTTAATATTTACGATTTTCTACCACTAAATAATTTTCGTTGAACACGCGTTTTTCTTGGTGAACAAACTACTATGTTTTCGCTACGCTTCAAATTCGTAGAACCTTTAAGCCTACCTCGATTACGCTTGATCGGTTCGGACTCAGCTCGACGCATATGCTTTGCAGTTCGCGTCATGATGACGACTGTTCTACGCGGATGACTTCGCTTCCTATTCGGTTTCTCGATATGGGGAGAATCACCGCTCGCAGGCGGTCGCACGCAATCTGAGCCCGATCCTCCGTTGGCAAACGGAGTCGCATAGATCGCAAGAGACGGGTCGCTCATCGTCTCATTCGCACGCATTGATTCCAATGGTGGTTGAGGTTGCGGATCATCTTCTTGCCTTGCAACATATGCTTTAACCTGCTCTCCATTAATCGTATTATACGGATTACCATCCTTGTCTAACAACCTATGTATATTTAATTCCGATTCAGCTGTAACGACATATGTACCAACAAATTTTGGTGCAAGCTTACTTGCTATGTCTTGAACAGCTGGAGAGAGCATTTTATTTCTCTTGCCTATGAAATAATCTATATTATGAGTTGCTTTTGCTCTACCTGCAACCAAACTTTTTACACAGGCCTGATCAGTTGCTGAAGTATCAGCTAAACCAACTGTTTCTAATTTTCCAATGTACAGTTGTTCAAGAGCAGCAACTTCTAAATTTACCTTTATATTAGTACCTTTAAAAGAAAGTTTATTTTCACAAGGATCGAAAATAGCTCTAAATGCTCGTACGAAGTTGCCTCCTAGATAGCATTCTTCGTTTAAGCTAGGCACGATCGCACAGCGAATCCTTTTGGTAATTCCGCCTACAGTGAAAGGAAGGTCAACATAACCTACTAGTGAGCATGGTCTACCATCTGCTACTTTAACCAATCTACCTGTAGCTGGTATTAAAGGTACATTACAGGCTACTGCTAGCTGTAATCCTAGCGAGCTAATGACCGTGCGTGATGCGCCTGGGTCATATAGAGCCCTTATTCGGTAATCTCCGATCACTACCGGGAGCCACCATCGAGCTTCATCATCGATTATTGGCTGATTTATCTCTGCCTGCTCACTTGTCTCAACTTGACAGGTGTGAGACTCAACTTGTGTTTCTACTGAGTCTTCAGGTAGATTTTTATCTGACACCTTTCTAGTAGAAGGTTCTGAGGTCTCATAAGCCTCACTGGGAACGGTAGGTACCTCATCTACTTGTTCTCTGGTCCTTTTTCCCGCACAGATAGGGCAGGACCAGATAGTATATCCAGGTAATCCACACCGATAACATTCACGGTTACGTTTTGGATGTTTAGAACCTTTCTGGTTTTCTTGACCTGAAGAACTATCCTTTTGCTGTTGGCTTTGTTGTTCTAAATTACTGTCGTCTTGAGCAGATTTTCGAGATTGCTTCTTAAAATTTCTATGACGCTTAGCAGACTTCCTTCGAGGCAATTTAAGCGGTGCGGGTCCTTGTACGTTGTTCTCGCTAAACCTCTGCTGCTTTACAAACGCCTTTTTGAGTTCACGTATTTCTTGAAATAATTGGATTAACACTTTTCCTAAATTTAACTGTCCATTATCAGCCTGTTCTTGCTGTACCGCTGCTAATTGTATTTTATCATCTTTGGCCTTATTCGTTGGCCTATAAGCTACGTCAGGTAATAATGACTGTTCGGGCGGAGGAGGTGGTCTATAGATTCTCTCCGCCTCGAGTATCAATTCAGCTTCTACAGTTTTTTCTAATAAAGATTCAATATCCGTAACTTCATCTCTTCTGACCATACGTTGAATTTCTGGTAAGAGGTTACGGTGCAATAAATAAAGCTGTTGACTACTGTCAGGTAACGGAACTTGTTTTAAAATTATAGATTGTAAGCATATAATATAATCTCGTACCGGCTCATCTTTGCCTTGTGTACGTGCATTAGCTTCTGCTAACAATCTTTGTTGGAAACGTCTACTATATCCATACCATCGCAATGCAGCTTCTTTAAATTGAGCCCAGGTTTGCCACGAATGCCTGTTATTTCGATACCAGGTCGCAGCAACTTCTGTGAGCAGTTCGGAGAGAGAGTTTAACAAATCGCTCTCACTCAGTTTAGCCAGTTTTCGACACTCCTCAACTCTAGTTAGAAAGAGGTCTATACTTTGGCCTCGCTCGCCTGAAAATGTAACATTCCAGCGGCGCACTATGTGACCTACGTCTGTATTTTTATTTGCATTTGCTGGACGGTCACTATGCCTGGTCAGATTAGCGTTATCCGTCGCACTGTTTGCAGTGTGAGGGGTCCCTCCCCCCTCGACTGTACGTGCACCTGCAGTACCAGTTGGCAATGTATTACGGCTTCTATAGCTTCGCTGATCTGTACCTGCATTATTATTCGCTTGGCTATTTAATGGGCTACTACTGTTATTGTAATGTATACTAAATGTATCACGAAAAGCCACGTGCTGTTCGTTACTTTTATTTGTTTGGTGGTTGTCTTGTCTAGGTGTTTCACTATCTACGGCCTGATTGAACAGATGTGTGCTTGAGCATCTTGGTGTCGAAAGTACTTCGACTTTTTGTGATAAAGAATTCACTGTAGATGACATTCCTTCCATCCAAGAAGACACTTCTTTCATCTGGTTGTGCATGGCGGTAAGATAATTTATCAGTTCTCCTGGTAAGTTAGAGACATCTAGTGCTATTTCACTTCTTTGTTGCACGTTGGGATTCTCAAGTACCACCTGATCGTTACGCATTTCGTTTTGCGTAATACTGCTTAACGTAGCATTTAAATTTTTCACCACCGTTTCATCTTTACGCAATACGGTGAGTGGATGTTCTTCGTTTAAATCCACGTTATCATCATAGATCGTAGATCTTGTCTTTTTAAAAGTAGTTCTTTCGATGAACTCTTTTCTAACCGAAAGGCGGCGTTGTCGCGTTACCATTTCGCTTTCTTCAGGGTTCGACTGTTCGAAGTCCACTGCCGTATAATTGCCTAACAGCTATTGCACTAATCGGTGTGACTGTTCGTAAGGTAACCCTTCTTGCTTCAATTCTAATATTTGAAGCGAATCTATTAGGTCATCTTCTGACAAGCCTGTTGCCCATTTATAGACCTTTATAGCGGCAGCTTTGTGATTTCCGTCGATCGTTTTCTGTTGTGTTGCCATCTTGATAGATATCTTCTTTCTTGATATATTTTCTATTTATACTATTCGCACGCAGTTTTACTAACGCTCGCTGTGTGTGTGTGTGTGTACGCACGTTTATTTTATAAAGAAAATTATATTACTGATCGTTTGTATATGGTTATACTAAAACCATATACATACGTGTCAGAAAAACTTTACTAAATATGTATATATATATCAAAATTTAATTGTTTTGATTTTTGGATTTATACTAGAATTTCCAGTAATTACAATTAATTTATTAAATTAAAAATGCAATATATTACTAAACAAAATTTTGTAATGTTAGTCAATTTACAATACAAAGTATTAATATATATGACTAAATCCAAAAATCTGTGCGTTCTTTAACTTTTGTTAAAAATGCACACCTAGCTGTGTAGGGACAATTCATTTATTATACATGTGTATTTAACGTGTAGTGTAGAAATAAATTTTAATTTAAAGTCTTCGAGAAAATTCTAAAATTTCTCCACAACACACACAGCGCCAGTTGATTGCCGTGCTACGAGCTGGCAGTCGTTGATGAGAGAGAAAGAGAAAATAAAAATTTCCACTATGTGTAAAAAAAAAAAAATTTTAATTTTATTTATTATACAAGAAAAAAAATTATCCGGCCCTTTAATATGTATAAAAAAAAATTTTTAATTTTTATTCAATTAAATACAAAAAAAATTTTTAATGTTAATGATACTAAATTATCCTATATTAAAGGGTAATTCCAACTGATTTAATTTCAACTTCCTCGTTAGCTGAAATCAATATTTCTCTCTCACCATAAAAATTTATTATTTATTATTAACGACCTGGTCGGTAAGAGGGTTACACACAACGACGCACTATTCAAATTCTTAGAAAATCTCGACTGCCTGTTCGCTTTTTCATATAAAGCGAACTATAAGGCATACAGAGCTATATCCTTTGTCTCTGTCACTATGCTATTGAAGCGCGAGAATATCTGCGCGTTAAGCAAAGAAATAGAATTTCTTGCTGGGACACGAGGGGACACAAATTTGTAACAGCTAACCAACAAAAAATTATAATAGATAAATAGCAATTTTTCGAGAATTTTCTACTATTTTATTTTCCGAAAAAAAAGGCAATTTAATATTAATTTTATTTTTCGAAACGTAAAAAAAATTTACCGTCAATTCTAAATTTATTTATCTTTGACTAAGAATAATTTGATTTCTAAAAGAAAAAAAAATTCTTGACACGTGCTAACTTAAATATCAAACTTAAACTATAGCAAAACGCCATCTTTGATATAAAGTCTTTTATGAACAACGCGAAGTCTGTTTGCGTCGACGTTAACTACACGCTCGACGCCATTTGCAAATTTCGATTTATTAGACGATGCGTAAAAGCCTGTTCCCGTTGACGCATCTATTCGTTGGGCGCCATTTTGTAACGGTTATTTTGCCCGTTACAAAAATAGAATTAGCTTTTAATTTAATGTAAACTTTAGCTAAGTCCTTAAATTTTACTGTATGCAGAGTTGCTGAAATTTGTAAGAATTTCACTAAATATTATACAGCGAACTCCGATTGTGCTAGCTAATCAATCCTATTGATAAACGACAAAATCATATCTGATATACTCGTCGCTTGCTGCACGCACTGCGTCTCTCTCTCTCTCTCTCTCTCTTACCTGATCGAGAGGCACGTGGCCGGTAGCGCAGTTTTCCTTCGTGAGGCAGGTTCCAAAATACGTTATATTAAAATATATGATATTACGTTATTAAATAATTTATAACTGCTCACAAGGACCGCGGAGGCGTCGGAGTAAGCAACGGGAAATATATATTTTATGTTAAATATAATCAGGCAATATAAATTAATTGAAAGCACGATTTAATAGAAAAGAATCAATTTATTACAAAAAAAATATAAATATAATCAAGATAAAATGTGAACTAAATGAGAATGAAATTGAATAATATATAAAAAGTAATATACGCGTCTATTGAGAGAGTGAGCAAAGGGAGGGCGCGTCGCGAACTAAATGATCCTCGCTTATGACGCTGATCGGTTATATAACCGATGATACAATATACCTGAACAAGTATCTCTCGAGGAAGAGATACTTGGATATCGCACGGTATAATTATACTTACAATAACGCACTGGCCAGCTTACACTAATTACCTACGTGCACGTAGACGCCGCTCGCCCGTTATCGAAGCTTCTCCCCTGTACGTAACCAATACGTAAATGCTCTGGAGTAGATCGGTGGAACACGTCTCTTCCCGATCCTTGAATTCCGCTGAGCTCTGCCAACGTGGTTGCCTGGACGTAGATCGGTGGAATCCTATGCACGTCGATCAACGTATTTGTTGGCACTTAATGGCTGACCGCTAAGACGCGCAAAAAGCGGTCAAGCAAAACTCTACAGAAAGAATTTCTGAGAGTTGCAACTAGCCAATCTGATATAATACGCTAGTCGATATAAATTAACGACTTTTATTTAAGACAACGTTTCGCGCTATCAGTTGCGAACTTAGTCTAACGTATTATACGACCACGTGGCGAAATTCTCTAATGAGCACAGCGCGGCTTAGGTTTCGTGCTAACGCAACGGTAGCCGGAAACTCTCTCAAGCGCCTCGCGGCCGGCTTGCTTCTCACTCGCGTTCCGGTCGTCAAGATACGCACTTCTTTACTCGTCTTAGACGAGATATATGACCGAGCGTTTATTCTATTTTAATACCTAAGCGCGCAAGATTCAAACACGGTAGAATACCGTTACAACCTACATTTTTAGTTGATAATTTGCTTATTACTCATAGATATTTAGCTGAAAAAACATGAATATCGCTATAATATAAATAAATATAGCTGTATTTTACTTATATTATTAGCTGTTTTTATAGATGTTTTTTTTTGACCGAGAACAGCTGAAAATATAACTGTAATTTCAATTGTATTTTTAGCTATATTTTTAACAATTTTTTTTTAGCTAAATATTATTAGAGTAGCTTTCAGACATACTCGAGTTTATTTATATTGTCCTTCCCTACCTTCGCTGTAAATTGATTAACCTATACATACACTAAATCTAAGTATAGCAAAAGGCGCGAGTTGTAATGCCAATATAATTATTAAAAGTATGAGATTATTTGAATAACTAAGTACACACATGTTTGTAAAAATAACTAACTCCGTGTGTTAATTCTACAAAAATTTTTGTGTTGATTTTAAAAGTACACAAAAATTTTTAAATTACAAAAATTTTTATGTTGATTTTACAAAGATGTTTGTAAAATTTTAACACAAAAATTTTTGTACAAAAAAAAATTTGACGAATTACACAAAATTTTTTACAGTGTAAAAGAAGAAATTTCACAAACTGTTAAATGTAAATATCCTAGTTCTTAATATTTATCATAACTTTGATATTTTATTTAATATTTTTTCTACAAACATTTTTTATTGAATTAGTGTAGAAAGTAAATATTTTAGTTTTAGATTAATTTTTTAATTTTCGAAGTTAATTGTTAAGTTTTACTTGCATGGAGCATATCTTAGATATGGGTCTTTAATCGGTTAATACTTGGTTATTATGACAGTGAGGTGGGTCAATTAAGCGACTTACGATGAAAAATAGGATATTTTGTAAAATAAAAAATAATTAAGAAAACTATAAGTTATTATTATTTCATAACATTTTTAAAAATTTAGTCATTTAAAATAGCATTTATGCTCATAAGTTAGTAATAAAATTATAAATTTGATGAATCCAAAATAAAATTGTAGATTATTTCTTTAAATATTTAAATTAATGAACAATATGCTATGTCATTAATGATATAAAAAAGATTCAAAATTTTAATGAAATTGATGATTAAAATCTTAGTATGCATAACTTGGAGATATTTTCTGTGGGATACTAAAATTTAATTAAACTTACTTAGAAATATAATCATTGATTGAAAACATTTTTCATTAAATATTTGGTTTCTTCCTACAGGACTCCTGCTTGATATAGCATTAAACGTGTTTCAGAAGTTTTCTTTAAAGTTTGATTCTTGAGATATTCGTTTTTCTTTATCTTTGTAATGTATACCTGTATTCAATGATAATAGAGTTTGTATTTATAAACTATACTCAGTCTTTCAATATAAATTATGAATTTAAGTCTCAGTAAATATTTCAAATGACAAGCTCTATTCAAAAAAAGATTAAAACATAGATTTTATTATTTTATATGTAATATTCAAAACCTATATCTGAGATTCATATCCTAGTTAATGTATTAACTTAAACCATTGTGGTGATACCTTTGCTCAGTGACGTAAAAGCCACAGAGGTATAAATATGGTTTTCGCTATTTAAATTGTTCATAGATTCCATATAATTTATTTAATTTATATTGATAGAGATATTATTTTGGTGCGAAATTTTCGTAGGAATTTAAATATTACGTTTTCAAAATCATAAAATTATATTAACGTATAAAAAATAGCAATTGTTGCATAAGCTTTTTCCATAAAGTTTTTGCATTAAATTTTTGGATTGTCTGATTTGTTCCCATATGACTACAGAAGGTTAATAAGTTATTATTTGTCAGCTAGGCAGATAGTATATTTGGTCTATTAAGGTAAATATCCCAGTGACTGCAAACTTAAGCGTCCAGCAGAAACAAAACTAGTGTAAAATATGTTTCCTACTAACAAATCTCAAATGAGATCTCATGCCAAAATCTCATTTCACATTACTTTTTATTTTGGAATGTAGGTATGAAATCACCGATTGGGGACTATTTTTGATAAATTCATACTTAAAACATTTTTTCTGAAATTTGGACCCACTAATATTTCAAAATCTAAAAAATCGAAAAAATTTTCTAAGTCTGAATTTTTCAAAAATATTCCCCAATCGATGATTTTAAACATGTCAAAATCAAAAATATTGTAAAATGAGAATTTGGCATAAGATCTCATTTAAGATTTTCCAGTAGGGTTAATATCATATTTATATGTTATAAATCATTCATGTTTTGAAACAAGGTCACGTACCAATAACTACTCAGCCTTTTAGTTTGTTACTGTACCGGTAGCTGCATGCGCGTTCAGCTCCCCAGCAATCATTTAAAATATTGCAGCGTCACATAAACAATACAATTTTCGATAAATTATAAATTTTTATTATTAATTTAATGTTTTTAATTGATTCTAAACATTCCATATATTAAATAAATTCTTGTATTACCAAAAAAAAATTTGAAATTCAATAAATAATAAGCTTACGAGTTTACGTGTTATTCTTACCAGTATGGTTAAAAGGTCATATGTATTAGACTTTGAATCGTCACGCTACACTTCAAACAAATTTTTTTATTATCAAACGAAGAATTTTATATTATGATTGATATTATATATCAAACTTATTATTTGAAGAAATTGAAACGATTTAAAGTATTCAATAATTTTAACTATACAACTTAACGGGATGTCGGAGTTGTTAGAATCGATTTTTGCTTTTTTTATCTGATTCATATCTCTTTAAATTGACAATTTAGACAAATATAATGACTTGTCCGCGCTAAAGCTAGATTAATTCAATCATTTTTGTTTAAAAAAAAAATCACTTAGACTTGTTATTTTTTCATGAACTTTGAATGAAAATTAGATATCAAGCTCGACAAACCTAACCTCAAAATACTATACATTCAAAATTTGTTCATAACTTTTTATGTGTAATATTTTAATAAATTTCTTGAGTTGTCCGCACTCAGGATTAATCTTATAAATTTTATTCTGTAGTGAAAGAATATGATTTGATGCACTGCTTACTAAACTATACTCAGTCTCACTAGGAGAGTGTCACACCTCCGGATCACGGATTTTGCTCATACATCGGAATAAGTTTTCAGATGATAAAATATGGAAAAAGCTAAAGTTACAGTCACGAATACTCAATATTTCCCTAGTTACAGGCAATTAAAGAAAATCACTAAAAAAGTTACTAGATTTTTAATCGCATATAGTTCTTTAGCGTCGATAGCTACAAGCTTGAAACTTTTTTTGAATGAAAGCTGAGCTCAAATCCTTTCGAAATAGTAGTTATAGCATATCAAAATATTATTTTTTCCCAAAGTTAGAGCATGATAAACATTGGACCTGATTTTTCTTTTAAAAACATTAATTAATAATAAAAGCTGAAATTGGGTCCAATCTTTATTACGCTCTAACTTTGGAAAAAAATAATATTTTGATATGCTGTAACTACTGTTTTGAAAGGATTTGAGCTCAACTTTAATTTAAAAAAAGTTTCAAGCTTCTAGCTATCAATGCTAAAGAACTATATGCGTTTAAAAATCTAGTAATTTTTTTAGTGATTTTCTTCAATTGCCTATAACTAGGGAAATATTAAGTGTTTGTGACTATAACTTTAGCTTTTTCCATATTCTGTCATCTGAAAACTTATACTGATGTATGAGCAAAATCCGCGATCCGGAGGTGTGACACTCTCCTAGTCAGTCTCAGACTCATGAACTTTGAATAAAAATATTATTAGGAGGGGATAACTACGATATCCTTTTAAGGAATAAATTCATCTTATAGGAGTTTCCAGTTAGAGAGACACGTCCAGTCACTGGGACTTTTACCTTATGCCTTAATAATGAAGTTCATAATTTATTTTTGTAATAAAAGTAAAATGATATTTTTCTATGAACATTTAGGTAATGAAAATGTTCCCGAAAAGAAAAAGCGAACGCTAAGTCCAATAAATAAAAAAGTAAATATAATAAAAACAGTGAATACAGAAACTTTTGTTGCGAAACCATGCACTTCACAAATAGACTCACAAAGTTTAGATGGCACAAGCTCTACTTTTCCATCTACACTTAGCTCACAAAATACAGTAATGACATCTAATGAAACAGATTCTACTTCAAGATCATTAGACTCTACAGCTGTGTTACAATCATCATTATTTAATCATTTAAAGCCACAACTAGCCCGTGAAGATTTGTCAAGAAATCAAAGAATTCAAATACTGACCCTATTACTACCAGACTGGACTTATGAAATCATTTTAGAAAATTTTGATGTCACTCAGAGAATAATAAAAGTAGCAAAATCTTTATGTAAGAACAAAGGAATTTCAAGTTCTCCAGATTTAAAACAAGGTATGTTCATGCTGAAAGTGTACCTGATCCCGTCAACATACTTACAATCAACTTCTTTCAATATTCAATAATATTTCGTCGGGTGAGAGGAATAATGTCCTAAATTTAAACGCGGAAAACAGTTTTTGAAATCAATTATTGGATTTCGTAAGTTTTCGATTGTTTTTCTTAAAAAGATTTATTAAAACTTCTAAAATAATATATTTTGTTTACTTATGTATACGTCAATAAATGATTTAAAAATGAAGTTTTTGATGTAAACACAATATACTATATGTTTAATATCTATTCATGTTTTTTTAGTCATCTTGTGTAAAATTAACGAAAGATTTTAAATCACATTGCATTGCGCTACAGTTTTCTAGTCAAGACACCACGTGGCGCTATGTGTCCTTCAGTCATGAACTATGAGCGCAGAATCCTTCAGAAACAACCCTGATTAGGACCTTCTTATGCGCAAAGCCGATTTAGGACGTTATTCCTTTCACCATTTCATAAAATTTTCGTCAGTGATATTTTCAGTGATTTTTATCTAAAAGTCGGGTTGCTTTAATCTTTATATATTTAATTTTAGAGGTTAATTTAATAACGTTTGAAAGCCCTTAAGGTGACCTCGGAGTTTAGGTTAGGTTTCACTTTTTAGTTTACAAATTATGTTTTCTATACATGAGATTTTACAGATCTTCTAATTTTCCACCATTCTTTGAAGCCCATAGCATGGTGGAAAACTTAAAAACCCAACAAATTTTATAAACTGAAAGCGTAATTTATAAACTACAAAATGCAAATTTAGCGTAACCTCCGAAGTCGCCTTAACTTATAAAAAAAATTCTTTTTAATTTAGCAGTATACATTTCTTGACATAAAGTACTATTTCTTGTTCTATCTGTATTATATTTGAATGAATAAATTATTGATTCTATATATTTACTGTATTATAGGCCAAAATATGAGTTCCGAAGTTGTTGAAACAGTCATAAAGTTTTATAGGAATAATGAAGTTAGTACATTAATGCCTGGGAAAAGAGATTTTATTGTAATCAAGGATATCGAAGAGAATAAAGAAGAAATTCAAAAAAGATTACTGCTTGGTTCACTAAGAGAACTTTATGCTGGGTTTAAAGAAGAATATCCTGATTTGAAAATTGGTTTTTCACGTTTTGCATCGGTTCGACCACCTGAATGTGTTTTTACCCAAAGCAGTGGAATACACACTGTATGCGTATGTACTATTCATCAAAATGCTAAGCTGTCTATCTTAGGTAATTATAGATTTCACAACCTTCAATTAAATGATGAAGTTACAAGGAGTTTTTATTTATTCTTTATTAATGAATAATTCTTTTGATATTTTCTAGGTTGCAGTTTGCAAAAATTGACATTTGGTTATGAATTTCTATTAAATGATTACAAAGATTGCATTAATTTCATCGTTTGCGAAGAATCATCTGTAGATTGTTTTCTTCAAAAATGTAATAAATGTCTTGGTATTGACAAACTAAAAAATTATTTAGAAGAAATTTTTTCACAAAATGAGGCTAATATCATTACTTTTAAACAATGGATAAATGCTCCGCAATGTACTCTAGAAACTATTACAAAAACTATTCCAGATTTCATAGATTATTTTTGTAATCAGATCCAGAAACTTAAAAATCATGATTTTATTTGTAAAGAACATTCAAAATATTTAAAAAACATAAAAGAGACATTGCAGGAAAGAGAATTTCTTTGGTTACTGGACTTCGCGGAAAACTATGCATTTATAGTTCAAGAAGCAGCCCAAGGATTCCACTGGAATAACAATCAAGCTACAGTATTTACGTCCGTTATATACTATTGCAAAGAAAATAAATGAGAGCACAATAATTTCATTATAACATCCGATAACCTTACCCACGACTCGGTGGCCGTTTACACTTACATCAAGTTAATGATAGATTCATTAAAAAAAGAATTCAAAACTATGAAAAAAATTTACTATTTTTCGGATGGAGCACCACGACAATTCAAAAATTTTAAAAATCTATTGAATTTATACTTTCATCAAAAAGATTTTGATATTCCAGCTGAGTGGCACTTTTTCCCGACTGCTCATGGAAAAGGTCCATGCGATGGACTTGGTGGTGCTGTTGAACGGGCAGCAGGATTAGCTAGCTTACGACTTTCACCTGACAAACAAATTTTAACGTCACAAGCACTTCACAATTGGTTTGAAACCAATAGTAATTTTTAAAAGATTGATTTTATATTTTTACCTATTGGAGAATATAAAGCTAACGAAAGAAAATTGAATCAGCGATTTAAGAATAAAAGCAGAGTGCTGAATTTGCGACTGCAACATGCTATTATTCCCTCAAAAAATGGTTTAAATTCAAAAATATATTCAAATTCCATAGAAGAATTCCACGAGTTATCGAAAAATACTTTAAAAAATCAAGTATTTTAGATGATATGGAATTTTCAAGAATTCAGTTTACGTGTTCATATTTTTTATGAAAATATTCTTAATTTTTTTTGTAAATTTTGTAAATAATGCAATAAACATCAACATTATTTTCATTTATTTCTACTTTGGAACATTTATCATTAATAATTTGTAATATATGAATATATGTATTGTATTACATACTTGTATAGTAAATAATATGTTGGTAATGCTTTTGATTTATTTATTTAATTTATTATATAGATTCCTTAAAATTTCACTACTTTTCTGCTTTAAAATGCTTTGTGACTTTCTGCTTTAAGAGGCGGTCGGAACCAAATCGGTGACTTGCGGTATATATCAAGTCAGCATTTTTCGCTTTACGATAATATTTTGTATATTTTTATGACTTAAACTATTTTAAAATATTCTTTATATACATGACTAGAGGAAATAACTATATTTTTACCATATGAATAAGTAAATAAATTATTGTAAGCATTTATTACAAATATAAAACTGACTTGACATATACCGCATGCAAAAAACTGTCGTGTCCATTGTTAGGTGGCATTTTTCGCTTTATAACAATATTTTGTATATTTTTGTGGCTTTAACTATTTTAAATTATTCTTTATATACATGACTAGAGGAAATGACTATATTTTTACCATATTAATAAATGAATAAATTATTATAAGCATTTATTACAAGCACCGAACTAAGTCACCGATTTGGTTTCGACCGCCTCTTAAGAGGAGGCCGTATCATTCTGTCCTTGTCTAATCTAAATTTTCTTTATTATTAATAAATTAAATATTTTCATAGAAAAGTAAGACAACCGCCCAATAGAGCAAAAGACAAGCAACCGATTCTTTTTTATAAAAAAATATGAAATTTTGATTATTTTTCGAGTGAAGTCTGAAACGGAAAAACAGTTGAATCAACTCAATCAAGTTCGATTGTTTTTCCGTTTCAGACTTCACTCAAAAAATAATCAAAATTTCATATTTCTTCATAAAAAAGAATCGTTTGCTTGTCTTTTGCTCTATTGGGCGGTTGTCTTACTTTTCTATGAAAATATTTAATTTATTAATAATAAAGAAAATTTAGATTAGACAAGGACAGAATGATACGGCCGCCTCTTAATATGAATTATGAGCTGGTTTTAATACATTTTGTAAACATGCTAATTTTTAGAATAGACGATGAAAACTTAAAAATTGTAGCATTCTTATTTTGAAAACTCACAAGGAGAGTGCATTGCATTTGGGTCTCGGATTTTCATCTAACTTTAGGATATATTTTCTTACATAAAATCATGAAAAAAACCGCGGCCATTCGGTCCAACGCTCAATTTTTTCCGAGTTATGAGCAGTTTTATCTAAATTATAAAAAAATGTGTATCTGCTTCATAGCTACACATTTTTTGAACTACTTATTCTACAAGGTTTTTACTAATTGCGTATTAAAGTTGGGATTAAAATCTTTTGATTGAAAAAAAGACGCGTTCAAAAAGCTCAAGTTATTTTAAAGTTATGAAGGAATGAATATTAAGATGAAATTTTGACTAAAATGCAGCATTTATTTTCTATGCATATTTTTATGCTAAATATTTGCGGTATTTGTCTTCATTCATAACTCTCTATTCTAAAAATTAGCATGTTTACAAAATGTATTAAAACCAGCTCATAATTCATATTAAAGCAGAAAGTCACAAAGCATGTTAAAGCAGAAAAGTAGTGAAATTTTAAGAAATCTATATGATAAATTAAATAAATAAATCAAAAGCATTACCAACATATTATTTACTATACAAGTATGTAATACAATACATATATTCATATATTACAAATTATTAATGATAAATGTTCCAAAGTGGAAATAAATGAAAATAATGTTGATGTTTATTGCATTATTCCCTATTGTTTATCCCAAGACACATAATGTTGAAAGCTATAATTTTTTTTTGGATGAATATATTGAGTTACATAAGGGCTGAAACTCTTCATTAAGATTGAAATTTTCATATCTCATTAAGAGCGAATAAGAAAATTCAATAGCAACCCTTTTTATAACGCTTTAAAAAAAAGAGTTTTTTTGTAAATAAAAGAATTTTTAATTTGAATATTCTTATAGCTGAGTTCGAAACGAAAATTAAAAAAAAAGAACACTCTAAGGCCAATAGGAGACAATTAAGAAACAAGTTAACCAGCATTTGTTAGTTAAAGACATATTTTAAAAATCTATGATTAGATTTTTAAAAATGTGACGCTTTATTATGAAAACTCAAATAACAATAACATAATAATAGCAGCAAGCGGGGCGTTGTGTTGCGGATGTTTCTATTTGCGCGTGAGGAAAGTAAGAAAGACTTTGTTCCAATGAAATCCGTAAAAATTAACCGTATCTCAGTGAATAATGGCTCGATTTCGATGTTTTTTTTAAATCTGGGATACCTCAAAAATTATTAATATTTGTGCAAATAGTTTTCAAAAATGAGGTTTTATTCAAGTTAAAAGCCCTTACGAAAATAACTTGCATAATAACTGCGGAATTCCTACAGATTTTCCTGCAGAGTTTCTGCAAAGCTTATTTATAAGTTTCTTCAAATATTTTGTAGGAAATTTGTAGAAATTCTATATACACACTTCAAATATTATGCATTAATTGTGCAGAATTTCCGCATGAATTTCTCTTAATGCTCTGCAGATTGTTTAAAGTTGTTCTGAATAAATTTTAAGTTTTTGTATACATTATTTCATAGCCTTTAACCCTTTCACTGGCAATGTATCATATATGATCAAAAAAAAGTCGTGCCACAACTGGCGATGTATCATATATGATCAAGTTGAATAACTGCTGCATTTTTCAACCAATTCATTTTAAATTCAGTGTGTGAAGGTTTTGGGGAAGGCTGATTACGAATCTAAGGTCAGAATTAAAAAATTCAAAATGGCGGATTCAAGATGGCGGATTCAATAATTTACCCCTGTAGTTAGCTGGTGATTAATTCACGACCCCAGAGTATACCAACGAGGAGGTTACGGTAGGGTTTAACACTCCATTTTTTTATTTTTTTTTTGTTTTTTTTTTATCATTTTTTATTTTATTTTTTATGTTTTTTTTTGTTCTTTTTCCATTTTTTGTTTAATTTTTGTTTTTTTTTTCATTTTTTATTTAATTGTTTATGTTTTTTTTTCCATCTTTCAATTTTTGTACTGTTTTCTAATTCTGCAAGGTATGATATTTTTAGAAACAAGGCGTTACGCATAACGGAATGTTATTGCGAGTACTGCACATTATAGTTGTCCATTTTGTTATTTTATTTTTATTGTAGCATCAAGAACAATGTTTTCTTACACCTTTGTCATTCGCTGAAATGTTAGTTGGAAAGTGTTGACCATTATTTAGGTTTGAAATATTGTTACTTAGATTACCACTAAGCCTTTTTGTTCGTTGACTATTAGGGACATATTTATCTTTCAGTTCACGAGCCAATTGCATACGAAAATCTAAATATGTCAATTTTTTTTCTCTATGAGTAATACCATAAACTACATATGCGTTAAATATTGCCATATCTAATAAATGAAGAAAAGTCTTGATATACCATTTAGTTGATTTTATGATTATTTCATATCCCGTTATACATTGATCTGATCTATCTACACCACCCATATTTTGGTTGTAGTCCAATACAATATTTGGTTTTACTTTTCGTTCTTTAGTACGATAATCTACCTTTTCAGTTACAACTTTTTCTACTGAATGCATGGTTGAAAGCATTGTTACCATTTTCTTATCTTTCCATGCCATAAAAGTCATTTGTGAGCTACTAAATGTATTCATCTCATTTTTAGCTATTTTTTTTGTATCAATTTTCGGAAGATGTTTTCGATTTGTTCGACTTGTTCCGCAAACATTAGTCTTTTCATCATGTAATTTTGAGAAAAGAATTGGTGAACTATGCCAATTATCTAAATATAAGGAACGACCTTGTTCTTTTAAATCACCACGCATTTCAAAAACTACCTCTCCAGAAACTCCATAGAGCGTGCCATCATTATCTGTAACTTTTCCGGTATAGATTTTGAAATTATATACATACCCACCATCTGAATCGCAAGTTTCGTAAGTTTTTAATCCAAAACAAGCTCTTTTATTTCGATTAAATTGTTTGAAACTGAGCCTATTTTTCCATTTCAAAAGAGACTCATCAATTGAAATTTTCTCACTAGGTCTGTATATACTTCGAAAACGATCAACGAAGAATTCAATTATTGGTCTTAGTTTTGAAAGTTTATCAGTTTCAACATGATCTTCTTCAAAATGTAAAAGAGATAGTATAACCTGAAATCTTTTGAAAGGCATGATTTTTGAGAAAATGGGCGTTTCAATCAATTGGTCTTGAGACCAATACATTTCAATTTTAGGTTTTCTGGTGATGCCCATAAGAATAGAAATAGCTATGAAAGCATAGAGATCATCTGAGGATATTTCATCACATAGGTTTACACGCGAATTTTTTTTCAACTTATTAGCTTCTCTCAAATTTGTTATTTTCGTTTCTTTATAAATATTACTCTGACATGCTATCATATCAACGAAATCTTCTGAAACATCCAAAACAGAACTATTAGTATTTATTCCGCAATCATTTTGTGAGCCTTTATTTATATCAACAAAAGGATGAATTTTGGGAACAAAATCAGAGTTTTCTATAAAAGTTAAATTTTTCTTTTTTTTATATAATCTGATATTCAAAGGAATATCATCAACATCATCATTATCATCCCAGTAATCTCTGTCAGATTCTTCCTCTGCTTAAAAATTATCATCAGAACTCTCATCTGATGAATTAGATTCAGAAATAGTTGGAGATGGCGATCGTAAGCGTTTACTACGTCGCATTGTATCGAAAATTGAATGAGAAAACTTTCAATGAAATGAAAATTTTAGGTTCAAACTCTGGTTAAAACTCTTCTACTTTATAAAACTTTGTTGTCTATTTTACTTGTGGTACGCCACCTTGTAGTTCGCCACCTGTTGATGAATTTTAGTACTAATATGGATAATATAAATAAGGGAAACAAAAGTCCTCTTATATTTGCTTCATAAAAATTTGATGGATAAAAAGTTATAGAAAAAAAAAGAAAAAATGAAACATTGATTCCAACCCTTATTTAAGGGTTGAAGGGTGGTCCTACAACCCTTATTTTCAAACACTTAAATTGAAAAAAAAAGGATTATTATTACAACCAAGCTAAAGAAGAAGTTGATTAAATTTTGTAAGGAATTAAAAAAATTGGAAAATTCACCCTCAACCCCACATTTAGGGGTTGGAAATAAAAAATTTGCGAAATAACCATCAGAATCGATTCTGCGTCCCCAAAAACCCTGATATTTATAGTTATCGTATAATTTGTTTACCCTGTTAAAAATATATACGTATCTCAAATACGTCACAAAATTACGTAATCCATACGTAACAAGGCGTTCGAATTTGTTACGTATTATGAAATACGTATTTGATATTGATGATACGTAGTTTCAATACGTATTCCAAGGGAGTGAGAAATTATGTATTATATATCAGAAATACGTAATTATTCGCACAATGTACGTAACAAAGATACGTATTTATGATAAATATGTGTTCATATTTTTCAAAGATATGAGCACATCTTCCCATTATACGTAATTTTTACAAACACTTATGCCAGATATACGTATTTTTGATACGTATCTCATGCGCATCATACGTAATTTTAGATTTAAATTTCGGGTTTGAATACGTATCGCCGTTAGAATACGCAATTTCAAGCACGAGATACGTATCTTTGAGGCAGCATTTGTATTCAGAATACATAATTTTACCACAAATTAAATACGTATTTTGTGGTAAAATACGTAACACGAATCCTGCCTCACAGATACATATGTTGTACTGAAAATTATGTAATTGTATTAGCAATACGTATTTAGGCACAAAACTACGATTAAAATTACGTAATTTTCGAATGAACTACGTATCAAAAAAGCATATATGTAGCACATATTTAAATGAAAATTACGTATTTTAATTACAAGATGTTTTCAAATACGTATTTTGTGGCAAAATTACGTATTCTGACTAGAAAACCTGCCTCATAGATACGTATCTTTGACTCTTAATTACGTAATTGTACTAGCAATACGTATCCAAGCACTAAACTGCGATTAAAATTACGTAATTTTCGAATGAACTACGTATCAAAAAAGCATATATATGGCACATATAAAATGAAAATTACGTATTTTCAATCACAAAATGTTTTTGAATACGTATTTTGTGTTAAAATTACGTATTCTGAATACAAATCCTGCCTCAGAGATACGTATCTCGTGCTCGAAATTACGTATTCCAAAGGCAATATGTATTTAAGCCCGAAATTCAAATCGAAAATTACGTCTGATGCGCATGAGATATGTATGAAAAATACGTATATCTGGCATAAGTGCTTACAAAAATTACGTATTCTAAAGGCAATACGTATTTAAGCCCGAAATTCAAATCGAAAATTACGTATGATGCGCATGAGATATGTATGAAAAATACGTAGATCTGGCATAAGTGTTTACAAAAATTACGTATTCCAATGGGAGGATGTGTTCAGAATACGTACCATGTGAAAAAATACGTATTTTTGTTACGTGTGTTGTGCGAATAATTACATATTTCTGGTATAAAATACGTAATTTCTCACTCCCTTGGAATACGTATTGAAACTACGTATCATCAATATCAAATACGTATTCCAGAATACGTAACAAATTCGAACGCTTCGTTATGTATAGATTACGTAATTTTGTTACGTATCTCAGATACGTTGTAACGTTTTTCCCTTTCGGGAGGGGGAAATACGTGTAACTCCTGTTGCCAGACGCTTCAGTGAGTTACCAGGGTAAGATTGGCAGGAGTTGGAGGGATCGGACGGCGGAAAGTAAAGGAAAGTAACCGGGTTTAACACGTTTGGTTATGCTATGGAGTACCTTGGCTTTATTGTACTCATAAAACTCTTACAACGACGATTATAAAATATAGAATGATAATAATGTATTAATCCAAAGCTAAACCTAATAATCTTATATAATGCAAATAACTAACCTAACCTTAACGGAACGAAATGTACAAAATAATTAGTTCTTTAATTGAATCAGCCACTTGACGGCTATTTAATAAATAACTCAAATTAATCAATAGTCTTTAAAGAATCTAAATTATAGTTTATTTTAACTAAGTGATTCTACGGCCTGGACGGTTTAGTTTATACCGGCGGCTTTTACCTGCAACAATATGCAAAACAAAAGAAACAAGTGATTAATAATTAAATATAATATAACTAGGCGGCGGCATCTAGTAACGCTATACTTAATACTACGGTAATAATAATAATGACGGTGGGTAGCCGGCTCCCTTAATTATCTGAGTTACAAATCTCTATGGGCATGCGGGACCTTTAAGTGACGTAAAGACAATGGGTGGCCGACACCCTTAACTTATTCTAATATCTTTATAACTACGCGGCGGGCGGACGGAGTCCTCGAATTAATATAAAAATGTATTGGGTGGACGACACCCTTAACTTATTCTAAAGTCTGGTATTTACACGCGGTCGGACGGAGTCCTTTAAACTAATACGAGTTAAATAATTAGGTGGACGACACCCTTAATATATTCTATAGTCACGCGGCGGCGGACTCGACGGCTACGGGTTAACCAGACCCTTAATTAAGCCAGCGGCGAAATGTGAAATAGAATATAATACTATGGGTGGACGTCACCCTTAAATTCAACGGCGCAAGTTCGGCATTGCGGCGGCGGCAAAAATAGCTAGTGTGCTCTAGGCAGGTAGATTTACGCCAGCGTGCTCACTTGACGTATCTCTAACACTGCCAGCATATGCACTAGAGTTTAGACCAGCGTGCTCACTCGGTCTATCCCCATGTGCAAGAGAGAGAAGCTAGTCCTTCTACAAGAGAAGGCACCCAGCTACTACTTGTCCCACTCTCTCTTAGCCTAGCGTGCTCACTAAGGTAAAGAGAGAGAGGAGACCGTAGTCTGCACTGCTCTGGTTAGCTGTGCTTCTCGGCCTCTTATATACTCTGGCCTCATTTTTCCCGTTGAGTGCAACGACGTTTGAGGTTGCCGCCTAGCAACTGAGCTCAGAACCACTGTTCTATCGTAGCTGGCCGTTAGGCGGGAAATTTAAATGCGCGGGTATGTATACTCGTCGCAACGTATATATTTTTAACAGGGTAAGTTTATTGTCGTACCATTTTTGGCAAGCAAAGTAAAAAAAGCTGCACCAGTGAAAGGGTTAATAGAGGACACATGAAATAGATATATTATTTAAGGATATGCTCTTTCTAAAAATCAACACGTTTTTTTCAAAAAATGTACAGAAAAGAATATGTAGCCGATGTTTTGGAAAAAGTCGAAATTTTTTTCAATTTTTTTTTAAATTTTGCTCTGCCAAAAAGAACGGGACCTTAAAGTATACTCCCTGAACAAAATTAACCGTGACATGAGACGATAATCTTTCGAACGCACTTCATTTTATTCAAAAATAATGATTAGAAAAAAAAATATGTCGGTTTTTGTATTGTTGTCTATTACAAAAATTCGTGATTTTTTTACTCAAAAAATATCAACTATTGGAAAAAATTTTACAGAAGAAAAAGGGCTTAAAATTAATCAAGGAACATGGGTGAATTTTTTTAAATTTTTAAGAAAATTTAAATTTTTAAATTTCCCGAAATTTCCTAAATTGATCCGAGAAAATTCACACATGTTCCTTGATTAATTTTAAGTCCTTTTTCTTCTGTTAAATTTTTTCCAATAGTTGATATTTTTTGAGTAAAAAAATCACGAAGTTTTGTAATACACAACGATACAAAAACCGACATATTTTTTTTTCTAATCATTATTTTTGAATAAAATAAAGTGCGTTCGAAAGATTATCGTCTCATGTCACGGTTAATTTTGTTCAGGGAGTATACTTTAAGGTCCCGTTCTTTTTGGCAGAGCAAAATTTAAAAAAAAATTGAAAAAAATTTCGACTTTTTCAGAAACATCGGCCATAAATTCTTTTCTGTACATTTTTTGAAAAAAACGTGCTGATTTTTAGAAAGAGCATATCCTAAGACATAAGGAAACCAAGTTTCATTAAAATCCATAGAAAATTGGACAAATGGTATAATATCAAACTGAAGCATTGCAACCATGGACGTTTGCTATTTAGTGGGTTAATCGGTTATTACTCGATTCGCATTAAAATATTCGGATAGGCCGTTTTACTTATACGGTTATTCGGTTAACCATTTTTAGTTTATGGTTTTACTCATACGGTTATTCGGTATTACTATTCGATCAATAACATTAACTTATATTTCAAATTTTCTAATTTAGTATTTAGGTAGTGTACATCAGAAAACGCTGCCAAGTGCTTTGGCACAATGCTTTCTCATAGAGCTCATTGAGTTAAAGTAATTTGATTTTATTTTTTTAATGTGATTTCAATGTTAAAAACATAATTTCTAATTAAGAAAAATTAGTAAGTGTGAGAGAGTGATTAGGAAATAGTAAGAGAGAGTCAGAAATAAATGGAAATAGGGTAACAATAAGGATCGATCTAAGATAGGGAGAAAGAGAGAAAGTGAGGACGTAAAAAAAGAGTTAGTGAAAGCGTTGACACAGAAATCAAAAGAAGTGATCAAAGAGCTACACTAAGAAAATTATTTTTTAAAAGCTTGTTTTATAAAGACAGTAGCAAATAACTTGTATACAAATTTTAGAGCAAATCTATCAAGTAGTTTTAGTAAAATGTAAAAAAAATAAAAAAAAAGTAAATTTTTTTTCAAAATTTATAAAAATTTTTTGAAATTAAAACTATGCTAAGAAAATCGGTTTTTGAAAGTCATATCTTTTTTGACAGATGCAAATAATTGTCATGCAAAAGACCCTGAAAGATTCTTATGGGTTTCTATGTCCCGGTGGAATTTGATAATAGTATGACCAAATTGTAGCATATTTTTTTCTGAACATAAGTCTCCATGGGCTCAAGTCCCGAAAATGCACAGATTTTAAGTAAATAATGATTAAAGTCGTTGATTTTTGGAAAGGTTAGAGTGACCGAAGGCGTAACTTCAATTGTTCGATATGCTCATTATATAGTTGTTATTTGAATAATTTATTAAAATAATTGCATGTTTGATAAACTTAGAATTATATAAAATATAATTTTTTAAAATAATTTCTAAAAAACTTGGAACATAGAATTATTACACTATTATTATATATAATAAAATAATTAATCTTCAAATATTTTATAATAAGAAAAAATATCATTTGATGTGTTTATGGTTTATGGGTTTATAATTTTTTGGTTTATGGGATTATGGTTCATGGTTTATGAGTTTATGGTTTATGGGTATATGGTTTATGGAGTTATGGGTTTATGGTTGATGGGTTTATGGTTTATGGGTTTATGGTTCATGGTTTATGAGTTTATGGTTTATGGGTATATGGTTTATGGAGTTATGGGTTTATGGGTTTATGGTTTATGGGTTTATGGTTTATGGGTTACTGGTTTATGGGTTTATGGTTTTATGGGTTTATGGTTTATGGGTTTATGGGTTTCAGGTTTATGGGTTTATGGTTCTTGAATTTGGGTTTACGCGTTTATGGGTTCATGGTTTATGGTTTTATGGGTTTATGGTTTATGGGTTTATGCATTTATGGGTTTACGATTTATGGGTTTATGGTTTTATAGTATATGGGTTTATAGTTTATGGTTTATGGGTTTATGGCTTATGGGTTCAAGGTTTATGGGTTTATGGGTTTATGTTTTAAGGGTCTATGAGTTTATGGTTTATGGGTTTCTGGTTCTTGGATTTGGGTTTTTGATTTATGGGTTTATGGTTTATGGGTTTATGGTTTATGGGTTTATGGTTTATAGGTTTATGGGTTCAAGGTTAATGGGTTTATAGTCCTTGGATTTGGGTTTACGGGTTTATGGTTTATGGGTTTATGGTTTATGAGTTTATGGTTTATGGGTTTATGCTTTAAGGGTTTATGGATTTGTGGTTTATGGGTTTGTGGTTCTTGGATTTGGGTTTACGGGTTTATGGTTTATGGGTTTATAATTTATGGGTTTATGGTTTATGGGATTATGGGTTTATGGTTTATGGGATTATGGGTTTATGGTTTATGGGTTTATGGTTTATGGGTTTATGGTTTATGGGTTTATGGGTTTATGGGTTTATGGTTTATGGGTTTATGGTTTATGGGTTTATGCTTTAAGGGTCTATGGGTTTGTGGTTTATGGGTTTATGGTTCTTAGATTTAGGTTTACGGGTCTATGGTTTATGGGTTTATGGTTTATAGGTTTATGATTTATGGGTTTATAGTTTATGGTTTTATGGGTTTATGGGTTTATGCATTTATGGGTTTACGATTAATGGGTTTATGGTTTTATGGTATATGGGTTTATAGTTCATGGTTTATGAGTTAATGGTTTATGGAATTATGCTTTAAGGGTTTATGGGTTGATAGTTCTTAGATTAGGGTTTACGGGTTTATGGTTTATGGGTTTATGGTTTATGGGTTTATGGGTTTATGATTTATGGGTTTATGGGTTAATAGTTTATGGTTCTTGGATTTGGGTTTATGGTTTATGGGTTTATAGTTTACAGGTTTATGGTTTATGGGTAGATGGTTTATGGTTTTATGGGTTTATGGGTTTATGCATTTATGGGTTTACGAATGATGGGTTTATAGGTTTATGGTTTATGGGTTTATGGTTTATGGTTTATGAGTTAATGGTTTATGGGTTTATGGGTTGATGGTTCTTGGATTTGGGTTTACGGGTTTATGGTTTATGGGTTTATGGGTTTATGATTCATGGGTTAATGGGTTAATGGTTTATGGTTCTTGGATTTGGATTTATGGTTTATGGGTTTAAAGTTTATGGGTTTATGGTTTATAGGTTCATGGTCTATAACTTTACGAGTTATGGATTTATAAGTTTACGGTTTATGGGTTCATAGTTTATAGGTTTATTACTTTACGCTTTATGGGTTTATTATTGATGGTTTTATTGTTTTTGGGTTTAGGGTTTATGGGTTTATGGTTTATGCGTAAAATAAATATAATAATTATGAGTGCGAGTATTCGATTCTATGAATAATTCAAATAAATCACTCGACTCTACGAGTTTGTGTCTGAAATTGATCAAGTTACTCAAAAAAAATATGAATAACTCGAATTGTTCGTAAAAATATGAGTTGCTCAGAGTACTTAAATGAATCGAATTATTCAAAGAAATATGAATTACTTTAATAACTCATGTTACTCAAAAATATAGGTGCTTTTTTTATTAATATTTTTTGTAGGAACTAGTTTATTATTTATTTGTTTTTTGGAGCGGAGGCTTCCCTTTCCCGCCAACTCCGGTAGGTGCTTTGCCACATTTTTATTTTCATGTTACCATATATTTATGCCCTTACTCCACGTATTATTAACAAATGTATACTCAATGCGGCTGAATATGACGCCCGTCGTGTATGAAACAGTAATATATTAACCACGGAAGTAAAGGTGTTTTTGAGCTCGTCTTTATTATCGCGTCTCGAGCATTAATCACCTATTCTACCTCCTTGTTTAACAATGTAATATTCTCCTTTTTCCTTAACATCGACATTATATTTGATTCGGAAAATATTTTGCTAATATAAGTTGTTTAAGATTGTACAGTTTAACGATTCAATTATAATTATTACTACGTAACGATATGACTGTAATGACATATAATCATCACAACAGTTTTACATTAATAATAGTCATTACTACGTAACAATAGTAATAACTATAAACACAAATAATCATCATTACAGTTTTATAATCAATCATAGTTATTATACCTAACTATAGTGTTGACTATAATCACCAATAATCATCACCACAGTTTTATAATCAATTGTAGTTATTACCACGAAACTATAGTAATGACTATAGTCACCTATAATCATCACTACAACTATATAATTAATTAGTGATTATAATTAATGATTACATTCACCTATAATCATTACAACAGTTTTATAATCAATTATAGTTATTACCACAAAATTATAGTTAAGACTATAATCACTTACGATCATCACTACAGTCATACATTAATATTTAGTTATTGCTACGTAACCATAGTAATGACTATAATCATGTATAATCATCAATACAGGTTTATGATCGATTATAGTTATTTCCACAAAATTATAGTTAAGACTATAATCACCAACAATCATCACTACAGTCTTACAATCATTTTTAGTTATTGCTACGTAACTATAGTAATTACTAAAATCACGTATCATCATCATTACAGTCTTATAATCAATCATAGTTATTATTACATAACTATAGTATTGACTATAATCACCAATAATCATCACTACAGTTCGTGCGCTTCTTTTAGCATACGCTATATTCAGCACACACTAATTTTTCCATTTCACACTAGATTTAGCACACGCTAATTTTGCTAATGTGTGGTAGATTTAGCGCAGGCTAGTTCTTGCAGACTCTTGTTTTTGCGCACGCTAACATTGCAAGCCTACGCTGGTTTTAGCGAGCGCTTTTTTTAGCATAAGCTATATTCAGCACACGCTAATTTTTCCATTTCACCCTAGATTCAGCTCACGCTAATTTTGCTAATGTATCCTAGATTTAGCGCACGCTAGTTTTTGCAGACTCTCGTTTTTGCGCACGCTAACATTGCAAGCCTACGCTGGTTTTGGCGTGCGCTTCTTTTAGCATACGCTATATTCCGCACACGCTAATTTTTCATCACATGCTAGATTTAGCACATGCTAATTTTAGCAGAATCCAGCTTTAGCGCTAGCTGGACTTAGCGAACGCTAATTTCAGCAGACGCTAATTTCAGAAGATGCTATATTTAGCAACGGCTAATATTGCTGATTATTGCTAGATTTAACGCACGCTAATATTCTTATTTCATGCTGGATTAAGCGATCGTAAAGTAAAGCGGACTCAAGCTTAGCGCACGTTATTTTTGCAAATGAATGCTAGTTTTAGCACACGCTAACATTGCAAGCTTACGCTAGTCTTAGCGTGCGCTTATTTTTGCATACGCTATATGGAGCACACCATAATATTTCCATTTCACGCTAGATTTAGCTCACGCTAATTTTGCTAATGTGTGCTAGATTTAGCGCTAGCTAGTTCTAGCAGACTTTCGTTTTTGCGCACGCTAACATTGCAAGCCTACGCTGGTTTTAGCGTGCGCTTCTTTTTGCATACGCTATATTCAGCACACGTTAATTTTTCCATTACATGCTATATTTAGCACACGCTAATTTTAGCAGAATCCAGCCTTAGTGCACGCTGGATTTAGCAAACGCTAATTTCAGCAGACGCTAATTTCAGAAGATGCTATATTTAGCACCGACTAATATTGCTAGTTCTTGCTAGATTTAGCGCATGCTTATATTCTCATTTCATGCTGGATTCAGCGGTCGTGAATTAAAGCGGACTCAAGCTTAGCGCACGTTATTTGTGCAAATAAATGCTAGTTTTAGCACACGCTAACATCGCAAGCTTACATTAGTTTTAGCGTGTGCTTCTTTTAGTATACGCTATATTCAGCACACGCTAATTTTTCCATTTCACGCTAGATTTAGCACACGCTAATTTTGATAAAAATTTTTATTTTGTACTAAATCTAGCATGTAATGGAAAAATTAGCGTGTGCTGAATATAGCGTATGCTAAAAGAAGCGCACGCTAAAACCAGCGTAGGCTTGCAATGTTAGCGTGCGCAAAAACGAGAGTCTGCAAGAACTAGCGTGCGCTAAATCTAGGACACATTAGCAAAATTAACGTGAGCTAAATCTAGGGTGAAATGGAAAAATTAGCGTGTGCTGAATATAGCGTATGCTAAAAGAAGCGCACGCTAAAACCAGCGTGGGCTTGCAATGTTAGCGTGCGCAAAAACGAGAGTCTGCTGAAACTAGCGTGCGCTGAATCTAGCACACATTAGCAAAATCAGCGTGTGCTAAATCTAGCGCAAAATGGAAAAATTAGCGTGTGCTGAATATAGCGTATGCTAAAAGAAGCACACGCTAAAACTAGCGTAAGCTTGCGATGTTAGCGAGTGCTAAAACTAGAGTCTACTAATACTGGCGTGCGCTAAATTTAGATTTTTTCAGCAGAATTAGCGTGTGCTAATACTTGAGACTTCTAAAATTAGGGTGCGCCTAATCTAGCGATAACGAGCAATATTAGCTAGTGCTAAATATAGCATTTTCTGGAATTAACGTCAGCTAAAATTATCATTCGCTAATTTCAGCGTGAAATAGGAATATTAGCGTGCGCTAAATCTAGCAATAAGTAGCAATATTAGCCGGTGCTAAATATAGCATCTTCCGAAATTAGCGTCTGCTGAAATTAGCGTTCACCAAATCCAGCGTGCGCTAAGACTAGATTCTGCTAAAATAAGCGTGTGCTAAATCTAGCGCGAAATGGAAAAATTAGCGTGTGCTGAATATAGCGTATGCTGAAAGAAGCGCACGAACTGTGGTGATGATTATTGGTGATTATAGTCAATACTATAGTTATGTAATAATAACTATGATTGATTATAAAACTGTAATGATGATTACACGTGATTATAGTCATTACTATAGTTACATAGCAATAACTAAATATTAATGTATGACTGTAGTGATGATCGTAGGTGATTATAGTCTTAACTATAATTTTGTGGTAATAACTATAATTGATTATAAAACTGTTGTAATGATTATAGGTGAATATAATCATTAATTATAATCACTAATTGATTATATAATTGTAGTGATGATTATAGGTGACTATAGTCATTACTATGGTTTCGTGGTAATGACTACAATTGATTATAAAACTGTGGTGATGATTATTAGTGATTATAGTCAATACTATAGTTAGGTATAATAACTATGATTGATTATAAAACAGTAATGATGATTATACGTGATTATAGTTATTACTATTGTTACGTAGTAATGACTATTATTAATGTAAAACTGTTGTGATGATTATATGTCATTACAGTCATATCGTTACGTAGTAATAATTATAATTGAATCGTTAAACTGTACAATTTTAAGCAACTTATATTAGCAAACTATTTTCCGAATCAAATATAATGTCGATGTTAAGGAAAAAGGAGAATATTACATTGTTAACCAAGGAAGTAGAATAGGTGATTTATGCTCGAGACGTGATAATAAAGACAAGGTTAAAAACACCTTCACTTCCGTAATTAATATATTACTGGTTCATACACGACGAGCGTCATATTCAGCCGCATTGAGTATACATTTGTTAATAATGTGTAAAGTAGCCGCATTAATATATGATAACATGAAAATAAAAATGTGGCAAAGCACCTACCGGAGTTAGCGGGGAGCGGAAGCCCCCACTCCAAAAAATAAATAAAAGTGAAACTAGTTTCTACAAAAAATATTAAAAAAAAAGCACCTATATTTTTGAGTATCTTGAGTTATTAGAGTAATTCATATTTCTTTGAATAATTCGATGCATTCGAGTGCTCTGAGCAGCTCATATTTTTACGAACAATTCGAGTTATTCATATTTTTTTTGAGTAACTTGATCAATTTCAAACACGAACTCGTAGAGTTGAGTAATTTATTTGAGTTGTTCCTAGAATCGAATACTCGCACTCATAATTATTACATTTATTTTACGCATAAACCATAAACTCATGAACCCTAAACCCATAAATAATAAAACCATAAATAATAAGCCCATAAAGCGTAAAGTAATAAACCTATATACTATGAACCCATAAACCGTAAACTTATAAACCCATAACTCGTAAAGTTATAAACCATAAACTTATAAACTCATAAACCCATAACCCATAAACCCATACCCCATAAACCCAAATCCAAGAACCATGAACCATTAACCCATTAACCCATAAATCATATACCCATAAACCATAAACCCATAAACCATAAACCATAAACCCGTGAACCCAAATCCAAAAACCATTAACCCATAAACCTTTAAAGCATAATCCCATAAACCATGAACTCATAAACCATAAACCATAAACCCATAAACCATGAACCTATAAACCCATAAACCATGAACTATGAACCCATATATCATAAAACCATAAACCCATAAATGCATAAACCCATAAACTTATGAACCTTAAAATAGTAAACCATGAACCCATAAACCCATAAACTATGAACCATAAACCTATAAACCTATAAATCGTACACTCATAAATGCATAAACCCATAAACTCTCAACCCATAAACAATAAAAGCATAAATAATAAACACATAAATAGTAAAGCCATAAACCTATAAACTATGAACCCATAACCCATAAACCCTAAACCCATAAACCCAAAAACCCGCAAACTATAAACCAATAAAACCAAAACTCAAATCCAAGAACCAGAAACCCATAAACCCATAAACCATAAACCCATAGACATTTAAAGGGTGTCATCATACCGGCATAGAGATCTACCTTATCTACATTTAAATTATGCATTTAAATTTAAATTCTACTATTTTTGACTAAAATTCATAGAAGAGGCACATTCTTAACATTCTAAAGAAATTATTGCAACGTTAAAAGACAGAATAACAGTGGAAATAAAAAAAAAACTGCATAATACGATTATTTATGGCTACATTAAAAAGTTAATCGTATTAAGCAGTTTTTGCCTTTATTTTACCCTTATATTGTCATTTAACGTTGGAATAAATTCTTTGGCATGTTAAGAATGTGCCTCTCCTACGAATTTCAGTCATGGATAGTTAAATTTTTATTATTATTTATAATTTGAATATAGATAAGGTAGAACTCTATGTCGGTATGAGGATTCCCCTTAAAGCATAAACCCATAAACCATAAACCCATTAACCGTTAACCCATAAACCATAAACCCATAGACCCTTAAAGCATAAACCCATAAACCATAAACCTATAAACCGTATACCCATAAACCATAAACCCATAATCCATAAACACATAGACCCTTAAAGCATGAACCCATAAACCGTATACCCATAAACCATAAACCCATAAACCATAAACCCATAGAGCATAAACTCATAAACCATGAACCCATAAACCCTTAAAGCATAAACCCATAAACCATAAACTCATAAACCATAAACCCATAAACCCATAAACCTTAAAACCATTAACCCAAAAACCCATAAACTATGAACCATAAACCCATAAACTATAAACCATAAACCCATATACCATAAAACCATAAACCAATATATCTTAAACTTATAAATGGATAAACCAATAAACCCTAAACCCATAAACAATAAAACCATAAATAATAAACCCATAACTTGTGAAGCCATAAACCCATAAACCGTAAACTTATGAAACCATAAATCGTAAAGCCATAAACCCATAAACCAAAAAATTATAAACCCATAAACCATAAACAAATCAAATGATATTTTTTCTTATCACAAAATATTTGAAAAATAATTATTTTATTGTATATAATAATAGTGTAATAAACCCTTAAACTATAAACCCATGAACAATAAAACCATAAATAATAAACCCACAAATTGTAAAGCCATAAACCCATAAACTATGAACCCATAAACCGTAAACTTATAAAACCATAAATCGTAAAGTCATAAACCCATAAAACCATGAACCATATACCCATAAACCATATACCCATAAACCATAAACCCATAAACCATTAACCGATAAACCAAATAATTATAAACCCATGAACCATAAACAAATCGAATGATACTTTTTCTTATTATAAAATATTTGAAAAATAATTATTTTATTGTATATAATAATAGTGTAATAAACCCATAAACCATAAACCCATAAACCCATAAACAATAAAACCATAAATAATAAACCCATAAATTGTAAGGCCATAAACTCATAAACCGTAAACTTATAAAACCATAAATCGTAAAGCCATAAACCGATAAACCCATAAACCATAAACCCATAAACCATATACCCATGAACCATATACCCATGAACCATAAACCCATAAACCATGAACCATGAACACATAAACCAAAAAATTATAAACCCATGAACCATAAACAAATCAAATGATATTTTTTCTTATCATAAAATATTTGAAAAATAATTATTTTATTGTATATAATAATAGTGTAATAAACCCATAAACCATAAACCTATAAACACATAAACCCATGAACAATAAAACCATAAAAAATAAACCCATAAATTGTAAACCATAAACCCATAAACTATGAACCCATAAACCGTAAACTTATAAAACCATAAATCGTAAAGCCATAAACCCATAAACCAAAAAATTATAAACCCATGAACCATAAACAAATCAAATGATATTTTTGCTTATTATAAAATATTTGATAAATAATTATTTTATTGTACATAATAATAGTTTAATAAACCCATAAACCATAAACCCATAAACGCATAAGCCCATGAACAATAAAACCATAAATAATAAACTTACAACTTGTAAAGCCATAAACCCATAAACTATGAACCCATAAACCGTAAACTTATAAAACCATAAATCGTAAAGCCATAAACCCATAAACCCATGAACCATATACCCATAAACCATATACCCATAAACCATAAACCCATAAACCATGAACCCATAAACCAAATAATTATAAACCCATGAACCATAAACAAATCGAATGATACTTTTTCTTATTATAAAATATTTGAAAAATAATTATTTTATTGTATATAATAATAGTGTAATAAACCCATAAACCCATAAACCCATGAACAATAAAACCATAAATAATAAACCCATAAATTGTAAAGCCATAAACCCATAAACTATGAACCCATAAACCGTAAACTTATAAAGCCATAAATCGTAAACCCATAAACCATATACCCATAAACCATATACCCATGAACCATAAACCCATAAACCATGAACCATGAACCCATAAACTAAAAAATTATGAGCCCATGAACCATAAACAAATCAAATGATATTTTTTCTTATCATAAAATATTTGAAAATAATTATTTTATTGTATATAATAATAGTGTAATAAACCCATAAACCATAAACCTATAAACACATAAACCCATGAACAATAAAACCATAAAAAATAAACCCATAAATTGTAAAGCTATAAACCCATAAACTATGAACCCATAAACCGTAAACTTATAAAACCATAAATCGTAAAGCCATAAACCCATAAACCAAAAAATTATAAACCCATGAACCATGAACAAATCAAATGATATTTTTTCTTATCATAAAATATTTGAAAAATAATTATTTTATTGTATATAATAATAGTGTAATAAACCTATAAACCATAAACCTATAAACACATAAACCCATGAACAATAAAACCATAAAAAATAAACCCATAAATTGTAAAGCCATAAACCCATAAACTATGAACCCATAAACCGTAAACTTATAAAACCATAAATCGTAAAGCCATAAACCCATAAACCCATAAATCATAAACCCATGAACTATATACCCATAAACCATATACCCATAAACCATAAACCCATAAACCATGAACCCATTACCCAAATAATTATAAACCCATGAACCATAAACAAATCGAATGATACTTTTTCTTATTATAAAATATTTGAAAAATAATTATTTTATTGTATATAATAATAGTGTAATAAACCCATAAACCATAAACCCATAAACCCATAAACCCATGAACAATAAAACCATAAATAATAAACCCATAAACTATGAACCCATAAACCGTAAACTTATAAAACCATAAATCGTAAAGCCATAAACCCATGAACCCATAAACCATAAACCCATAAACCATATACCCATAAACCATAAACCCATAAACCATGAACCATGAACCTATAAACCAAAAAATTATAAATCCATCAACCATAAACAAATCAAATGGTATTTTTTCTTATCATAAAATATTTGAAAAATAATAATTTTATGGTATATAATAATAGTGTAATAAACCCTTAAACCATAAACCCATGAACAATAAAACCATAAATCATAAACCCATAAATTGTAAAGCCATAAACCCATAAACTATGAACCCATAAACCGTAAACTTATAAATGAATAAATCTTAAAGCCATAAACCCATAAACCCATAAACCATAAACCCATAAACCATATACCCATAACCCATAAAGCCATAAACCATGAACCATAAACCCATAAACCAAAAAATTATAAACCCATGAACCATAAACGCATCAAATGATATTTTTTCTTATTATAAAATATTTGAAAAATAATTATTTTATTGTATATAATAATAGTGTAATAAACCATAAACCCATAAACCATAAACCCATAAACCATAAACTCATAAACCTTAAAACCATAAACCATAAACCCATAAACTATGAACCATAAACACATATACCATAAAATCATAAACCTATAAATCGTAAACTCATAAATGCATAAACCCATAACCCCTAAACCCATATACTATAAAACCATAAACCTATAAATCGTAAACTCATAAATGCATAAACCCATAAACCCTAAACCCATAAACAATAAAACCATAAATAATAAACCCATAAATCGTAAAGCCATAAACCCATAAACTATGAACCCATAAACCATAAACCTATAAACCATAAACCCGTAAACCATAAATCCATAAACCATAAAACCCATAAACTATAAACCCATAAACCATAAACCCGTAAACCATAAGCCCATAAACCATTAACCTATAAACTATAACCCCATAAACCATAAACCCATAAACTATAAACCCATAAACCATAAACTCATAAACCATAAACCTATAAACCATAAACCCGTAAACCCCAATTCAAGAACCATAATCCCATGAACCCTTAAAGCATGAACCCATAAACAATAAACTCATAAACCCGTAAATCCAAATCCAAGAACCATAAACCTATAAACCTTAAACCCATAAACCATAAACCCATAAACTCAAATCCAAGAACCAGAAACCCATAAACCATAAACCCATAGACCCTTAAAGCATTAACCCATAAACCCATAAACCATGAACCCATAAGCCATAAACTTATAAACCATAAACGCATAAACCATAAACTATAAACCTATATACTATAAAATCATAAACCCATAAATTGTAAACCCATAAATGCATAAACCCATAAACCATGAACCCATAAACCCGTAAACCCAAATCCAAGAACCATAAACCCATAAACCTGAAACCCATAAACCCATAAACCATAAACCCATAAACCATAAACCATAAACCCATAAACCACAAACCCATAAACCATAAACCAATAAACCATAAACCCATAAACCCATGAATCCATAAACCATATACCCATAAACCATATATCCATAAACCATAAACCCATAAACCATGAACCATAATCCCATAAACCAAAAAATTATAAACCCATGAACCATAAACACATCAAATGATATTTTTTCTTATTATAAAATATTTTAAGAATAATTATTTTATTGTATATAATAATAGTGTAATAATTCTATGTTCCAAGTTTTTTTTAAATTAATTAAAAAAATTATATTTTGCATAATTCTAGGTTTAGTAAACATAAAATTATTTTAATAAATTATTCAAATAACAACTATATAATAAGCATATCGAACAATTGAAGTTACGTCTTCGGTCACTCTAACCTTTCCAAAAATCAACGACTTTAATCATTATTTACTTAAAATCTGTCCATTTTCGGGACTTGAGCCCATGGAGACTTCTGTTCAGAAAAAAATAAGCTACAATTTGGTCATACTATTATCAAATTTCACCGGGACCCCGAAACCCATAAAAACCTTCCGGGGTCCTTTCAAAGCAAATTCATCAAGTAATTTACCTAGAATAATAGAAAAATAATATATAAAAAATAAAAAAAAAATTTTTTAAATAGCTTCATAAAAAAAAAGACTCTATGAAAACTAATTTTTAATAGCTTTCCGCTTACTTATACAAAATAATATATAGTATGCAAAATTTGAAGCAAATCTATCAAGTAATCTTCGAGATTTCGTTAGCTAAATGAATATCATTTTCTTTTCAAAATTTTCAAAATGCTCTAAATTTAAAACTACGCTAAGAAAATCAATTTTTGAAAATTTCCCTTCTTTTGGCAATCGCAAATAATTTCCCTGCAAATTTTCGAACAAATCTATCAAGTACTTTAAGTAAAATAAAAAAAAAAAAATAAGTAACCACGCTATAAAAATTAGTTTTCGGAAGTTTATTTTTTTCAGACAATATCGAATTGATCGTATAAAAATTTTGGAGGAAATCTATAGTATGGTTTACGCAAAATAGAAAATAAATGAATATTAAAAATTTTTTTGAAAATTTTCAAATGCTCTAAAATTAAAACTGCATTGAGATAATTAATTTTCGAAAGCTTGTTTTCTTCAGAAAGTAGCGAATAACTTGCATACAAATTTTGGAGCGAATCTATCGAATGGTTTTTGTAAAATAAAAAAAATAAAATATAAAAATTTTTAAAAAATTTTTAAAATGCTCTAAAATTAAAAGTACACAAAGAAAATCAGTTTTTAAAAGTTTTTCTTCTTTCGGCAGTCAAAAATAAGTCCCATACAAATTTTTAAGCAAATTCTTTGAGTAATTTACATAAAATACAAAAAAATTAAAAAATAAAAATTGTTTTAAAATTCTTAAAATGACACTAAAAAAATACGCTAAGAATACCAATAACTTCCCGCCGAGTTAGACAAAAAAATAAATTGTATGCAAAATTTGAAGCAAATCCATCGAGTAGTTTTCGAGGTCTAATTGGCGTACTGAATTTATACACACACACACACACACGCACGTACGCACGCGTACACACACCCACCCATTATGTGTCTTGGGATAAACAATCGGGAATATTCGAGCCAAAAATTAACGGATTCGCCGCTACAACCTCTTCTTTCGTTTGGATTTATGAAGAATTCCTTAAAAGAGTGAACAAATAGTATATTGCGCACCAAGGGAGGGAAGGGGGACATTCTAACCCGCCGGTATGTTATCGCCCGAGCCGAAGGCGAGGGCGATAAACGCGCGGGTTAAGATGTCCCCCTTCACTCCCGTGGCGCGTATACAATTTTTTACCATAGCCAAGCCGAAAGTTATTAACTAAAATTACGTATAACGTAAACGTTATGCTATATTGTTCTACTAGATACACAACACGATATCACACTACACGGTAACACTCGTAATGATAATTCATTAATAAAAAAAGATGTAATGAATTATTCTAATTTTTCATCACACACATTTTTAAAGATTCTATGCTTTGTTTTACTATATACACTACACGATAACACACTACACGGTAACACTCGTAATGATAGTTCATTAATAAAAAAAAAATTTATTATTTAATCTGATAGAGTTATTCTTCGATACACTCTGTTTCAATCCACATATTTTTCATCACACACATTTTTAACTAAATAATAATTCAATACAATGTATACATATACATTATAATGTATACATTTTGTTTTTTTTGTTTCAAATTTAAGAGATTTTGAAAAAGAAACAGAAAAATATTTTGATATCTGTCTTTGTTTTGTTCTTACTATGACTTTTGATGAAGAGCAAAAAGGCTAGGTATATTAGGGGTCGTACCCAAATGCCGTTGACAATTTTTTCGATATTTCGACCCCCCGGTCCCCTTTCCGTGACATGTGTAAACTATCAAAGTACCCTCCCTTCCTGTAACGTAAACTAACTTTTTTATTTTTTATTAAACTTTTTAAAAAAATTTTAATTATATTAATTACTTTTTAAATATTGAACATATTTTTATGTTTTTTATTTTATTAAAATAGCATTTTCACAAAACAACAGAATTCTAAACATTGCATATAATAAATATTTATAAGATATTAAATATATTAACCGTCGATAAACTTTTTCACTTCAATTTTATCGAAAAAGATCATAAAACTATGAACCTTTTAAAATACGTTATAAAAATAGAACACGATTCAACAGGCACAAATATAAATGCTGCAATCGGCTTGAAAATTTTTCGTTTGTTTTGACAGCTCACTCGCTAAAAGAAACGGCTTATGCTTTGCACCGTATGGCGGCGCCCGCGTACATGTAAAAGAAAGTAATATACTGTGTTTTAGTGGACAGACTGCGGAACTGCTTGACTTTGCAGTTTTCGGATGAAAAATCTGCTCCAAATTGCTGATATTATGCAATGATCTTTTTGATAAAAAAAAAAAAATAGCCAACGTAGGAGTAAATAACTAGCCCCCCCTCCCATAGCGTTACTTTTCGTAGATTTTGATCGACCCCTCCCCCCCAAAAAACTGTCAACGGCATTTGGGTACGACCCCTTAGACATTATATGGGGAAAAGAAAGAGACGAAGGGATATAACGTATGCTATACTCTGTCGTTAGCGCCTGCGCAGGACGTTCTTTTTGCTTCCTGTCCCGGCAAGAATGTGAGACTTTCGGTTGAAGTAGTGGGGATGAAAGTAGAAACTTTCGGGTTGGATATGGTAAAAATTATTTTTTCAATAAGTAATTCATGAAAATAATCGCGACAGTACTCAAGTTATAGGTTTTTTAATTCTCTAATACTTTTAATATAAACTTTTTTTTCTTAAATGCATACGTTGCTTCAGAGAAGGAAAAAACCTATTTTGCCTAACTTTGTACCCCCTTGGAGCATTTTTTACCCTTTTTTTTGTGGTTACATTTTATATAGAGTATGTTTTACCATTGCCCTAAACAACTCTGTATAGCTTTCATTAAGCCCCCAATTAATGCCCTTGAAATGTCTCTATTTATTGGACTAATATGTCGTTGTGGATATTTGATTCAATCTATAAAATTAAGAGCTCTGAAATTTTCTTATTTTTATACGTTTAGCGGCGTCACCGTGGTGTACTTCCAATAATATGGACGTTCCCGAGATGCAACATCCTTCAGAAGTATAATTAAACTTATGATACTATCAAAGACCTTTAATTTGAGCCCTTGTAAGATTCTTTAGATGCTCTAAGACCAAAGAAATGACGAATTTAAGAATATTAAAAATGTTACATAGCAATTTTGTAATTGCTAATTGTTCTCATTTTTGCATGTTTTCTTAAAAAATTAATAACTCTCTTTCTAAGTGACCAAAAACTTTTTGATAAAAACAAAATTAAGGTCTTCAATTGCATTTTTATAGTTTACTAGGGGGTAAGCCCCTTGCACGCAAGCGCATCAACCCCCACCTGACATGTAAAACTTTAAAACATAAATACTTTTCTAATTTGATCATAAAAATTTTTTTTTTTTTAAATTGACATAATTTAATTCACTAAAAATTTTTCTATTTAATTTAGAATACATTATTTTTATTTTCAAATAACTTTAAACATTAAAATGTTTAATTTAAATTCACTGATAAATTGCAATTAATAATAAAATTAAAACACTTATACTTGTTGAAAAATTGCTTTATATTAATTATTGCAATTAATAATACTTCCATTTCACAATTTGATTTAGTTAAATCATTAGATTATTCTTGCTTGATAACTACTTGAATTTCTTCCTCCTCAGGAGCATATTAATGAAAATAAATTTTCATGTGAAACATGCAATAGAAAATTTTTAAGAATTTCAAATTTGAAACCACATCAACGTACTCAAAAATATCATAAAAATAACAATATCAAAATTAATAATACGTGTGAATTATGTCAGAAAGTTTTCAAACATCGAAAACATTAAGACATATGCAAGAACACATTAATAAAAATAAATTTTCATGTAATATATGTAATAGTGAAATTGTAAGATTTTCCAATTTACAAAGATATTAACTTACCCAAAAATGTCATAAAAATAAAAATTAAATGAAAACATGTAAATTATGTCACAAAATTTTTAAACATCGAAAACATTTTTTAAGACATGTACAAGAACATAATAATAAAATTACATTTTTATGTAAAATTTGTGGAAAAAAATTTGAAAGAATGTTCAATCTCAAAAGACATAAATGTAATAAAAACATTTATTTCAAAATAAAAATTTTTTTTCATTTAAAAAACGAATAATTTATGTTTAGCTTGTATATTTATTTTATAATTATTATATTAGTTCTGATAAAAGTGTATACAAAACAAGACATTTCAAAGCTTAAAATTAGCTGAATTTAACTAAATGAGGATCCAAAAATGAAGGTCCATAAATAAGGGGCTTATTTCTGACGGCGAAAGCGGCAATATATAGAGAAATAATAATATAGAGAGATAGAAAATAATTTAGCTGAAATTTAGCTAAATTTAACTTAATTTTAGCTGGAAGCTAGTAGAATTCAACTCAATTTTAGCTCAATTTCAGCTCAAATTCAGCTAAAAGTTGACTAAATTAACGTTAATTTTGGCTAAAATTAAGTTAAATTTATTTAAATTTCGACTGAAATCAATATAAATTTAGCTAACTTTCAGCTAAAATTAAGTTAAATTTAGCTAATTTTCAGCTAAAAAAAGAGGGGGATTGAGGGTCAATAAATAAGGGGCTTATTTCTAACAACGACAGCGACGATATATTTTTAATAATATAGAGAGATAATGAAAAATATCATTACTTAGTAGTGTAATTTTGCTAACTGTTAAGCTGAGTCCAGACCGATCCCATGTGCATGTGCATATGAATGTGGAATTTGCGCTATCCTCTTGTAGTTCTGTTCCGTTGCATGCATTCTTATTAGAAGTTTATTGTTTTTCGGTAGAGAATAAATCTATATAAGTTTCATATTTATAGTATTTAAGGGGGGGGTAAAGTTTGTTCGGTCAAAAAAAAGGCAAATTTTCAATAATTTTTTTAGAGCACTTTGCTACTATCGATTTATTTGAAAATTTAGTATGTTATTATACAATATTTAAAAAGTTTGTAAAAGAATTTTGGTGCAAAAATATGAAGAAACAACGGAGTTATAGCAGCTTTTCGCCGATGCCTCGAAAAATATTTTTTTTCCGGTGACCGCGAATGTTCATCGCTGGATTATCTAATATCAAAAAAGTAAATAGTTTTGGTTAGTTGATATCTTTCTCCCTCAAATGACGCTTCGTTTTTTAATTTTATAAATTTTTTCATGTTTTGCATCATTTTTAAGGTAAAAGGTCGATTTTTGCAAAAAAAACGACTTATTTGTTATTGTAAAATTGAAAAAAAAAAAAAAAAAACAAACCGTCACCTGAAAGCTCTATATGTGTAGAATGTGTACGAAATTTCAAAACGATCGGTTGAGTAGTTTTTTTGGGACGCTGACCACCGGCTTCAAAAATGACATGTTTGGGGAAACCAATTTAAAGTTTTGTACACAAAAAAAATGAAAACAACGTGAAAAAAATTGGAATTTCTTATAAAATACCTATACAGAATCATCAATGCCAGGTCCATATAGTATATTACTATCATCCAAGAGATCTAAGGCTTCTTTTTGATCCTGTCTACGCTGCATTCTGCCTTCCTTAGTCTCAAGTGCAGCTTTCTCGACCGCTCTGTTGATCCACAAATTGTCTGTTGCGTTCGCCCATTGATGAGCGCTTGGTCCTGAAGTGATGCCAATTTCTGCCATAAATGTGAGAAAAGCAGAGCTGCCTTGATTAAATACACATGCTGCTATATACGCAGCAATTTCGACTGTTGTTGAGGTACCACTCACTGACTTAGAACTAATCTCCCAGACGAGATGATTGTAACTCTCATTATTTTTCTGCGTGAATCCACCGAGACAACGTTCCAGCAGTGTGTCACTACTCAGATCGTCGTACACAGGCTTGATGGCTTGTAAAACATCATCTGGAAGAGCAGAGTAACTATGTTTAAAGGATTGCAAGGTCTTAGCAGCTTCGGCTTTTTTCCATTTGCACCATGATTCATCGCACTTTTCGTGCTGAGGATTTTCGTCAGTCGACGAGCAGGGTGACCAGATGTGGCGATTTTTCGCAAATTTATCAATGCTTTTAAATGGGAAAATTTGCGAAAAATCGCCACATCTGGTCACCCTGTCGACGAGTAGTGAAAAAAAGTCGCCCATATAGCGTTAATCATTTTTTTCACAGAATCATGGTTTCTTCGAATAGCTAGGCCATAAAATACTGTCAACTTATCGATCATAGATGCAGTAAGTTTACCTTTTCCAGACAGAAATTTTCGCTTAATTTTCTTACCTTTTTTAGTTTCCGTATCAACGGCATTCGATTTCACCAAATCACGCAGACGTTTACCCATTCTCTTTTGCACATGGCCAATACACTCTTTCTTGTTTATAACAAATTTTTCACCATAAGGTTTCGCATTGACAACTCCAGTGTACGTTTTGGAGTCGCCGTCACCAATATAATCACGGTATTTAACTTTGTAGAGGTTCATCGAGCGTTAAAACATTTTTATGATGGCATCGACCTCCATATTACCTGCCGGGCCACTGTGATTTGAAAGACATTCTCTTTTTTCTACGTGCTCTTTGCTCCATTCTTCGTATTCTGCAGTATCTAGTTTGATATTTCAAGTTTCACAATTATGACAACATGAACTTTTCACAAATATGTTGAGAACTTTACCCGTCCAGTAGCCAATCAAGGACAATACACCATAAAGCGAGGAAAATCCTCGTTTTTTCCACGTTCCGTCGCCTGATACTGTCAATTCCGATGATTCTGTGATATTATTTTGTTTAGTAGTTTCTTCTTTCTCTTCTTGAACGGCAGTGGCAAAATATTTATTGGGAACAATTTGTATTCTATCGTTCATTTTTTTCATATACTAGTTATATGCAGGTTTTGAAATAAAACTACTCGCAATGTCCATGATTCCACAAAACTTCGTACAACCAGCAAGTCCAAGGCCTAGAACTCGCATTAAAAATGCAAATCTGTAATTAACTTCGTATGCATTACCATTAATTCTTTCACTAGATGGAACATACTTAGGCTCTTTGCACTTTTCACATGAAACTTTTATTTTAAAATTGAGACCTTCTTTTTTGTACGTTTGAAAAGATACTGCACCGTCACACGTTTTACACTTAACTCATGTTGCAATTGTTGAAAAAACAAGAAGAAAGTCTACTATTTTGAAGTGTTTGTTATAGTCTTCTTCGATATTTAAGGACGCGTTCAATTAAATTTTTTTAGCAGATGCACTCGACGCTCTCACTTCATCGTTCTTACGTTCGTGGGGCATCACTCTTTTTCTCGGTCGACTTAACCTCGGGCCACCTTCTCTATCTCTTCTTTTTGGCATATTTTTGTTCAGAAATGCACAATCCCTGCAAAAATAAACTAGAAACTATACGGAGCAAGAGTTATGAAATCGGAGCTAAAATCAAACAACGCACACGACTGCTCTTCTAAACGTACAATTTTTAACTGAAATATATACTATACATCAAAGATACATAAAGTACGTTACATATTTTGTATACCTAAACAAAAGGGAGACAATACAATAGAGACCCAAACAGCTGCCGCTTACTGCTCGGCACAGGTAGCTAAAATGTGCGTAAAACTAAGTTGGAGCAAGGTTCGTTCAAACTGCTATAACTCCATCAATTTTTCTCGGATTGATCTCAAAATTTAACATAATATTTCTGAGGTATTATAGATTCAAAATATCAAATGAAAAAATTGAAAAAAAAAGGGTTTCAAACTTTACCCACACCTTCATATATTAAACTTATCTAGCTCCATTATGCTACGCTTAGAATATCAAAAATATAAAGTTTCATTGCAACAACAAACTTATTTTGGTTTTTGCTTTACTACTTTAATCATAAATCGGAAACCAACTTAGATTTACCGACAATCAGTGAACTTTTAATAAGAATGCATGCAAAGGAATAGAACCATAAGAAAATGCATGCAAAGGAATAGAACCATAAGAGGATAGTGCAAAGTCCACATTTATATGCGTATGCACATGGGATAGGTCTGGATTCAACCTAACAGTTAATTTTTTAACATTAATAGCTCATTAGATAGTTGGGAAACAGACATTTGTACATTTTTTATAACATAACTTTTTTGTATATATTAAGGATCAATGAACAGCTTCTTTCTGTTGATTTTATTTTATTTATTTTTATTAAAGGCTGATTCCATTTATTAAAGGCAGATTCAAATCGAACAGCCTGTATACACTTAAGTCACTAACCACTGCATCTATAAAGTATTTTATTCTACTCTGAAAATAAGTAGACACGCATTATTTCTTTTTGCTGAAATATCAAAATTGCATAAGATATGCACATTTGAAAATTGCATACAAAAACTAAATGTTCAAACTGAAAAAGTTGACAATAACTTTAGAGGGCTATCATTTTACTGTATTTCAATGAATTTTAATAATCCTTTTTTTGTTTTATACTGTTTTGAGCACTCTTCAATTCAGTGCAAGAAATTAAAAAAAAACTAAAAAATGACTAAAATATTTGCATTTAACCAAAAAATGCACTTTTTATGCACATGCATTTTTCTCAAAAAGGCCAAATTTGTTTTTGCTGAAATTTTTTGGGCTAATAGAGGACCGAATTACCTATCTAATGGTACCTGTTTGATCCCGTATTTTTTTGTTTGGAGCAAGAAAACAATTCACAAATTTTATTGTTGAAAAATGCTTGTGTATACGTTCGGAAGTCTTAAGCAATCTACATTCAAACGCTGTCGCGTGCTTCGCTCATCATTTGTATACATTTGTATGTATGTTTATTCTATTAATAGTGATATATATATATATATATATATATATATATATATGGGTTTACATATTTATGTAAATTCGTAATATAAAAATAAATACTTAAAATTGGAAAAAAATAATTCTATTCGTGTATATCTATATTATGTATGTTTCGATATACAAACAATAGGCTTTTCTTGTTACTAAAATTAAAAATGATTAAATATAGAATTATTTACATAATATATAAAACTTTAAAATTACTAATAATTAATATTTTAATTCGTGATATTTAAGGAATAAAACGATACATGTTTATCTTCCATATTCCGTTTTAAAATAATTACTTTTGAGTTTTAAATTAATTATTAGTAATTTAAAATTGATATATATATATAATTTACATTATATTTATCAACTGTTGAAAATAGTTACACAATTTAATGGGTTTTACGTTGATAGGTATTAATTATATTGAAGTTTTTCGCTCCTAACGTCGCTCGGTTGAATTTTCTTTTATTATATTATTATGTATAAATGACTAATTGTAAGTAAATAAGAATTAATTAATTTAATAAGTTAATTTTGAGTACTGAATAAAATAAAAAATAATTTGATGAAACATAATATAAAAATATATGTACACATGTGCTTAAAGTAAAAAAGCGTATAATTTATTTCATCAAGTGACTATTTCTCAATCTACTTCTCATTTGATATAAATAAACTGAGAACTGGGAACTGAGTATCAACTATAATTTCCAGACCTTAATATATGACCATGAATTTGAATTATGAAATTAATTTTTACGTGAAACATGCTTAAAAAAAATTCTATGTTTATTTCTAATAAAAATATCTTCACAAATGTATTTTATATATATGAAATACGAAATTTAAATTAACCTTTTAAGGACAAGACTGGTCGATATTTCGGCCACTCAAGTATCATAATATTTTTGAGTGATTTTGAGGATAATATTATGTTAAAACACTCGAAAATATTATGATACTTGAGTGGTCGAAGTATCGACCAGTCCCGTCCTTAAGAAGGGGCCGAACTATCTGTCTTTGTCTAATAGCGTTTTTCATCATTTATGTAAACACTATCCGGTATAACAAGAAAAAAATAGCAGCCCCCGCTAGATATTAGTATAATAAGTAAATTTTGTAATAACAACCAAATTTTTTCACTGCGTAGTTTTTGAATAATTAGAGACCTACCAAAAAAGATAGGTTATATTCTAGATAGCTAGTAGGTCTCTAATTAGTCAAAAACTACGCAGTGAAAAAATTTGGTTGTTATTACAAAATTTACTTATTATACTAATATCTAGCGGGGGCTGCTATTTTTTTCTTGTTATACCGGATAGTGTTTACATAAATGATGAAAAACGCTATTAGACAAAGACAGATAGTTCGGCCCCTTCTTAAAAGGTTAAAAAACCATAAGATTAAAATACACATTTTTGATTAAATTTAAATTTGAATATTTCAGAATAATAAAATAACTATTTGCAATTACTTAACAATCCTTTTTGCATCTAATATAAAATTTTAATGAGATACAAATATTACAAAGTGTATGTATCAGAAGTAAGGTTTGCATATCATAAATATTATAATTTTTAGAAAATTCTTGATATTAATAAATTATTAATTTAAATAATTAAATATTTTTACATTGATGACAAGTAACCTTTCAAATATAGTTAAAATAATACTGTAAATGTCAATCAAATAACATTTTCATCAAAATAAATTTCAATGCTATAATTATTAAAACAAACATTTTTATTTAACTACAATCAATTGTAATAATTATTTTTTTAATATATATTAAAAAAATAATAATTTTATTTGATGAACAGTTATATAAATATTATATATTTATAATTGTATGACTAAGTTTATTAAATTGAAATTTTATTCAGTTATCATTCAGAGAATAAAGTATTTAAATTAGTTTTCATGAAAATATATTATTCAAAAAGTTACTTGTTAACAATTTTTCATAAATAACATACATTTAACCTTAATTACATTTTCATTTGTACACGTGTTAGTATTTAAATAATTTGTCATTCATATAAAAATTGTTAACAGTTAAATATATTAAAATTACATTTTAATATATTAAAATTATATTTACCTTAATTACATTTCCATTTGTACACGTGTTTGTATTTAAATGAATTGTCATTTATATAAAAATTGTTAACAATTCATCTTCCCCCTCTCCGCCCGTAAGTATTCACTGACACGCGGCTTCGGCTCTGTCTTTTTGTTTTCTAATATTTTTTATTTCATTCTGCCGAGTGAATCTTTTTACAGAGAATCGTCCAGCTGGGGGTCCTCAAGGCTTGGCTTGACTTGCTTGCACTTGTGCATCTGCATCTTTCGGACCCTGGACGTTTTTCTGTCTTTGTCAATCGCTCTACCAAGTATTGTCATTTTTTGTTGTTGTTTGTGCTGTTGCTGCTGATAGTTGAGGAATGGCTGGAGTATTGCTGGTTTGCTGTTTTGACTGTAAGGTGGAGTATTGAGTGGTGGTGCAGTGGGGGGATGCAGTTGCATCTTTATGGTTTGTGCATTATGTTACATATAGGTTATGCATATGGTACATAACCTACAATATTTTTGGCGCCAAATTGACTATCTTTTAGGCGAATCTTTTAAGTGCGTCATTAGTAGCGCCATCTATGGATTACCTTGTCTACTGTCTTACCTACTCTATGGATAAGTGACAGCTAATTACCACACTTAAGGCGCGTTTCCACTTGGCCTTTTGATTTTATATATTTGACGCGCGAATTTTAAACAGCTTATTATGCTGCTTTTTTACTATATTACTTATTTCTTTTATATTTCATTCTAAATGTGATATACCTGGGCGGAGAGTATCACAGGCCAGTTTTTATCATTATTTTGTTTTGCTTTTAATATTATTTTTATTTTTCTGACGCTGCTCTTGCTACTATCTTTTATTTCTTCTTTATCATATCATAAGTTCTGCTTCGTCCTTGGTTCTCTCACTTCTCTTGACATCATAAGCAGCTTAAACCATGTCACAAAATACCATCAAGGACTGTTGCGCCATCTGTGGTTTTCCCGCTGATAATATAAGAAGGTCGAAAAAATTAATACAGTGCTTTACATGCCGGCAGCGCTGCCATGTAAAATGTATGAAGCGTGTGCCTCATGATAACGATAGTTACCCGAAATATAATTGTGAGAAATGTATAGCTGGCCGACTTATCGCTTCTCCCGCTGCCCCACTCACCGGCACTGGTGCTGGACCACGCAATGTCACTATGCGAGCAGCTTCTATAGCCCGGCCTATCGTTGCTTCTACTCCATCTCGAGGATGCTCACCTGTCGCACCGATTACGAAGGCACAAGGACACTCTGTGATTAAGAAGAAGACCAATTCGCGCTGTTCGGCGGTTGTTGGAGGAGAACATAGCATAAGTATTAATTTAATTATTGAAAAATTTAGAGGTGGTACTGCATTGGTCACTCCGGATAACAATATTAATAAGGTTAAAGATAGTGGTCTAAAGCAGAGTAATGATGGTGCTGATTCTTTCTCAGTACAGACAGCTGTGTCTGCTTTGGAGAGCGCGCTATCCTGCAGGCTCGAGCTGATTTAAAATGATCTTAAACGACTTCAGGTTCTTGAGAGCCATATTATAAATACTGACAAGGGTCTGCAGGATATCGTGACTAAAATGGAGAGTCAAAATGAAATCATTAAGAATTTATATGCTGGGCAGACGCAGCTGCTAGAGGAGAATCGTAAACTCAGGGGAATGATAGGTACTTTAAAGAGGGAGTCGTTGTCTGCTCTCAATGGCATGCATGAAAAGTTTTTCAAATCTCTCACGACTAATTTTAAAAATATGCATGAATTTTTAGGTGATGAATTCAATGGAGTGGACAGCAACTTTTCTTAACTTATGACCGGGGTGGCTGAGGTAGTGCAGACCGTTACTGATCTCACGGCCCAGGACGAACACTTAATCAACACCAACACCAACACTAACGCTGATATGCCTGTAAATTCGAATATAACACAATCATTAGAACGCACAGATAGTAGCTCTCATAACACAGTCACTGAAGCACCTGTTGATTCGAACGATGTAAAATAGTAAAAACATATACAGATGGTAGCAGGGAGGCATCCTGTCATGCTGTGAAGAGGTGTGGTTCTGGGGATAGTGTCTTGGTAATGTCCAGCGGACTGGACTGCTCTGCGGCTAGTGTCGGGCTGGAGGATTATGCTTGCGCTGTTCTGGGAACCATACTTCCGACTTTTGATCGTTTAAATATTGTATCTGTTACTGAAATCTCTAATTCTGGAAATAAAAATAAGGATAGGATGTCTGCTGGGCGTGAGATCGTTGGCGGTCCGAGTGTTGCGTTCTCATTGTTGGTTAGGCTTTCTGGAGATGACTTAACGCAGAAGGTATTTATGACTAGGCGTAGATTAACGGGTTTAAATAGTATGCTAAAGGAAAAGGTTGCAAGTTTGTTTGGCATAGAGGTGGTAAATTTATGATGAGGAGGGAGAGAGGGAAGAGAGTACACAGATTTGAAAGTGAACATGATTCAAATGAAATATTAGATAAATCTAAATGTATTGTAAAGAAAAATGTTAATGTAACTGATATTGGGAAACATGATAAATTTCTAACAAATAATAGATCTTCTGATAATGGTAAATTTCAACCTCACAATAGTGAGATGAGCTTAAATCAAGAATTAATTAGAAATCATGCAATATCGTTAGATAGAGCCTCTCCCCAATGACTGCGCTGGTCCTCTTCGGAGAGTCGAATAGGGAGGAGGGGTGAACTGCGCACGTGCTTTCTGAATGTGACCTCTTTGAGGGCTCATATTGGGCAAGTGCGTGAAGTTTTAGATGGTTATCATTCTTACGACTTATTCGGAGTTGCTGAGACCTGAGTGGGTCCGTCTGTATCGGGTGACGTCATTCGAGTCGGGGGGTACAAAGTGTTTAGACAGGACAGAAACTTGCGTGGTGGAGGAGTTGCCTTGTATATTAAAGATAATCTGTAATGCACTGTTTTGGCCACTTCGGAGACGCAAACTAGTAATAGTAGCGGTAAGCCGGAGGTGCCTGAATATATTTTCTGTCCTGTGCAAGTTGGTGACTCCGAGCCCGTGCTAGTTTCTGTTATTTATCGTCCTCCTGCTGTTTCGTTTATTAGAAACTCAAACTTGTTGAATGATTTAAGAAATTTTTGTTCAGACTATTCTCATAAAATTATAATGGGGGACTTGAATGCCGATCTCCTTAAATAGAGCAGTGATGCCAGGTTTGTTAGTAAGCTGTCGGCTGAGCTTTCGTTACAGTTGGTCTAGCACGGTGCTACGCACCATACTCCGACGTCTCACGAGTGGATTGACCTGATCTTTGTTGATGACAACGACGTGGTGCTTGATGCACGGAACCTATCGGCGAGCTTTCACAGTCGGCATAATTTGATTGTCGTCTGTTTGCCTTGCAATACTATAACTTTAGATCAAAAACCTACCATGTGTAGAAACTATAAAAATATTTGCCCAACTGCATTGGGAGAAAAACTTGCCGGCTGTGATTGGTCGCCGCTTATGACTGATACAGTTGACCCTGAGTCTGCACTTGGTTGCCTCGGTGACAATCTCACTACTGCAATCGAGAATTTGGCGCCGTTGAAAGCGCTCAAGCCTAATAAGAATAAGTTTCCATGGATAGATGAAGAATTGTCACAGATGCAGCGTAAGAGAGATGCTACATATCGTAGATACAAACGGACAAAGGACGAGCAGTATCTCCTTGAATTTCTGCAGCTGCGTAGGGTGGTAGACGAACGCACGGACCATGCTAAGACTACTTATATTCACAATAGACTGTTTGATGCTCTTGCAGGTGGTAATGTCTGGAAGGAGTTGAGAGACCTGGGACTGCTATCCGGACCTCAAGGGGATTTGAATGGAGGATAGTGAAGAGCGATTGAGAATTCTTTCTCAATGCAATGAAAGTGGGTTTACCTTTAAACCAATTAATTTTAATGATGTTGTTCTTGCAATTTCACATTTTTCCTCACAGGCTCGTGGTGAGAATGGCATTCCGCAAAGCGTGATAGTTAAAGCTTTACCATTTATTGGTGAACATCTTGTGACTCTGTTCAACTCCTCTTTTGCACAGGGAGTCTTCCCTTGCCGCTCGAAGCAAGCTTGTATTATACCATTAAAAAGTGTGCTGCACCTAGGCAGCCAAAAGATTTTAGGCCTATAGCCATTTTATGTTTTCTTTCAAATTCTTGAGGAGATCACCCATGACCAACTGCAGGAGTATATTACATTCAAAAAATTGCTCGATCCTAAAGAGACGGGCTTCAGGAAAAACCATTCTACGCAGATTGCTGTACTTAAGCTTACAGACGATATAAGGTCAGGTCTAGACAGGAAACTTGTCACTTTACTACTACTTTTTGACTTTGGTAAGACATTCGACACGATCTCTCCCTTCAAACTTCTTGCGAGGCTTGGATCGATAGGGTTCTCCAGGGCTGCGCTCGAATGGATTAACTCCTATTTATCAAGTAGGAAACAAATGGTTTCCACACATCTAAAGGAGGAATCGAATTGGCTAACAACCAATCTAGGAGTACCTCAGGGTTCGGTGCTGGGGCCTCTGTTGTTTTGCCTTTACATAAATGACGTACGTGACGCACTGGACTCTGGTTGCGTCGGGCATCTGCTGTATGCGGATGATCTTCAAATTTACACACAGGTCCCTTATGATGATGTGGATGAGGAGATTCGTATTTTACAGAGGGCGGCCAGGGCGGTGTCGGGGTGGGCTGCTGGTGTTTCTCTGATTTTGAATGCTAGTAAAACAAAGGCGATCGTCTTTGGAAGTAATCGTTTTATTAAAAATTTTTATTCGGGTGAGCCAAGGACGATTGACCTGGGGAGCGATATCGGTATTATTCCTTTCTCTGGCACCGTTAAGAGCCTTGGTATTGTACTCGACTCTAAACTGTCTTGGGAACCGCACATTAATATGTTGACTAAAAAATTCAATAGAGTGATTTAAAGCCTGTGGTTTTTCTGTCGGTACACCACTGAGGCTCTGCGTAAGCAGCTCGCGGCCGCCCTGCTGTTCCCACATATTGATTACTCAGTGGTTTTGCTCGATGCTTCGCAAGAGTTACGAAGACGACTACAGACAATGCAAAATTCGTGTGTGAGATATGTATTAGGCGTGAGAATGGGTGATCACATCTCTGAATGGGTGAACCCAAAGCTTGTCTCCCCATAGACAAGCTTTGGGTTGGCTACGTACTGATTTGAGGAGACAGTATTTTATGGCTGTACTTATGTATAAAATCGTACGTATGAATACTCTTGTATATCTAGTGGGTCTCTTCACTATATATATACCCAGAGCGACCACTAGGGGTGAGATTAAAGATCTTGCGGTGCCCTTCATGCGCACTGAGACTGGAAGAAATTCCTTTTAAGTTCAAGGTGCGCATTTTTGGAACTCCCTACCTGCTGATATTAAAAATCTTCCATCAATCAGCAGGTTTAAAGCCGCTCTGAGGGGGTATTTACTCGACCTCGATTAAACAGTATTATTTTTGGACTATATCATATGTGTTAATTTATTATATGATGTACCTTTTATAGATTTAAGGCATGATTGTATTTATTGGCGTGATTGTGGAATGTGTGTGCATAGATAGAGTAAATGATTATATTTTTATCAGCTTGACTTGTATATTAACTGTATACTGCTGATATTTCGACTGCGTTCTTTACACGCTTGTTTTTATGTGATTCTTTTGACTGATAGATATTTGAGACTGATTTTTAATTATATTATTTATACTTTTTGCGTGTATTTATTTGTATTATCTGTGATATCACTTTTATTTAATTTATTGACTTACTATTACAGTATTATTATCTATATTATGTTTTATGACTGTGATATCATACTGTACTATTTTAATTTTATATTTACAAGGTTATTTCAAGTATTTTATGTATTATAACTTTATTTGTAATTTTACACGCTCTTTTTGTAATTATAATACAAAATAAAACAATATCTAATCTAATTTCAAATCTAACAATTAAATATATTAAAATTCATTTCATTAAAGCAATAATATTTTTAATAAGAGAAACATATTAATTTTTAAAATACATCAAATTACCTCATTTAAAAAATTATCATTACATGATATAAAAATATTTTTTTTAATATCGTTTGAGCATAATTCTTATAAAACACACTTTAAAAAAATTATTTATTTGATATTAAATTTTTTTTAATAATCAATTATAAAGATAGGAAAATATATGAAATATGAATAATTTTTTCTTATTATGTCTATAATTATGAATTTATATTTATGAACTGTCTTGATAGAAGTGAAATTTCCCCTAAAAAGTAAACATTTTAAAAGAAAATCTACTTATTATTTGCGAAACACTTATTATAAATGCGGAAAAAAATAATATTTTGTAATATCACTCTAAAATTTGTATTAAATATGATCATTGAAAGTACGATTATTTTATTATGTTGAATTTGTTGTCAAAGTTTGATTATATTTCACTATGAGAAGTGATAAAAATTAACTGTCATATTTAACTGATGTCTTTCCATTCTATTTCTGAATTTCTATAAAATGAATGTATTAACTTGTACACAGTAAAAAATTTTTCGGAACTTTACATCGCTGAGTATGGTAAGTATCGGGACCCTTGCTGAGCGTGTTAAATACACATGAAACCGATAAAATTACATAATCGTTTTTAACCTACATTCGATATAATTTAATAAAAAATATACGTTGAACGTTTATTACTTATGACACTATGAAATTTGAAAAGATTATTTAATAACTTTATGTTAATCAATTCATAAGAATAAAATATTTCTTATTGTGTTTAAAATGTGTTTCTATTGTCGCGAAAGTTCACGTATGTCTGGTATTTTTACCGGACAGCCATGTTGATATTGAAAATTTACACTGCTAAGCACGGGGAAAATACCGCGATCATAGTAGTACCTACGCTCAGCGATGTAAAGTTACATAAAAATGTAACTTCACATCGCTAAAACATGTAATTATTTACAGGAAACTGGTATAGTTACCAGAAAATTTTTCAAAGTGTAGTATATACCATGATGATTATTTATTTAAATTTTCAAATTATTCTAATCATTAGTTCTTAAGATATTTAGATTTCTGATTCCAAATAGAAAAATAGTAAATAATATTGAACCCAAACTCCTTAATAACTAATGAATATATTTATTTAAAAATTTAACTGAATTATCTTCGTGATACATATTATATGTTAATGCATCTCTTTATTCAAAATTTTGAAATACAATGGAAATATAGTCAATATTTATCGGCGCAAGTGTACTGTCCATTTTACATCTACTTAAATAATATATACTTATGAAATTTACATAATATTTTATAAAAACTTTTAAAATGATAATCATATATTTAATATTATTTTAAACTATGAATAAAAAGTTTAAAAGATTATTATTAAGGAGGTACCTTCGCTTTAGTATGACAATACAGATTTGGTCAAAACTATGCAAAATTGTTTGTTTTTATGTCTAAAATGCACATATATAATTTCATGAAGATTCGTTATCTCGTTAATGAGAAATAAGAATAATTATTATTATTATACGTTTATACGAACATTGGTTCTTATGGGGAAACGTTAATATTCTCGTTGATCTTAAAATTTACAAAACAGAATAAAATAAAATTTTTTGAGGATAAACATAATATTACTGGCAACTTATAAAATAATTTTCAGAAACTTTCATTACTTTTACACGGAAATATAAATGAATAAATTATTCGTTTATGTACAAATCTAGTTACTTTTATCGTACATAGCGAATGGTGGCAAAAACACACCATAACCTCAAATTTTCGAATTTCGTAAAAAGAGCATGTAAATGATTTGGACAGTAAAGATGATCTTAGCTCTTTAATTAATTTTAACTTTTTAGTTTTAAATAAAAATTATTTTTTTTTTATATTGATGCTAATTCTATGGAGTATGTGAAAATCACCATACAAAACATGTACTTTTGGGGAGGGGAGATATCTAGTAACTTTTAATCAAATAAGCATATTGAAAATTTGACTCGAGTGGTGGACGAAGGTACCTCCTTAAGTGATAACTTATGAATAGTTACATTATTTCATTAAATACATTTCCAACTTGAATAATTATCTTCATGTTAAAACTAAATTTAATTGGCATTCAATATACAAGTTATTTAAAAAATTTATCATTTTTTAAAGTTATTAAAAAGTTATTTATAAAAAGTATTCCCATATCAAAATTTCAAAACTCTATTAATTTAATTTTTTATTCTTTACATTAGAGAATGAGTATTGGTGTGTAAATTTTTTTGTGATATGCAACATTTATATATATATATATATATATATATATATATATATATATATATATTATCTTATGGTTAAATATTTCATCACCTTGTATGAAAATTATTTTTTTAAAGTAGAATAATACTGTGAATAAACAAATGATTATAAAAAAATATTGAAAACTGTAAATAACAATGAAAAAGCGTTAGGCTAGAGATAAATAATGATTGTTTATTATCATTTATACATTTTTCTAATGTAGATACTGCAAATATCCGTACATAACTGTAAATAAATCGAAGAATACCATTATTAGAAATAACTCAAAATAATTTTCATTTTAGTTCTTTTTACAACAAACTTTTTTTAATGAATAAATAAATAAATAAATATATATATATATATATATATATATATATATATATATGTGGGACATTTCACACCAACTGGAAGATCAGAAAAATGAAAATCTCTGAAACTCTAAGAATATATTCTTTTTGTTATCCAAAAGATGTAAATAAATTTTCAAGGATTTAGATTAGAAGGATCAAAAGCTATAGATCCTTGAAATTTAGAAATTTTTCAAAATTTTTAGAAAAGTCCCAACTTAATCATTTTTTTTCCTGAAAATCTTGATATTTTAAAGAGAGATTCATAAGAATACTCCTTGTTGTAAATGACGAGCAGAGTTAGCATGATTCTCTACAGAACCTAAATTTTGAAGTTTTCTATTGGTTCTTATATGTATTACATGGTAATTGAAATTACTCATAAGTCGCCACTTCAGAAATTTCTTTTTGTGAGCTTATTTTCTTTTATTTTATATGAACTTTAAAATGAATTTCTTATCATGTAAGTCAGAGACAACAATAAGGAGTTATAACAGTTTAGAATATATATATTTTTATGTATAATTTATTTTCAATATAAAAATTAATCATAGATGAAAATATACATTTATATTCAATATAAAAAATGAATAATACATTAAAATATATATTTCAAACTGTCATAACTCCTTGTTGGTGGCTCTTTCTTACACAATCGAAATTTTATTCTGAAGTTAATAAGCCCTCGAAAAGCAATTTCTGAAGTGGCAAAAAATAAGTAATTCCAATTACCATTTAATACATGTGAGAACCAATAGAAAACTTCGAAATTTAGGTCTGTAAAAGAATCATGCTAACTATCCTCTTCATTTACAACAAGAAGTATTCTCACGAATTTCTCTGTAAACCATCATGATTTTTAGAAAAAAATCATAAATTTGGTACTTTTCCAAAAATTTTTAAAAATTTCCAAATTTCAAGGATTTATGGCTCTTGATTCTTCCAATCTAAATCCTTGAACATTTTTTAACACATTTTGGGTAACAAACAGAATATATTCTCAGAGTTTCAGCGATTTTATTTTTTTTGCTCTTCCAGTTTGTGTGAAATGTCCCATATATATATATATATATATATATATATATATATATATATATATATATATATATATATATATATAATAATAGAATTTTTCTCTTGTACGAATCATTTTATGAATATATGTTACCATGCAGAAGATTTTAAAATTAAAATGAAGCTATGGAATTTTTTCGCCACATATAATGGGAAAAGTGCCTCCAATGGAATAGTTGCAGCAGCTAAGCGTTTAGCTCCTCGAGCATGACTGTAAGCTTCCCAGATTATAGCTGAAGAGATGTTAAAATATTTGAATGAAATTCATTCTTCAACAAGGTACAAAGATTTAAAGTTTTTTTTTGTAAACCAATTAATATAAATAATATAAATTATTATTAACATTATTATTATAATTATAGTTATTACTACGTATCTGCCAGTGACGTAGATGAAAGATGCCAAAAATTGATTGAAAGATTTCGTTACGCTAAGACAATTGATAAAACTAGGGGATTCCATTATTTTTAGCTAATTGATGAATAAACGATGAAAGTTTTATTTATGAGATAGTAAAAATTTAATCATGTTCAAGTTATAAAAAAATGAAAATATGTAATTTCACGATGATACATTCTTAGGCTGATTCCATTTCAAATCAAACGGCCTGTATACACTCAAGTCACCAATCACTGCGCCGATGGAGTATGTTATTCTACTCTGAAAATAAGGAGACACGTATTATTTCTTTTTGTTGAAATATTAAAATTGCATGAGATATGTACATTTGAAAATTGTATACAAAAACTAAATGTTCAAACTGAAAAAGTTTAAAAATGTATATATATATAAATATATATATATATATATATATATATATATATATATATATATATATATATATCTATATATGTGGGTTTACATATATATGTAAATTCGTAATATAAAAATGAATACTTAAAATTGGAAAAAAATAATTCTATTCGTGTACATTTTATCCTATATTCTATTAAAGTGCAACCACTTTTTTTCCATTTCTCCGGCTCTCCGGTTCTCCGCATTTGTTAAATGTGTCTGATCTTTTGGTAATAAAAGTAGTAATTTTTTATTGGGCCCTATATAATTAGTCCTCATTAGTCATAAGCATCTTTTTGGGTCATATTTTTTTGGGCCTTATATTTTCTTACACCCTATTTTTTTTGGGCCTAGAATTTTTTTGGTCTCTATATTTTTTTGGGCTTTATATTTTTTTGGGCCTTATATTTTCTTGCGCCCTATATTTTTTTGGGCCCAATATTTTTTTTTAGTTTATATTTTCTTGGGTTCTATAATTTTTTTGGGTCCTATATTCTATTCAGCTTTATATTTTTCTGAGTCTTATATTTTTTGGGCCCAATATTTTTTTGGTCTCTATATTTTTTTAGACTATATTTTTGGGCCTTATATCTTTTTTTGACTTTATATTTTCTTGGGCTCTATATTTTTTGGGCCCAATATTTTTTCGATTCTTATATATTATTGGACTCTATATTTTTTTAGGACCAATATTTTTTTAGGCCCAATATTTTTTCGAAATTAATATTTTCTTGGGTTTTATCATTTTTTTGGGTACTATATTTTATTTAGTTCTATTTTTCTGGGCCTTATATTTTTCAGGCCCTACATTTTTTTGAGTCCAATTTTTATTGGGCCTTACATTTTCTTGGGCTCTATATTTTTTCGGGCCCAATATTTATTCAATTCTTATATGTTCCTGTGCTCTATATTTTTGGGCCTGAAATTTTTTGTAATTTATATTTTCTTGGATTCTATGATTTTGTTGGGTCCTATATTTTATTTAGTTCTATATTTTCCTGGGTCTTATACTTTTCAGGCCCTACTTTTATTTAAGTGTTATTTTCTTTGGGCCTTATATTGTCTCGAGTTCTAATTTTTTTGGGCCAAATAACTCTGGCTCTATATTTTTTTGAAATTTATATTTTCATTGGTTCTATAATTTTTTTGGGTCCTATATTTTATTTAGCTCTATTTTTTCTGGGCCTTATATTTTTAGGCTTTACATTTTTTTGAGTCTTTTTTTTGGGCCTCATTATTTTCGGCCTCTTATTTCTTGGCTTCCATATCTTTTTTGGTCCTATATTTCTCTAGGCCTTATATTTTTTTGAACCTACTTTTTTTCGAGTCCTATTTTCATTTGGCCTCATTTTTTGGGCCATTTATTTTTCTGGGCCTTATTGTTTTTTAACTTTTTTTTGGGTTTTCATTTGTTTTAATCTTATATTTTTTTAGGCCCAATATTTTTTTTTAATTTATATTTTCTTGGGTTCTATAATTTTTTTGGGTCCTATATTCTATTCAGCTCTATATTTTTCTGAGTCATATTTTTTAGGACCAATATTTTTTTAGGCCCAATATTTTTTCGAAATTAATATTTTCTTGGGTTTTATCATTTTTTTGGGCACTATATTTTATTTAGTTCTATTTTTCTGGGCCTTATATTTTTCAGGCCCTACATTTTTTTGAGTCCAATTTTCATTGGGCCTCATATTCTTTTTGGGTTTTACATATTCTTGGGCTCTATATTTTTTTGGGCTCAATATTTATTCAATTCTTATATGTTCCTGTGCTCTATAATTTTGGGCCTAAAATTTTTTGTAATTTATATTTTCTTGGATTCTATGATTTTGTTGGGTCCTATATTTTATTTAGTTCTATATTTTCCTGGGTCTTATACTTTTCAGGCCCTACTTTTATTTGAGTGTTATTTTCTTTGGGCCTTATATTGTCTCGAGTTCTAATTTTTTTGGGCCAAATAACTCTGGCTCTATATTTTTTTGAAATTTATATTTTCATTGGTTCTATAATTTTTTTGGGTCCTATATTTTATTTAGCTCTATTTTTTCTGGGCCTTATATTTTGTAGGCTTTACATTTTTTTGAGTCTTTTTTTTGGGCCTCATTATTTTCGGCCTCTTATTTCTTGGCTTCCATATTTTTTTTGGTCCTATATTTCTCTGGACCTTTTATTTTTTTGGACCTACTTTTTTTCGAGTCCTATTTTCATTTGGCCTCATTTTTTTGGGTAATTTATTTTTCTGGGCCTTATTGTTTTTTAACTTTTTTTTGGGTTTTCATTTGTTTTAATCTTATATTTTTTTAGGCGCAATATTTTTTTTTTATTATTATATTTTCTTGGTCTCTATATTTTTTGGGCCCAATATTTGTCTGATTCTTTTATTGTTTTTATTCTTATTTTACTTGAGCTCTATATTTTCTTGAGCTCTATATTTTTTTGGCCCAATATTTCTTTAAATCTTATTTTTTGTTATTCTTATATATTCTTGGCTCTATATTTTTCTGAGCCCAATATTTTTTGGATTTTTATATTTACTTTGGCTCTATATTTTGAGCTCTAAATTCTGCCATAATAAACTAAATTAAACTTAATTTTCAATAATATTAATACGGCTTCCATGTCGTACAATTGGTAATGTTTGCCTGAAATCTCCTGATGCAATTACAGTTTTACTACCAAAAGGTTGGTTCACATCGCATAAATCTTAAGAAAGACGATCAACTGCTTCGAAAGCAAATTTTGAAGTCATGGATATTTTATCCCAAATAATTATTTGTGTTCCCTCTGTTTGCTTTCTGCAGAATTGGGCTTAACATTACAAGTTGTACAATCTGTTATATTTAAGAGGACGTTGTATCTCTCTATCCTTTTCTAATAAAAAATTGTAGGTTTTTGGAAAAACTGGTAGTTATAACTAGAAATCAATAGTTGTCCGCAACTCGTACAGTAAAAACAATATTTTTTTTACTGAGAACAAATTAATTCTCTAGCATAACTCATGATTTTGTGAGTATGTCAAACTTTTTTTGAAAACGAAGCATCAAAATTAATTTCATTATTAATTAATTGATTTACTCCAGCGGCCTCTTAACGGTAGTTTAAATGTTGTATGCACGGTTTTTCCATCGACTAATGAATTTGCTGCTATAGCTGTCCAAGCTGCTCATAAATAATGTATATTATGATATTTAAAATAAACTATTAAAACGTTAAGTAAATAAATTTTTCCACTTCCACCTGGTCCATCTATAAAAATATATTTTTCTTTACTTTGGTTGTTTAAACTTTTTACAGTGGAGTTGAATATTTGCCTTTGTTTATCAATCAAAGAATTTATTTTCATTTCTAATTCATTAAGAATATTATTATTATGATTTAAAATTGTTTGATTATTATCTTCTTCTATAAATGTGCTTATGTTAGGTAAATTAAAATCATTTGAAGGAAATCCATTGACTTGTAAATTATTTTTAATAACATTCAATGCAAGATTTTCACCTATATTTTTTTGTATTTAGGATGGTATAACTTATCTTTATATTTTTCATATGAATTTCGTGAATTTATAGGATTATGAAAGACGCAAATGAAAGCAAATAATTCATACAGAATATAAAGGAATTCTGTTGAAGATGCTTCTTCCAAACATCTATCGTATTCTCCATCTTCATTAATTAATTGTTTTGCCTTAGCTGCCTCATAAAACGAATTGTACATCACATCATTAACAGTACGCAAAGCTTCAAAAGATGTGGCTCCTTTAACATGTAATAATAATAACCTAATGAAATAACGTTCTCTATCTTTCGGACTTACTAAGTACATTCTACTAACAAGGAGAGTACCCGACCTTCGGGAAACGGATTTAGCTGAAACTGCAGAATATGATTTTTTGATGAAAAAAAAATGAACCCGTGTTTTTTCTTTTCTTTGAATAGGCCCCATAGACGGAGATATAAAAATTTTTTCGAAAATATAATGAAAAGGAGCTTTTATAAGATCTTGAATAACCAAACAACTAAGACTCTCACAAAAAAATGTATAGAAAATAAAATAAAGTACAGATTAAATTTTTTAATTTAAGCTTTGTTGCATTAAAAAAGCTTGTGTAGTTCAAAAGTTACAGGCGATTAAAATATGCTAATGAATCAGCGTAAAAAATTGTTATGTTGCACGCTAAAAATATTAATAAATGTGTCGTAATTTTCAATTAGGTACAACTTTTGAACCACACAAGCTTTTTTAATGCAACAAAGCTTAAATTAAAGCATTTAATCTGTACTTTATTTTTATTCTCAATACATTTTTTTGTAAGAGTCTTAGTTGTTTGGTTATTCAAGATCTTATAAATGCTCCTTTTTATTATATTTTCGAAAAAATTTCTATATCTCCGTCTATGGGGCCTATTCAAAGAAAAGAAAAAGCACGGGTTTATTTTTTTTTATCAAAAAATCATATCCCGCAGTTTCAGTCAAATCCGTTTCCCGAAGGTCGGGTACTCTCCTTGTAAGTATTGGTTTTATTTTTTTTTCTTTTATTCCACTTTTTCAGTTTTTCATCAAATGTATAAAAATTTGGTATCTCTGAATACAAGTGATTTCGTGCTTCAAAATCTTCTCTATTTAATTCAAACGATGCTGTTAAAACATGTTGCTCCACATTTTTTTGCATGATCATTTATTCTTTTCCTTCTTTAAAAAATACGTTTTGTTGATTTTCTTTATGAACGCTTAGACGGTTTATAGTATGTGAAATAACATGTAAAGGATATTCTCATAACCTGTGCATTACTTGAGGTGGACATAAATATCGTGTATTAATGTATTGTTGGGTTTCGTCATATTCATATTCAACATTTCCACGATTGACATTTTGAAAAGTGTCTTTATTTTCTGATTGAAAATCCACATTTACTTGATGTATTTCAATATATGCACAATCATGACCTTTATAACAGTATTTGAATAAATATTTATTGCAGTGTACAGTGGAACAAACTTCTACGTGTATGTGTGAATTAAGTTTCAATAATAAGTAAGAATTATAAGGAACAACAAATCCATCATCTGCGATTTTTTCTGTAAATTTATTTTTAAGAATTATTTTGACGCTATCATTTTTACGTTTGTATAGTAAATATCCATTGGATTTAAATGTTGTTGTATTATTAAATTTTTTTGGAAAATTTTTCGTACATTGTTTCGTATTTTTATCCATACACGGACAATTTATATTTTGCATACCACAGGGACCGTGTATCATAAATTGTTTAACAATACTATATAATTTTGGATAAATATCTCTATTTGGGATTTCTGCACTTATTATTTTATCAACTTTTTCGGGAATGTCAAATTTATCATTTTTATCTAAGAATAACAACATATGCATATGTGGTAATCCTCGTTTTTGAAATTCAATTACATAACTATATGCAATACATTTTCCTAATATTCCCTTTTTTATTACTAAATTTTTGAATTTTTCTACTTTTTGATAAAATACTTTTGTTATAATATCTAGTCTATCTATTGCATTTTCATAAATTTTCAAGTTTTCAATTATTTCTTTTCAATGTGGGTTATAGGTCATAGTTACAAAAAAATCAGGTTTACCACGATAATTTACAAGTGTCATTGAGTCAATGTAATTTTGTTTTAAAAATCGTGGACTTCCTGTAAAACTTGGCGGTAATATTACCATTTTTCTAATTTTTGAAGAATTCAATTTTTTTTTGTTATTTAAATAGTCCATAACACCTTTGTAACAATCGCTTCTTAATACGTTTTGGTTTTTTCGTATTAAATATAATCTGGAAGTTTCAACTTTTTCAAACGCATCAACAATGAACTGTTGAGATAATTTCCCCAAATTAAGGAATGGATTAAATTCATTTCTAACACTAAATCTATAATTATGAAATTTCAAATTTGAAATATTGGATTTTCCAAATTTACTTTTCATATTTGGCATCCATCCAAAACCACCATTAGGATGAATAAGCGGACATGTCATAGGACCTGTATGTTTGCTAATTGTCGGTATACTAATTGGTTTATCATACTTAGAGTAAATGACAATATCACGTTCAATAGGAGGAAGATCGTCTTCTCCAACATATACTATTGCAACTTCACTACAGGTAGGTAGATTATATCTATTTTTATTCAAATCATTATTGCGGACAATAGACATAGTAGGAGTTCTTGGAGGACAATAGATTTTTGCACATCATTGTAGCTCTTCTTCTTCTACTTGAAGCATCATTTTATAGGCTTTAGCGTAAGGGTTAATCTTTCTTATCAAAATATCTAAATTTTTTAATAATGTTAAATTTATAATAAACTTATTCCGTTCAATCGTTGCCATTTCATTATCTAAAATATATAATTGTCCATATTTACGTGCTTCATCTTTATTAGGATGTAACGCATATACATTATGGTAAATTTGTCCACATATTCTAATAACTTGTGGTCCTTTACCCAGCAATGTATCAAAATTGGCACTAAAATTTGCGAATGCTGAAGCATCATTGTAAAACATAACATCTCGTCGAAAATCAATAATTTCTTCCGTTAATTCAGTTGCTAAAAACTTTGATTGTTCTGGGTAAGGAGGATTTTCTAACAATTCTACTTCACCTTTATGACAACAATTGGAGAAATCTTTACTTTTAGTATATTCGAAAGCAAAATGTTTCGCATCACAATAAACACATGTATTTGTCATGGAACCAATGTTATTTTCAGATATGAGATTTTCATCGAAATATATATATGCTACATAACCAATCAGTTTCGAATTAATTTTTTCATTTAATTTCTTCAATTATTTTTCTACTTTGTCCTTTATTGTTTTATCAATAACTGTGTTCAATACAATATTATGATTGTTATTATAATTATTATTATTGTAATTTTCATTATAATTATTGTCTTCAATTTTTAATCGTTTACATTAAATAAATAATATCTTTAATTGATAAGAATCATATTTATGTTTTCACTTTTTTTTATCTATTGGTTTATTTATTGTAGGATCAATATCAACATGTTTATTGTCATCAATTTCTATTTGTTTACACCTTGTGTGTAATTCTTTCGATTGGTAGCAATCATTTTTTACTTGTGTTTTCTTAATAATATCGGCATTTTCCAATTTTTTATTTTTAATTTGTATCATTCTCTCATATTCATTATATTGTTCACTTATAACTTTTCTATAAGTATCTTTTTTGCGTAATTTTTCTTTTTCATGCAATTTTTTCAATTTATTACTATCTCTATTTTCCATTTATTTTATTTTTATATCTTAATATTTTCAATTTTTTTTATATCCATTTAGTTGTTCTTCTTTCATTTTTGTGCGAGCTTTTTTCATTTTCTTACGTGTAGGTTCATTTGTACGTATTTGTTTCATTTTATCAATACCCTTTTTTATCTTTGATTTCATTTTTGTTGTCTTAGTATTTTTAATTTTTCTTCATATTTTTCGGTTGTTTTTCTTTAATTTTTATATAAGCTTCTTCCTTGCGTAAAGCCTTATCTGCACGTATTTGTTCCAATTTATCATACTCATTGTTTTCTTGAATTGCCATTTTGTTATCTTAGTATTTTTGAATTTCTGTTTATATTTATTTGGTTGTCCTTTTTTCATTTTCATATGAGCTTTTTTCTTACGTAAATTTTCTTGAACACGTCTTAGTTCTAATTTATCATTACTATTTTTTTTCTTGCATATTCATAATAATGTCTTTTTCTAAAATTTTTTATATTTATGTGATTGTTCTGTTACCATTTTTCTATTAAGAGGAGGTCGAGTATATCTGTCCTTTTCTAATCAAAGAATTGATTTTTTCACAGTTAATAATCGTAGCAAAAAATAAGAAGAAAGCCCAATCTCATATAATAAAAAGCAAGATTCTCTTTTATGAGGAAAAATTATTTTTATCGCTTTGTTTTCAAGAAAACCTTCAAAATCTGAATTGTCCATTCTAACCTCTATTTTTTAAGTTTTACAAGGTTCTCTTCAAAATGAATTGATAAAAATAATTTTTTCTCATCAAAGAAAATCTTGCTTCTTATTATACGAAATGGGGCTGTTTCCTTATTTTTTGCTACAATTATTAGTTTTTGCAAAGAAATTAATTCTTTGATTAGAAAAGGACAGAAATATACGACCTGCTCTTAACGGGATGTCGGAGCTGCAGCAATTGAGTTTTGCTTTTTTTATTTTATCAATATCTTTTTTAATTCATAAATTAAACAAATATAATGACTTGTCCGCACTGAAGCTATATTGATACAATCATTTTTGTAAAAATAAAAAATCATTTCGACTTGTTATTTTTTATGAGCTTGGATTGGAAATTAGATATCAAACTCGATAAACCTAACCATAAAATACGATGCATTGAAAGTTTTCATTATAACTTTGTATGTATGATATTTTGGTGGATTTCTTGAGTCGTCCGCACTAGAGTTCAATCTTACAAATTTTTACTTTGTAGCAAAAAAACACGAATAAACGCATCGTTTATTCATAAGTTAGGATTGGAAATATTATTAGAAGGCGGGCAGCTTCGTCATGCTCTCAAGTCCTGTTACAAATAAAGCTTATTTTTCATCTATTTTTTTCAATTCTTTTTTTTTCTTCATTTAATTTAATCTCAACTGTGCTAATTTTATTATCGTTATAATTTAAGTGAATTTCATCGATTCCCATTATATCAATATTTGGTTTTTAAAAATTTGTATACGAAATGTCATCGTCAATTTCCATCAAAATTGTTTCATGATTCGAATTCTTTTGTTTACGATACATTTCCATGATCTTTTTTTGTTCTGCCAATAAATACATTTGTGTGTTTTTTTTCAATAGTTCAAGCTCGGTGAAATCTAAATAATTAAATTAAATTTGTAAAAATAATATAACGATAAAAAATGGTTATTTTCAGCTATTTTATATATATATATATATATAAAAATGTATAATACAAATTTAATTATTATTTATTTATTATATAACAATCAATTCATAGCATTTTTAATAATTTCTTTTATTTTTCAGCTTTCAAAGTAAAAAGGCAGTAAATTAAATTAGTTAATATAAAAGCATTTATTTTGTGAATATCTTTGGAAAAAGTTAATTGTAAATGAATTACAATTCTTAAAAGAATTTTAATTTTCAATAATGGTTTTGACTAAGAAAGATCAATTGATTGTTAAAGGACAGGGATTGTATAGTGGAATTGCTTTCATGTTAACTGATATTCATATATTAGAATTTAACAATATTTCAAACCGGTACACCTCATTCAACATGCAATTTTTTTAACCAATCCAAAGACCACAACATATTTAATCAGTACCGATTGATGGAGAATTGATTCAGTTATTATTTTCCGGAAATTTGGAAAAGTATCACCGGATTTGTAGGTATTATAATAATAAGGTAATTCGTATATATAACAGTTTAAATCTTAAATATCTACCAGATGAGCATAAGATTTATATAAACAGATTATTTCCAAACAAATCAGAATTAAGCATAGTATTCGAAACAGTACAATCACAAACAAATAATTATGATTGTGGCATTTTCGCAATTGTTTTTGCTATTGCAACACTTAATAATTCAGGTCCATGTTGTTTAAAATATGATGTTTCTCCGATGAAATTACGTTCATCAAGAATTTTTAGAACGCAACAAATGAGAAGGTTAGTAGTTTCGCAAAATTATAATAATGCAAATATTAATTACGATAATCCACCGGACATGATGAAGAGGAGTTTTTGTCACGAGCAACGTCTAAATTAAATACCATTAAATTTAGATTTCACCGAGCTTGAACTATTGAAAAAAAACACACAAATGTATTTATTGGCAGAACAAAAAAAGATCATGGAAATGTATCGTAAACAAAAGAATTCGAATCATGAAACAATTTTGATGGAAATTGACGATGACATTTCGTATACAAATTTTTAAAAACCAAATATTGATATAATGGGAATCGATGAAATTCACTTAAATTATAACGATAATAAAATTAGCACAGTTGAGATTAAATTAAATGAAGAAAAAAAAAGAATTGAAAAAAATAGATGAAAAATAAGCTTTATTTGTAACAGGACTTGAGAGCATGACGAAGCTGCCCGCCTTCTAATAATATTTCCAATCCTAACTTATGAATAAACGATGCGTTTATTCGTGTTTTTTTGCTACAAAGTAAAAATTTGTAAGATTGAACTCTAGTGCGGACGACTCAAGAAATCCACCAAAATATCATACATACAAAGTTATAATGAAAACTTTCAATGCATCGTATTTTATGGTTAGGTTTATCGAGTTTGATATCTAATTTCCAATCCAAGCTCATAAAAAAATAACAAGTCGAAATGATTTTTTATTTTTACAAAAATGATTGTATCAATATAGCTTCAGTGCGGACAAGTCATTATATTTGTTTAATTTATGAATTAAAAAAGATATTGATAAAATAAAAAAAGCAAAACTCAATTGCTGCAGCTCCGACATCCCGTTAAGAGCAGGTCGTATATTTCTGTCCTTTTCTAATCAAAGAATTAATTTCTTTGCAAAAACTAATAATTGTAGCAAAAAATAAGGAAACAGCCCCATTTCGTATAATAAGAAGCAAGATTTTCTTTGATGAGAAAAAATTATTTTTATCAATTCATTTTGAAGAGAACCTTGTAAAACTTAAAAAATAGAGGTTAGAATGGACAATTCAGATTTTGAAGGTTTTCTTGAAAACAAAGCGATAAAAATAATTTTTCCTCATAAAAGAGAATCTTGCTTTTTATTATATGAGATTGGGCTTTCTTCTTATTTTTTGCTACGATTATTAACTGTGAAAAAATCAATTCTTTGATTAGAAAAGGACAGATATACTCGACCTCCTCTTAATAGAAAAATGGTAACAGAACAATCACATAAATATAAAAAAATTTTAGAAAAAGACATTATTATGAATATGCAAGAAAAAAAAATAGTAATGATAAATTAGAACTAAGACGTGTTCAAGAAAATTTACGTAAGAAAAAAGCTCATATGAAAATGAAAAAAGGACAACCAAATAAATATAAACAGAAATTCAAAAATACTAAGATAACAAAATGGCAATTCAAGAAAACAATGAGTATGATAAATTGGAACAAATACGTGCAGATAAGGCTTTACGCAAGGAAGAAGCTTATATAAAAATTAAAGAAAAACAACCGAAAAAATACGAAGAAAAATTAAAAAATACTAAGACAACAAAAATGAAATCAAAGATAAAAAAGGGTATTGATAAAATGAAACAAATACGTACAAATGAACCTACACGTAAGAAAATGAAAAAAGCTCGCACAAAAATGAAAGAAGAACAACTAAATGGATATAAAAAAAATTGAAAATATTAAGATATAAAAAATAAAATAAATGGAAAATAGAGATAGTAATAAATTGAAAAAATTGCATGAAAAAGAAAAATTACGCAAAAAAGATACTTATAGAAAAGTTATAAGTGAACAATATAATGAATATGAGAGAATGATACAAATTAAAAATAAAAAATTGGAAAATGCCGATATTATTAAGAAAACACAAGTAAAAAATGATTGCTACCAATCGAAAGAATTACACACAAGGTGTAAACAAATAGAAATTGATGACAATAAACATGTTGATATTGATCCTACAATAAATAAACCAATAGATAAAAAAAAGTGAAAACATAAATATGATTCTTATCAATTAAAGATATTATTTATTTAATGTAAACGATTAAAAATTGAAGACAATAATTATAATGAAAATTACAATAATAATAATTATAATAACAATCATAATATTGTATTGAACACAGTTATTGATAAAACAATAAAGGACAAAGTAGAAAAATAATTGAAGAAATTAAATGAAAAAATTAATTCGAAACTGATTGGTTATGTAGCAAATATATATTTCGATGAAAATCTCATATCTGAAAATAACATTGGTTCCATGACAAATACATGTGTTTATTGTGATGCGAAACATTTTGCTTTCGAATATACTAAAAGTAAAGATTTCTCCAATTGTTGTCATAAAGGTGAAGTAGAATTGTTAGAAAATCCTCCTTACCCAGAACAATCAAAGTTTTTAGCAACTGAATTAACGGAAGAAATTATTGATTTTCGACGAGATGTTATGTTTTACAATGATGCTTCAGCATTCGCAAATTTTAGTGCCAATTTTGATACATTGCTGGGTAAAGGACCACAAGTTATTAGAATATGTGGACAAATTTACCATAATGTATATGCGTTACATCCTAATAAAGATGAAGCACGTAAATATGGACAATTATATCGACGTCCCGTACGAAAAAAAGCACGACTCAGGCTTTTACGAAAATAAGCACAGTTCAAAGAGTTTTAACGAAAAGTAGCACCGTTCGTGTTTCCCTTACGAAAAAAAGCACGGTTCACAGGGTTTGACGAAGATTAGCACGAATGGTGAAAATTTAACGAAAAAAAGCACGGTTCGCTGAGTTTCAACGAAAACTAGCACAGTTCATGGAGCTCCGACGAAAAAAAGCACGGTTCGCTAAGTTTCAACGAAAAGTAGCACGACTCATGGAGCTCCAACGAAAAAAAGCACGACACGTTAGACTCGGACGAAAAGTAACACGATTCGCGAAACACTGACGAATACTAGCACAACTCGATATGCAATATTACAATTTGTACCTTATTAAAAACTTGATTATCTTAACTCTTAACAAATAGTTAATTAATAAAATATAATGAGAAGGGGTTTATTTTTATTTTTCTTATGAATTGTTTCAATATTTTCAATATGTTTTAATTAAATTATTTGCTCAGTGGTTTTCGATTCGTTTGATTAGAAAGTTGCCGCTTTCCGGCCGGAGTGCAAAAAATTCATTTTATACACATGTTAAAGCACAGCAATTTCGAAACTCAGTTGTTTCATTGTTTTTATATAAATACAATTGCTTACCGAAAATTCAATTACAAATAATTTCCTTAAAAGTTTAAAGCTATAATACGATTCATCACATAAAATAAAAAAAATTGTTGTGATATATTAAATAATATAATATTTTTAAACCTTCGTTGTTTTAAAAAATTCTTTTTAACAAATAATTTGGTATTTACTAAAAAATATGGATGGATTCATTCGTATCATAATTATCAATGCAAAAACATTTATTTCAGGAAGAGCTTTTGGACAAAAATTAAGAAACACGTGTAGTTTTAAAATAACAGAAAGCGGAAAAAATATTAAAAGTATTTTATTCCAAGTTCATTTATTAAAGAGCAAGGTTTGTAATCTGTGAATTTTATGAGCTATAACTTTGATTATTGTATCGAATACATATTAATATTTTTCACAGAATTTTCGTGAATTTTTTGTTGCTAATTTGAACGAAATTTATGTACTTTTCTCTCAGTACTCACTTCTGATGAGAATTTTATGTTTTTATATTTACCTCAACTCAACTCAAAACTGAATATTGAGAATTTTTTTAAATTAAAAACTAAATTTTGGTACTAATCAGACTTTATAATGACCTTTTTTTAGAAACCTAACTGAGGTCATGTATTGCTTTTAAAAATAAAAAACAAGTTTGGCTTATATTTTTATAAAAAAATTTGTCTTGACTCAAATCAAGACTGCGTGAGTTTTTATATTAATGATATTTTATTAGATTTTTCGATAAGTTCGATTCGGAAGAAAAGATAAACATAAAAAAAAATTTTTAAATACAGTCATTTGCTAGATTAGATCAAAGTTATAGCTTATTAAATTCACAGATTACAAAACTTCTTTTTATACCACTCTAACCTCAAAATCAGAACTTCAATATGATTATTCGGCTCTCGTGGTATAAAGTATTATTTGAAACTGGTGTGTAACGTGATTTTTACCTTCCACACCCGTTTCGAAAAGTAAAATGGACTTGGAATAAAATACTTTTAATATTTTTTCCGCTTTCTGTTATTTTACAACTAAACGTGTTTTTTAATTTTTGTCCAAAAGCTCTTTCTGAATAAAATGTTTTCGCATTGATAACTATGATACGAATGAATTCATCCATATTTTTTAATAAATACCGAATTATTTGTTAAAAAGTATTTTTTAAAACAACGAAGGTTTAAAAAATATAATATTATTTTATATCACAACAATTTTTTTTATTTTATGTGATGAAACGTATTACAGCTTTACCCTGTTGAAAAAACCATATGGTTTAACCATGTGGTCATCATGTCCATGTGGTCATTTATGAAAAATTACTTTTGCCTCGCAAATTCAGAGGGCGAGAAGTTCTTTACTTTCGCCAAATTTAATTTCTCTAAAATTAAGGGGGCGAAAAGTACTTTACTCCCAAGAGTCAAATTTCTCTTAAATGAAGGGGGAGCTGTGTACTTTTCTCCCGCAAATTCAGAGAGCGAAAAGTTCTTCATTCCCGCCAAATTTAATTTCTTTAAAAATAAACGGGCGTAAAGTACTTTTATTCCGTAAATTAAATTTTTCTTAAATTTAGCGAGAAAAAAAAATTTTCTTCTCGTAAATAAGAGGGCGAAAAGTTCATTATTCCCGCGTCATTTAATTTTTCTAAAAATAAGAGGGCGAAAAGTACTTTACTCCTGCAAGTCAAATTACTCTGAAATGGAGGGGGTGCTGTGTACTTTTCTCCCGCAAATTCAGAGGGCAAAACGTTCTTTACTCCCGCCACATTTAATTTTTCTAGAAATAAACGGGCGAAAAGTACGTTACTCCCGCAAGTCAAATTACTTTTAAATGAAGGGGAGCTGTGTACTTTCTTCCCGCAAATTCAAAGGGCGAAAAGTTCTTCACTCCCGCCAAATTTTATTTCTTTAAAAATAAACGGGCGTAAAGTACTTTTATTCCGTAAATTAAATTTTTCTTAAATTTAGCGAGAAAAAAAAATTTTCTTCTCGTAAACAAGAGGGCAAAAAGTTCTTTATTCCCGCCAAATTTTATTTCTTTAAAAATAAGAAGGCGAAAAGTACTTTACTCCCGCAAGTTAAATTACTCTGAAATGAAGGGGGAGCTGTGTACTTTTCTCCAGCAAATTCAGAGGGCAAAAAGTTCTTTACTCCCGCCACATTTAATTTTTCTAGAAATAAGCGGGCGAAAAGTACGTTACTCCCGCAAGTCAAATTACTCTTAAATGAAGGGGGAGCTGTGTACTTTTTTCCCGCAAATTCAGAGGGCGAAAAGTTCTTCACTCCGGCCAAATTTAATTTCTTTAAAAATAAACGGGCGTAAAGTACTTTTATTCCGTAAATTAAATTTTTCTTAAATTTAGCGAGAAAAAAAAATTTTCTTCTCGTAAACAAGAGGGCAAAAAGTTCTTTATTCCCGCCAAATTTTATTTCTTTAAAAATAAGAAGGCGAAAAGTACTTTACTCCCGCAAGTTAAATTACTCTGAAATGAAGAAGGAGCTGTGTACTTTTCTCTCGCAAATTCAGAGGGCAAAAAGTTCTTTACTCCCGCCACATTTAATTTTTCTAAAAATAAGCGGGCGAAAAGTACGTTACTCCCGCAAGTCAAATTACTTTTAAATAAAGTGGGAGCTGTGTACTTTTTTCCCGCAAATTCAGAGGGCGAAGAGTTCTTCACTCCGGCCAAATTTAATTTCTTTAAAAATAAACGGGCGTAAAGTACTTTTATTCCGCAAATGAAATTTTTCTTAAATTTAGCGAGAAGAAAAAATTTAATTTCTCTAAAAATAAGCGGGCGTAAAGTACTTTTATTCCGTTAATTAAATTTTTCCTACATTAAGCGAGAAAAAAAAATTTTTTTCTAGTAAATAAGAGGGCGAAAAGTTCTTTATTCCCGCGTCATTTAATTTTTCTAAAAATAAGAGGGCGAAAAGTACTTTACTCCTGCAAGTCAAATTACTCTGAAATGGAGGGGGAGCTGTGTACTTTTCTCCCGCAAATTCAGAGGGCGAAAAGTTCTTCATTCCCGCCAAATTTAATTTCTTTAAAAATAAACGGGCGTAAAGTACTTTTAATCCGTAAATTAAATTTTTCTTAAATTTAGCGAGAAAAAAAAATTTTCTTCTCGTAAATAAGAGGGCGAAAAGTTCTTTATTCCCGCGTCATTTAATTTTTCTAAAAATAAGAGGGCGAAAAGTACTTTACTCCTGCAAGTCAAATTACTCTGAAATGGAGGGGGAGCTGTGTACTTTTCTCCCGCAAATTCAGAGGGCAAAACGTTCTTTACTCCCGCCACATTTAATTTTTCTAGAAATAAACGGGCGAAAAGTACGTTACTCCCGCAAGTGAAATTACTTTTAAATGAAGGGGAGCTGTGTACTTTCTTCCCGCAAATTCAGAGGGCGAAAAGTTCTTTACTCCGGCCAAATTTGATTTCTTTAAAAATAAACGGGCGTAAAGTACTTTTATTCCGTAAATTAAATTTTTCTTAAATTTAGCGAGAAAAAAAAATTTTCTTCTCGTAAACAAGAGGGCAAAAAGTTCTTTATTCCCGCCAAATTTTATTTCTTTAAAAATAAGAAGGCAAAAAGTACTTTACTCCCGCAAGTTAAATTACTCTGAAATGAAGGGGGAGCTGTGTACTTTTCTCCCGCAAATTCAGAGGGCAAAAAGTTCTTTACTCCCGCCACATTTCATTTTTCTAAAAATAAGCGGGCGAAAAGTACGTTACTCCCGCAGGTCAAATTACTTTTAAATAAAGTGGGAGCTGTGTACTTTTTTCCCGCAAATTCAGAGGGCGAAAAGTTCTTCACTCCGGCCAAATTTAATTTCTTTAAAAATAAACGGGCGTAAACTACTTTTATTCCGCAAATGAAATTTTTCTTAAATTTAGCGAGAAGAAAAAAATTTTTTTCTCGTAAATAAGAGGGCGAGAAGTTCTTTATCCCCGCCAAATTTTATTTCTTTAAAAATAAGAGGGCAAACAGTTCTTTACTCTTGTTAAATTCAATTTCTATAAAAATAGGCGGGGCGTAAAGTACTTTTATTCCGTTAATTAAATTTTTCTTCTATTTAGCGAGAAAAAAAAATTTTTTTCTCGTAAATAAGAGGGCAAAAAGTTCTTTACTCCCGCCACATTTAATTTTTCTAAAAATAAACGGGCGAAAAGTACGTTACTCCCGTAAGTCAAATTTTTCTTAAATGAAGAGGGGCGTACTTTTCTCCCGCTTATTTTTAAAGAAATTAAATTTGGCGTGAGTATAGAACTTTTCGCCCTCTGAATTTGCGGGTGAAAAGTACACAGCTCCCTCTTCATTTAAGAGTAATTGGACTTGCGGGAGTAAAGTACTTTTCGCCCCCTTAATTTTAGAGAAATTAAAATTGGCGAAAGTAAAGAACTTTTCGCCCTCTGAATTTGCAGGAGAAAAATACTTTGCTCTGGCTCAATTTAAGAGAAATTTAATTTGCAAGAGAAAAGTACTTTTCGCCCGCTAATTTTTAGAAAAATTAAATTTGGCGAGAGTAAAGACCTTTTCGCCCTCTGAATTTGCGGGAGATAAGTACACAGCTCCCCCTTCATTTCAGAGTAATTTGAATTGCGGGAGTAATTACTTTACGCCCGCTTATTTTTAGAGAAATGAAATTTGGCGGGAGTGAAGAACTTTTCGCCCTCTGAATTTGCAGGAGAAAAGTACACAGCTCCCCCTTCATTTCAGAGTAATTTGACTTCCGGGAGTAATTACTTTACGCCCGATTATTTTTAGAGAAATGAAATTTAGCGGGAGTGAAGAACTTTTCGCCCTCTGAATTTGCGGGAGAAAAGTACACAGCTCCCCCTTCATTTCAGAGTAATTTGACTTGCGGGAGTAACGTACTTTTTGCCCGCTTATTTTTAAAAAATTAAATGTAGGGGGAGTAAAGAACTTTTTGGCCTCCGAATTTGCAGGAGAAAAGTACACAGCTTCCCCTTCATTCCAGAGTACTTTGGCTTGCGTGAGTAAAGTACTTTTCGCCCTCTTATTTTTAGAGAAATTAAATTTGGCGGGAATACAGAACTTTTCGCCCTCTTATTTACGAGAAAAAAATTTTTTCTTTTTGCTAAATTTAAGAAAAATTTAATTTACGGAATAAAAGTACTTTACGCTCGCTTATTTTTAAAGAAATTAAATGTAGCGGGAGTAAAAACTTTTCGCTCTCTGAATTTACGAGAGAAAAGTACACAGCTTCCCCTTTACTTAAGAGTAATTTGACTTGCGGCAGCAACCTACTTTTCGCCCGTTTATTTTTAGAAAAATTAAATGTGGCGGGAGTAAAGAACTTTCTGCCCTCTGAATTTGCGGGAGAAAAGTACACAGCTCCCTCTTCATTTCAGAGTAATTTGTCTTGAGGGAGTAAAGTACTTTTCGCCCTCTTATTTTTAGAGAAATTAAATTAGGCGGGAGTAAAGAACTTTTCGCCCACTAAATTTGCGGGAGAAAAGTACACAGCTCTTCCTTCATTTCAGAGTAATTTGACTTGCGGGAGTAACGTACTTTTTGCCCGCTTATTTTAAAAAAATTAAATGTAGCGAGAGTAAAGATCTTTTTGCCCTCTGAATTTGCAGGAGAAAAGTACACAGCTCCGCCTTCATTCCAGAGTAATTTGACTTGCGGGAGTAAAGTACTTTTCGCCCTCTTATTTTTAGAGAAACAAAATTTGGCGGGAATAAAGAACTTTTCGCCCTCTTATTTACGAGAAAAAAATTTTTTCTTTTTGCTAAATTTAAGAAAAATTTAATTCACGGAATAAAAGTACTTTACGCCCGCTTATTTTTAAAGAAATTTGGCGGGAGTAAAGAACTTTTCGCCCTCTGAATTTACGAAAGAAAAATACTTTCCTCCCGCTTAATTTAGGAGAAATTCAATTTGCGGGGGAAAAGTACTTTTCGCCCTCTTATTGTTAGAGAAATTAAATTTGGCGGGAATAAAGAACTTTTCGCCCTCTTATTTACGAAAAAAAAATTTTTTTTTCCCGCTCAATTCAAGAAAAATTTAATTTACGTAATAAAAGTACTTTTCGCCCGCTTATTTTCGAAGAAATTAAATTTGGCGGGAGTAAAGAACTTTTCGCCCTCTGAATTTGCGACACGGAGAAAAGTACACAGCTCCCCCTTTATTTAAGACTAATTTGACTTGCGGGAGTAATTACTTTACGCCCGCTTATTTTTAGAGAAATGAAATTCAAAAAATGAAAAGTACACAGCTCCCCCTTCATTTAAGAGAAATTTGACTTGCGGGAGTAAAGTACTTTTCGCCCTCTTATTTTTAGAGAAATTAGATTTGGCGGGAATAAAGAACTTTTCGCCCTCTGAATTAGCGGGAGAAAAGTAAACAGCTCCCCCTTCATTTAAGAGAAATTTGACTTGCGGGAGTAAAGTACTTTTCGCCCTCTTATTTTTAGAGAAATTAGATTTGGCGGGAATAAAGAACTTTTTGCCCTCTGAATTTGCGGGAGAAAAGTACACAGCTTCCCCTTTATTTAAGAGTAATTTGACTTGCGGGAGTAAAGTACTTTTCGCCCACTTATTTTTAGAGAAATTAAATTTGGCGGGAGTAAAGAACTTTTCACCCTCTGAATTTACGAGAGAAAAATACATTCCTCTCGCTTAATCTAGGAGAAATTCAATTTGCGGGAGAAAAGTACTTTTCGCCCTTTTATTGTTAGAGAAATTAAATTTGGCGGGAATAAAGAACTTTTCGCCCTCTTATTTACGAGAAAAAAATTTTTTCTCCTTGCTAAATTTAAGAAAACTTTAATTTACGGAATAAAAGTACTTTACGCCCACTTATTTTTAAAGAAATTAAATTTGGCGGGAGTAAAGAACTTTTCGCCTTCTGAATTTGCGGGAGAAAAGTACACAGCTCTCCCTTCATTTAAGAGTAATTTGACTTGCGGGAGTAATTACTTTACGCCCGCTTATTGTTAGAGAAATGAAATTTGGCGAGAGTAAAGAACTTTTCGCCCTCTGAATTAACGGGAGAAAAGTAAACAGCTCCCCCTTCATTTAAGAGAAATTTGACTTGCGGGAGTAAAGTACTTTTCGCCCCCTTAATTTTAGAGAAATTAAATTGGGCGAAAGTAAAGAACTTTTCACCCTCTGAATTTGCGAGACAAAAGTAATTTTTCATAAATGACTACATGGTCATGATGACCACATGATAAAACCATATGGTTTTTTTCAACAGGGTAGACTTAAAGGAAATAATTTGGAATTGAATTTTCGGTAAGCAATTGTATTTATATAAAAACAATGAAACAATTGAGTTTCGAAATTGCTGTGGTTTAACATGTATGTAAAATGAATTTAATATAAGCGCAAAGTTCAATTACATGTTATCAAGATTAAGTCACAAACATTAAAACCGTCCATTTTCGCCGTAGCAAAACAGTGTGTAGTATGACATATTACCATGAATAATCAAACTAAAATTAATTTTATAAAATATAATATCATATACTTCATGATTTATGCTAAAAAGTGGTTTTGATTTCAATAACTAAGTTTAAATCTTACACCTACAGTAATTGAGTTTAAGATTTGTATGCCAGATAAATTTGAAACTCTTGTTCTTTATTTGTGAAAAATGTGATGCCAAGATTCTTTGAACGGAGTAATAGAAAATGAATGTTCAACTCTTACAATCGCGCATTTATTCATTTAAATAAATAACTTTTTGTTAAAAAAATAATGGTAAAATTGTCATGGGAGTAATCAGACGAATCGAAAACCACTGAGCAAATAATCTCATTAAAACATATTGAAAATATTGAAACAATTCATAAGAAAAATAACTAATTAACACCTTTTCATTATATTTTATTAATTAACTATTTGTTAAGATATTAAAATAATCAAGTTTTTAATAAGGTACAAATTGTAATATTGCATATCAAGTTGTGCTAGTATTCGTTAGTGTTTCGCGAATCGTGTTACTTTTCGTCCGAGTCTAATGTGTCGTGCTTTTTTTCGTTGGAGCTCCATGAGTCGTGCTACTTTTCGTTGGAACTTAGCGAACCGTGCTTTTTTTCGTCGGAGCTCCATGAACTATGCTAGTTTTCGTTAAAACTCGTCGAACCGTGCTTCTTTTCGTCGGAGTTCAGCGAATAGTGCTAGTTTTCGTCTTAATTAAGTGAGTCGTGCTAGTTTTCGTCTAATGCAATGAGTGGTGTTAGTCTTCGTTTAATACTGCGAATGGTGCTAGTTTTCGTCAAACCCTGTGAACCGTGCTTTTTTTCGTACGGGGCGTCGATATATTTTAGATAATGAAATGGCAACGATTGAACGGAATAAGTTTATTATAAATTTAACATTATTAAAAAATTTAGATATTTTGATAAGAAAGATTAACCCTTACGCTAAAGCCTATAAAATGATGCTTCAAGTAGAAGAAGAAGAGCTACAATGATGTGCAAAAATCTATTGTCCTCCAAGAACTCCTACTATGTCTATTGTCCGCAATAATGATTTGAATAAAAATAGATATAATCTACCTACCTGTAGTGAAGTTGCAATAGTATATGTTGGAGAAGACGATCTTCCTCCTATTGAACGTGATATTGTCATTTACTCTAAGTATGATAAACCAATTAGTATACCGACAATTAGCAAACATACAGGTCCTATGACATGTCCGCTTATTCATCCTAATGGTGGTTTTGGATGGATGCCAAATATGAAAAGTAAATTTGGAAAATCCAATATTTCAAATTTGAAATTTCATAATTATAGATTTAGTGTTAGAAATGAATTTAATCCATTCCTTAATTTGGGGAAATTATCTCAACAGTTCATTGTTGATGCGTTTGAAAAAGTTGAAACTTCCAGATTATATTTAATACGAAAAAAACCAAAACGTATTAAGAAGCGATTGTTACAAAGGTGTTATGGACTATTTAAATAACAAAAAAAAATTGAATTCTTCAAAAATTAGAAAAATGGTAATATTACCGCCAAGTTTTACAGGAAGTCCACGATTTTTAAAACAAAATTACATTGACTCAATGACACTTGTAAATTATCGTGGTAAACCTGATTTTTTTGTAACTATGACCTATAACCCACATTGAAAAGAAATAATTGAAAACTTGAAAATTTATGAAAATGCAATAGATAGACTAGATATTATAACAAAAGTATTTTATCAAAAAGTAGAAAAATTCAAAAATTTAGTAATAAAAAAGGGAATATTAGGAAAATGTATTGCATATAGTTATGTAATTGAATTTCAAAAACGAGGATTACCACATATGCATATGTTGTTATTCTTAGATAAAAATGATAAATTTGACATTCCCGAAAAAGTTGATAAAATAATAAGTGCAGAAATCCCAAATAGAGATATTTATCCAAAATTATATAGTATTGTTAAACAATTTATGATACACGGTCCCTGTGGTATGCAAAATATAAATTGTCCGTGTATGGATAAAAATACGAAACAATGTACGAAAAATTTTCCAAAAAAATTTAATAATACAACAACATTTAAATCCAATGGATATTTACTATACAAACGTAAAAATGATAGCGTCAAAATAATTCTTAAAAATAAATTTACAGAAAAAATCGCAGATGATGGATTTGTTGTTCCTTATAATTCTTACTTATTATTGAAACTTAATTCACACATACACGTAGAAGTTTGTTCCACTGTACACTGCAATAAATATTTATTCAAATACTGTTATAAAGGTCATGATTGTGCATATATTGAAATACATCAAGTAAATGTGGATTTTCAATCAGAAAATAAAGACACTTTTCAAAATGTCAATCGTGGAAATGTTGAATATGAATATGACGAAACCCAACAATACATTAATACACGATATTTATGTCCACCTCAAGTAATGCACAGGTTATGAGAATATCCTTTACATGTTATTTCACATACTATAAACCGTCTAAGCGTTCATAAAGAAAATCAACAAAACGTATTTTTTAAAGAAGGAAAAGAATAAATGATCATGCAAAAAAATGTGGGAGCAACATGTTTTAACAGCATCGTTTGAATTAAATAGAGAAGATTTTGAAGCACGAAATCACTTGTATTCAGAGATACCAAATTTTTATACATTTGATGAAAAACTGAAAAAGTGGAATAAAAGAAAAAAAAATAAAACCAATACTTACAAGGAGAGTACCCGACCTTCGGGAAACGGATTTGACTGAAACTGCGGGATATGATTTTTTGATAAAAAAAATAAACCCGTGCTTTTTCTTTTCTTTGAATAGGCCCCATAGACGGAGATATAGAAATTTTTTCGAAAATATAATAAAAAGGAGCATTTATAAGATCTTGAATAACCAAACAACTAAGACTCTTACAAAAAAATGTATTGAGAATAAAAATAAAGTACAGATTAAATGCTTTAATTTAAGCTTTGTTGCATTAAAAAAGCTTGTGTGGTTCAAAAGTTGTACCTAATTGAAAATTACGACACATTTATTAATATTTTTAGCGTGCAACATAACAATTTTTTACGCTGATTCATTAGCATATTTTAATCGCCTGTAACTTTTGAACTACACAAGCTTTTTTAATGCAACAAAGCTTAAATTAAAAAATTTAATCTGTACTTTATTTTATTTTCTATACATTTTTTTGTGAGAGTCTTAGTTGTTTGGTTATTCAAGATCTTATAAAAGCTCCTTTTCATTATATTTTCGAAAAAATTTTTATATCTCCGTCTATGGGGCCTATTCAAAGAAAAGAAAAAACACGGGTTCATTTTTTTTTCATCAAAAAATCATATTCTGCAGTTTCAGCTAAATCCGTTTCCCGAAGGTCGGGTACTCTCCTTGTTAGTAGAATGTACTTAGTAAGTCCGAAAGATAGAGAACGTTATTTCATTAGGTTATTATTATTACATGTTAAAGGAGCCACATCTTTTGAAGCTTTGCGTACTGTTAATGATGTGATGTACAATTCGTTTTATGAGGCAGCTAAGGCAAAACAATTAATTAATGAAGATGGAGAATACGATAGATGTTTGGAAGAAGCATCTTCAACAGAATTCCTTTATATTCTGTATGAATTATTTGCTTTCATTTGCGTCTTTCATAATCCTATAAATTCACGAAATTCATATGAAAAATATAAAGATAAGTTATACCATCCTAAATACAAAAAAAATATAGGTGAAAATCTTGCATTGAATGTTATTAAAAATAATTTACAAGTCAATGGATTTCCTTCAAATGATTTTAATTTACCTAACATAAGCACATTTATAGAAGAAGATAATAATCAAACAATTTTAAATCATAATAATAATATTCTTAATGAATTAGAAATGAAAATAAATTCTTTGATTGATAAACAAAGGCAAATATTCAACTCCACTGTAAAAAGTTTAAACAACCAAAGTAAAGAAAAATATATTTTTATAGATGAACCAGGTGGAAGTGGAAAAATTTATTTACTTAACGTTTTAATAGTTTATTTTAAATATCATAATATACATTATTTATGTGCAGCTTGGACAGCTATAGCAGCAAATTCATTAGTCGATGGAAAAACCGTGCATACAACATTTAAACTACCGTTAAGAGGCCGCTGGAGTAAATCAATTAATTAATAATGAAATTAATTTTGATGCTTCGTTTTCAAAAAAAGTTTGACATACTCACAAAATCATGAGTTATGCTAGAGAATTAATTTGTTCTCAGTAGAAAAAATATTGTTTTTTACTGTACGAGTTGCGGACAACTATTGATTTCTAGTTATAACTACCAGTTTTTCCAAAAACCTACAATTTTTTATTAGAAAAGGATAGAGAGATACAACGTCCTCTTAAATATAACAGATTGTACAACTTGTAATGTTAAGCCTAATTCTGCAGAAAGCAAACAGAGGGAACACAAATAATTATTTGGGATAAAATATCCATGACTTCAAAATTTGCTTTCGAAGCAGTTGATCGTCTTTCTTAAGATTTATGCGATGTGAACCAACCTTTTGGTAGTAAAACTGTAATTGCATCAGGAGATTTCAGGCAAACATTACCAATTGTACGACATGGAAGCCGTATTAACATTATTGAAAATTAAGTTTAATTTAGTTTATTATGGCAGAATTTAGAGCTCAAAATATAGAGCCAAAGTAAATATAAAAATCCAAAAAATATTGGGCTCAGAAAAATATAGAGCCAAGAATATATAAGAATAACAAAAAATAAGATTTAAAGAAATATTGGGCCAAAAAAATATAGAGCTCAAGAAAATATAGAGCTCAAGTAAAATAAGAATAAAAACAATAAAAGAATCAGACAAATATTGGGCCCAAAAAATATAGAGACCAAGAAAATATAATAATAAAAAAAAAATATTGCGCCTAAAAAAATATAAGATTAAAACAAATGAAAACCCAAAAAAAAGTTAAAAAACAATAAGGCCCAGAAAAATAAATGGCCCAAAAAAATGAGGCCAAATGAAAATAGGACTCGAAAAAAAGTAGGTCCAAAAAAATAAAAGGTCTAGAGAAATATAGGACCAAAAAAGATATGGAAGCCAAGAAATAAGAGGCCGAAAATAATGAGGCCCAAAAAAAAGACTCAAAAAAATGTAAAGCCTACAAAATATAAGGCCCAGAAAAAATAGAGCTAAATAAAATATAGGACCCAAAAAAATTATAGAACCAATGAAAATATAAATTTCAAAAAAATATAGAGCCAGAGTTATTTGGCCCAAAAAAATTAGAACTCGAGACAATATAAGGCCCAAAGAAAATAACACTCAAATAAAAGTAGGGCCTGAAAAGTATAAGACCCAGGAAAATATAGAACTAAATAAAATATAGGACCCAACAAAATCATAGAATCCAAGAAAATATAAATTACAAAAAATTTTAGGCCCAAAAATATAGAGCACAGGAACATATAAGAATTGAATAAATATTGAGCCCAAAAAAATATAGAGCCCAAGAAAATGTAAGGCCCAAAAAGAATATGAGGCCCAATGAAAATTAGACTCAAAAAAATGTAGGGCCTGAAAAATATAAGGCCCAGAAAAATAAAACTAAATAAAATATAGTGCCCAAAAAAATGATAAAACCCAAGAAAATATTAATTTCGAAAAAATATTGGGCCTAAAAAAATATTGGTCCTAAAAAATATAAGACTCAGAAAAATATAGAGCTGAATAGAATATAGGACCCAAAAAAATTATAGAACCCAAGAAAATATAAATTAAAAAAAAATATTGGGCCTAAAAAAATATAAGATTAAAACAAATGAAAACCCAAAAAAAAGTTAAAAAACAATAAGGCCCAGAAAAATAAATGGCCCAAAAAATGAGGCCAAATGAAAATAGGACTCGAAAAAAAGTAGGTTCAAAAAAATATAAGGCCTAGAGAAATATAGGACCAAAAAAGATATGGAAGCCAAGAAATAAGAGGCCGAAAATAATGAGGCCCAAAAAAAAGACCCAAAAAAATTATAGAACCCAAGAAAATATAAATTAAAAAAAAATATTGGGCCTAAAAAAATATAAGATTAAAACAAATGAAAACCCAAAAAAAAGTTAAAAAACAATAAGGCCCAGAAAAATAAATGGCCCAAAAAATGAGGCCAAATGAAAATAGGACTCGAAAAAAAGTAGGTTCAAAAAAATATAAGGCCTAGAGAAATATAGGACCAAAAAAGATATGGAAGCCAAGAAATAAGAGGCCGAAAATAATGAGGCCCAAAAAAAAGACTCAAAAAAATGTAAAGCCTAAAAATATAAGGCCCAGAAAAAATAGAGCTAAATAAAATATAGGACCCAAAAAAATTATAGAACCAATGAAAATATAAATTTCAAAAAAATATAGAGCCAGAGTTATTTGGCCCAAAAAAATTAGAACTCGAGACAATATAAGGCCCAAAGAAAATAACACTCAAATAAAAGTAGGGCCTGAAAAGTATAAGACCCAGGAAAATATAGAACTAAATAAAATATAGGACCCAACAAAATCATAGAATCCAAGAAAATATAAATTACAAAAAATTTTAGGCCCAAAAATATAGAGCACAGGAACATATAAGAATTGAATAAATATTGAGCCCAAAAAAATATAGAGCCCAAGAAAATGTAAGGCCCAAAAAGAATATGAGGCCCAATGAAAATTAGACTCAAAAAAATGTAGGGCCTGAAAAATATAAGGCCCAGAAAAATAAAACTAAATAAAATATAGTGCCCAAAAAAATGATAAAACCCAAGAAAATATTAATTTCGAAAAAATATTGGGCCTAAAAAAATATTGGTCCTAAAAAATATAAGACTCAGAAAAATATAGAGCTGAATAGAATATAGGACCCAAAAAAATTATAGAACCCAAGAAAATATAAATTAAAAAAAAATATTGGGCCTAAAAAAATATAAGATTAAAACAAATGAAAACCCAAAAAAAAGTTAAAAAACAATAAGGCCCAGAAAAATAAATGGCCCAAAAAATGAGGCCAAATGAAAATAGGACTCGAAAAAAAGTAGGTTCAAAAAAATATAAGGCCTAGAGAAATATAGGACCAAAAAAGATATGGAAGCCAAGAAATAAGAGGCCGAAAATGATGAAGCCCAAAAAAAAGACTCAAAAAAATGTAAAGCCTAAAAATATAAGGCCCAGAAAAAATAGAGCTAAATAAAATATAGGACCCAAAAAAATTATAGAACCAATGAAAATATAAATTTCAAAAAAATATAGAGCCAGAGTTATTTGGCCCAAAAAAATTAGAACTCGAGACAATATAAGGCCCAAAGAAAATAACACTCAAATAAAAGTAGGGCCTGAAAAGTATAAGACCCAGGAAAATATAGAACTAAATAAAATATAGGACCCAACAAAATCATAGAATCCAAGAAAATATAAATTACAAAAAATTTTAGGCCCAAAAATATAGAGCACAGGAACATATAAGAATTGAATAAATATTGGGCCCGAAAAAATATAGAGCCCAAGAAAATGTAAGGCCCAAAAAGAATATGAGGCCCAATAAAAATTGGACTCAAAAAAATGTAGGGCCTGAAAAATATAAGGCCCAGAAAAATAGAACTAAATAAAATATAGTACCCAAAAAAATGATAAAACCCAAGAAAATATTAATTTCGAAAAAATATTGGGCCTAAAAAAATATTGGTCCTAAAAAATATAGAGCCCAAGAAAATATAAAGTCAAAAAAAGATATAAGGCCCAAAAATATAGTCTAAAAAAATATAGAGACCAAAAAAATATTGGGCCCAGATAAATATTGGGCCCAAAAAATATAAGACTCAGAAAAATATAGAGCTGAATAGAATATAGGACCCAAAAAAATTATAGAACCCAAGAAAATATAAATTAAAAAAAAATATGTGGCCCAAAAAAATATAGGGCGCAAGAAAATATAAGGCCCGAAAAAATATAAAGCCCAAAAAAATATAGAGACCAAAAAAATTCTGGGCCCAAAAAAATATAGGGTGTAAGAAAATATAAGGCCCAAAAAAATATGACCCAAAAAGATGCTTATGACTAATGAGGACTAATTATATAGGGCCCAATAAAAAATTGCTACTTTTATTACCAAAAGATTAGACACATTTAACAAATGCGGAGAACCGGAGAGCCGGAGAAATGGAAAAAAAGTGGTTTCACTTTAATATAATATAGGATAGAATGTACACGAATAGAATTATTTTTTTCCAATTTTAAGTATTCATTTTTATATTACGAATTTACATATATATGTAAACCCACATATATATATATATATATATATATATATATATATATATATATCACGTATAATAGAATAAACATACATTTAAATGTATACAAATGATGAGCGAAGCATGCGACAGCGTTTGAATGTAGATTGATTAAGACTTTCGAACGTATACACAAGCATTTTTCAACAATAAAATTTGTGAATTGCCCAAAAAATTTCAGCAAAAAAAAATATGGCCTTTTTGAGAAAAATGCATGTGCATGAAAAGTGCATTTTTTGGTTAAATGCAAATATTTTAGTCATTTTTTAGTTTTTTCTTCAATTTCTTGCATTAAATTGAAGAGTGCTCAAAACAGTATAAAACAACAAAAGGATTACCAAAATTCATTGAAATATAGTAAAACGATAGCCATCTAAGATTATTGTCAACTTTTTCAGTTTGAACATTTAGTTTTTGTATACAATTTTCAAATGTGCATATCTCATGCAATTTTAATATTTCAGCAAAAAGAAATAATACGTGTCTCCTTATTTTCAGAGTAGAATAACATACTCCATCGGCGCAGTGATTGGTGACTTGAGTGTATACAGGCCGTTTGATTTGAAATGGAATCAGCCTAAAGAATGTACCATCGTGAAATTACATATTTTCATTTTTTTATAACTTGAACATGATTAAATTTTTACTATCTCATAAATAAAACTTTCATCGTTTATTCATCAATTAGCTAAAAATAATGGAATCCCCTAGTTTTATCAATTGTCTTAGCGTAACAAAATCTTTCAATCAATTTTTGGCATCTTTCATCTACGTCACTGGCAGATACGTAGTAGTAACTATAATTATAATAATAATGTTAATAATAATTTATATTATTTATATTAATTGGTTTACAAAAAAAAAACTTTAAATCTTTGTACCTTGTTGAAGAATGAATTTCATTCAAATATTTTAACATCTCTTCAGCTATAATCTGGGAAGCTTACAGTCATGCTCGACGAGCTAAACGCTTAGCTGTTGCAACTATTTCATTGGAGGCACTTTTCCCATTATATGTGGCGAAAAAATTCCATGGCTTCATTTTAATTTTAAAATCTTCTGCATGGTAACATATATTCATAAAATGATTCGTACAAGAGAAAAATTCTATTCATTTTTATGAATTTAATGTTAAAAATATCATTTATTGAATAAAATATACTTGTTTTTGAACTGTTGTGGAGCACCATTGAAAAAATATGTTATTTCTTCAATCCATGGAGACGATGATTTAATTTCAACAATTCTTGGCTATAAAAATCTATTGACTGAAGAAGCTTAATGTTTTAAACTATCAGAAATAATACGAAAGCTTTTATTTTTTTTGGATTATCAACAGGGTTTTTATAATATAAAACCGTAGTAAATAATGTAGCATTCGTATTATTGAAATAATACTCTTTAGTAGAATTTTGAGCGATGAAAGAATAATTTTTTGCGAAATCGATGGTCAGAATTCTATTATTCAAATCAATATGTTTCTTATTCTCTAAATAATATTTGCTTTGCTGAACGGAAATAAAGTGATGTTTCGTCATTGCCCATATATCGTCGACTAAGCTACTAAAAGCTCCATTAAACGACTCAGAAAATTTCCTTTAAAGATACCCTGCTAGGTGCTCCTTTTCTATCTTTTTGACTCTATTGCATGTACTTGATTATTTTTTTCATCATTTATGTTAATTCCATCAGCTAAAAATTTTTTCATAGTGTCTTTAGTAGAGCAATCAGGATATGTGTGGAACATACACTTCTCTTCTTCTATCAAACAAAAGCTTGCTTCTATAACCTCTTTGCAACACAATTTTGGTTTTATTACAGACAATTTTAATTTCAAATTTTGATGAATCGTGGAAACACAAGCATTTTTAGTGCCTTGATCTCCAGCGAATACACATTGTTTAGGTTTTAGACTAGAAAAAAGGCTAAACATTGAATATTTGTTTTCGTAGTTTGCCATATCCACTTTTTATACAAAAACTTTCAAATCATGTAATATTAATCTTTTTTGAATTTTGATGGAAGATTGACCAGTTTCTTTTAATGTTATGAATTCTTTTATTTCAATGCATGTCACATACTATTATCATCGTTCAAATAAAAGTCTTCGATTTCTTTCTTTGTATCAAGTGAGTATTTCCACATAATATTCCTGTAAAAATAATTATTTTTCATCAGTAATTTATTAAAATTTTATTTATAATTTCAATTTTTATTATTTTTTTGATAAATAGTATATCATGTAATAAAGATAAAATTATGAAATATTCAGCACAAATTCGTAGCATTTTGAGTAATGAGGACTTTTCTCACGCTAGTAACAGCGAGAGAAATTATTCCCGAGCTGTTCGTTATAGCGAGAATTGAGTGCACGCATAAAATATACATAATCCCTCTATACTATTAAAAATATATCGCCGCTGTCGCCACTGTCGACGCTGTCGCCGTCTGAAATACGCCGCTCATTTTTGGCTCCTAAATTTAGCTAAAATTCAGCTGAAATTCAGTTAAAATTCAGCTAAAATTCAGCTAAAATCAGCTAAAATTTTGACGAATTTAGCTATAATTTAGCTGAAAGCAAGCTAAAAGTCAGCAAAAAGTTACGTATAAGTTAGTTAGAAGTTAGCTAAAAGTTAGCTGAAAATCAGCTAAAAGTTGGCTAAAGTTTAGATATATTTAGCTGTAATTTAGCTCAAAGCTAGCTATATCTCTCTATATTATAAACAGATTCCGCCGTCGCCGTTGCCGCTGTGTGTAAGAATTCGATTTGTCCTTGGTTAGCTAGAATTTAGCTAGAATCTAACTGAAATTTCGCTAAAAGTTAGTTGAAAATTAGCTAAAAGGTAGCTAAAAGTTAGCTTAAAGTTAGCTGAAGTCAGATAAAATTAAATTAAAGTTAGCTACATTCAATCAAAAGTTAGCTACATTAAATCAAAAGTTAGCTAAATTTAATGTTAAAATTAGCTAAATTCATACAAAATTTGGTTGGAAATTAGCTGAAATTTAGCTAACAGTTATCTAGAATTTATAGTAATTTTAGGCAATTCCAGGTAAATATTGATTTGTTTTTAACAGCATTTTAGATCTATTTATATTATATTCTCTGTATTATTGAAAGTATATTACCGCTGTTATCGTTGTTATCGTTAGAAATGTGCCCCTCATTTTTAGAACTATATTACAGCGTTAAATTTAGCTGGATTTAAGCATGTAATTAGCTAGGAAACAACTAAATTAAGCTATATTTGAGCTTTAAAATAACTGAAAATTAGCTGATTTCAAACTTGTAGTCAACTTGGTAATAGCTAATTTTAAGTTTTGTATATAACGATATATGATAACATATAAGTTTAAGATTTATAATAGATGAAAAATAGGTTACAATATATTTTTACAATTAGCTAATTATCCTGTAATCATCGTGAAGTTTAATCATATAAATAATTATCAATTTTACAATTTTATTTAAAGTATAGGGTTGAAAATATCATTTTGAAAAAGCTAAATTGAAGTTTAGTAATCAAATGATAAGATTTAAATTTTGTTAAGTCAAAATCAATATCTAACACTTAAATATAGTCTTTATAAATTAAATTTAATTTTTATTTAATTTTGTAAAAAAACACCGACATTACAGTTTTCCAAATTTTTTATTCTTAATCCATAAATGTTTCAAATATCTATTACTGCCTTCCATTTTTAGTTCATTATAAAACTGTCGAATATAAAACTATCACTATATTCAGTTCATTATAAAAGTATCAAATAAAATCTCTATAATTGAATTATTAAATCAAGTGTACTTATTCACTGTCTGCCTGTATCTACTTAGCTGAATCATAGTAAGATTATTACAATTATATTTCTACATATTTCTTTCAAAATTGCAAATTCTTGGATATTTTTTTTAAATTATAAAAGCAAGATGGGGGTCGGCGCGCTTGCGCGCAGAGGGCATGCCCCCTAGTATATATAAAAAAATAAATATTTAATCAAAAAGGGCTAATTAAATTATTACCCATTACCTAATTATTTTAAATTTTTTAATACATTGTGCGCACTGCACTAAATATCTACAACATTTTTTTTAATACATATGCTGTTCCACCTTATTTTTTTGAATACTTAATTTTATGACTTCAATCTAAAAATTATATGGAAAGAAACGCAAAATATTGATATTTTTCAAGAATGAAATATCTAAACGTAAAAGAAGCATATACCTATCCGATAGTGGAACAGAATAACGACGCATACTCTTTTACACAATCAGATAAATATACACTGAAAAAAGAGAAACTTCTGCTATGTACCCAAGTAGATGTTGCTTGGTAGATTCAAGTAATGCAGTTTTACAAATTTATTTAGTTTGATTTTATGTTAAAGACGTGAAACATAATTGGCATTGTTAAATTTAAAAAAATGATACTAAAATATCAATCATTTATAAATTTTTACGTCGAAACTATTTTCAAATTTGAATATTTATTGATGTAAAGAATCATAACCTCACTTTAATTGCATCAATTTAAAATCCTTTAGTTCTGAATAATTTCAATTTTAAATTGGTTAATACTTTTTAGATGTTTTTATTAGAATGATAGAATGTTAATTTAACTAAAAAAAATAATTATTTGTATTCGAGTTATTAAAAATAACTAAATAAACTTATAAAATTTCCTTACTTGAGTCTACCAAGCAACAGCTACTTGGGTACAAAGTAGAAAGTTCTTCTTTTTTTTCAATGTATGCTCTTTTTAGGTTCAAATATTATTATTTTTTTTCAAACCGAATCCTTTGCAATTCTTTTTGAATGATTTCAAATCCAGGTTGATATCATAGAATGATGCAGTATTCGAGTAAATAGTATAGAACATGAGTTGAAAAAAGTGAGATAGTTATTTGATATGATACGTAGAGCTATGAAAAAATTAAAAAAAAAAATCAGACAATAGGTAATAATTCAGTCAGCTCTTTTTAATTGAATATTTATTTTTTTATATGTATTTTGTACACAGAAAAAAATTTAGCGTCAAGAGATTTCAAACATATCATGCACTAAGAGAGTCCAATGTATTTTATTAATATGATTCGTAATTAGCGTTTACACACTTTAAGTATATAATATATATTATTTCTTGAATTATTTTTATTGTGATAATTAGTTTTGATGCATAAATAGCCGAGAAGATTAAAAATAGTCCAATCAATAAAGACAAAATAATGACATTAATTCAGAAATGGATGAGACTTATACGAGGGTGTTGAGAATAACGTAAAAACATACGCTACATAGTTCGCCACTCCTGATTTTGCGTAAGTGCTGCTCCAGGAGGGTGCAAAGTTGTCCAAAACAGATTTTTAAATTCATATGCATAACGTATGCATTGAAGAAAAAGCTTTTAAATTAAAGTATTGAAGAATAAAACAATCTACAATTTGAGACGTAGCACGATTTTTTTCGTCAATTAGTTATTGCAAAAAGTTAAAAAAACCACTAAAAATGGCACTTTTTGCATATTAATTATTTATTGCAAAAATGACTTTTCAAATAATATTTTGATTTTAAAATAAAGTCTTTCAATTCTGAATAAATGAGAGGTTATAAAATCAAATCGGTCAATTTGTTGCTGAGATATTCCCTATTGTTTATCCGAAGACATAAAATGTTTAATACTCTAATTTTTTTTAGGCCAAGATATCGAGCTGCATAACGTCGCAATCTCTTCGTGAAGGTTAAAATTTTCATATTTTATTAAGAAGAAATGAGTAAATTAAATTTCAACCCTTAATATATCGCTTTAAGGAAAGGGTGTTTTTTTATAAATAAATGAAGTTGGAGCTTTGTTTATAACTTTAGTGAATTTCTAATTTAAATATTTTGAAAGCTTATTTAAAAACGAAGATTTAAAAAAAAGCTCTCTACGACCAATAGGAGCCGGGATAAGATTAATTTTTTAAATTCATAACGGCTTTGTTAAGAACAATTAAGAAACAAAAAAAAATTTAATTTTATAGTTAAAGACTTATATTTTCAAAATTTATGATCAGATCATTAAAAGTGCGACTCTTTGATATAAAAAATAATATTATCAAGTAAATTTTTAAGTATTCATATTCAAATTTTTCAAGTTTTAATAGTACCTGGTCCCCTTAAGAAAGTAAGTTTAAGTTGAAGATAAATTGATACAATGTTTTAAAAAATTAAAATCAAGTGAAAGTTGTAAAAATAAATTAAAATAACGTTTTACATCAAAACTTAAACAAGTTTATTTATTTATGTTTACTTTTTTGTACTTACAATATTCCCATTTTATAGTATTACCGTGAAGGCACGTGTAGTGAACAAAAGCAGGATAATCAATGTCAAATCAGAAATATATCATACACTCTTACAAACACATACAAAAGCGTACACGCTCGTACACACACGTACAAACACGTACGAACCCATACACACATGCAAAAACATAAACACGCGTACAATCATGTACAAACACGTACGATCGCGTACAATCACGTACAATCACGTACTGATACGTCCACACACGTACAATCATAGACAAACACGTAAAAACGCGTACAAAGACGTACACATACGTACAATCACGTACAAACATGTAAAAGCACGTAAAATCACGTACAAACACGTAAAAACATGTACAAACACGTACAAACACGTACAATCATGTGAAAATACGTACAAACACGTACAATCACATGCAAACACGTACACATACGTACGATCACGTACACATACGTACAAACACTTACAAACACATACACACACGCACAATCACGTACAAAGGCGTGCACACACGTACACGCACGTACAAAAACTATAGAATATAATTATATCTACAGGAAACAATATCTCACATTTCAAAATTTTCTTTAAGGTCATAAAAACGTCACAACTACGTCACAGATGGAAAACAAGGGGTCTAGCCTATTAAGAGGATCAAAATTGCCCCCACCGGAAACTAACAAAATAAAAATGCTATATTTTTCTGCATTAAAAAATACCCACACAAAAAAATTTTTAGCTCTTTTTAATGAATCATAACCTCAAAATTAATTAAAACGTGTTTTTTCATTTTTTGGCGATATCTCGGCTTCTAGTGGACGGAAAATACGTATTTTTTTTCAAATTGTAGGATTTTAAAAGCCCTACAACTTGACGTAGGTAAAAAATAGTTTTGGCGCAAAATTCAAATTTTATAAGCATTTGAAATTTTTAAAGTACAATTAACAAAAAACTAAGACAACAGGAAAAACCAAAAGAAAATATGTTATTTTCCCACCAAGAAACTGTAACCATGAATTTTTTCCAGATTTTTAGAAATGGTGCAATGGCCTACAGAAGCGCAAAATCACTTTTAGTTTGATTTTTGGGCATTTTTACCTACCTTTCGTACACTAAATGTGATTATAGTATCTCACATACCCCGGAATTATTTCCTATACATAATTATTTAAAATTGGGTGAAAAACCCGTCAATTTAAGCCTTGAAAAAGTCTGATGAATGCCCTAAAACCGAAGGTATGCTCATTCACACTTACAAAATTGAAGTATCAAATTAGTGAATCGTTAATAGTATGCATTTGCAGTATTAAATTCAAATAAGCATAATTTGGTTTTCTTATTAAATCTATTTTTGATTGAATCGGAAGATACTTACGTTGTGTTTCGTAGGATCATCAGGATCAGAAATTAAATGCATCAATAGTGATATCTGGAACTACTTTTTGTGAATCCTAATCTTGAAAAATGTTCCATTGTTTAATTCATTTTTTTGTAACCGAATTTTTTCACAATTTCAAAAAGATGAATCATTTATCAACATATATTAATATATTTAATTTTTTTAACAATAATGATACTGTAGTAGAATAATGTGAAATTGGAATAATCGTTCATAAAGTAATGAGTAAACAAAATAAATACACTTACTTTCGATTTTGAACAATCGAATACAATTTTCTTTAAAATATCTTTGATTAATTTACATAAATCTAATTATTAAAATAAAATTTAAAAATTCCATTAATTATACTATCTTTAGATAGTATTATTAAATTTCAAGAATGAATAATTAGTCATTTTTAGAAATGTATTTTCAAGTAATATTCTGGAAAAATGAATTTAATTACCAATAAAATTTTATTTTATTTCGTTTGTACACTAACACATGTAAAGTAAAAAATCTTATAATCGTAGTTTGATAAATATGGAAATCAATAAACAAGAATGTTTCTCAAGAAATGAAAAAAAACTTTTTCTTTTATTGCATACTTATTGTTCAGTCATCATCACTATCTACCTCGATAACTGGTACAAAACCTTCGGTTTCAAAAATTTTGCTTAGTTTCGAAAATTCACCATCTTAAATAGTGAGAAAATTAACGATTAGCCAACTTTCTTGATCAATTTTTAGCCAGTCACTAGTAAAAAGTTGTCGAAAAAATGGTGAATCATCTTATATTATATTAAAGTGAAACCACTTTTTTCTCCGTTTCTCCGGTTCTCCGGTTCTCCGCATTTTTTGAATGTGTCTTTCTTAGGCCTTATATTTTCTTGGGCCTTTTATCTTCTTGGGCCTTATATTTTCTTGGGCCTCGTATTTTCTTGGGCATTATAATTTTCTTGGGCCTTGTAATTTTTTGGACTCAATATTTTTTTGGGCCGAATATTTTTTTGGACTCAATATTTTTTGGGGCCAATATTTTCTCGATCTCCATATTTTTTGGGCCTTATTTTTTTAGGTCTTATATTTTATCGAGCCTTATATTTTCTTGGGCCTTATATTTTTTTGGACCTCATATTTTATTGAGCCTTATACTTTCTTGGGCCTTATATTTTTTTGGGCCTTATAATTTTTTGGACTCAATATTTTTTTGGGCCCAATATTTTTTCGGTCTCTATATTTTTTGGGCCTTATATTTTACTGACAAGGAGAGTGTTTCACCTTCGGGTCACCGTTTTTCCTCAAATTTTGGGAATGTTTTCTGGATGCAGAAATATGAAGAAAGCCAAAATTTTAGAGGCCAACGCTCAATATTTCCCTAGTTACAGGCCATCGAAGAAAATCACTAAAAAAGTTACTAGATTTTCAAACGCTTATAGTTCCTCAGAATTATTAGCTAGAAGCTTAAACCTTTTTTTAAATGAAAGCTGAGCTCAAATCCTTTCAAAATAGTAATTATAGCATATCGAAATATTTTTTTTCCCAAAGTTATAGCATACTCAAGATTGAACCCAATTTTAGCTTTTATTATTATTTAATGTTTTAAACAAAAAATTCAGATCCAATCTTTATTACGCTCTAACTTTGGGAAAAAATAATATTTTGAGATGGAATAGGTGCTATTTCGAAAGAATTTGAGCTCAGCTTGCATTTAAAAAAAGGTTTGAGCTTCTAGCTAATAATGCTGAGGAACTATAAGCTTTTGAAAATCTAGTAACTTTTTTAGTGATTTTCTTCAATAGCCTGTAACTAGGGAAATATTGAGCGTTGGCCTCTAAAATTTTGGCTTTTTCATATTTCTGCATCTAGAAAATATTCCTAAAATTTGAGCAAAAATGATGACCCGAAGGTGAAACACTCTCCTTGTGAGCCTAATACTTTCTTGGGTCTTATATTTTTTTGAGCCTTATAAAGTTTTGGACTTAATATTTTTTTGGGACCAATATTTTTTTAGTCTCCATATTTTTTGGGCCTTATATTTTCTTGAGCCCTAATTTTTTTGGGCCCTATATTTTTTCGGTCTCTATATTTTTTGGGCCTTTTATTTTATTGAGCCTTATACTTTCTTGGGCCTTATATTTTATTTTGGCCTTATAATTTTTTGGACTTAATATTTTTTCGGGACCAATATTTTTTTGGTCTCCATATTTTTCGGGCCTTATATTTTCTTGATCCCTAATTTTTTTTGGGCCCAATATTTTTTCGATCTCTATATTTTTTGGGACTTATATTTTATTAAGCCTTATACTCTCTTGGGCCTTATATTTTATTTTGGCCTTATAATTTTTTGGACTGAATATTTTTTTGTGACCAATATTTTTTTGTGACCAATATTTTTTTTGTCTCCATATTTTTTGGGCCTTATATTTTCTTGAGCCCTAATTTTTTTTGGCCCAATATTTTTTCGGTCTCTATATTTTCTTGGGCCTTAATTTTTTTTGGGCCTTATATTTTCTTGCGCCCTATATTTTTTTGGGCCCAATATTTTTTTTTAGTTTATATTTTCTTGGGTTCTATAATTTTTTTGGGTCCTATATTCTATTCAGCTTTATATTTTTCTGAGTCTTATATTTTTTGGGCCCAATATTTTTTTGGTCTCTATATTTTTTAGGCCTTATATTTTCTTGGGCCTGACACTTTCTTTGGCTTTATATTTTTCGGGACTTATATTTTCTTGAGCTTTATATTTTTTTGATTCCTACATTTTTTTGGTCAATATGTTTTCTAACGTAGCTTTTCATCGAAGCCTGTATACTTTTACATTGGATTCTTCAGTGGAGCGTATTTTTATAATATTTTATACAGGCTCCGCTCCAGACGCTATAATATTTTTTTTCATTTCAAATGCAATGTTTTAACGTCTCATTCTTACACTAGACATTGCAAATCTAATAGCGCATCTCCATATGCAGCCGATTAAACAGAGCGTCCCAATATGCAGCCGTTTAAACACGCATCCCCATATGCAGCCGATTTAACACCGCATCTCAATATGCAGCCGATTCAACAGCGAATCCCAATATGCAGCCGATTCAACAGCGCATCCCAATATGCAGCCGATTCAACAGCGCATCCCCATATGCAGCCGATTCTACAGCGCATCCCTATTTGCAGCCGATTCAACAGCGCATTCCCTAATGTAGCCGATTTAATAGCGTATCCTCGTATGCAGCCGATTCAACAGCACGTTTCCTTATGTAGCCGATTTAACAGCGCGTCTTTTATACATCTGATTTAACATCATATTAAACTATTTTGGAAGCGTCAGTTGATATTTATTTTTATTAAATATCATATATTTTATTATATTTTGAGTTCAACTATTAACACAATCTAAAACATAAATATTAGATACATATTGACATATTCTTTATAATATCTTTTTATCAACAATGTTTTTTGTATATATTGTGTTCTGATCATTTTTATTTTCTCCGTTGACAATAGCGTAGTCACCTAAAAATAATTTTAAATTGTTTTTAAATTTCGTCCTTGGAAGAGCAACATATAATTGCCCATGACTGAAAACTGGTGACGGCAAATAAACACAAACTTTTTCATAAGATTGTCCTTGTGATTTATTAATAGTCATTGCAAATCCTAATCTAATAGGAAACTGTTTTCGTTGCATATTGAATGGGATTTCTTCCGTAGATGGAGATAAATTTATTCTTGGAATGAAAACTTATTTACCTTTGTTTTGACCAGTTGCTAATTCCGCTTGAATGGAATATTTAAGCATTTTTTTTACTATCAACCTTGTTCCATTACAAAGTCCCTTATTGGCATTCAAATTTCTTAAAAGTATAATGATAGCCCCTACTCTTGAATGTAATTCATGTGGTGGAAGTCCATTAGGAGTTAACTTATTTAAAAATTCTGTAGGTAACATAATATCTAAATTTTCTTTGTTATCATCTGCAGCAGTATCAATACTCAAATATTCAACATGGTTTCCTTCCATTAAATTCAAAACATTATTATTGATTTCAGTTACATCATTATTTTTAGGAGCCAAAATAACGTTTTTCGTTATATTCGTATTGTCTATTTTTATTGTTTCTCCTAATATTTTTTCGACAAGATTTTCTTTAATGATAAAATTATCTGGTATAGCAGTTACTTCATTATCATCTTCAAAAACATCGCGGCGTTTTCCTTCTCCGATGTCTAATAACCATTGTTTAAAATTATTATCATTATCCGAAACTCGTAGATTTTCATTTAACTTCATTTGCTTAAAATTTTGTCATAATAAACTAAATTTAACTGAATTTTCAATAATGTTCATACGGCTATCATGTCGTCAAATTGGTAATGTTTACCTGAAATCTCCTGATATAATTACAGTTTCACCACCGAAGGGTTGGTTTACATTGTATAAATCTTGAAAAAGACGATCAATCGCTTCAAAAGCAAATTTTGAAGTCATGGATATTTCATCCCAAATAATTATTTGTGTTTCCTTTAATTGTTTGCCTTCTGCAGAATTAGGCTTAACATTACAAGTTGTACAATCTGTTATATTTAACGGTAGTTTAAATGTTGTATGCACGGTACTTCCATCGACTAATGAATTCGCTGCTATACCTGTCAAAGCTACACATAAATAATGTATGGTATGATATTTAAAATAAGCCATTAAAACGTTAAGTAAATAACTTTTTCCACTTCCACCCAGTCCATCTATAAAAATATATTTTTCTTTACTTTGGTTGTTTAAACTTTTTGGTGTAGAGTCGAATATTTGCCTTTGTTTATTATTTACAGAATTTATTTTCATTTCTAATTCATTAAGAATATAATTAATATGATTTAAAATTGTTTCATTATTATCTTCTTCTATAAATGTGCATATGTTAGGTAAATTAAAATCGTTTAACGAAAATCCATTGACTTGTAAATTATTTTTAATAACATTCAATGCAAGATTTTCACCTACATTTTTTTCGTATTTAGGGTGGTAAAATTTATCTTTATATTTTTCATATAAATCTCGCGCACTTATAGGATTATGAAAAACGCAAATAGAAGCAAATAATTCACAAAGAGCATAAGGAGATTCTGTTGAAGATGCTTCTTCCAAGCATCTATCCCATTCTTTATCTTTATTAATTAATTGTTCTGCCTTAGCTGCCTCATAAAACGAATTGTACATCACATTATCAACAGTACGCGAAGCTTCAAAAGACGTGGCTCCTTTAACATGTAATAGTAATAACCTAATAAAATAACGTTCTCTATCTTTCGGACTTACTGAGTACATTCTACTGAGTATTGGTTTTCTTTTTTTTTTCTTTTATTCCGCTTTTTCAGTTTTTCATCAAATGTATAAAAATTTGGTATTTCTGAATATAAGTAATTTCGTGCTTCGAAATTTTTATTCGATTCAAAATATGCTGTTAATGTTGTTCCAACATTTTTTTGCATGATCATTTCTTCTTTTCCTTCTTTAAAAAATACGTTTTATTGATTCTCTTCATGAACGCTTAGACGTTTTATAGTATGTGAAATAACATGTAAAAGATATTCTAATAATCTGTGCATTGCTTCAGGTGGACATAAATATCGTGTATTAATGTATTGTTGTATTTCGTCATATTCATATTCAACATTTTCACTATTGTCATTTTCAAAAGTGTCTTAATTCTCTGATCTAAAATCAACATTTACTTGATGTATTTCAATGTATGCACAATCATGACCTTCATAACAGTATTTTAATGAATATTTAATGCATTGTACAGTGGAACAAACTTCTACGTTCATGTGTGCATTAAATTTCAATAATAAGTAAGGATTATAAGGAATAACGAATCCATTATCTGCAATTCTTTCTGTAAATTTATTTTTAAAAATAATTTCGACGCCATCATTTTTGCGTTTGTATAGTAGATACCTATTTGATTTAAATGTTGTTGTATTATTAAATTTTTTTGGAAAATTTTTCGTACATTGTTTCGTATTTTTATCCATACACGGACAATTTATATTTTGCATACCACAGGGACCGTGTATCATAAATTGTTTAACAATACTATATAATTTTGGATAAATATCTCTATTTGGGATTTCTGCACTTATTATTTTATCAACTTTTTCGGGAATGTCAAATTTATCATTTTTATCTAAGAATAACAACATATGCATATGTGGTAATCCTCGTTTTTGAAATTCAATTACATAACTATATGCAATACATTTTCCTAATATTCCCTTTTTTATTACTAAATTTTTGAATTTTTCTACTTTTTGATAAAATACTTTTGTTATGATATCTGGTCTATCTATTGCATTTTCATAAATTTTCAAGTTTTCAATTATTTCTTTTCAATGTGGGTTATAGGTCATAGTTACAAAAAAATCAGGTTTACCACGATAATTTACAAGTGTCATTGAGTCAATGTAATTTTGTTTTAAAAATCGTGGACTTCCTGTAAAACTTGGCGGTAATATTACCATTTTTCTAATTTTTGAAGAATTCAATTTTTTTTTGTTATTTAAATAGTCCATAACACCTTTGTAACAATCGCTTCTTAATACGTTTTGGTTTTTTTCGTATTAAATATAATCTGGAAGTTTCAACTTTTTCAAACGCATCAACAATGAACTGTTGAGATAATTTCCCCAAATTAAGGAATGGATTAAATTCATTTCTAACACTAAATCTATAATTATGAAATTTCAAATTTGAAATATTGGATTTTCCAAATTTACTTTTCATATTTGGCATCCATCCAAAACTACCATTAGGATGAATAAGCGAATATGTCATAGGATCAGTGTGTTTGCTAATTTTTAGTATACTAATTGGTTTATCAGACTTAGGGTAAATGACAATATCACGTTCAATAGGAGGCATATCGTCTTCTCCAACGTATACTATTGCTACATCATTACAGGTAGGTAGATTATATCTATTTTCTATCGAAATTATTATTGCGGACAATAGGCATAGTAACAGTTTTCAGAAGACAATTGATTTTTGCACATCGTTGTAGTTCTTCTTCTCCTGCTTCATGCATCATTTTATAGGCTTTAGCATGAGGGTTAATATCTCTCATTAAGTTATCTGAATGTTTTTATAATGTTAAGTTTGTATTAAACTTATGTCGTTCAATCGTTGCCATTTCATTATCTAAAATATATAATTGTCCATATTTAAGTGCTTCATTTTCATAAGGATGTAACGCATATACATTATGGTAAATTTGTCCACATATTCTAATAACTTGTGGTCCTTTACTCGGCAATGTATCAAAATTGGGATCAAAACTTGCGAATGCTAAAGCATCATTGTACAACCTAACATTCTATCAAAAATCAATACTTTCTTCCGTAAATTCAGTTGCTCAAAACATTAATCGTTCTGGGTAAGGTGGATTTTCTAACAATTCTACTTTACCTTTATGACAACAATTGGAGAAATCGTTACTTTTAGTATGTTAAAAAGCAAAATGTTGCGCATCACAATAAACACATGTATTCGTCATGGAACCAATGTAATTTTCAGATATGAGATTTTCATCGAAATATATATTTGCCATACAACCAATCAGTTTCAAATTAATTTTTTCAGTTAATATTTTTTCATTTAATTTCTTTAATTTTTTTTTTACTTTGCCCTTTATTGTTTCATCAATAACTTCGTTCAATACAATATTATGATTGTTATTATGATTATTATTATTCTAATTTTCATTATAATTATTATCTTCAATTTTTAATCGTTTACACTTAACATTTTCTAATTTTTCTTCATATTTTTTTGGTTGTTTATCTTTAATTTTTATATAAGCTTCTTTCTTACGTAAAGCCTCATTCGCACGTATTTGTTCAAATTTATCAGTACTCATTGTTTCCTTGAATTGCCATTTTGTTATATTAGTATTTTCTAATTTCTGTTTATATTTATTTGGTTGTCCTTTTTTCATTTTCATATAAGCTTTTTTCTTACGTAAAGTTTCTTGAACACGTCTTAGTTCTAATTTATCATTACTTTTTTGTTTCTCGCATTTCCATAATAATGTCTTTTTCTGAAATTTTTTTATATTCATGTGATTCTTCTGTTACCATTTACCTATTAACGGGATGTCGGAGCTGCATCACTAGAGTTTTGTTTTTTTAATTATATCAGTATCTTTTTAAATTAATAAATTAAACAAATATAATGACTTGTCCGTACCAAAGCTATATTACTACAATGATTTTTGTCAAAATAAAAAATCATTTAGACTTGTTATTTTTTTATGAGCTTGGATTGGAAATTAGATATCAAACTTGATAGACCTAACTTTGAAATACGATACATTGAAAGTTTTTATTATAACTTTATATGTCTAATATTTTGGTGGATTTCTTGAGTTGTCCGCACTGGAGAATAATCTTACAAATTTTTACTTTGTAACAAAAAAAATTGATTGAACGCATCGTTTATTCATAAGTTAGGATTGGAAATATTATTAGAAGGGGGCCGCTTCGTCAAGCTCTTAAGTTCTGTTACAAATAAAGTTTCTTTTTCATCTATTTCTTTTGATTCTTTTTTTTCTTCATTTAATTTAATCTCAACTGCCCCAATTTTATAATCGTTATAATTCAAGTGGATGTCATCGATTCCCATTATATCATTATCTGGTTTTAAAAAATTTCTATCTGAAATGTCATTGTCAATTTCCATCAAAATTGTTTCATGATTCAAATTCTTTTGTTTACGATACGTTTCCATGATCTTTTTTTGTTCTGAGAATAAATGCATTTGTGAGTTTTTTTTATAATATTTCAAGCTCGGCGAAATCTAAATTAAGAGCAGGTCGTATATTTCTATCCTTTTCTAATTAAAAAATTAACTTTTCTGGAAAACCTAATGATTGTAGCAAAAAATAAGAAGAAAGCCCTATCACGTATAATAAAAAGCAATATTTTCTTTTATGCGGAAAAATTATTTTTATCGCTTTGTTTTTAAAAAAACTTTGAAAAACTGAATTGTCCATCCTAACCTCTATTTTTTAAGTTTTTCAAGGTTTTCTTCAAAACGAATCAATAAAAATAATTTTTCCTCATCAAAGAAAATATTGCTTATTATGATACAAGATGGGGCTATCTCCTTATTTTTTGCTACAATTATTAGTTTTTGTAAAAAAATCAATTCTTTGATTAGAAAAGGACAAATATAGTCGACCTCCTCTTAAATGGTATTTGATTAAGACCTTGCTCATGACAAAAACTCCTTTTTATCATATCCGGTGGATTATCGTAATTAATTTTTGCATTATTTTAATTTTGTAAAAGTGGAAACATTTTTATTTTTTGCGTTTTAAAAATTCTTTATAAACGTAATCGCATTTGAGAAACATTATATCTTAAACAACATGGACCTAAATTATAAAGTACTGCAACAGCAAAAACCATTGCAAAAACGCTACAATCATAATTATTCGTTTGTGATTGTACTGTTTCGAATACTGTGCTCAATTCTGATTTGTTTGGAAATAATCTGTTTATATAAATCTTATACTTATCTTGTAAATATATAAGACTCAAACTGTCTATATATATATGAATTACCTTATTATTATAATACACACGAATCCGGTGACTCTTTTCTAAATTTTCGGTAAATAATAACTGTATAAATTCTCCATCAATCAGTACTGAATGAACATATTGTGGTCTCTGAATTAGTGAAGTCAATTGCATGTCGAATGAGGTGCACTGATTTGAAATGTTATTAAATTCTAATATATGAATATCAGTTAACATGAAAGCAATTCCACTATACAACCCCTGTCTTTTAACAATCAATTTATCTTCCTCAGTCAAAACCATTATTGAAAAAGAAAATTCTCTTAAGAATTTTCATTCATTTTTAATGAACTTTTTCCAAAGATAATCACAAAAGAATTGCTTTTATATTAACTTATTTAATTTACTGCCTTTTTACTTTAAAAGCTGAAAAATTAAAGAAATTATGAAAAATGCTGTGAATTAATTGTTATATGATAAATAAATAATAATGAAATTTGTAAAAATAATATTATGATAAAAAATGATTATTTTCGGCAATTATTTATATATATATATATATATATATATATATATATATATATATATATATATATATATATATATGGGTCAATCCACGTCAAACGGATAATGGCTCTGTCCAAAATGGTAGATCACCAAAAAAATCGTATATAAGCTCAAAATTTTCGTCTATCAGTATCTTCATTTTCTTACTAATCAACGTTTATCAATGATTAATTCGAGAAATAACTATTGTATCGCGATATGACCTTCAGATGATATTGTAAAATTTTTTTACCTTGAGTGCAATACTATATTCTCATATAAAATCGAACGCTAAATTGATTTCTGATATAAAAGGTATGTGGAATCAGATTTGAATAAATTAAAATTAATTTTTGAAAATTTTTTATGAAATTTCTAGGTTTGAGTCGCCATATTAAGGCCGCCATTTTGGATTTTTCAAAATCGCCACATTGCAAAAGAAAGTAAAGTGTAAGACGAAAATTTTAAGCCCATGCACGACTTTTTTAGTGATCTACAAATTTGGACAGAGCCATTATCCGTTTGACGTGGATTGACCCAAATATATATATGTATATATATATATATATATATATATATATATATATATATATATATATATATATATATATGGGACATTTTACACCAACTGGAAGAGCAAAAAAAATAAAAATTGCTGAAACTCTGAGAATATATTCTGTCTGTTACTCAAAATGTGTAAAAAAATATTCAAGGATTTAGATTTTAAGGATCAAGAGCCATAGATCCTTGAAATTTGGAAATTTTCAAAATTTTTGGAAAAGTACCAACTTTACGATTTTTTTTCTGAAAATCTTGATGTTTTAGAGAGAAATTCATGAGAATTCTTCTTGTTCTAGATAAAGAGGAGAGTTAGCAATATTTTTTACAGAGCTAAATTTTAAAGTTTTCTATTGGTTTTTACATGTATTACATGGTAATTGAAATTACTCATTGTCTGCTACTTCAGAAATTGCTTTTCGAGGGCTTATTTCCTTCTATTTTTTATCAACTTAAAATTAAATTTTTGACTGTGTAAGAAAGAGCCACCAATAAGGAGTTATAACAGTTTAAAATATATATTTTCATGTCTAATTTATTTTCAATATAAAAATTAATCATACATGATAATATATATTTTAAACTGTTTTAACTCCTTATTGATGGCTCTGACTTACATGATCAAAAATTCATTTCAAAGTTCACGTGAAATAGAGGAAAATAAGCCCGCGAAAAGAAATTTCTGAAATGGGGAGCAATGAGTAATTTCAATAACCATGTAATATATATAAGAACCAATAGAAAACTTCAAAATTCAGGTCTGTAAAGAATCATGCTAACTCTGCTTTTCATTAACAACAAGAAGTATTCTCATGAATTTCTCTCTAAAATATTAGGATTTTCAGGAAAAAAAATGATCAAGTTGGGACTTTTCCAAAAATTTTGAAAAATTTCCCAATTTCAAGAATTTATGGCTCTTGATCCTCCCAATCTAAATCCTTGAAAATTTTTTTACACATTTTGAGTAACAGGCAGGATATATTCCCAGAGTTTTAGAGATTTTTATTTTTCTGCTCTTCCAGTTGGTTTGAAATGTTCCATATATATATATATATATATATATATATATATATATATATATATATATATATATATATATATATATATATTCATTCATTAAAAAAAGTTTGTTGTAAAAAGAACTAAAATCAACATTATTTTGAATTATTTTTAATAATTGTATTCTTCAATTTATTTACAGATGTTTATGGCTATTCGCAGTATCTACATTTAAATAATGTATAAATGATAATAAACAACCCACACAGCATGAAATATTTATGGAAGCTTCCTGGAACATTGGCAGCAAAGATTTGAAATATTTTAGGAATCTTCCATGGAATATTCCTTTAATATTCGTATGTTCTTGATTCTTCCTACATTGGAATATTCTATGGAATATTGCTGGAAGATTCTCAGAATATTTCATTGGAAGATCTAGGACATCTCAGATCTTTTATTGAAATACTTCAGGAATCTTGCAGGAATATTTCATGAAATATTCCGTTGGAACATTCATTGAAAATTTCCGGAATATGGAAACGGTAGATTTAAAACATTTTATGAACCTTTCATGGAATATAAACGAAAGATCTAAAGAATCTTTCATGGAATATGCACAAAAGATTTAAAGAATTTTTCATGAAATATTCCATGAAATATATCTGGAAAATTTTAGAAACCTATCGTAAAATATTCCGTGGAATATTTATGGAAGATTCGCAGAATATTGGCACGGAAGATTTGGAATATTTCAGGAATCTTCCGTGAAATATTCCTGTAATATTCGTATGTCCTTGATTCTTCCTACATTGAAATAATCCATGGAATACTCTTGAGAGATTTGAAGAATATAAAAATGGAAGCTTTGGATAGTCTCGTATCTTTCATGAAATGTTCCTGGAAGATTTTTGGAAAATGTGAAATGCTGTGAGGGGGTGGTATATATATTATATAATAACACATTACACTTATACATCAATACATATACGCATACATAAACATTTAGTTATAAAATCGCATTTAAATATTCACTTCGACTGTGCACATCAAAGTGCTGATACCCTTTCGCTTTTATAGTAAGTGAGGTATCTTTCAACCGCTTGGGGATAAAACTCCCATTTAACAAACATCCCCTTATCGGCGTCACTGGAAACCTTCCGTAACGTTCCGCGCAATCTTCCAACGAAAACTTCATGGAATCATTCTAGAATCTTTTGAGGCGACTTTGAATTTTGGTTAGGTTTTATTTTTGAGTTTACAAATTACTCTTTCAATATGTAAAATTTTTCAAATTTTTTAATTTTCCACCATTCTACGGATTATAATAAATGGTGGAAAATTAAAAAATTCAAAAAATTTTAGAAACTGAAAGAGTAATTTGTAAACTACAAAATGAAATTGAACCGAACTTCCGTAGTCGCCTTAAGCAATATTCTACTGGAAGATCACTGTAATCTTTACGTAAAATATTTCGTGGAATATTTACGGAAGATTTATGTAATATTTCGCTGTACGATTTAAAAGTTTTTAGGAATTTTCCAGTGGAATGTTTTTGGAATCTTTCTGAAATCTTTAATGAAATATTCCACTGGAAAATTACTTAAAACTTTTTGTGGAATATTTCGTTGACTATTTATGGAAGATTTGTGTTATATTCCACTGCACGATTTGAAAGTTTTTTGGAATCTTCCAGTGAAATGTTTATGGAATCTTTCTGAAATCTTTTATAAAATATTCCACTGGAAGTTTACTTGAATATTTCTGTGGAACATTTCGTGGAATATTTATGGAAGATTTATGTAATATTTCACTGTACGATTTTAATGTTTATCGGAATCTTTCTGAAATCTTTCATGAAATATTTCATCGGAAGATTACTTTAATCTTCCTGTGAAATGTTTCGTGGAATATTTATAGAAGATTTATCTAAAATTTTGCTGTACGATTTTAAAGTTTTTAGGAATTTTCCAGTGAAATGTTTATGGAATCATTCTGAAATCTTTTATGAAATATTCCACTGGAAGATTACTTAAATCTTTTTGTGGAATATTTAGTTGACCAGTTATGAAAGATTTATGTAATTATCCGCTGTACGATTTTAAAGTTCATCGGAATTTTCCAGCGAAATGTTTATGGAATCTTTCTGGAATCTTTCATAAAATATTTTACTGGAATATTCATAAACATTACATGGAATATTTTATGCAATATTTCAGAAATCTTTCGTGAATATTACATGGAATATTTCGAAAAGTTTTCGAACATTCCTTTGAAATATTCCTGAAATATTCCTGGAAGCTTTCACTGGAAGATTCCAGTGGAATATTCTGAAATATTCCGTGAAGACTTTCAATAATCTGCATGAAAGGTTCCATCGAAATATTCCAGTAGAATAATTCGAAATATTTCAGTGAAATCTTCCATACTATGTGAGAACCATTATTTATTTCTAGCCTAACGCTTTTTTATTGTTATTTACAGTTTTCAATATTTTCTTATAATCATTTGTTTATTCATAGCATTATTCTACTTTTACAAAATAATTTTCATACAAGGTGATAAAATATTTTACTATAAGATAATATATATATATATATATATATATATATATATATATATATATATATATATATATGTTTCATTTCACAAAAAAATTTCAACATCAAAACTAATTCTCTAATGTAAAGAATACAAAATTAAATTGGTATAATTTTGAAATTTTGATATGGGAATACTTTTTATAAATAACTTTTTAATAATTTTGAATGATGGTGAATTTTTTAAATAACTTGTGGTATTGAATGCTAATTAAATTAAGTTTTAACATGAAGTTAATTATTTAGGTTGGAAATGTATTATATAAAATAATATAACTATTTATAAGTTATCACTTAATTTTTTAAACTTTTTATTCATAGTTGACAATTATATTGAATATATGATTCTCATTTTAATAGTTTTTATATGATATTATGTGAATTTTATAAATATAAATCATTTAAGGAGATGTAAAATGGACAGCACACTTCCACCCATAAATATTGATTATAATTCCATTGTATTTTAAAATTTTGAATAAATAGATGCATTAACATACAGTATGTATCACGAAGATTATTTAGTTAAATTTTTACAGAAATCTATTTATTACTCATTGAGAAGTTTGGGTTCCAATATTATTTACTAAAATTTTTCTATTTGGAATCAGAAATTTTAATATCTTGAAAACTAATGATTGGAATAATTTAAAAATTCAAATAAATAATCATCACGAGACATACTACAAATCAATACATTCCTTTTATGGAAATTCAGCAATAGAATGGAAAGACAGTTAATTTTTTTATCTTCTTATAGTAAAATATAATTAAACTTTGACAACAAATTTAACATAATGAAATAATTGTACTTTCAATGATTTGTATCATATTTAATACAAATTATAGAGTGATATTACAGAATATTTTTTTTTCCGCATTCATAATAAATGTATCGCAAATAATAAGTAAATTTTCTTTTGAAATATTTCCTTTTTTAGGGGGAATTCTACTTCTATCTAGACAGTTCATACATATAAATGCATAATTATAGACATAATCAGAAACATTTATTCATATTTTATATATTGTCCTATCTTTATAATTGACTATTAAGGAAATTTAATATCTAATAAATAATTTTTTTAAATTGTATTTCATAAAATTTATGTTCAAACGATATTAAAAAAAATATTTTTATATCATGTAATTATAATTTTTCAAATGAGGTAATTTGATATTTTTTAAAAATTAATGTTTCTCTTATTAAAAATATTATTGCTTCAATGAAATGAATTGCTAACAATTTTTATATAAATCACAATTCATTTAAATATAAACACGTGTACAAATGAAAATGTAACCAAGGTTAAATGTATGTTATTTATGAAAAATTGTTAACAAGCAACTTTTCAAATAATATATTTTCATGAAAACTAATTTAAATACCTCATCCTCTGAATGATAACTGAATACAATTTTAATTTAATAAATTTAGTTAAACAATGATAAATATATAATATTTATATAACTGTTCATCAAATAAAATTATTATTTTTCAATATATATATATATATATATATATATATATATATATATATATATATATTAAAAAAATAATTATTACAATAGATTGTAGTTAAATAAAAATGTTTATTTTAATAATTATAGCGTTGAAATTTATTTTGATGAAAATGTTGATTGACATTTACAGTATTATTTTAACTATTTTTGAAAAGTTACTTGACATCAATAAAAAAATATTAAATTTTCCAAATTAATAATTTATTAATATCAAGAATTTTCTAAAAATTATAATATTTATGAAATGCAAACCTTACTTGTGATACATACACTTTGTAATATTTGTATCTCATTAAATTTTTATATTAGATGCAAAAAGGATTGTTAAGTAATTGCAAATAGTTATTTTTTTATTCCGAAATATTCGAATTTAAAATTAACTAAAATGTTGTATTTTAATCTTATGATTTTTTCTATTTAAATTTCGTATTTCATATATATATATATATATATATATATATATATATATATAATACATTCGTGAAGATATTTTTAGTAGAAATCAACACGAATTTCTTTTAAGCATGTTTCACTTATAAATTAATTTCATAATTCAAATTCATGGTCATATATTGAGGTCTTGAAATTATAGTTGTAACTCAGTACCCAGTTCTCAGTTTATTTACATCAAATATCGTACTATCTTTGTTTTTCTAATGGCAGTAGAGTGAGAAATAGTCACTTAAAATAAATTATACGTTTTTTTACTTTAAGCACATGTGTACATATATTTTTATATTGTGTTTCATCAAATTATTTTCAATTCTATTCAGTACTCAAAATTCAATTAATTAATTTTTATTTACTTGAAATTAGTCATTTATACATAATAATATAATACAAGAAAATTCAACTAAGCGACGTTAGGAGCGAAAAACTTCAATATAATTAATACCTGTTAACATAAAACCCAATAAATTGTGTAACGATTTTCGACAGTTGATAAATATAATATAAATCATATAATATATATATATATATCAATTTTAAATTTCTAATCATTAATTTAAAACTCAAAAGTAACTATTTTAAAACGGAATATGGAAGATAAACATGTATCGTTTTAATCCTTAAATATCACGAATTTAAATATTAATTATTAGTAATTTTAAAGAGTTATACATTATATAAATAATTCTATATTTAATAATTTTCAATTTTAGTAACAGGAAAAGCCGCACGAAAAGAGGTTAATAATTGCATTTTCTGCGAAATATTGCCCTTGAATCGAGTAGGTGAAAGATCAGTCTTAATACCAAAAAAAGGCAGTAAGCATCGCAAATTTATGCTCGTACTTCATAATATAATAGTACCAACATTGGTCCCTAAAATTCAAGCTATAGTACTAATTGAAATTATATCGTCATTTTTTTTTAAGTACCTTAATATATAAATTAGATATACTTGATTTAGAACCTATTTTAACAATACTTTCTTTTCTCCGTGCAGTTGTTAGTTCTAGTAAACGTCAAATACTGTTTTCGATTATTTCATGGTTCGTGATTGAAACACGTGATTAAAAAGAAAAAATTCCTATTATATTTTTTTATTTATTCAAATGCAATTTAGTAGAACAAATTCTTAATTCATCAAGATATAATTTGTATTTAAACAATTTTTATGCACATTGTAACTTTAATTATTCTTTTTTATAAAAATAGAAAAATTTAATTTAGTACAAAACTACAATATCACAATTCATAAGTTGCGTCAATTCTTTTTTATTTTAAAATTGGCTAATTTATACATAATAATATAATATATGAAAATTCAACCGAGCGACGTTAGGAGCGAGGTATTTTTTGCTAGTTTAATATTAAAGTAGAAAAAATTGTAACTTAATTATTAAAATTTACATATATTCATTATATATATATGGGACGTTTCACGTCAACTCACCCAACAAAAAAATAGAATTCGTCGAAAATCTGTGAAACTGTTACCTTTGATTCCCAAAGTATACAAAAAAAATTTTAGAGGTCCAGGTCAAAGGGGTCAGGATTTAAACGTGATGGAATTTTTCGAATTTTCTAAATTTTTTGCTAAATAAATACTTTAATGAATTTTTTTCTCAAAAACTATCAATTTTTCGTTAAAACTTAATAGAATACTTTTTCTTGGAAATTAGATGCAGAATTCACCTGAATTTTTGCAAATTATAATATACTGATTTTTATGCTTACTTGATCGATTTAAACATACTATTTAGTATATCTAAAAATCGAGCAGGTTAAATTGGCTTTTTAAAGTCTTATTTTTTTGTTTTTTTATAAGGAAAAAATATACGAAGCCTCCAGTTGGGCAGCCTTCTCAAAGTTACTTAATTGTGCAAAAATGTCTGAAAAAATCGTTATTTTGGATCAATGATGAGATTCGTGATTTTTTTTCTGAAAAAGTATTGACTTTTGGGACAAATGTATGAAAATGTTTTTTATTGGAAATCATGTGTAGAATATGAACGTATTTTTACAAATTGTAATTTAAGACATTATGAACCATATATACTAAACATTTAACAAAAAATAAATTTTTAAATTTCAAAATTTCATTTATAATTTGTGATGTTTAGCAAATAATGGTTTACAAAAATTTACATACATTTTACATACAATTTCCAATAAAAAACATCTTTATACATTTGTCCCAAAAATCAATACTTTTTCAGAAAAAAAATCACGAATCTCATCATTGATGCAAAATATCGATTTATTCAGACTTTTTTGCGCAATTAAATAATTTTGAGAAGGCTGCCCAACTGGAGGCTTCGTATGTTTTTTCTTCATAAAAAAACAAAAAAAATAATACTTTAAAAAGCCAATTTAACCTGCTCGATTTTTAGATATACTAAATAGTATGTTTAAATCGATCAAGTAAGCATAAAAATCAGTATATTATAATTTGCAAAAATTCAGGTGAATTCTGCATCTAATTTCCAAGAAAAAGTATTCTATTAAGTTTTAACGAAAAATTGATAGTTTTTGAGGAAAAAATTCATTAAAATATTTATTTAGCAAAAAATTTGGAAAATTCGAAAAATTCCATCACGTTTAAATCCTGACCCCTTTGACCTGGACCTCTAAAATTTTTTTTATATATTTTGGGAATCAAAGGTAACAGTTTCACAGATTTTCGACGAATTCTATTTTTTTGTTAGGTGAGTTGACGTGAAACGTCCCATATATATATATATATATATATATATATATATATATATATATATATATATATATATATGTATCCTATATTAACTAATGTTCGATTTTCTTTTAATGTAACTATATATATTATTAATTGTTTCATAAATAAGTTATTTGATTTATCGCGCGTGAGCACATAGTATAGTGCTGCAAACATTTCGCGTGGAGTATAGCTGTTAGGTTATATATTTATATAGCGACAGCAGATGTTAGCAGAAAAGCGTGATCATAACCTATTTTGCTTAGTAAATATTGAAATAAGAAAAGAAAATATACAGAAAAGAAGGATGCTAAACATATTGATCAATCAATTTTAAATTATAAAGAGTTATATCAGAAAGATCGTGAAGAATTTGACAATACAATGTCTTGGAATATACACTGAAGAAGTTGAAAATGATTTTTTTAATAAAAACTATGAAGACTCAATGTGTGACAACGAAATTGGTGATCAAGAAAATGAAACTATGAATTTTGATGAGTCTTATATTAAAGAAATCAAACAATTACAAGAGTGGGTTGTAGTAAACAATATTGCTCATAAGCATGTTGATGATCTTTTGAAAATATTAAAAGAAAAGTGAATTGCTGTTCTGCCCAAGTGTACAAAAACGTTTTTAAATTGTAATTTGAAAGGATGGGAAAAATAATATTTTACTTTTTAAAAATTATTCTAAAATAAATAATATATTGAAATATTATTGTTTAATAAATTATAATTTATAAATAATTTATTATTTTAAAATTGAAAAGTTCTAACTTTTCAAATAAAATATTATAATAAAATTAAATATATTCACCATTATTTTGTCAACTTTTCACCATGAAAGGTCGCTAAATCGCTACCAGGGTGGTCTTATTTTTTTAGAAATGTATCTACCATAAGATAAATAATATATTACGGCCGCTACATGTGAGCAGGAACCGATTGTTCTTAAACCGTTCGCACATTCACAACAGTATTGCAGAATACTCCTATAACCAATCGAGTCCGGTTTCTACTCAATATAACAATTGTAAGTTTTGTTGCTTATGTGCCCGGAGCGAACTTGTATCTTGATTATATATTAAAAAATATATGATATGTAATATAGAAAATTATTCTATAAATAAAAAATTTTATTATAAAATTTATTAAAAATTTAATATAAATTTTATAAATTAAATTTTTATTTTTAATTTAATTTTTTTTTATTTTTTTTATTTTTTTTTTTAAATATATAATATATAATTATATATATATATATATATGTCATTTATTTATGAAATTATACATTAATTTCTTATTTATCTTGCGCTTGCGTACTTACTGTTATTTATTTATTTATAGTACAAATATATTTTTAGCCGATATTACGTATTAATGTAAACTACGAACAATTGTTCATTTCTATTGTTTCAGATTAGTGCAGATCAAGAAACTATTACTTCAGATTAAATTAGAGTGAAATAAAAATACAATTATGAGAATATACGATCTGTTATTTAAATACATTTATTCCGTGTTATAATTTAGCAATTCCCCACCTTAGTTCCCTGAAGCGTCCGGCATTCCAAAATCCTTTCCTAATTTCCCAGACCGTTATAAAAGCATCACCAAAATGAACTTACTCAATTGCGCACTGAAAAGTAAGGACAATTTTTAATTGCAATTTTTTGCACAAAGGACAATATTTGAGAAAAACTGGTGAAATGATCTTTATCAAATATTCCTTAATAAAGGCTTAGAATGTGCTATTATTACAAACACGCTCCTACAGTACGTAAATTAACACGGGAAGAATTACTTTTGTTGGCACACCCGAAGTTATTAGTTATTAAAGTTTGGCTGCAGTAATAAAATATTCGGATTTAGTAATCAAACGTTATGTTTTAATCATAGTAAATTATTATATGAGATTTCTTAATACTATAGTCACCAAAGTTTTGGTGATCATAACAAAATCTGCTCAACTACTGACTTTAGTTCTGCTAACCAAATTTTTTCGATGTCACAAGCAAAGATTTATATTTTCCAACAATAGTGTGCTTTCCGTGAATGATTACAGTGTGCAAAGCATAGGTATATTTTTGATATATGGGATAGTTCAGATAAATAAATGGATTAAATTATGCTTATTTAAATTTAATACTGTCAATGCATACTATTTACGATTCACTGATTTAATACTTCAGTTTTGTAACTGTAAATGAGCATACCTTTGGTTTTAGAGCATTTATCAGAGTTTTTCAAGGCTCAAATTGAAGGTTTTTTCACCCGATTTTGAATAATTATGTATAGGAAATCATTCCGGGGTATGTGAGATACTATAATCACATTTAGTGTACGAAAGGTAGGTAAAAATGCCCAAAAATCAAGCTAAAAGTGGTTTTTCGCTTCTGTACGCCATTGCACCATTTCTAAAAATCTGGAAAAAATTCATGGTTACAGTTTTTTGGTTAGAAAACACCATATCTTCTTTTGGTTATTTCTGTTGTCTTAGTTTTTTTTTAATTGAGCTTTAAAAATTTCAAATGCTTATAAAATTTGAATTTTGCGCCAAAACTATTTTTTACCTACGTCAAGCTGTAGGGCTTTCAAAAATCTATAATTTCAAAAAAAAAGGTATTTTTCGTCCACTAGAAGCCGAGATATCGCCAAAAAATAAAAAAACACGTTTTAATTAATTTTTAAGTTATAATTCATTAAAAAGAGCTAAAAATTTTTTTGTGTGGGTATTTTTTAATGTAGAAAAAGATAGCATTTTTATTTTTTCAGTTTCCGGTAGGGGCAATTTTGATTCTTTTAGACTAGACCCTTTCAATTTTCAAAGTTCGAAACGCTTGAAAACGTTCAAAATAACGTTATGGAACGTTTTTATATATGAAATTGAATTCCCGTTGATGAAAAATATATATGTATCATCTGATTTTTATATAAAAAATTGTTTCATCACGAGTTTATATGAAGAGTGAATATATTATAAGCAAATTTTCTCTTTTAGACCTAAAGCGTTCTAATATAATAGTATGGGTATAGATATTCATTACAAATTATTTGCGTTTCTTCCATTCATGCCATCTCTCGCTAATTTTAGCAGGTTATGGGCCCAGAGCGAAATTATCTGCACGTTTTTTTGGCTTTTATCGCGGCTTTTAAAGTTTAGAACGGCTCACTATCACTGCGCTCTTAATAGATTTTATTAATTAGAAGTATTATTTGGAAAACGTTTTTTTTCTCGTCTGCTTCCCTCGCTTCTTAGTGTTGTGCGTGCTGCCATTGTGAAGGTGTAATAGCAGTGTGTGAAAAAAATTACGTAAAAGGATAATATGAACGACAGTACTTCGTGCAGCACAGAACGAAGAAACAACGCCACACAGTGGGGAATCTGTGAGAATTCTGTTTCAAAATTCGAGAAGTGGCTTAATTTTTAATCAATCTTGGTAAAATTTTTTTAAATTGGTCGCGATTGAGAAAAAAGAGATGTCACATCTAAAATTAGGTTAGAAGAACAGAAAAGTGAGAAAAATCTTTGTTCTTCTTACTTGCAGCTTATTAATAAAATAATAAACCCTAAAATCGTTAACTTTAAACCCATAAACCCTAAACTCTTAAACCCATAAACCCATTAACCATAAACGCATAAACCATAATCCATCAACCATCAACCCATAAAGAATGAACCATAAACCCATAAACCTGACTTAGAAACCAATAAACCCCAAACTCATAAGCCCTAAACTCAAAAACCCTAAGCCCATAAACCCTAAACCTATAAACCCTAAAACGATAAACCCTAAACTTATGAACCTGAAACTCATAAACCCCAAGCCCATAAACTCTAAACTCACAAACCTTAAACTCATAAACCCTAAACCCATAAACCCCAAATCCATGAACCCTGAACTCAAAAATCCTAAGCCCATGAACCCTAAACCTATAAACCCTAAAACGATAAACCCTAAACTCATAAACCACAAGCCCATAAACTCTAAACTCACTAACCTTAAACTCATAAACCCTAAACCCATTAACCCCAAATCCATAAACCCTAAACTCATAAGTCCTAAACCCATAAACCCTAAACTCATAAACCCTGAACATTCATGTATAAATTTGTTTATGGGTTTATGGTTTAGGGTTTATGGGTTTATCGTTATGGTTTATGGGTTTATTATTGATGGGCTCATGGTTTATGGGTTTATAGTTTATGAGTTTATGGGTTTATGGTTAATGGGTTTTTGGTTTATGGATTTATGGATTTATGTTTTGTGGGTTTATGGTTTATGGATGTGGTTCAACTATAAACCCATGAATATACCATTAACCATGAACCCATAAACCATAAACCATAGACGCATAAACCATAAACCCATAAACCATAAACACATATAAATTTGTACATGAATGTTTAGGGTTTATAGGTTTAGGGTTTGTGGGTTTATGAGTTTAGGGTTTATTGGTTTGGGGTTTCTGAGTTTAGGGTTTGTAGGCTTAAGGTATATACTCAGAAACCCATAAACCCATAAACTCATAAACTATAAATCCATTAACCATAAAAGCATAAACCATAGTCCATTAACCATTAATCCATAAACAATAAACCATAAACTATAAACCTATAAACCATAAAACTATAAACCCATAAACCATAAACTATAAACCCATACAAATTGATACATGAATGTTTAGGGCTTATGAGTTTAGGGTTTGAGTTAAGGGTTTATGATTTTAGGGTTTATGGGTTAAGGGTTTATGATTTTAGGGTTAATGGGTTCGGGGTTTAGGATTTATAGGTTTATGGGTTAAGAGTTTATGGTTTATTGTTCATGGGTTGATGCTTGATGGATTATAGTTTATGGTTTATGGGTACATGGTTTATTGTTTATGGGTTTATGAGTTTAGGGTTTATCGGTTTAAGAGATATGGGTTTAAAGTTAACGATTTTAGGGTTTATTGGTTTATTAAGGAGTCTCATATGTCAGCTATAGTTAGTTGTTCATAAAAATTAAAAGTTTAAAGAACTCTTCAAAATTTTGATAAAAATTAATTTATACCTAGAAAATAATTTCTGCAAATTTTCAAGTAGTCTTATCAACTAATTTTTTTATATGTGCTCACTCGAAGTCCGCGTGTTTTGTATCTCATAGTAGTAAAAAGATATACTTTAAGTGAGCATAAATAATAAAATCAGTCGATAAGGCTAACTAAAAATATGCAGAGATTTTTCTCCAGGTATAAATTAATGTTTTTGAAAATATTGAAGAATTTTTTAAACTTTTGATTTTTATGAACAACAAACTATAGCAAACTATAGCTAGCATTCCTTAATAAGCTGCAAGTAAGAAGAACTAAGATTTTTCTCACTTTGTTTTTTTAATCTATTTTTAGATGTGACATTCCTTTTTTTGCTGTATTCCGTTAAAGTACAATCTATCGCGACCATTTAAAAAAAAATTTTACCAAGATTGATTGAAAATTGAGGCACTTCTCGAATTTGAAAAAAAATTCTCACAGATTTTTCACTGTGCGCTAGTAATACGATAGTTGGTAAGAAAATAAAAATATAATAGAAAAGAGAAGTGTGGGTTGTTACAAGTAAAAAGAAAGAAAAACAGCGCAAGCGTCACTTGAGTGAAACGACGGATTATACAGGACGGATTGAACGACAGATTCAACGACAGTGAAAATTGAAATCATCGTACGAGTGCAAAAGGTTTTTTTTTATGAATTTTATGACAAAAAAAATAAGGAAAATTTAATAAAAAACCGGTTAAAAACAAATGTTTGAAAAATGATGGAAAAATTAGTTTTTTTTCGTAAATAAGTGCTGCTTTGATTTGGTAAAATTTCGTTTAAATGAAAAATAAACGTAAAAACGTATAAACGCGTTTTTCTGTATAAATACAAAGTGTAATTGCATATAGGAAGAAAAGTGATTGCTTAACTTGCGAGAAATGCGTAGATAGGAGTGCGTGTTAACATGGCAGCCATAGGCCTTAAGCGAGTTGTCGAAGAAATGTCGACGCCATGCACAATGAAAAGACCACGAGGACGTGCGCGCGCAGCTAGAAAAAGACAGAAAGACAGCGACTGACTAAAGGCGAAAATGAACGCGCGAGCATAAGAAAGAGACAGAATGAATGAAGCGAAAAGAACTAAATCAAAGTGGCCAAGAATAAATTTTTCGCAAATGCGTGCAAAATACCTATTATAAAGAAAAAGAAAAGAATGATTTTAATAAAAATTAAAGTTAATTAAATAAATATATAAGACGGCTATATAAATTAACAAACGAAAAGAATGACGGATAAGACTATACGAACGTATATATATTTGTGTGTATGTCTGTATATGAGCATTCATAATTGTATAACAGTGCACGCACGACTGAAACTATATATACAGATACATATACATGCACATACAAGAAACTTGAGTAACGCTATGATAATGCAATTTAAATGTTAACTGACTGATACGAACAAGTATATATAAAATAAATTGAAAGAAAAATATATTTCAAAATATTAATTCAAAATTATCATTGTACAGAGAAGAGAAGCTTATTGATGTTTTTTAAAACTCAAGAGATGGTAAATGATTTTGTAAGGAAGCATTCTCATGAGAAGATGTATGTGACAGTTATCTAAGACAGCATTGTATTAAAAACTGTGGCGAACATATCGAATAGATGTTCGAAAGTTTGATTTATGAAGTTGGCGGCGCAGCTATATTCATGTTTATTTATTATTATTGATTATTTTATTGTTTTCTAGTCAGACTAATTTCTGACGTCCTTGTAAGCTGACACAAATAAAACTTAATAATTTTTATTATAAATAAAATCTTATTTTGTGTACATTTATTTGCCTCATTGGTGACCCCGACAAAAAGAATAAAGTTATAAAAAAAGAAATCGGGAATTTAAGAGAATCAGGTTATCATGGTGCTTCCTCGAGACGAGAATTATGCTGATCTCCGTGCGCAGATGGAACGGCTGCAAGAGGAAAATGAGCAAATGAACAGGGAATTGACACAACAACGGGAGCAACAACAACAACAACAACAACAACAACAGCAGCAGCAGTTTCAACGACAGAATAATAATAATGAAATTCCTGCAGAGTGTTTTGCGGTAAATGAAAATTTTCAAGCGCCGAATGTTCATCGAGTTGTGGTCAAGTTACCACCCTTTTGGACTGACTGACCAAGTTTATGGTTTGCGCAAGCGGACTCTCAATTTGTAATATCAAATATTAAAAGTGAGGTAACAAAATTTCACTATGTTGTTTCCCAGCTAGAAACCCGTGTTGCTGTGGAGGTTGAAGATATAATTAATAACCCTCCTCCTAATAACCCTTTCACTCACCTACGTAGTGAACTTATTGAACGTTTATCAGCGTCCGAAGAGCAACGTGTAAGGCAACTCATCAACGAAGAAGAGCTTGGCGACCGTAAACCTTCGCAGTTTCTTCGACACCTCCGCACGTTGACTGGCTCAACTGCAATTCAGGACAATCTTCTGCGACAGCTTTGGCTATGACGACTTCTTTCACATGTCCAGGCTATCCTCACGGCACGATCGGAAATGACTTTAGAAAAATTTTCCGAGCTGGCAGACAAGATTGTTGAGGTATCTCCTGTGGCACCTAACCTTTCAGTTCGTGCTACTTCTGTTGAGCCAGGTTTTTTAAAGGAGAGCGCTTTAATCTGTGCTATTGAATCATTGACTAAACAAGTGGCAGAACTCTCTGCGCGTCGTGATTCTAGCTCTCATAACCGTAGTCGCAGTCGTCGTTCGGGAAGCAGATCAGGTACTAGACAAGATGCTAAAAGGTTATGTTGGTATCATAATAAATTTCAGAATAAAGCGAAGAAGTGCATACAGCCTTGCACTTACAGTTCGGAAAACCTCAGCGGCAGTTCGTAAGGACGGCAACTAACTGCCTTTCTCCAGGGAACTCTCTCTTTGTTACAGATCAGGCTACTAAAAGAGATTACTTAATTGATACTGGCTCCGATATTTGTTGTTTTCCTCGTCGTTTTATTCAGAAACGTCTCTCTACAGCTGATTTTGACCTGAGTGCAGCAAACAGCAGTAAGATCAGAACTTTTGGTTTCATAAATCTTAACCTCAATTTTGGTCTTCGGCGAGTTTTCAAATGGAAGTTTGTTATTGCAGATGTTAACGTTCCTATAATAGGTTCTGATTTTCTTTCTTATTTTCATTTATTACCTCATTGTCATATGAAAGTTTAAATCGATGGTACTACTGGCTTACGCACAGATGCTCAAGTAAGGAAAGTTTTTCAATTAAGCGTGAAAACTGTCGACACATGTTCATCGCCTGAATTCACCTGTATCCTTGCTGAGTTTCCTGATTTGACTCGCCCTTGCGGAAGAGATCGTGAAATCAATCACGAAACAGTTCATCATATTCGAACTTCACCAGGTCCACCGGTTTCAAGCGCTCCTAGACGTTTAGCTCCGGATAAATTTAAAATTGCAAAGAAGCAGTTCGATGATATGATGGAAGCTGGCACTGCTCGTCCTTCGGAGAGTTGTTGGTCATCGCCATTACATTTAGCTGCAAAAGGCAATTCTGATTGGCGACCCTGTGGCGATTATCGTAGTCTAAACAGTCGTACCATTCCTGGCTGTTACCCGGTGCGTCACATTCATGATTTCACTTGTAATTTAGATGGCTGTACAATATTTTCAAAAATTGATCTTGTCAAAGCTTACAATCAAATCCCGGTTTTCAAGGACGACATTTGTAAAACTGCAATCACCACCCCTTTTGGTCTCTACGAGTTTCCTTTTATGAAATTTGGATTGCGTAATGCTGATCAAACTTTTCAGCGTTTTATTGATGAAGTTCTTCATGGTTTAGATTTTTGTTACGCTTATATTGATGATATTTTGGTTTTCTCTCGATCTGTTGATGAGCATAAACATCATTTAAAAATATTGTTTGAACGTCTTTCTTAATATGGGATAGTCATTAATTCATCTAAGTGTGTTTTCGGAGTTTTAGAATTAGATTTTCTTGGATATACAGTATCAGCTTCTGGAATTCGACCTCCTGAAGATCGTATCAAGGCCATTCAAGAATTCACTATGCCGCAAACTGCACAAGGCTAGCGTCGTTTTCTTGGCATGATTGATTTTTATCGTAGATTCATCCCACATGCTTCAGAGTTTGAAGCACCTCTTCATGAAGCTATTAGTAAACCTTTACTTAAAGGCTCTCAAAAAGTGCCGTGGTCAACTGAGTTAGAAAAAGATTTTGAAGCTTGTAAAGATTATTTATCTTCGGCTACTCTTTTGGTTCATCCTCGAATTGGTGTTCCTCTTGGACTTTTTACTGATGCTTCAAACTCTGCTATTGGAGGATGTCTTCAACAATCGGTTGATGATTCTTGGCAACCTCTTACATTTTTTTCTAAAAAAATGACCAAAAAGCAGAGTGATTCACCAGCTTATTACCGAGAACTTCTTGCTATTTACGAATCGGTTCAACATTTTCGTCATTTTCTTGAAGGTCATCATTTTATGATTTTTACTGATCATAAGCCTTTAACTTATATCTTTCAACAAAAAAAGGACAAGTTACCACCTGTACAGAGAAATCAAGTTTCATTCATCTCCGAGTTTACAACGGATATTCAACATATCAGTGGAGCGGAGAACGTTGTTGCTGATACACTCTCTCGCATTGAAGCAATTTGCATGCCTCTGGATTACAAAAAACTTGCTGAATTTCAAGATAATGATGATGAAATTAAAAACTATTTACAAGAGCCTACGTCACTTAAACTTAAGAAAGTTCAACTTCCAGGATCTGGAGTATCTGTATATTGTGACACATCAACTGGTAAATCAAGACCATTTCTATCAACTCCGTTTCGTCGACAAATTTTTGAACAGCTCCATAATCTCAGCCACCCTGGTGCCAATGCTACAGCTAAGCTTGTTAGCGATCGTTTTGTTTGGCCTTCAATTCAAAAAGATTGTCAAAGTTGGGCTCATTCTTGTTTGGACTGTCAAAGATCCAAGATTTCTCGACATGTAAAATCACCAATTGGCGTTTTTGATTTACCCTCACATCGGTTTTCACATATTCACGTAAATATTATTGGTCCTCTCCCTCTTGTAAATAATTTTAGATATTGTTTAACTGTGGTTGATCGCTTTACTCGTTGGCCTGAAGTTTTCCCATTAGAGTGCATTACTGCAGAATCTGTTATCCAAGCATTTCTCAGTTGCTGGATTTCTCGCTTTGGTAGTCCTCAGATCGTGACATCTGATAGAGGTTCTCAATTCACCTCATTTTTATTCAGTTTTCAAAGATCATTTTGGTTTTAAACACCAGTTTACAACAAATTGGCATCATTCAGCCAATGGTCAAGTCGAATGTCTCCATCGCCCTTTAAAAGCTGCTATCATGGCACACGCTGATATTGGCTGGGTGGAAGCTCTACCGCTCGTCTTATTGGGAATCCGTTCAGCTTTTACAGTTGACGTTCAAGCTTCATCAGCGGAGCTTGTTTACGGTGAACCCCTTCGGCTTCCTGGGGAAATGTTTGTATCTAACGCTCCAAACGCTGAGGATTTAACAAACTTTCTCACATGTTTACGTGAGCATATGTCTCGTCTTCGACCAACACCAGCATCAGGGCATTCTAGACCCGGAACTTTTGTTTTCAAGGAACTTTCTTCTTGTACGCATGCATTTTTACGGGAAGGACCGGAGCGTAGATCTCTTCAACCACCTTATCGAGGACCTTATGAAGTCATTGATCGCGACAACAAGACCATCACGCTGAAGATTAACAACAAACCAAATAAGGTATCAATCGATCGTGTTAAACCTGCCTTTGTTTTTGAAGAACAAGAAAATTCTACACCATCATCTACCCAATCATCTTTACCAGATTCTAAGGTATTACCGTCATCGTCATCTGTACTTACATCATTGCCATCAAAACCAGAATATAAGACCCGTTCAGGTCGAAAAGTTCATTTTCCTAATAAACCTGGTTTTATTTACTCCTCAGGGGGGTAATGTGGCGAACATATCGAATAGATGTTCGAAAGTTTGATTTATGAAGTTGGCGGCGCAGCTATATTCATGTTTATTTATTATTATTGATTATTTTATTGTTTTCTAGTCAGGCTAATTTCTGACGTCCTTGTAAGCTGACACAAATAAAACTTAATAATTTTTATTATAAATAAAATCTTATTTTGTGTACATTTATTTACCTCAAAACTACGACAGAAATTGAATAGTAACTAAGTTTTGAAAAATAATTATTCCATATTTAAAAATTTCATTTAATCAAGTTTGAACGTACAATAAAATGTATATAAATAATTTCAAAAATATCCATGGTTTTAAAATAATACTGGCCGATCATAGCTGCTGCTTTCACATACATAATTTTTTATTCTGTTTTTTTTTAACGTCGCTGTATTTATGCTATCATTGCAATGCTAATTAACGACGAAGGTCTTTAGTGTGTTTATATAAAAAGCACATATAATGTACAGTGGTATTTGTGTCAATCGGACACCAAGAGCAGGATTGGAACTCAAGACCTCGAGATTCTGAATCCATTGTTCTACCGATTGAGTCGCTGACGACCACATACATAATACTTGTGTTCAGTATATTGTGTATGGAAATAATAGCACATATGTATAATTATAAATATAAAAATATACATAAATAGCTGGCAAATTTGAGTCATTTAACATTGCTTATGTTAGGCATGTTAGATTGATTCTCTGTAATTGTCATAAATATAAATTACTTAATGTAGCTTGTGTTCGGCATACTAGTTTGATTCTTTTAATTTTGATAGATATACTAAGCTCAAAGGGCTTGTGTTTTGTCTATTAAGCTGATAATGCATATAATTTGAATTGTTTAGTTTTGCTTGATCCTGATAAAATTATATGAATTTTATTTATATTGGTTTACCATTTTTATGCATAAAGAAAGGTACGTTATTGTTACGGATAGAATAAGATTTGATATAGATTATGTAATAATTTTAATATAAAAAAGCTATATTTGCTGTTTATACCTAATTGTACTAAATTTAATTTGTTAGTTCACCGAAAGAACTATTTAGAAAGATAAGATGTATATTAATACATTTTATTTTATAAAAAAACTTATTATACATTTGTAAACACGATATAGTATATTTCGGTACTAGTGCGATTAAGTGATTTTTTGACACTCCGTGCGAGAAGCTCGATTTCACGCACGCTGTACACTTTATCGCACTAGTACCGAAATATACTATTTTACTCGTGTGGCGGTTTGCGCCCAAGCGAAGCGAGGGTGAAAAGGTCACACGAGTAAGAAATCACTTTCTCGCACGAGTATCGAACACTATTTTTTGACACGACGTGTGAGAAGCTCCATTTTCGCACGTGTCACTTTGTACAGCGTGCGAAAATCGAGCTTCTCGCACGGAGTGTCAAAAATAAATTTAGTTTGTTATGTATTATGAAGTTTTCTGTATCTTTAAAAATTGTTAGTAATATATAAGTTGTAGATAAGATCAATATAAAATTAAATGTATGAAGTTCAGAAACTTATTAATGTTTGTTAGCAAAAATAACGTATGGCGATGTGAAATATTGTTAAAAAAAAGTTACTGCAATTATTATATTAAGTTAAACTGTTTATAAATTAGAAAATAAGCTAAAGTTAAAATAATTCATCTAAATAAATTAATGATGGTGCAATGTGCAAAATGCAATTAAATTACTCAATTATTAAAAATTAAAGTTAATTACAAAATACAGCAATAAAAAGTGATAATGGTATTTCCAAAAACATAATTTATAATATATATGAAATTAACAGAAATGACATCTTTAAAGTTAATTTACGTAATTAAAATGATTAAATATTTGCAATAAATAATCAGTTTGCGAATGAATAATGAATTGCACGCGCAAGATTGTGAGGACCTCTTTAGCTGCACTGTTATGTGCATGTTGAAGCTTAAAAACAAAGTCATTGTCGGAAAATGCCCATCTGGTTACGTGAAAAGATGAGTAAAGACTTACCATATGTGCAAAGAAGATAAGACGCGTATATCTTCTTTGACCGATTTTCACGTAATATCGTTGCTTCGTAAAAACGAAGTTTTGCTCGGAGCGCCTAGGCTACGGGTGAGGTCAGAAAGGTTCGCACGCGCTGGCAATGAAGGCTGTTAACCAGGCTCGAAATTAGCAATAAATATTTCGAGTTGGTAAGAGTCTTTATGAAACACGGAACTAAAAGGCTGTTCCGTGGTAATACAATATTAAAATCCATTAATTTAGTATGACAAAAAGTTTTCAGTCTAATGCTTTGTATTTGGAAATTATTATTGTTATTATTTTATTTTTTTGTATAAGCAATTTGAGTAATGCTCCAGAATGATGGAAAAAGGATAATCTTTTCGAGCCAGGTAAATTGTTTCTCAGTGTATAAAAGGAGGTATAGATAGTAAAACAGTAGAATAATGTGACAACATGTGCGTAACATTAAAGTATATGATTTGTAAGATCTTGCTCGAATTTTAAAGTTTTACAGAACCGTTTTTTATTAAGGTCCCTATTAACAAAAAATTGGTGTTTACCGAAAACGGTACATTTTGTAACGAATTTGTAATATGAAGGCATGGCTTAGAAGAATTGTCCTTCGTTTTATCATATCGGTAAGAAAATTGGAGTTAGTCTTTCGGTGAACTTTGTAGCACTCGGACTAAGAGCCTGAATTGCATTCGCACCTTTGCACTTTCATAAAATTTACATTGTTGTTAATTGACATTTTTTATCCTTTCCTAACCTATCTTTTATAAATTTGGTGCCAAAACCCGGGAACATGTACCAAGTTGTAGTGTTGGGAAAGCAGGAAAGTTTGTGCAAAGTGAAGAATATTTGTAAAATAAATAAAAAATTCAAGATGAATTGAAATAAACGGTGTCAGTGTTAACTGTGAATATCAAGTCAATAAACTGCCCCCAAAAATAGGAAAGCAGGTAACACGCTCAACAGCAGCAAAAAGAGCACGAGAGACAACTTTGTCTACAAAAAGAGGCAGGCCGAAAAAGCAAGTGACTCAAAAACAGCAACATAGAAGAAGCCCTAGAACTACTTTAGAGATTTCGAATATACGATCCGAAGGGTCTTTGCATTAGACTCCTTTATTCGATGACGACGACAATACAACAGCACGAGCCCTGCAAACGACTATAGGTGCGAAGACAACAGCTGAGATTTATACACATCCAAGAGCAACGCGAGAGGCAGCGGTAACAACAGCAGCAACGAGAACAGCAGCCGATGTAGAAGATGTAGATCAACGAGTAAGTAATAGACTTAATGAATGGTTTAATAGTACGTCAGTTAGACTACCATCAGATCTGCGTGAATTGCAAAACGATTCTATCATGCGCTTTTCGCAGGTCATTGAAAATACGCTTCTATCAATAAGGAAAAGTTCGATGGGTGAAAATAATTCGAAACTAGTCAATCGTTTAACATCCGCGAAAAAATTGCCATCATTTTCTGGAGATCTGATAGAATGACTTCATTTTAAAAAAGCGTATGAATTGTCAATGGAGCTCGGTGGATACAGTGATAGCGAGAATATCGCGCGTTTATTTAAAGCGTTACAAGGGGAAGCGCGATACGTAATAGGCACACTCTTAGCAACGTATCGTGATGCGCAAACCATAATAATGACGCTAGAAATAAATTTCGGGAGTAAGAGAATCATCAGAGAAAAAACTGTTAGTGATTTACATAAATTACCAAGTTTAGAAACAGGCGAAATTAACTTAGCACTTTTTGCTACTAAATTACGTAATGCCGTTAGCGCTTTTAAATCATTAAAATTAGTAGGATATTTACATAGCCCAGATTTAATCAAAGAATTCGGGCAGAAATTACAGATTGCGTTAAAATATTCTTTTAATTGGTATCCCGCAGAAATAATTATCGAAAAAATTGAAATGGAAAAGTTAGCTGATTTCCTAATTAAAGAAGCGGAGCTTGCAGCTGCAGCAGGTATTTCGATGTCTATTCTTCAACTCAAAATAAACAAAGCAATACTAATCCCGTACGTCAATTTAGAGCAGGCGAATCCGGGGTAACATGTACAACAACACTTGAAACGAAAAATAAGGAAGAAACGTATAATACGTACAATAAATCAAAACGCTCAAGACCAGTAAGCAACCTGTATTGTAATTATTGCAAGCGCGCAAATCATAAACTATCAGATTACAGAGTTTTTTCACGTAAACCGTTACATAAAAGGTAGGATTTAGTAAAGCAATATAAAGTATGTTTCAATTGTCATACGAAAATTGTAGAGGTAAAAAATGTCGGGAATGTCAAAAAGGACATAATATACTTTTACACAAAGCTCAAAATAATTTAAGCAAAAATTACACTAATTCACACCACACGCACGTTTCAGCGAACGATAAGCAAAATAGTAAAACAGTAAATACGAATCAAAGCATTTGAGTAGAGAAAATAAGGTCCATTGCTAAAAATTATTTCTGTGCGTTTATATAGATCTAATAATAATTTAGATACATATACGTTACTCGATGAACGTTCGACAATTACAATTATCGATAAGGGTACGGCTGAATTTATTGGGGCAGAAGGGTCACAAATAAAATTATCATTTAAGGGAATTAAAGAAACGGTTAAGATGAATTCGGGAAAGAATTGAATTTGATATAAAGGGAATGTTTGAAATGTTTACAATAAAGAACGCAGTTACAGTAAACGATTTAAGTTTACTAAAACAATCTATTACGAGAGATGTAAGCTTAGTAATTAAAAATAAAGCAGGTATAAGTTTACAAAGTTATCAGAATGCGTAATCTAAAATTTTATTGGGTCAAGAAAATTGGAATTTAATAACACGTAAAATTATAGAAATAAATCAAAATGATATCGCTTTATCTCGTACTTTGCTTAGTTGGGTTGCACGCAGGTTAAAATGACAAAATTCAACATAAAATAATATTTTAAGTATTACCGCTATCCAGAAAACACAAATTTTTGAGGAAAATGAAAAACTGGATGAATTGATAAAAAACTATTTTCAATTAGACTCTTTTGTGGTAAATGATAACTATAAGTCAAAAAGTTATAATGATCAGGCATGGAAAATATTAAAAAATACAAGCAAATGCGTGAATAATGCATGGAAAACAGGTTTACTTTGGAAAGTCGATGAAAATTATATTCGAAACATAAATAGCTTTAAAACAGCGAGATAAAGGCTCATATTATTAAGAGTGAAAATTTGATCGTGACCCGGAATACGCCTCATTATACTATAAAGAAATGAATCGATTCATTCAAAACGGTTATGCTTCAAAAATCGATGAAAAGAAAAAGGATTCACGAATATGGTTTTTGCCACACTTCGCCGCAAAGAATGTTAATAAACCGGCAAAAGTAAGAATCGTTTTCGACGCGGCAGCCAAAATATCTGGCGTTAGCCTTAATGATAAACTTGATCCAGAGCCGGATCTACTACAATTCTTACCCGGAATTATTCTTTGAATTAGACAAGAAGCAATAGCTTTTAATGCCGATATCCGCGATATGTATTTACGCGTCAAAGTTCGACCTCAAGACCGAAAGGCACAAAAATTTTTATGGCGCTGGAAAAACAGAAACACTCAACCAGAAAGAGTACCCCCCGTTAAGATAGGTGAAATGCCCTCCCTCATATATTTTGAAACTAATATTTTTTCTTGTTTTTATAGTAATTAAGATTAGGTTTTGTTATATTTATAGTTTCCTAACACATACCCTAACCTCAACATAACCTAAAAATCACTTTTTTTTATAAAATTTTTTTTTTAACTGGAAGGATGAATGATATTAATCCCGCGAAAAACATATGACTAGGTCTTAGCACTCTCTTTTACTGTGATTTTTTGCGAGTCCTAGAAAGCAGTTTTTCTAGCCTAAAAATAACATTTAAATCATAAAATCTCCGTAACTTTGCTCTGGGAGGGGCTACAAGCAATTTTCTGAGCTTAAAATTTGTATTTTTAAAAAACAAATAAAGTTTATGATGACCAAAAATTCGATTCTGGTATGGCGCCATGGCGAAAAACTCGAAAAACCATTTTTTCATAGGTTTTCTGTCGGTTATTGGTCTCTAGCAACTCACAAATCATTTTTAAAGAAAAAAAATAGCTTCATTGGATTCTACGTGAAAAAATACATTGAAAATATGCATAATAACTTTAGGAATACTTGGATGCTGTTACAAAACAATTAAAAAAATAAAATAATTCTAAAATTATTACATAGCTACTTTGCGTCGTTGCTGCATTTTATGTTTTTATGACCTTGGTCATCTCTTTAGAGTCTCAAAGCTACTATTCAATGTATCCATAGGCAAATTATGTCCACTACACCCGAAAAACAGAGACAAATACTAGACAGATAACATTAACTCCTATATGTACATATATATATATATATATATATATATATATATATGTGTGGAATAACTTGCTATCCCTCGTATATACATAAGGAATGGCGAGTTGTTCTTAGGGAACGCAAATTATTTTTCTTATACATAGATAAAAAACCAATGTCTATCTATTCCTGTAACTATTCTTTTTAGTGTTCTTTTTTAGCTTGTAAGAGACCTAACATGTTTTCTGTCCTCCATAAATCACGAACTCGGTAGATTTAAACAATTAAATGATTCTAATTAGGTTCCAAATTCAAAAATTAAAATATCATCATCTCTTTAGAGTCATAAAGCTACTATTCGATGTATTTACAGACAAATTACGCCTATTGCACGCTAAAATAAGATTTTTAAACATAACTGAAGTAACGGTCGTATCATCTGTCTTTTTGTATTACAGTAGACTCTGGATACAAGAGAATCAACGGGCCTTCAGGAGAGGAATTTTCTTGAAAATTCTTTCATACAAAAAGTCCCCAACACGCTTGAGTCAAGAGTGATACCCATACCTACTGTTTCGTTGTGTGAGTTGCATCCAACATGCGTGTATATTCTGTCTCTCTCACTTTCATAGTGGTGGGATAACGCAAATACTTAGGCTCACGCCCATATTTAGAAGAAAGAGCTCGAAATCTCTTATATCGCAATCTCTTGTATCGAGAGATCACTGAATCATTAGAGAGACAAAGACGGAATAAGGTTTTAGTAACAATCGTGTTGGGTCTATAAATTCGAGCCTGAAAGTACACTTCTATGTAAGCATTTATATTTTTTGTTAGAACTGCCACAATAATGATTTGTCTTCAGGCCATTATACACAAAAAATAGAGTAGCAACCGATATAAGAAATACATTGCTTCTACATATATGAGAATCAAGCGCGTTGTTTCTAGCAACACCTCACTATTCTTTGTATATATATATATATATATATATATATATATATATATATATATATATATAGAGAAGCAATAGCTCCTAGAGTTCCTAGCAATAGCTCACTATTCTTTGTATATATATATATATATATATATATATATATATATATATTGTTACTAAAACCTTATTCCGTCTTTGTCTCTCTAATGATTCAGTGATCTCTCGATACAAGAGATTGCGATATAAGTGATTTCGAGCTCTTTCTCCTAAATATGGGCGTGAGCCTAAGTATTTGCGTTATCCCACCACTATGAAAGTGAGAGAGACAGAATATACATGCATGTTGGATACAACTCACACAACAAAACAGTAGGTGTGGGTATCACTTTTGACTCGAGCGTGTTGGGGACTCTTTGTATGAGAGAATTTTCAAGAAAATTCCTCTCCTGAAGGCCCGTTGATTCTCTTGTATCCAGAGTCTACTGTAATACAAAAAGACAGATGATACGACCGTTACTTCAGTTATGTTTAAAAATCTTATTTTGGCGTGCAATAGGCGTAATTTAGCTGTAAATACATCGAATAGTAGCTTTATGACTCTAAAGAGATAATGATCTTTTAATTTTTGAATTTGGAACTTAATTGGAATCATTTAATTGTTCAAATCTATCGAGTTCGTGATTTATGGAGGACAGAAAACATGTTAGGTCTCTTACAAGCTAAAAAAGAACACTAAAAAGAATAGTTACAGGAATAGATAGACATTGGTTTTTTATCTATGTATAAGAAAAATAATTTGCGTTCCCTGAGAACAACTCGCCATTGCTTATGTATATACGAGGGATAGCAAGTTATTCCATATATATATATATATATATATATATATATATATATATATATGTATATATATAGGAGTTATAGTTATCTGTCTAGTATTTGTCTCTGTTTTTCGCGTACAGTGGACGTCATTTGCCTATGAATACATTGAATAGTAGCTTTGAGACTCTAAAGAGATGACCAAAGTCATAAAAACATAAAATGCAGCAATGATGCAAAGTAGATATGTAATAATTTCAGAATTATTTAATTTTTTTAATTGTTTTGTAACAGCATCCAAGTATTCCTAAAGTAATCATGCACATTTTCAATGTATTTTTTCACGTAGAATCCAATAAAGCTATGTTTTTTTCTCTAAAAATGATTTGTGAGTTGCTAGAGACCAATAACCGACAGAAAACCTATGAAAAAATGGTTTTTCGAGTTTTTCGCCATGGCGCCATGCCAGAATCGAATTTTTGGTCATTATAAATTGTATTTGTTTTTTAAAAATACAAATTTTAAGCCCAGAAAATTGCTTGTAACCCCTCCCTGAGCAAAGTTACGGAGATTTTATGATTTAAATGTTATTTTTAGGTTAGAAAAACTGCTTTCTAGGACTCGCAAAAAATCACAGTAAAAGAGAGTGCTAAGTCCTAGTCATATGATTTTCGCGGGATTAATATCATTCATCCTTCCAGATAAAAAAAAAATTTTATAGAAAAAGTGATTTTTAGGTTATGTTGAGGTTAGGGTATGTGTTAGGAAACTATAAATATAACAAAACCTAATCTTAATTACTATAAAAACAAGAAAAAATATTAGTTTTGAAATATATGAGGGAGGGCATTTTACCTATCTTAACGGGGGGTACTCTTTATGAAATGAATTGTTTGATTTTCGGGGCAACATCATCTCCATGTAAGGCTATTTATATTAAAAATAAAAATGCTGAAGAATTTTCTAAAACAAAATCTAAAGTTTCAGAAGCAATAATTATAAATAGTCATATGGATGATTTTATAGGTGGTTGTGAAAACGTATTAGAAGCTTCGAATTTCATAAAAGATATGATCGAAATCCGTAAAGCAGCCGACTTTGAAATGCATGGTTGGGCTAGCAACGACGCGTGGTCTTTAAATCATGTTTTGAAAGACAAAGAATTACCGTAGTCGAGAAAGCGGTCTTTGCGATCGAGAAAGTGAAAGAGTTTTAAGCTTGTTTTGGGATACACTAAAAAATTAATTAACCTTTAATATAAAATTTTCTGAAGTGGCGGAAAATATCTTAAATTTTGAGAAAATACCAACAGAGCGTTAATTTTTTCGGGAAATTATGTCTGTATTTGATCCACTCGGTATTCTGGCGCCGTTTACATTAAAATCGAAGCCACTCATGCAAGACATATAGCGTAGCGGAATCGGATTGGACGACAAACTTGGAGATCATGAAAACGCGGGCTGGAAATCTTGGGCAAAGCAATTAGAAAACATAAGTAGCATTCGTTTACCGCGCTATCATAGGTTATTTACAAAAATTGAACATTCATTTAATTCACGCCCTTTAATACATATATTTATCGACCCCCGTAACAATGAAGCATTAACACCAACTTGCAAAAAGATGTACACCCAATGGCGAATATATTAGACCAACCAGAAATTTCATCAAATTATTTAGTGAAAAAAAAGGTACAAAATAAATCAATTTTGTACGAGGGGAAGAAATGTTACGGATAGAATAAGATTTGATATAGATTATATAATAATTTTAATATGAAAAAAGCCATATTTGCATGTTATACCTAATTGTACTAAATTAAATTTGTTAGTTTATCGAAAGAACTATTTAGAAATATTAATTTTCCATCGCAAACTATAAACAATAAAATTATAACGCGTGTTAAAGAAAATATGTAAGATATAAACTTACATCTTTATACAAATGCCAACATAAAAATTTCAATAGGTCAAGATGATTGGAGATTAATTGCAACACGCAAAATAAAAGGAATAAAAATTAAAGATTTAGCAATCTCGTGTACGTTATTAGGTTATTTTCAAATTGATTTACTCGGAATTACAAATGATAAAGAACAAAAAAGTAGTTATGATCGAACCAAAAAAATAATAGAAGAAACTACTAAGTGTATAGGAAAATATTGGATTATTGGTTTGTTATGGAAACAAGAATATGCGCCGAACGTAAATGGCTTAACGACCGCAGCATAAAGAAATGCAGCGATTTTTAGACAATGGTTTCGCGGTAAAAGTAAATTATTCAATAGAGCATCCGAGATATTGGTATTTGCCGTACTTCGGTGTCGTTAATGTCAATAAACAAAATAAAATACGTTTAGTTTTTGATGCAGCTGCGAAAACTGCTGGAGTTAGTTTGAATGATTAGTTAGAAGCAGGATCGGATTTATTACAATCATTGCCAGGAATATTAATACGTTTTAGACAGTACAATTGCAGTAAAATCTGATATAAATGATATGTTTTTACGCGTTAAAGTGAGAGAAAAAGATTGCGGCGCTCAAAGATTTCTATGGCACGGCGCTAATAGAAAAGCCGAACCCGAAGTTTATGGAATGACAAGTTTGATATTCGGTGCAAAATCTTAAAATAAAAATAAAAATACAATCTGTTTTAATGAGACTAACACGAGTGCGGTTAATAGCATTATAAAAGATAGCTATATGGATGATTTTTTAATAAGCCAAAAATGTATTATAGAGGCAACAGATCTTGTTCGTAACGTAATAAACATAAACAGTAAAGCCAACTTTAAAATGCACGGCTGGGCGAATAACGCGTCAAATATTATAACAGAAAGCACGCATACAGAAAAATCTGAGACATGCTCATGCAGGGGGAGAAAGAGAGTGTTAGGCCTATTTTGGGAAACGCGAACAGATGAATTGAAATTTATCACAGAACTCACTAAAATTCAGCAAGATATTTTGAATGGAAATAAAAGGCCGACTAAACGTGAGTTTTTACGCGTTATTATGCCTGTGTTTGATATACTAGGCCTTCTCGCTCCGTTTACATTAAAATCTAAAATGATTATGCAACAAATATGGCGAAGCGGAATTAAATGGGATGATCAATTACGCGATGACGAATTTGCAGATTGGTTATCATGGATATTAAATATTAAAAAATTAAAAGAATGTCGAATACCGCGCCTTTTAACTTATATCAATGCACAAGATGTGAACGCACAGCTTCATGTTTTCTGTGATGCTAGTTTAACAGCTTGTGAAGCAGCAGCGTATTTACGTTTCGAGATAGAAAATGCCCCAGTATGAAAATTAGTTGACAGATCAATTGTAATGAATGACAGAAAAAGATCAAGCATTATACATTGTAGATGGGTATTGAAAAGAAAGACAGAAGACAGTAAAATAAGATATATAGCCAGACTAGTAATTCGTAGTTTCAAAGACAGGAATGAGTATCATATGCAAGAAACATATGCACCGATTTCACGATTACCTTTAATCAGATCCATATTGGCAATGGCAAACAAACTGAATTTAGAAATATCATCAGATGGAATGTTGAAATTAAAGATTTAAAGAGGCAGTAAAGAAATATGAACTTAGATCATTCAACAATCAGCCTTGTCTATTTACTCAGCAAGAAGAGGACGGATTTCTTATCTTGATATTGTATGTATATAATATTCTGCTAGTTTGCAACAAACAGATGCTTGAAAGAATTAAGATAAATTTACAGAAAGCATTTGAAATGATGGGAATTGGCGAGCCAAAAAGTTTCTTGAACTTACTAGGAGAGGCTATGAGCTTTGGGTCACAGATCTTGACAAAACTTTGGGATATATTTTTAGGTACCAAAATATTAGTAAAGCTAGAGCGGTACGGTCTAACGCTTCGAAAAACTAAAATTGTAGACGTTTCCAGTCTTATTTTAAGAAAAATGTAAAAAATAGCTCCTAATTGAAGTGTGAATAATCCAGTTTAGAAAAGTCTATAATAAATCAACAGGGACTAAAATAAAAGCACAGAAAGCAAGCTTTAATTTACCGTTTTCAGAATTAAAAATAATAATTAGAAACAGAGATATATTTGTTCAAAGCTAAGAAGCAAGAGAGTACCAAAAATCACAAAATCACTGTCCTTTAGAATTTAGATGATTTTTGGTACTTTCTTGCTTGTTAACTTTAAAATATCATATCTCTGGTTCTAATTATTATTTTTCAATTCTGAAAACGGCAAATTAAAGCTTGCTTTCTGTACTTTTATTTTAGACCCTGTTGATTTATAAAAGACTTTTCTAGACTGGATTATTCACACTTTAATTAGAAGCTATTTTTTACATTTTTCTTAAAATAAGACTGGAAACGTCTATAATTTCAGTTTTTCGAAGCGTTAGACCGTACCGCTCTGGCTTTACTCATATTTTGGTACCTAAAAATATATCCCAAAGTTTCATCAAGGTCTGTGACCCGAAGCGCATAGTCTCTCCTGGTTAGAAATAAAGCGAGACGGATTAACCCTTTCAGGGGCAGTGGGTCTCCTGGAGACCCACTTATTTTTTCGCGATTACCCCTGATTTTTGATAGGGAAAAAATTCACTTGTAATATAGCGTTGCCAATGCACAATTTTAATGCACCCCTGAAAGGGTTAAGAAAGAGGAATACATAAACAAAATGATAAAGAAGTTTAGTTTTGATTAATCACCTCCATAACGGAAACCTATTGTAACCAATCAGGTGGACGATAGGAAGAGAAGACAGTGTAAAGAAAAGGATAAAGTAAGTGACAAACTAATGACAAAAAGCAAATGTAATCAACCCTATCGTGAAGTAGTTGCCACATTATTATATCTAGTAAATTCAAGCAGGCCAGATATTACCTATGATGTTAATGTTCTAAGCAAACATTAAATTCAACCCACTTAAGATGACTAACAAATGGTTGAAAGAGTATTTAGATGCTTAAAAGAAACAAAAGACTTTGAACTTAGATATAAAGGACAGGACGATGGAAATAGAGAAACACTATGTAAAACCGCTAGCATGTGAATAGCATGAACAAAGCAGTAATGAATTTAAAAAAAAATTCTTATCTCGGCTCCTATTGGTCGTAGAGAGCTTTTTTTTTAAAATCTTCGATTTTAAATAAGCTTTCAAAATATTTAAATTAGAAATTCACTAAAGTTATAAACAAAGCTCCAGCTTCATTTATTTATAAAAAAACACCCATCTTTAAAGCGATATATGAAGGGTTGAAATTTAATTTTCTCATTTCTTCTTAAAAAAATATGAAAACTTTAACTTTTACGAAGAGATTGCGATAATATGCAATTCAATATCTTGGCCCAAAAAGAAATTATAGCATTAAACATTTTTTCTTATCCCCTGGCGAAAAGTACGTCGAAAGACGTCTACTTTCTGAGAGAGAAGTTAAGCATTATCTACGGCGGCTCGGCGCACTAGCGATGCGCAATCGTGTTGACGCTCTGTTTTTCACGGCAGTTAAGAATAGAGAGGGCTACGTCTATCCTTCTCTGTCCGCCGGCGTTAGACATTGAGTCTCTCCCTCTCTCTTTCTTTTTCATACAGAATAGAGAGGGTTGCGTCTATCCTTCTCTGTCCGCCGGCTTTAAGAATTGACTCTCTCCCTCTCTCTTTCTTTCTCTTATATGTACAATAAAGGTAGCCGCGAATGGAGGGGGCTATGTCTAGCCTTCTTTGCCGGTTACAACAAGCAGTATATCTTTTTCTTTATTTTTCTTATATAGTAATTTTAAATATTTTATTATTAAAACCTAACTTGTTTTATTTTGTGAATTATAAATTGCAGTGTGTTATAAAGTGTGTAAATTATAAAATGTGAGTGAAATATTGATGGTTTATTTTAATGATTTATCATCAGTGGGAGAGGGGCAGAGAAGGATAGAGCATACTCGGTCAATAGCAGCAAGCGATTCATCGCGGTATTTTTATTTTAATGATTTATCATCAAAAACGAATTATCACAACGGGTAAGTTGGACGTACTTTTCGCCGGGAATAAGAAAAAATCGTATATTCACCTCGGGAGAGAAGTTGACCATCAATTGCTCGCGTATTTGCCCCCTCGCTGCGCTCGGGGGCAAATCTTACGCGAGCATTTAATGGTCAACTTCTCTCCCTAGGTTAATAATATACTATTAAGTCTTCGGATAAACAATAGGGAATATCTCAGCAACAAATTGATCAATTTGCTTTCACAACCTCTCATTTTATTCAGAATTATAAAGGCTTTATTTTAAAAGCAAAATATTACTTAAAAAGTCACTTTTGCAATAAATAATTAATATGCAAAAAGTGGCCATTTTTAGTGTTTTTTTTTAACTTTTTGCAATAACTAATTGACAAAAAAAATCGTGCCACGTCTCAAATTGTAGATTTTTAGGCACGACCGCTATACGGAAGTGCCATATATTTTCGATTTGTTTTATGATAAAAAAACTTATTTTCATAGCAAAATAAGACTATTACGAGGCTTCCTTAAAATGTATGTATGGATGTATGTGTGTGAGAAATCAAGTTTATGAATTTTCTCGACGAGTTTTTATCCGATCTGAATAATTCAAACGGGGAATTATTCCAAATAATAACGAAAGTAAACGTTCCTATTTTGAAAAAAATCGTTGGAAGCGTTTTTAAATAGGCGCCTTTTAAATGGTCAAAAAATGGATTTTTGGTAATAAGTTGAAAAATACGAATTTTTTTTAAAAGTATTTAGAATAAAAATTATAGAATATAAAAAAATAAATTTTTTTTATATTATACATTTTTCTCTTAAGTGAGTATTTTCAAATTGTTCATGAAAAATGTTGAAATTGAAGGCTTTTTAATGATAACTTGATAAATATTGTTTAAAAATATATATATATATATATATATATATATATATATATATATATATATATATATATATATAATATTAAAACGATGTATCTTACTTATTTTCTATAAATTTTATTTAACATACTTTTTTTAAAAATTCGTTATTTTCAAATTATCACCAAAAAATTATTTCTTTAACATCTAAAGGGATAACTGTTTTAAAACCGCTCGAACGATTTTTTTTTTTAAACTGCCAACATTTATTTGTATTATTGTTTTAAATCATCCCCGTCAGAATGATTCAGATCAAATAAAAACTTTGTACAAAACTTTACTTTTAAGCTACTGAACTATAAAATAATTTTTCTTCTTATAACTTTTAATAGATTATCCTATTTAAAACTTTAAAAAGTATAAATTAATAAAAAGATGTCTTTTTCACATAACATAAATTTTTTCGAAATCAATCAACTTAATCCACAGGAAAAATTCAAATAATTATAAATTTGTTTTTTCAAATAAATACAATGAATTCAAACCTCTTGTTGAAAGCTACGGTAAAAAATACAATGAAAAAAAGAAATAAGATTAACTTTTAATGCTTTTGCGTTTGTAAATGATTTGTTTTAATATACTTTAAATATCAAATAGCGAGCGCGAAGCGCGAGCGTTTTCGGTTGTGCCTTATATGCAAGAAGCGAAGCTCTGAAGGAACCGAGGTGCGAGCCACAGCGGCCCAAAGGGGTGCTGTGGCAAGCTTGTTTTATTTTTTAATTAAAAAGTTTTTTTTCAATGCATACGTTATGCACAAGAATTAAAAAAATCTGTTTTGGCCAACTTTGCATTCTTCTGGAGCACCTACGCAAAATCAGGAGTTGCAAACTATATAAAGTATGTTTTCACGTTATTCCTAACACCCTCGTGTAAGTCTCATCCATTCCTGAATGAATGTCAAAAATAGTCCTTTTTTGCTCTATTGATTGGACTAAAAAAAGAAAAAAGTATAAATTGCAGAAATCCCGAATTTGAAGGCCACGTGTTTCCCACACGGAAAAAAGTATATGATACATATATATACATATGTGTGTGTGTGTGTGTGTGTGTGTGTGTGTGTGTATACACACAAATAGAAAAAGAATAGGGAAATGTAAAAAATATATATATAAAATATAAATAGATATCGAACTGTGAGCGCAACGACTTAGCCGCTTAAATGCGAATGAACTCAAAGATGGAAGTCTGAGACTTCGATCGTTGAGTTCAAATATCGCTAAGTATCATAATTCAGTATTTTAAGGTACTTACGAATTCACGTTTACCAATATTGAATTGAATCTTTTCGAAATTTGTTTAGAGATAATTCAACAAATTGTTGAATATGTTTATTTCTATATCGAAATCAAACAATACGAAATTTCGAGTTATTAGAACGCTATTCTTATTTGAAATTGAAAAACACCAAGTATCGATGTCTCTGAATGCAAAATTTCTTTACGTGTATATGTTGAGTGTACATATTTATAATTCTGTCAAAATTGTATATCACATTGATAATTTTTTGTTATTACAAGAATTTCTAATGTTATCGACATATTTTTTACATTGATTTTGGGAAATTTGAAAATTGAATATTTTACAAATGAGTTAGCGTTGGGCTCTGCAACTTTATAGATCATCTATTTTAGTTGTCCCGAATCTATTTATGAGTTTTAGTCTAAATTTGTAACTTGAAGAAGAAACAATCTCCTTGTAAGTTTCATTCGAAAGAAGCAAATACTCTGAAGAGAAAAGTTCGAACAGGTGTGGAAGGTTTCTATGCTGTGGGAGCATATTAATTTCATGTAAGTATATAATTTTATTTATAATTACATAAATAAATATAAATTCCATTTATAAATTTTGATATCAATTAAAATATGAATTTTGAATATATATTCATTCATTAATTTTTAATTTAAATTAAAATAAAATATACAATGATTACTTTATAATAAATACTATTTTTTAGTTAACACAAGAGAAAAGTAATACGAGTAAGGTTAAGGATACAAGTAATTTAAACAACCAGCACTGTGATGATAATGAAAATTATGACTCTTACAAGAAATATATAGTTTGATTGCAGTGGTGAAAAAGGATCACTACTAACAAAATATATAACAGATTATTAATTTTGCTCAATTAACTAACTTATAATAATTTTTGCATTTCAGCTTCATCAAGTCTATTATCAGATTCGCTTGCCTGGTATCACTTTTTTATATCAAAGGTTAATATAAATAAGAAGTACGAAGCAATATTTATTCCATAAAAGATAAGTATAGCATAATTAATTTTAAGGTATAACAATTAAAACTTTCAAATCATTTTTCTCGAATAATAAATTTTTTTAATTTTAGTAAGATTTAAGCTGAACCCATGAATAGATTTGACCTTTCCAAACGGTTTTGGCTTTAGTATTAGCATTATTTTCTCATTAATAGAGAGATTTAAAATCAAATGACTAAAAGTAGTTAAAAAATCCAAAAATAAGGTAAAAATATTAAAATTTATTAAATAAATTTATATTTTTTTTTTAAAAATATAAAATTTTTTGTGTTTTGATTATTATTAAGTAATGTATGATAGATATATGTATTATGATACAAACTCGATGGCTGTTTTGATTTTTGTGCTTCACTAAACATATATCTCGAACAATCGAAATACTTTGAAACCATTTTAAAATCCCACTCTTTTGCTAGCATAGTCAATAAACTTATTTTTCCATTCGTACTTATATAGATCGATAGATAGATATTTATTTATTTGTAATAGTTTACAAAAAGTGTGTAACAAAACAAAAATATAATATTTAATACATAATAAGATACAGAAATGAGATAATGTAATTATTGCACTCATGATATCACAGTCGATTTCTTAAAACTAATAATACTACAAAAGTGAGTCTCTTTTCAGAGTGATATCACAGATCATTACAATAATAAAATACACACACAATTATCAATAAAATAACAATAAACAAATATGTCGAATTAATATCTATCAGTCAAACTAGTAAAAACAAACTAAAAATAAAATATAATAAAATCAAACGAGTCAAGTAGTCAAAAATAATAAAAAAGTAATGGATTCACTCTCAACCATGCGCTCATCATCTATACTATAAATACAAGCACACCTTAAATCTATATACGGGACTACACATGATAATGAATTAACATAAAGGAACTATAAATATAACATAAAGAGAATATCCGTTACTCAAGGTCAAGTAGGTACCCCCTCACTGCCATCTTGAACCTGCTGATAGATGGAAGATACTTAATTTTAGCAGGTAGGAAATTCCAAAAATGCACACCTTGAACTTGGAAGGAATTTCTTTCAGTCTCAGTGCGCATAAAGGGCACCGCAAGATCCTTAGTCTCTCCCCTAGTAGCCGCCCTAGGTACACATCTAGTGAAGAGACTCACTAGATGCTCCGGAGTATTCATGCGCACGATTTTGTACATAAGCTCAGACAAAAAATACTGTCTCCTCGAATCAGTGCGCAGCCAACCCAAGCGGTTCTATAAGGAGAGATATGATCACCCATTCTCAAACCCATTACATATCTCACACATGAATTTTGTAATCTCTGTACAGCAGGGCGGTGGCTAGCTGTTCACGCAGAGTCTCCGTGGTGTACCGACGGAAAAACCGCAGGGCATACATAACCCTATTAAACTTTTTTGTAATCATATCAACGTGCGGTACCCATGAAAGTTTAGGGTCAAGCACAACACCAAGACTCGTCACGGAGTCAGAGAAACGTATACTAATGCCTCCCTTAAGATCAATCGTACGTGACCCATCAGCATAAAAAGAATTTACAAAACGACTATTGCCAAAGACGATTGCCTTGGTTTTATTAGAATTCAAAGTGAGAGAGACACCAGCAGCCCACTCCGACACCGCTTTGGTCGCCCTCTGTAGAGTGAGAATACCTTCTTCCACATTCTCGCGAGGCACCTGCGTGTAAATTTGCAGGTTCCTCGTTTAAATGCGTGGAAACTATTTGTTTCCTTCCTGAAATATAGGAGTTAATCCACAAGAGAACAGCCCTGGAAAGCCCCGTCGATCTAAGCCTAGTAAGTAACTTGAAGGAAGAGATCGTATCGAATGCCTTACTGAAGTCAAAAAGTAAAAGTAACGTGACGAGTTTTTTGTCTAGACCCGATCTTATGTCATCAGTTAATTTAAGAATAGCTGTTTGTATCGAGCTGTGCTTTTTGAAGGCAGTCTGCATTGGATCAAGTATTTTATTAGCAGTAATGTACTCCTGCAATTGGTCATGGGCGATCTTCTCAAGTACCTTTGAAAGAAAACATAAAATAGCAATAGGCCTGAAGTCTTTAGGCGATTTGGGCGCAGAGCACTTCTTTAATGGCACAATACGTGCCTGTTTCCAAAGGCCAGGGAAAACTCCCCGCGCAAAAGAGGAATTGAACAGAGTCACAAGATGTTCACCAATAAATAGAAATGCTTTAAGTATCACACTTTGCGGAATGCCGTCCTCCCCACGAGCCTGCGATGAGAAGTGAGAAACTGCAAGAATAACATCGTTAATATTAATTGATTTAAAAGCGAAACCATTTTTGCTGCATTCAGAAAGAAACTTCTTGCGTTTCTCACCATCATCATGTGGCGAAACCGACACCCCAGCAAAGTGCGCATTAAGCTCATCTGGAGCAAATCCATTCAGATCCCCTTGGGGTCCGGATAAGAGTCCCAGCTCTCTCAACTCCTTCCAGACATTACCACTTGCAAGAGCCTCGAACAGTCTGTTATGATAATATTCACTTCTTGCACGCTGAATCTGCTCGTCCAACGCCTTACGTAAAATTAAGAATTCTGAAAAATATCTATTGTCGTTTGTCCGTTTGTATCGCCTATATATGGTATCCCTCCTGCGCTGCATCTGTGACAACTCTCCATCCATCCATGGTGGCTTCTTTTTCGAACATTTAAATATTTTCACTGGTGCTAAATTTTCAATAACAGCAGTGAGATTATCACAAATGCAGTCAAGTGCAGACTCAGGATCCACTATATCAGTTGTCAATTTGGACCAATCATAGCCGGCCAATTTCTCCAATAATAATTTTCCACTAATATTTTTATAATTTCGATACTTAATTGGTTCTTGCACTAAACTGCTAGGATTGTAGGCTATAGAAACTTCAATTAAATTGTGCCGACTATGAAAGTTCGCAGGTTCGTTACGTGCGTCTAGTATAGTGTCATTGTTATCTACAAAAATCAGGTCTATCCATGTGCGAGACGATGGAGTTATATGCGTGGCACCGTGCTGGACCAACTGAAGCGAAAGCTCAGCGAACAGTTTACTAAGAAACTTCGCATCATTGCTTTCTCGCAGGAGAACGGCATTCAGATCTCCCATTATAATCTTAAATGAAAAATCGGAAGTCAAACTGACTAACGTATCAATTAGATCAGAATCTTTTGTAAAGGAAATGACAGAAGGACGGTAAATGACGGAAACCAACACAGATTCATAGTTACCTGCTTTAACAGAACAAAAAATATATTCAGGCACCTTCAGGCTTACCACTGGCAGTTATAGTTGTGGTATTCGAAAAAGCTAATATCTCACATTTCAAACTATCTTTAACGTAAAGGGCAACCCCTCCTCCATGAAGGTTTCTATCCTGTCTAAACATTTTATACCCCTTAACCTGAATGACGTCATCCGAGACAGTCGGACCCAGCCAGGTCTCAGCCATTCTAAACAGGTAATAAGAATGGTCGTCATATAGAAGCTCACGCACCTGTCCAATGTGAGCCCTTAAAGAAGTCACATTCAAAAAGCCCGCTCGCAGTGCACCCCTTTTCCCTTTTCGACTCACCGAGGGGATCTGGCTTAGTCATTGGAAAGAGAGTTCATTATTATTTAACTTACTTTTAATAACAGGATATTCATCATTGGGAGCTATCTTAACAACATTGTCAACCTTATTTAAACATCCACTAATCACACAAGATTTGTCAGCAATAAAATTTTTTTCTGCAATAACATTATTTGAACTAGTTAAAATTTGATCTATATCATCTTTAGTAGCAAATGTGTATGCTCTCTTCCCTCTCGCCCGTCTTGATAGAAATCTGCCACTTCTATGCCAAATAAATTTAATACCCTCAACCTTAGCATAATTCTTTAGATCTTTGAAATTTTTATATGTATCTTTTTGAAGGTATTCATTAATAAAAACCTTATAATGGTTTTTTATGACAGACAGACTGGCAAAACGAGAAAGATCAATGTCTGCCGTTGAGAAACTAGTCATTTTTTTTTTGATTTAATATTTTTTGAACCAGACTGGCCTCGGAGAGTCTGACTAGCAGCGAGTGAGGACCCCCGGACCATTTCTAATCACGCCGCTTCTAGATTCAGACGGTGTTAAACACACAACCGACAAAATGTGTGACTGTATTAAGTCCGGAAATATGGTACCAAGGACAGCACAAACATAATCCTCCTGTCGAACATTAGCCGCTAAGCAGTCCAGTCCACTGGAGATCACCAATGAGCCATCCCCGATACCACAATTTTGTGTATTTTGATTATCCTTTGCTATTTCTGTGTTGGCGTCTGCTGTTTCCTTTAAATTCGTGTCAGTGTGTGAGACATTTTCACGCTCTTCTACACGCTCCTGCACACTGAGATCAGAGACGGTCTGCACCACGCATGCCAACCCCACTCCAAGTTCTGAAAAATTCTTGTCCACTCCATTAAATTCAGCTTGTATAGCAGATTGAAGGCTATTAATTTTAGAATTTAAGTTTAAATCATAGTCCAGGCGAATTAACCCAAATTTACCCTCAAAGTGGATGTAAAAGGTAGAGGTCAAAAAACAATTGGATTCGGTCGGAAAAATGATCTACAGAAAATGGTATTCATGCTCCGGCGCGCAGAAGCGAGCTTCTTTAATTATTAACAAAAAAGTGAAGAAATGCGCGAAAAACATGATTTTCCTTTTGAATTTCGACTTATATCTTGAAAACTAATGGTTTTCATTGAAAATATGACAGAATAAAAGTGGTTTCCTAGGAAATTTCCTATAAAGTCTGGTAGGTGCGATATACCAAATTGTAAATATTTTCTTGCAAATGACGAAAACATGAAAAAAAACAGTTAAAAAAAAACGTTTTTTTTAATACAATTCTTTTCAATTGTTTAAATTATTTTTTTTAGTAGTATATCATGAAAAAGTAACTTTAAGCTATTAACAATAAGTAAGCAAAATCAGATTCTCATACGTTTAATAGTTTTTGCATAATTTAAAAGTTAATTAACAATACGCTTGAACTTTAAACAATAGTACAGAAAAATGCAGCGGTTCAAAGTCATCCGCAATTTTTTTATGTATTCTATAAAGGCCCACCTATAATATCCCTTCAGAATTTCGTATAAATTTTTATTTTTACAGCCATAGGAATGTTTTTAAAAAAAAAGTTAATTTTTGAATTTGTTAATTAAGGGCGCCAGAAAGCCAAAACTCAAGTTACTTAAATTTTTCAAGTTGCAAAAGAAAGTTCATTGAAAAACGAAACTTTTGCAACAAGATTTGTAGAATTCCAATAAATAGATAATGAAATACAAAGTCTCAAAGTCTAGATTTGATTACAACAATAATATTTAAGGTAGAGTACTTTTTCTTTATGGAATCGATAGTGTTTATCTAGTACTTTTTACTTAAGAAATATTATGAAAATGCGCCATGAGCTTCTTGTAGAAAATTGTTTTATAAGTCTCTCTAGTCGAACGAAAAAAGTAGCGTGTTCGGCCTCGCGCGGTGGTGGGGATACAGAATTGTAGCAACAAGAAACTGACCGCGCGACTTCAAAATCATAGAGCGGGAAAAAATCTCGATATCTCAGCTTCTGTACAAGTTAGAAAGATGATTTTTTTTTATTTGGTATGCCGAAACGAAAAAAACGCATTGGCGAGCTTTGTTTTTCTCTATCTACAATTATTCTGGCAGTGCGGGAAACATTATATAAATCGTAATTTTTTACTCATACAATTTTATTAGCTAAGCATATAGATATTGAAAAAAATTACTTAAAAAAGATAATAAACTAAAAAATTTTTAGCCTTCCATAATTAAATTTTTTTTTATTTCTCAATTTTAAAATCTAAATTAAAACAAAATAGTTTTAATAAGAAATATTTTATAATTTCAAAACTTTTTTCTATTTTGTTTTTATATTACTTAAATTATTTTATATTTTTTTATGCAATTTTAAAAAGGGAACAAGAAATGCAATTTTAAAATGCAAAATGTTTGCGAAAAGTCTTCAATAATCACATTAATTAACTGCAAAGCTGGCCAAATCCTTTTAATATTACTAATTCTGATCTGAATACAAGTAAATATTTTATCAGAATATAAAATTCACTACTAAAATCAATACGTAAATAATAACACGGTACACTTACCGTCTCTACAGTTGAAAATTGTAAATAATATTACACAAAAAAAGAGAAAAAAGTTTTGAAATTATAAAATATTTCTTATTAAAATTATTTTTTTTAATTTAAATTTTAAAATTGAGAAATAAAAACAAATTTAATTATGGAAGGTTAAAAATTTTTTAGTTCTATTATCTTTTTTAAGTTATTTTTATCAATATCTATATGCTTAGCTAATAAAATTGTATGAGTAAAAAATTACGATTTATATAATGTTTCCCGCACTGCCAGAATAATTGTAGATAGAGAAAAACAAAGCTCGCCAATGCGTTTTTTTCGTTTCGGCATAGCAAATAAAAAAAAATCATCTTTCTAACTTGTACAGAAGCTGAGATATCGAGATTTTTTCCCGCTCTATGATTTTGAAGTCGCGCGGTCAGTTTCTTGTTGCTACAATTCTGTATCCCCACCACCGCGCGAGGCCGAACACGCTACTTTTTTCGTTCGACTAGAGAGACTTATAAAACAATTTTCTACAAGAAGCTCATGGCGCATTTTCATAATATTTCTTAAGTAAAAAGTACTAGATAAACACTATCGATTCCATAAAGAAAAAGTACTCTACCTTAAATATTATTGTTGTAATCAAATCTAGACTTTGAGACTTTGTATTTCATTATCTATTTATTGGAATTCTACAAATCTTGTTGCAAAAGTTTCGTTTTTCAATGAACTTTCTTTTGCAACTTGAAAAATTTAAGTAACTTGAGTTTTGGCTTTCTGGCGCCCTTAATTAACAAATTCAAAAATTAACTTTCTTTTTAAAAACATTCCTATGGCTGTAAAAATAAAAATTTATACGAAATTCTGAAGGGATATTATAGGTGGGCCTTTATAGAATACATAAAAAAATTGCGGATGACTTTGAACCGCTGCATTTTTCTGTACTATTGTTTAAAGTTCAAGCGTATTGTTAATTAACTTTTAAATTATGCAAAAACTATTAAACGTATGAGAATCTGATTTTGCTTACTTATTGTTAATAGCTTAAAGTTACTTTTTCATGATATACTACTAAAAAAAATAATTTAAACAATTGAAAAGAATTGTATTAAAAAAAACGTTTTTTTTAACTGTTTTTTTTCATGTTTTCGTCATTTGCAAGAAAATATTTACAATTTGGTATATCGCACCTACCAGACTTTATAGGAAATTTCCTAGGAAACCACTTTTATTTTGTCATATTTTCAATAAAAACCATTAGTTTTCAAGATATAAGTCGAAATTTAAAAGAAAAATCATGTTTTTCGCGCATTTTTTCACTTTTTTGTTAATAATTAAAGAAGCTCGCTTCTGCACGCCGGAGCATGAATACCATTTTCTGTAGATCATTTTTCCGACTGAATCCAATTGTTTTTTGACCTCTACCTTTTACATCCTATCAAAATGGTAATTCGCCTGGACTATCAGTCTTATCATACTTTTCAATTAGAGTGGACAATTTATTTTCCAAACTACTGACTATCCCCCTTAATTTAATATTTTCATCAAGCAGCCTTGCCTGCATTACCTCAAAATTTTTTATTACTTTGTCCTGATTGCTAAGTTTATCTAAGATGCCTCGCAAGCCATCATCAATACCCATTATGCTGCTCTCAACACTCCAGATTCGATCGAAAGCACCTAAGACTGAGTCAAGCTTACGAGACAAATTTCCTTCAATTTCAGACAAAGCAGCTTGAGAAATGGAGAAATCAGAATTATTATTCAATTTTGCATTGTAATTTGTTAAACTTTTTGTTTTATCATTTTTACTATTGGCAGCGGGGGCAACATGCGCAGCGCCACCTTTACTATGCGCCGGTTGAATTAAATTATTATTATTTAAAATGTTACTTAAGCTAATCTTCTTATTTTTCGCCGCGCCACTAGCCTTCTGAAGTTCCTTGGTTGTTGATTGCCCCTGTATGACGATAACCGGTGGTACTTGCGTGTCAGTTCTCGATGGAGTCGATGTGCTTGGGGGCGACTTCTTCGCTGCCTTACCGACATCGAGTAGTTGGCTATTATTAATGCCAGCATCACGAGCATGTGAACTGGAGGGGGTGCCTCTCTCATTCTTTGTCTTCACACATTTGTTGCAGGTATAGTGGTAACCTGTGCCTACTAATTGTATGCGTGTCATACATTTAGCATGACAGCGCTGACGACAAGTCGAGCAATTATACAGTCTCTTTGTTCCACATATGTCAGATGACGGCTGCTTACATATGGCACATCGATCCATGATAGCGACCTCTTGCGGCAAATTTGAAAAATTTCGTCACTTGGCGTGTTCTAAAAACCACCAGATACTGCCTTCCCTCCAAAAACAGTCAGTTTGTCACTAACCTTAAAAAAAGCCCACCGGTCCAGAAAAACTCACATCAGCAAATCAAGGACAGCATCACTGCTCACAAACTTGAAACAGTCACTGTCTTGCATTAAGGCGCTTGCAAGTACCCTGAAACAAAAACGCCCGAAGGCAGCTTGCGGCAGAAAAGTCAAAAAAGTACAGAGCGTCCCAAAAGTAAGTCTGGCGCTACTTACGTGTTCCTAATCTGGCGCTACTTATATCTGTAGAATGAAAATTCAATTGAAGATCTTTTATTACAGTTCTAAACCAATCACTTCAATTTTGCAAATCTTTTTAATCTCCTATTTTGGGTAAATGTACATCATGAGCTTCTTTAGTTATTTCTACCATTTTGATAACAACTAAATTCAACATATCTAAATATTCATTAAGTGTTTGGTTTTTATTTAACTTACTTAGACTTGACATGAAGTACATTTAATAGTTTAAGTATAGAATCAAGCTTGCATATTTGTCGACTTGCAGATATATATTCGGATGCAAATGTTACAATTTCTGATTGTGGCGTATCAGTATCATTTGAGAAACTTAAATCATTTTCATTAATAGTAGTCTTATCCACAGAATCAACTTTGTTTGAATATTCAAGCATATATGTTTTCAATTGTGTTAAACATGTACTACACAGTTTTTGAGCTTCCAATAATTAAATATGATGAAATTCACTTGAATAGTTGATACAATTTTCTTCTATATTTAATAATCCAGAGCTTACTTTTACTCTATGGCGTGAAAATAGATCAACACAATACTTGGAAAGATCGCTGTAATCACTTATCTTATTTACAATTTTTGCATACTTTTTTACCTGGTATGATATTAACATTACAACAAGCACTTTTCAACTGTTTACAAATATTTAAAAGTTAATACTCTTAAAGCAACTGTGGTATATTTTGAATGCCTTTCAAATGGATCACGACAATTTTGCCACTGTAACTCATAAGATTTAATATAAAAGTTGAAATGTTGAAGGCAAATTAATTTTTTATCGTGACTAATTAATAATTTTGGAACTCTCAACAATAACTTTTCTTTTTCATCACTTGATAGATCTCCATATTTCTTACACTTTTTATTTAAGATACAATCTTTATTTAAAAAAGTCCCAATACAGCAGCTATTTGCCATGTTCGTATATTTCTTAATTTATGTGCTTGTCTGATTAAATTTTGCTGCTGGAAAAACAAAACAACAGAGATAATCTTATGGGAACTCAGGCATGAATTCATAGACCTAATTCAAGTAAGGGCTGTTATCCGCTATAAAAATATAGGAACAGGAACAGTTACAGGAACAGATATACGAAAGTGTCGCCATTCTTATCATGGCAAAGAAATAACCTACACTCGTTTAGATGTACAATGTGAACAAAATATATAACGAGTTGTAGGTTATTCTTTTGACACAATAAGAATAGTAACTTTGTTCCTTACATCTGTTCTCATAACTATTTCTGTTTCTATATTTTTTTAGCTTGTAAAGGCTCTAACGGTTGTATCATCTGTTCTTTACTCTTATTATCAGAGAAACAAAGATGGAATGAGGTTTAAGTAACAATCTTTATTCGAGTTAGGTCTATGAATTCAAGTCTCAATCCTCAATCCTTCAAATTCGCTATCCTCTTGTAGTCCTGTTCCTTTGCATGCATTCTTATTAGAAGTTTACTGTTTTTCGCTAAATCTAAGTTGGTTTTTTATTCATGATTATAGTAGAGCAAAAACAAAAATCAGTTTATTATTGCAATAAAACTTTATATTTTTTTTAACCTGCGGGCAGAATAATAGAGTTAGATAAATTTAATATATTAAATACTATAAATATGAAACTTATATATATTTATTCTCTACCGAAAAACAATAAACTTCTAATAAGAATGCATGCAATGGCACAGAACTACAAGAGGATAGCGCAAACTCCATGTTCATATGCACATGCACATGGGATCGGTCTGGACTCAGCTCAACAGTTAGCAAAATTATACTGCCAAGTAATGATTTTTTCGCCATTCTAACCCTAAAATCGCAACTTCGTTGCTCTTTTTTGTCTCTTATGGCGAAAAATACACTACGCAACTAGTATAGAAAGGCTTTTTTACGAAACTCATTACGACCCTCACCTTCGGCTCAGGCCGTAAACTTCTCGTTTCGTAAATAAAGTCTTTCCATACCCGTTACGTAATGTTCTATTATTATAAACTATAAACATCAAATTGAAGACCTTAATTTTGTTTTCATCAAAAAGTTCTTAATCACTTAGAAACAGAGTTATAAATTTTTTAAGAAAACATGCAAAAATAAAAACAATTAACAATTACAGAATTGCTATCTAATATTTTAAAAATGCTTAAAATCGTCATTTCATTGGCCTTAGAGCACCTAGAGAATCTTACAAGGGCTCAAATTAAGGGTCTTTGATAGTATCATAAGTTTAATAATACACCTAAAGGATGTTGCATTTCGGGGAACGTCCATATTATTAGAAGTACACCACGGTGACACCGCTGAAAGTATAAAAATAAGGAAATTTCAGAGCTCTCAATTTTATAGTTTGAATCAAATATCCACAATGGTGTATGAAAAATTTCAATGTTTGTTGTTTAAAACAAAAAATCTGAAAGCTAGAAGGCAAAATATTTACCTATATTTCTAGAACATGAACTTGAAAATGGTCAAAAACACGATTTTCATGATTTTTTGAATTTTGGAAATATTGTATCTCGGTCGATACTCAACCAAATGCAACTCATAAGAAAAAATAGTATTTCCTGTACCAGATCGAATAGCAGTGGTAGAAATAGCAAAAATTAAGAGGGGAAGTTTCTAAAGAAGTTTAAAGTACCGTGAAATGATAAAAAAGATTACACTATTTAAAGCTAAGTAGAACGGCTTTCGTTTGATGGAATTAGGTTTGGCATAGATTATTTTGAAGCTGTAGGTTACACCTTCAAAAAGCACTAAATATAAAAATTTGGAAAATCATAATTTTGGCAGAAGTTTAAAAATTGGCAAAAAATAGATAAAACAATGGCGTTTTTTGACCGTTTGATTGTTCATATCTCATCGATCAATATCTGCAGAGCGCTGAAATTTTGCATGAAGGTTTTTTTTTAAAGTATAACAACATACTAAAATTTGAAACAAATCCAAGGACCCCCAGAGCCCAATTTTTAAAAAAGTAAAATTTTGACCCATATATATATATGTGTAACATCCCAACAAATGATGCATTCTTTATCTAATTTTTTTATATTTTTCTTTTTTCTTATTAATCATTTCGTCATAGTTACTACCTTATTTTTTTTTATCAAGCGATGGCTTCTTTAGTTTCGGCATTCTTTTGTAAACATATTGATCCGAAATCTGATAAGGATTTGTTCGCTTCGGTTAATGTCTTTTTATGGCATATCATAAAAATACACAAAGACCGAAACCGAACTGTTAATCCCTAGAAGATATCGAATTGGTATATAAATGACCATAGGTCCCCGAAATCGTCTCTCATTTGTATTTACTCTCAGTTTCTTGAGTTTTTCTCTACTTTACGTTAGTACGTAAAATTCCACTCTACAAGCAACTATAGAATTTTCTAAGTTTAACAAAAATATTTCTTTACATAGTATATTTAAAAAACCTCAGTTATAAGTTCTATTGTAAACCTTATTTAAATAAAATAATAAAAGTTACATACAGTGTCCAGTTTTAGTTAATAATTTACATCAAATCCAATAAATCTAATATAAAAAGGAAACCACTACTGCAACGAAAAGGGGAATTGGTAACCCTTATACTCAAATAAAGAAAGACTATTAAGAAATAACCAAATCACTTAATAAAAGGTAAGACTTTGATTAATAATTAATATATAGGGCTGATTCCATTTTAAATCGAACAGTCAGTATACACTCAAGTCACCAATTACTGCGCTAATAGAGTATGTTATTCTACCCTAAAAATAAGGGTATACGTATTTTTTTATTTTGCTGAAATATCAAAATTGCATCAGATATGCACTTTTGAAAATTGCATACAAAAACTAAATGTTAAAACTGAAAATGTTGAGAATAACTTTAGAGAGCTATCGTTTTACCAATTTCCAATGAATTTTGATAAACCTTTTTTTATTTTGTTTCGTTTTGAGCCCTCTTCAACCCCGTGCAAGAAATTTAAAAAAAAAACTAAAAAATGACTGAGATATATGCATTTTACCAAAAAATGCACTTTTTATGCACATGCATTTTTCTCGAAAAGGCCTTTTTTTTTTTTTGCTGAAATTTTTTTTGCTGATAGAGGACCAAAATACTTATCTAATAGTACTTGTTTGATCCCGGGTTTTTTGGTTTGGAGCGAGAAAAAAATTCACAAATTTTGTTGGTGAAAAATGCTTGTATATACGTTCGGAAGTCTTAAGCAGTCGACATTTAAATATTATCCTTCGTTTAGCATTATCCAGGAACAACGACGTGGACGTAGAAGGATTCTGTTCCCTTCGGGGTGCTTTTTTAGAGTGAGTTCCCCTTGCCTCTCACTGTTGGGATGCGTCAAAAAAATAATTATAGATAATTATTTTTTTTTATTTTTGCGCTTATTATTTTTAGTTTTAAATGTAGTCTCACGACGCTTGGCTTTTTTTTCTTATTTTTCACTTCATTTAGTGCATGTATAGCTGTCCTGCCAATAAATATATGTGATTTTAATTCCCCAAGTTTTTTTAACCACATATGACTTTTTTGAATTCCATTATATTTAGAAACCCCACTCCATTCAATATTTTTCTTTTTTCTAAATCTTTCAATCTCATTTATTGGTAGTAAAATGATTTTTATTGCATTGGTGTAACTTTGAACCCAATTTATAAAATCGTCAGCATTTTGTATCGCTTCTTCATGAACTCTTTTCAAGTTATGTGAAGTAGCATAATGCTTTAGAAGCCCACCTATTCCATCAACGGCTCCTTTCCCATGACCAGTCGCAGAAAATAACCATTTCATTTCATAAAACCAATGTTTGAATTCATGTAGTTGAAAACGATTTTTAAATTAGCTTGGAGCTCCATCTGATATGATAGTGACTTTAGTAACTAAATAATTCCTTTTCATAAGATCGATAATTTTATTTATTGCTAGCAGTGCATATGCAGTATCATGCTTTTTGTCGTCACTAACTATCGCAAAACTTTGTGTTATCTCTCCTTGGTAACAGACTGCAGTAAAAATAGAAATTTGGTTATTTACCCAATGATTTCCTTGAACCGCTTTATTATTTATTACAGACCAATTTTCTGCAAAGTCAACGTGGACGATTAACTTAGTAGGATCAGCTTTACCTTCTTCTTTTTCTTTTTTTATAGCTTCACGTTGAATATTTTTTATGTATATATGAGTACTTGCTTTCAATGCGCAGATTGAAAGTTTTTCTTTAAAAACTGTTAAGCTTATTGTTTGTTTAATAAGATTACCATTATCCCACAAAGCAAACGTAATTTCATCTTCACAATTTTGTTTCAGTTTTAACAATTCTAATGTGATACCCGCACCACCGGGACAATCTTTGCATTCTTGCAAGAAACATGAATCAGATGGTTCAGAACACAACATTGTGTTAGTTATTTCTGAACGAATTGAATCTAATTCGGAATTCTTATCGCCTCTAAAACGAATCAAACTTGTAAGAAACAGTTCAAAATTTTCGCAATGTACACAAAGACAAGCTTCCTTCACAGGGCTAGTTAAGACGAAACTTGTTCTTAGACTATAGAATTTCGATTTTCCTATTTGTAAGTTTGGATTTTCTTTTCTTAATTGACTATATGTTTCTTTTAAGCTTCGAGTAAGGAACCGTTTGACTTTTTTAGTTTTTGTGTTATTAATTTTAACAGTTACGACATCAGATTTATTTGGACTTTGTCTACTACAGTTAAAATCATCATTTAAAAAATATTCCAAACGATATTTTTTGTGCTTTCATCAATAGGATGACCAGTATATAAATCTGGCTCCGGATAAACTCCTTTATTTTTCACGAGATTTCTTGATTTATTTATCATATACTCGCTTATATTCGGGAATAGTGAGCAAACTTTTATTTTGCTTAATTTTGAAGGTAGTAGAGTTAGAAGTTTTATTTTCTTCGAAATAGAAGAGCATTTTTCTAAAGCCAATTTAAAATTTTCTAAAAATTCATTCCAATAGTTTTCAGTGGAATTTTCGTCCGATTCTATTGATTCAACTGAAATGCCATACGCATCTTCTAATTTACTTCCAACAGTAGCAGAAAAAGCTGAAATTAAGGATTTTTTCTTTTTAGGTACGTAATTTCCTCTAAAATTTTCAGATATTGCAGTTTTTCTTTTTAGGGGTGAGATGCATTCAGGTAAAACTGAATTAATACTCTCGTTTAATTCCTCTATTCGTTCGGGTGTCTTCGGAATAAAATCATCATCTTTTCCGCTAAAAAGTTCAGTGATTTCATTTTCAGATATAGACTCAAGATCACTTAAAATCATTTTTGATATGCGTTTATGGCAATTTTTACATACATTAGTAGATGGCAATATATTTAAATCTGGATGAAGCTGTGCCAAATTAATGGCTAAATCTTCCAACGGTCTAAAACGTGAATTACTGCTCATATAAACTACCTTTTTATGCATTTGAAAAAAATCGGGACATGAAATTCTTTTAGAAGAGTAAATTTCGGACATTGTTATTTCACAATTTTGTTGAATTTTTCACAAGCCCGAGAAGCACCTTTCAAAGCAGCCGTAAAAATAACTAGCTTCTATATAACAGTTCTAATATGCTGTTTTGGTTACGCGATGTATTTGTCCGCAAGTTAGCCTCCTATTGTTTGTACATCGAAACATACATAATATAGATATACACGAATAGAATTCTTTTTTTTCATGTTTAAATATTTATTTTTATATTACGAATTTACACACATATATATATATATATATATATATCACTATTGATGCTATATACATGCATACAAATGTAAACAAATGATGAGCCAAGCATACGACAGTGTTTGAATGCAGACTGCTTAAGACTTCCGAACGTATATACAAGCATTTTTCACCAACAAAATTTGTGAATTTTTTTCTTGCTCCAAACCAAAAAACCCGGGATCAAACAAGTACTATTAAATAGGTATTTTGGTCCTCTATCAGCAAAAAAAATTTCAGCGAAAAAAAATGGCCTTTTCGAGAAAAATGCATGTGCATAAAAAGTGCATTTTTTGGTAAAATGCATATATCTCAGTCATTTTTTAGTTTTTTTTTAAATTTCTTGCACGGAGTTGAAGAGGGCTCAAAACGAAATAAAATAAAAAAAGGTTTATCAAAATTCATTGGAAATTGGTAAAACGATAGCTCTCTAAAGTTATTCTCAACATTTTCAGTTTTAACATTTAGTTTTTGTATGCAATTTTCAAAAGTGCATATCTGATGCAATTTTGATATTTCAGCAAAATAAAAAAATACGTATACCCTTATTTTTAGGGTAGAATAACATACTCCATTAGCGCAGTAATTGGTGACTTGAGTGTATACTGACTGTTCGATTTGAAATGGAATCAGCCATAGATATATTCTTATTTTTCCCATCCTCAACCTCATTCGCCGGTGTAATATAAAAGGTCTTGGGACCTAGCAAATAACCTATCTACCCCTCATAAAGCCACACGCATTAATAAATTGCACTAGCCGCTCGGTGCAATAACTAAAAATATTTTGACTGTCGTTCTAGTAAATTAACACGTAAATTCTCAGAACGTTACAGCTTAAAATAAAACTGGTGACAGCGCGGTGAGATCTATTTGCACAAAAAACCCGCGAATAACAAACAAAAAAATAATAATTAATAATAAATTACAATTAACAATAATCAATTATTTAATAAAACAATTATTATAGAATTTTATTTATTATATATACAAAAATTGTTATTATAAATAAATCTTTTCTTTTCCAAAAACATAGTTTTTTTCTTTTTCTAAACACTCGAGTTTAAACAAATAAGTAATTCGTACTTATTTTAATATATTTTATGTGTTGCAATAAAACTTCGGAAAATCCCCCAGACATCTAAGACGCCGACGCTGATCCACCCCGTAAAGTAAAAACCTTTGCATAATACTAAAATCACACAATTTCTTTTGTCTTTTACTATCACTAACTACTATATAATAAAATAAAAATTCCCTTTTCACAAATATATATACATATAAATATATTAGGATAAAGTATCTAATTCTCATAAAATTCAGTTTTATATTACGATATATTATAAAAACTTAAAAATATTTAATAAAATATATACATTTATCTCTCTTATTAAACATTTCTTTAAATATTAAATCCACCATTATAACGTAAAAACTTAAAATCATAAAACGCGAAATTCCTAATCAATAAATTGAATTATAAAACATAAAGAAAATTTAATTATTATTAGTTAAAGAAATAGTTCTTTTTTTTTCTTCTCACGAGGAAAACCTCAAGATCTATATCTTATCGAGGTAGTACAAATTGGTACAAGTAAGATAACACGCGTTCAACTATGTTCTCTTTTTCTTTCCAATAATAGAAAATAAAAGATAAAAATATTTTATTCGTGATTTGTCTAATAATTACGAAATATATTTCTTAAAACATAAAATTCTGATTATTATATAACTGGTTCTCCTATCTATTTCCCTTCTACGCCCTAAATATAATATAATATATAAAAATATTTGCATGAAAAAAATATACATATATAACCATACACATATACATACAAAAAAAAACTTACACGTAAGCACCTTGTTTCACCATCTCTCTCCCTTTTTAAATAAAAAAAAATTTTTTTACAACGTTAATCACCCACACATGCCTAATTGTTGGACGACAAATTATAAAATCTTTTTTTTTATATATATTTATATAGGCCCCATATATCATTAATATTTAATTTACAAACTACCTACAATAATTACAACATTTCCAATTTAAACCTTTTTTTTTATTAATGAAACGTTTGAATCCCTTCTTTTTCTTAACGATTAAATTACTTAATAAAAACAATAATATAATTGCTAGATAGAAGCATACAACACAACTTACATAAGAAATCTTTAAGAAAGATAAGACTCCCTTTTCTCGTACGATCAGGTATACGAACGAGATATACATATATATATATATATATATATACACATATATATATATATATACATATATATATACCCGCATTACTTTTCCCTACAAGCGTACTAAACTTATAAGGTGTGATTGTTAGGTGTTCCCTTCCCCACCTGTCCACATGATATTCGTTTTTTTTTCCTATTTTTAATCGAATAGACAAAACTTTTTCTTCTTTGCGTTAATCGTCAAAAATTTTGTTTTACATCGAATATTTCCCCTTACTTGAAAATAATTTTTTTAAGAAGAAAAATTATACCTTTCACTACGACTTAAATACCCAAAAATAATACATTTTACGCTCATTTGAAAAAAGAAAAGAAAAAAAAAAGAGTTGCAATATAATCATATTGAATTAAATAGCGCCGAAGGAAACTTAGAGAGTACTTCGGATATGTTACAAAATTTTTTTTTAACTATTCCCTACCAACCAATATAATTTGAACATTTTATTCCCATATACATATATATATATATATATATATATATATATATATTAAAGGTTCCCAGATTTTAAATAAATAACATCATATTTTTCTTTTAGGGAATGATATATTTATTTTAATTAATTACGTAGTATCAGTTTTTTTCACGTATACATAATTATTTCAATGTGTTATACCGTCCTCGCAATTATTTTTATTACGACAACTTTTATTATCTTTTTCCATTACGCTATAAAATTTTCCCTTTTATTAGCATAAGAAAACAAATTGCAGTTGCAAAAATTTTCTATTCAACCTAAGAAGAAAAAGGAGAGGAAAAGGAAATTTCTTTCCTTCAAACATAAGTACCCCGTTAACGAACAAGAAATTTTTTTTTTGTATAACATAAATTGTTTTACATAATTAGTTATAAACAAAAATAACGACAATAATTAATTAACCTACTACTGGTACAAATAACTTACCAATAGTAAAAATATTTGAAAGATATTGCTGGAAAGAATTATATAACATACATCCTTACATACTTATACACGCATATACACACACACACACATATATATATATATATATATAGATATAGATATATACGCATCATTACGGAATTCTTGTACGAAGCACGCACACCTGAACACGCACTCAAGCTGCACGTAAAGCAAGCCCCTCCACTTAGCTTCAGTACGAACGCACTAAGAACGGCACGACACAAGCACATTACATAGATCGGATGCCCTGCCTCAACGGACTTATGTAGTGGGGCATGAACTACTAAATGGTGACTGAGATAAGCAACCACGTGTAAATTTTTTTTTTAGCTGGAAATTCTTTTTCTCCTATTACTTAACTCTACTTTTAAACACTTAGAATTATTGTAATTATAACAAGAAATCATTAAATTGTTAAATTCTTAATCAATTAAAAAATAACCATTAATGACCAATTTAAATATAAAATAACTTAAGGAATTATTTTTCCAATAATACGCTCGAAATAATTTTCTTATATATATATTATTTTAACTAGTAATTAATTATAGAACGCCCCGTGTGCGGCCGTTTACAAATTGTTTATTTTCTTTTATCTTTTCATTCGGAATTTAAGTTTTTTTTCTATTTGTCACCTTTTCTTTTAATAACATATAACAAGCTGTACGAGGAATAAAGAATATAATATAAGGAGTATAATAGAGAATATAATTTAATTATTTGCATACGTGTAAAGCACAGAACAATCAACTATAAAAATTTTTTTTTTAATTTTTGTCAATAACTGGGTTTCTTCGAAATAAATGTATTACTCTAAAAATATTGAATTTTCGTTCAAATCGCTTTATCTTGATAACAAGTTATCATCTTAGAAATTTACCAACGACTAACGATTGACTCACGAAAGTTTTTTTTTATATACAACAAGGTTTTCCTTCATTATATGTAAATTATAGTTAATTTAATACTTCAATAATTAATTAACTAAAAGATTAAAATTTTTTTGTATTTCCCTCATTACCCTACACCCACCTCGTCTCTAATCCTTTTTTTTGCGTAAAACAAATGTAATTATAAACTTCTGTTTTTATTGTTTTGCTCTAAATTATATATTTTTTTTTTTACTAAGAAATCTCTAGCGGACTCGCGGGTATAGAGCCGGTCCCTTAAAGGTCGATCCTCTAACCCAACCTTTTTGTTATTTTTTTTGCTTGCTAACCCCAACTGTAAGTTTGGCGCACACACACTCTAACCTCTGTGTCTTATTTTTTTTCTGCACATATGTTCGGGTGTTGTGACATTCTATTCCGCCATACCGACCTTGGATTAGCCTATTAAAGTCCCTTCGAGATCTCTACGTTACATTGTTTTATTTTTATTAAGTTATTTCTTCATTTAAGACAAATTTAATTTTTTTAAATTATTTTCTCGCAAAATCCTTCCTTACTTCCTACTGAAATTTAGTTTTTTTTTCTCTCTCTTACCTATAGGGCTCATCAACCGACAATCCGCTTTACTTCTCTGTTGTCACGATTAGTGGAAAAACTGTCCTAGGTTCATGCAAAACTTTTTTTTTGTGTGTACGACTTAGTTGTTACAGTTCATTGACGTGTTAAAGCAAACAACTATCTCTAAACTTTCTGTCGCTCCGGTTGAGGACTCCTATAATAAGGGGGAAACTGCTTTTCTTTTTTTTTGGAAGTCTCCTCCTTTCCTATGCCCTGATCCCTCAATCCTCACGAGTATCGCGAAATAAGGAGGGCACTCTGAGTAGTTTAGGCGTACCACGCCGAGAACACAAAAGGTTTATAAAAATCATAATAAATATAGACATTTTCGGAGTTCTTAAAGAAATCAACGCGTTCTAGGTTCATTACTTAATCTTTCTTTTTCTTTTAAGAATTTTGTTCTATGACTTATACTGCTATATTTACTGGACTTATCCTTGTACTATTAGCTATCATACTATTCACAATTTGCGCGACCAAGTACACGGGGTTAGTAAGGATTCTGAAATAAACTTCGTATATATATATATATATATATATATATGTAAACATATACAACACTCACTCTCACAGGTATACACTAAGAACCCCCCCTTTTTGACAACAACTTATTTTCGAACAACCTATGATTCCCCTACGATATGGCCCTCTAACAAATAATCATATTGGATTAATAATCAATAACTTCGAGGAACGAATAATTTCCTACGAAGCTTTTATAGAAGAAACTGAGAGTACCGTATATACCCAGTCTCAAATAATACATAAATTACAAAAGCATATCCACGTTTTAGAAGAAAAATATAAGGAACTAGCGCTCAATACCGAAAGGATTCGCTGTTGGGCCATCAAGAGAACTGGTAATTTAGGAACTTGTATAAGCACAAATAAAAACGCAATAGATGAACTTGCGAAAGGAATCGAAGAATTGAAAATTTCAAAAAAAATAAGCCCCTCCCTTTTTTTATATATATATATAACCCCTATATGTCCGGTTTCTTAGAAAGAATTAACGAGAGACTTTACCGCTGCGAGCAGTGGGGGAAAAGATACGACGAAATTTACGAAACGCAAGAAGAAACTTTGATAGCCCTAGAGTACAGGTTAGACGTATTAAGGGCCTGCCACTACACTTGTCTTAATAGACATAAAATATTGCACCGTTGGTTAGAAACTAAACTTATCAATCTAGACACACATCAAATAATAGAGGACGCTCGAATACAAAAACTTGCAGAAAAACTCTCGCAGTTAAGACTTAAATAAAAACAATTTTTTTCTTAGACCCCCCCCTATGTTTAAAATACGAGAAATTAAGGACTTTAGCATAATAGAAAAGTTACAACGACTACTAGCACCATTGGAAATCCATTCTATAACCATACACGGTACCTACCCGGACACCCCAGCAAATTGTGCGGAATTAATAAACATTGTCCGAGGAACTAATAACGTGTCTGTCCTGCAACCATACGACGAAAACGAAGTTGATCAGCGATTCTTGGACTTTATATTAAACGACAGCGAAAATCCTCAGGGAGAAGACACCGAAGAAACCTTAACTAAGTTATTGAAACCAGGTAAACCTACAGTAACCCGTGTCATCTACGCTCTAAAAGAAAATACTATAAATGAGCAGAGCCCGCGACAATTGGAAAAAGATCCTAAGGAGAAGAAAAACAATTAGAAGGGCAATCGAAAGAAGACTAGACATAATCGGCACAATAGTAACAGAAGAAGTAGAACCTATTAACACAACTGTTTTCAAGGACGTCGAAGGATCCCACGAAGCTTACGACACTCACGAGGAATTAACAGAACCCTTAATTGTAGAAGTCACACCTACAGACACGATCATCAATCCATCACCTACAGTCGAATTATTAGGCCAGGCAAAATATACCCACGAACACACGACTTGTGAGCACAAAAGTGTAATTCCCTCGAAACGCCCCAACCCGCTACTAAGCAGTAGTGCGACGTTCGATTCTTCAAGAACACGAGTATACCAAGAAGGAGATCAAGATTATCTAGAATACCTACGAAAAGAAGCTAAGGAAAAAACCAAGACCATCCTAGAAAAACTCGAAGACTTAGTTTATTCTTTGTAAAGACATGGTAATCAACGACCCAGAAATGGCTCAAGGAATCGCTAATTTGACGCACCATCAAAATATTACAGATGCATTACTCAATACTATGGGAGAATGCATGGCAGTGCAACAAGCACTGTTACACATTCCCTTATATGACGGTAAGAACATGCCTCTTAAGGCTTTTCTACAAGATGTAGAAAACGGACTGAACATTTGCCCAGAAGGAATACACAACGCCTTCTTTAAGGGAGTCGTGGCCAAGCTTCGCGACACAGCAAGAGATGCAGTCAGTGGAACACGCATTAATACACTAGAAAACTTGAAGGACGCACTAAAGGAATATTTTTCCCCCAAGAAAACATATTCACATTACTGCGCCGAAATACAAGGGATAAGGATGAGAAGAAATGAAACTGAGATTGAATACTACAGTAGAATCAAGCGTCTTATGGAGGGAGCCGTAGCTTCACTAAAGGAAAAATTTGAAGCCGCTTAAGTCCCTCATATGACTACCATGCTCGAAGGCATAGCCCTAGAATCCTTTAAAAGAGGACTGTCAGACGATCTACTGTACGCCGTCAGTGTACAGGAACCACCAACACTGAACGCAGCATTGAAAATTGCCCAAAGAATAGAAAGAGACATGCTCTCATCTAACGAAAGAAAAGGATCACTCCACTTAGTAGAAGCAATTGATAAGCCAAAGGAAACGGAAAGACAAGTACGATTTCAGGACGATCGCCAACCCTGGAGAACGCAATCACATGCGAGAACTGAACAAGGCTACAGATATTATAACCGATCTGACTCACCAGGACGAGAAGAAAGAGGAAGGTTTGAAAACGAACCTTATAGAAGGAGTATGTCACCTGCTGCCAATGAACGGAATTTCAGATCATATAACCGTACGGATTCACCAGGACGCGACGACAGAGGGAGATGCGGATATAATGCCTATGGGAGAAACAACTCTAGATCACAAAGCTCTTCTGATTATTCCGCTAGGGGAAATCCTAACTATGAAAGGAACAACTCATACACTTCTAGAAGTCAAAACGAATACAGACGAGAGCCCAGAAATTATAATACAAGGACACCCATAGCATACCCTGAGCCTAGAATGGCTCCGCCTGTTTGCACCCAATATATACCTCAAGGCCCTTATCAATACATGCCGATGCACCCTATACCTCCGATGCCATATCCTTATCCATACCCATACATCTCGCCATATCAGCCCCAGTATCCACCGATGAATTATCGTCCTGTAAAACAACCAGAAGCTTTAAACTCCTCGCCTGCTCGTCAGATGGACGCCCCGACGAGCAAAACCAACATAGAGCGCCCACTAGCAGTAAAATTTATAACTGCAACCGATCTACAGGAGGAACCTGCAGCAAGGGAACAGGTCCAGTAATAATACTAGAAGCACCAGAACTAAGAGGAAGAACAGAATTAATAGATACAGGAGCAGAAATAAATTTAATCCACGTAAGAGCCTTACACCCCAGAACTGTCATTGCCGCTCATGAGGCAATGACCATTACAGGTATTACCACCGACTCATTTAACACAGCTGGATCCACAGAGATCACTCTGTTCGACAAACCAATTAGATTCCAAGTCGTAACTGGGAGCCTACCCATACCAGCACCAGGAATCCTAGGAGTCGACTTTTTAAGAAACGAATCAGCCGAAATTTCCTTCCATCATAATGCGCTCATAACCTCATCTCAACCGATACACCCGGTAAGATTTGTAAATTATGAATATAGGGCACCCAAACCGACAAGGTACATTCTACAGGCTCGGTCGAAGACGCCAATCACCATAAATCTGGAACCATCTATCCTAAAAACAGGATACATTCCACGTTTAAATACTCCCGAAAATATCTTTATCGGAGAAGCAATAGTAACCAATGACCAACATAAGTGTGTTGTGATGGCGATCAACTCATACGAAGAAGATGCCGAAATAGAAATACCACCACAAGAATTACAGGCATATGAAGTATTCGAAGAATCAGAAGATTTCTTCGACAGTGAAGATTCAGAATTGGACCTTTCTGCGGACGAAAGACTTCAAAGGATCCTGGACAGCTTACGATTAGAGCATTTAAACGAAGAGGAAAAGCAACATGTTCTGCGAACAGTCGCCGACTACCCTCAGTTATTTCATCTGCCTGGAGACAAACTACCAGCCACAGACGTCTTAAAACACTGTATCCCTACAAAGGATGATGCACCTGTATTTGTCAAACAGTACAGATACCCTACCGTGCACAAAGAGGAAATACAACGCCAAGTGACAAAATTGTTAAACGATGGAATAATTGAAAACTCGAAATCACCGTATAACTCGCCACTATGGATAGTACCAAAGAAGAATGATTCTAAAGGAAACAAGAGATGGCGAATGGTGATAGACTACAGAGCCCTTAACGAAAAGACAATAGGCGACGCACACCCCCTTCCAAACATTACAGAAATATTAGATCGTCTCGGGGGAGCGAAATATTTTTCTATCTTCGATCTAGCTTCAGGATTTCATCAAATCGAAGTAAACGAAGCGGACAGGCATAAGACTGCTTTCAGTTCAGCTACTGGACATTATCATTACATAAGAATGCCGTTTGGCCTTCGCTCGGCACCCGCAACCTTCCAAAGGCTCATGAACCTAGTTTTATTAGGTCTGCAAGACTCGGAATTACTAGTTTACTTAGACGACGTCATTATCTTCGTCTCAGACCTGGTAGAACACGAGAAAAAGGTGCGACGACTCTTCAATCGACTTCTCGATGCTAAACTCTCGTTGCAACCAGATAAGTGCGAATTTTTGCGCACCGAGGTAGAATACTTAGGACATATCATCTCAGAGGAAGGAGTTAAACCAGACCCTAAAAAGACAATGGCTGTCAGGAACTTTCCGAAACCTAAAACACAAACTAATATAAGACAATTTTTGGGGCTAGCTGGTTACTACCGAAGATTCATAGAAGGATTCTCGGCAAGGGCAAGACCTCTATCTGACCTTCTAAAGAAGACAGTTCCTTTTGAATGGACAGAAAAACACGAAGAAAGCTTCGAAGATTTGAAAAACGCCTTATGCAGCGCACCGGTTCTACAACACCCTAATTTTGAAAAACCATTTATACTTACCACCGACGCATCTGACTACGCCGTAGGTGCTGTGCTTAGTCAAGGAGAAATAGGTCAAGATCAACCTATAGCATATATGTCACTAATGATGAAGCCAGCAGAAAAGAACTACACAACAACGGAAAAAGAATGTTTAGCTATAATATACGCTGTTTTAGACTTTCGCCCGTACCTATACGGACGAGAATTTACACTTGTAAGCGATCACGAACCACTCAAATGGATCGATTCAGTGAAACCACCAATCCAAAGGTTAATAAGATGGCGAACTCGGCTAAGAGAATATCAATATAAATTTCTTTATAAACCGGGTCGACTCAATGTCAATGCTGATGCTTTATCCAGGAACCCGATACCAGAAGAGGCAGTAGCACTACCCACAAGGTCTTCCGCAAAACTTCAGGCTCCAGTAGCCCCGAAACCTCGAGGACGACCTCCAGGTGCTAAAACTAAGCCTCTACCGTCGTTATCCACCTCAACGACTTCGGGAACAACTACAGCCGACAGAGTAAGGACTAGACATGCCAGCAAGGAGCGAGCACCCCCTCCACCTAGCACCAAGGAAAAACGTAGCAAATCAGAACCACCACCTTCACGTAGGCCAGCCTTAAAACCTACGCTTGCTAAAGGAAAAGAACCAAGCCTTTCAGGGAAAAAGGATACAAATACCCGATCAGTTCAAGACACAGAAGGTAACTCTGTACCATCGACTTCTTCAACTAACGATCCAAAACCTATCCGCCCAGTCAAATTCTCGAAAAGAGTAACCTTTGAACCAATTGAGGACTCAGATTCACAAATCGAGCCCCCTATACCTCGAAAAAGAAACAGTGGATTCCCAAGTCTGGTGAAACAAACGCCACCTCTAACGAAACAAATCTCGTCACAGGATGAAACGACTAACAGTGAAGAGGAATCACCAATTAAAAGCACCATAATAGAATCAGCCCCTCGAAGGAGCTCAAACTCCGACGATACATCGCTCGACGAATCATTTAATAAGAATAGACCTGTAGCTCGTTCTACTCCGGTGGAGAACGAATCGAGTAGACATAACGCCCCACCATGTCTCCGTGATAGACTAGGAGCTATCCCGGAAGATAACAGTACGGACGAATCTTCAACAGAGGGCGACAACGATGACGTACGATATCCCCCACCTAAGGTATCAGACACCATACCCCCGGAATTATTTTATCCGGAATTCATGAAAACACCGAATAGCGTGTTACAAATAAAATTAATAAACGAAGGATTAACACACAAACGGGATAACCTACTTCACTTCATATCAGCAGACTGCGAATTCACTACTCCAGTCGCTAAATTATTAATAGACCTAAACCAATTAGACAAACATGAGATGAAGGGATTAAAGCCCAAACAGGGGCAAGTAATAGTAACACCAAGGACTAAGACATTCTTACTTAATGCAGTACTCACCAAAAGGCACTTCGAAACATTCTCAGAACAAGAACTTAGAGGAACCCTGATGAATCTAGCAAAATGCATAAAGGAATACGAAATCAAAACCCTTCGTATCTCTAAGCAAAACAACCTAATCGATAAAATATCATTCTCAACATTTCTACAAATATTAAAAGAAGCATTAAATCACTGCGACTGTCAAATCTTCATATGCTATGGCTCAACAACTATACCTCCGGATGACATGAAAAACCAAATTATAGAAGAATACCACACCAGCATGGTGGGAGGACATAAGGGAGTCACTAAAACTAAACCGAAGAATTCGAGAAAAATTCTTTTGGAACGGATTAAAGGAAGACGTCACAGAATATATACGACACTGCCAGCAATGTCAAGAATTAAAACTTGTACGAGTGAAAAACAGGGAACCCATGATAATAACGGACACCCCCATAGAACCCTTCGACAAAATTTCAATAGATACAGTAGGGCCACTACCTAATACATCCGAAGGAAATAGACATATATTGACGATACAGGATAATCTAACAAAATATTGCATAGCGGTGCCAATCAAAAATACCAAGGCCGAAACTATAGCAGATGCGTTAGCTAGGCACGTAATAACCTTATACGGAGCCCCGCGCGTCATATTATTCGATAAAGCCCCCGCACTAATAGGAAACATAATGCATGAACTGGCAAAATTATTTAAGATCAAACAGGTAACCACTTCAGGATATCACCCGCAATCCAATGGCTCACTTGAAAGAAGCCATATAGTCCTGACGGAATACATACGCCACTATATAGAAAACTATAAGGATTGGGACAAGGTCGTGCCCTTTGCCATATTCTCCTATAACACAAGTATACATGAATCAACTGGTTTCACGCCCTTTGAACTAATATTCGGTAAACCTGCAAGAACACCTAGCTCCTTGCCCGTAGATAAGTTGGACACATACTCATCCTACATGGCTGAATTAATAAGTAAACTACACGACACTCGAGAGATGGCAGCAAAATCGTTACTAACCTCAAAACAAAGAAATAAACAATATTACGACCGTAAGGTTAAAACAAACCCATATACAATCGGTGACTTAGTATACGTATTAAAAGAACCCAGGAAAAACAAACTCGACAAAACATACAAGGGTCCTTACAAGGTAGTAGAAATTTTAGAAAAACACAACGTCGTTCTAGAAAATGACGAGGGGGCACGAATACTAAAACATATTGACAAAATCAAACCAGCTCACCAACAATAGAACGTTTTATTTCAGATGAAGGTTGCTTGGGCATTAATGATTCTGATAACCGCAACAGCGTCGAAGTCCAGCAATAATTATGTTCTACAAACTCTCATCCATAACCCAGGGATATATTATGAAAGATTACAAGACATACGATATTCAGAAACCGACCGGAAAGTACTAGTGTTCATCGACATGCAACCACTGGATTATAACGCCACTTTCATACGAAGAACGTTTCAAGGACTAAGAGATAAATGTGTACATGCCCAAGACTACCCAGAATTATGTGACACACTGGTAAAAAGAATATATTTCCTCGAAGAAGAAAATAAACTCGTAAACCAATTACACAACGACTTACTCGATTCAATGAGCGAAGTAGAGTCCCTGGAGCCTACTACGTCAAACGTCCCAGCAATAAAGAAAAGAAGTGTACCTTTCGGATTTATAGGAAGCATCAGTAGGTCATTATTCGGAACACTTTCGCAAGAAGATGGAGAAATATATGAACAACACATCAAGAAACTATACGATAAACAGAACGAACTGGCTCGAATTGGAAAAGAGGAGGCCCATATAATCCAACACAAGATGGCATCCATAAGCAAACAGGTAAATGAGAATAAGGAAGGCGTACAAAAAACTTATGAACTCTATCTAAAGGTTATAAAAGAATTGGACGACATAAGTAACTTGTGGGATTACTTAGGCGTAATGAAACACTTCTCAGGAACTATCAATTACATAGAGACAATGTTAACACTTTGTAAGGAAACATTCAGAACTTTGTAAGAAGCAGTGAACGCCGCCAGAACAGGCCATATGCACCCCTCATTACTAACTACGGGAAACTTACAGAAAATAATACAACAAATCATTGACTTACACCCCGAATATGAATTTCCTATCCCTATAGCTCATGCTCGAATGGATAGGCTGACGGAAATAGTAACGGTACGTCTAGGATACAAAAACAAAAGGTTTTTAATAGAAATGAGGATACCCATGTTAAGTAAATTTCCGACAGAATTATACAAAATACATCCTGTGCCTATACCCCAACAACAAGACGACCACCTAATTAGTGCATTCATAATTCCACAAACGTCACATATAGCACTCAGTCACGACAAAAGGACATACAGCCTTCTGTCAGATTTAGACCTGCAAACCTGCAAACACACCTTACACAACAAGATATGCACACGAGTAGCACCTATATATGAAACCAGTGCAAATATAGCATGTGAGTATTTACTACTGAATCAACCAAGTGATAATAATATAAATAGATGTCCCATAAGTATATCACATAGTTATAGACCTTATTGGGTACACCTTAAATCCATGGACGGATGGCTGTACTCAACACATGAAGAAAGCATACTACAAATATTATGTCCAGGACAACAGCATGAACTTGTCAAAATATCAGGAGTAGGAATACTCCAATTAAAACCCAAATGCACAGCCAGGCACGATCAAACTACACTCACAGGACTCAAAACTTTAGGAAGCTCCGAAGAATTCATATACATACCCAAGATACACTTAAATATCACACGTCTAGATGAAAATTTCTTCGAAAAACTATTGACTTTAAATGAAACCCTACCCATGCTACGATTAGGAAACAATATAGGAAACCTAGAACCAGACATGAATCTTGATGAGGTTCGATCACAATATGATAAAATAATAACGGACACGAAGGATAAGAAATTTACACACCTAGTCTCTTATGGTGCAATAAGTTTTAACGCTATAATAATAATAACTATTACTATAGCAATAATAATAGCCTGCCTAAAATACAATAAAATATATCCCCAAGGAAATAAAAATAAAACAAATACTGATCTCGACGAACATACATATAATATTTTACGACCCATCAACGTCATAGAAAATCCGCCAGAATCATACCACATTTCATCTAGATCAATTAATAGCCCACGAGCCACGCCTAGATCAAGACGTAAATCCTTCAATCCTATAGAACCCGAACTTGAAAACACCGAAGACTCGGATGCTAACTAGAAGATAACATCGATTATTCTTTTTTTTCTAGATGAATGCATTCCGGACCATCACCTTACTAACGACATTGGTCATAGCTAACACTTTCTCAACGCAATCTCCACCAATAATATCTTTGAAGAATAACCCTGGAATATACTTTCATAAAATCGGCTCTGTAATGTATAAAACTAACGAATGGATAGGCGTAACATATATAAATCTCAGAGAAATTACACATAATACTACTCAACTAATGCAAAATATTAAAAACATAACTTATACGTGTCAAGACGACCAAGTCATTTGCCAATTACATGAGACAAAAATTAATTTGATATATAAGTACATTTCACTAGGCGATACCGAACTAAGAACAATAATGGATTTAGAAACATTCACGGATACCGAGTCATACACATCAATAGATAACGAAATTAATAGAGATGCAAGAAAATTGAGACAACTGATTGAAGAATTAGAAGTAATAAAAAACATTTCAATTTTCTCCACAGACGAAACCCTTAGAGTTCCACTAATGAAAGATATAGCTTTAACCCAACCCATATTACTCAAACTTGAAAATATATTAATCAATTATATTTACATATATAAAAAAATAAAAACCATAATCTTAAATGCCCAAATAGGAATAATCAGAGAATCGTTATTGAACCCCAAGGATGTTAACAACCTCTATCGATATCTAAACCTAGAAACAACCAACATCTTTCCCTCGCCCCGCGCATTTTCAAAAGAATTCAATAAGTTAATAAAAATAAAAATCGGAAAAACAAAACATGAAATCGTGATAAAAATTACATTTGCACTGTTTGACCCAACCAGCCTCGATCTTTACCAAGCATACCCAATACCTATAAAAACAATTTTTAATAACAGCGTTATGATAATACCACATAAAGAGTTCATAGCCATAAAAATTAACAGTAGTATCCATACATTCCATACGAAACAACAATTAACAGACTGTCCCCAAATATCATCCACATTATACTGCACTCAACCGGACTTATTCTTCGTAAAAGAAGATTGTGAAACTTAGTTATTATTAGACAAACCCGCCAAAGATTGCAAATTTACGGAAACATACACCGACAGAACTACGTGGGTACGAATAGAAAACACGAACACTTGGATATTCACTACAACAAAATTAAAAAAAATAAAAATAAATTGCGACGATTCAGAATTAAATAAAATGATCGAAGGAGTCGGTATTATACAACTACAACTGCGTTGTAACGGCTTCACAACAACTGTCCATTTAAACCCTATTGTGAACAACTACAACTTTAATTATTATTTTAATTATAGCGTACCAATAAAAATAACACAGCTACAAGGACACAAACACTCCGACACCTTACACGTAATCATATCATGTTTACTAAGCTTAACAGCAATCACCATAATAATAGCAATGATAATATTCATGAAAAACAGGAAAATATACAAATACATGATCGCAGCTCCCAGACAACAAAGCAAAACGGAGTCCCCCACGCAAAACCGTGAATCCCACATATACGATTTCGTACCCCTAATCACACCTGTTACCCAATGAACCTTTTTGATAAAATGAAACTTCACAAAAAAAAAAAAAAAAACGGGGAGAGAGAAACATAATATATAATATGCTTTAGATAAAAATATAAATATAAATATATAAAACATGTAAAACATTCTACCAACACACACTAACACCACAAACACCCTTGTTACTAATCAATTCTGTAGTTGTAGATGCATGCATACCACTAACCTTCCTTCCAAGTAGATATTGTAAATAACAATAATGGATATGGGAACGACGAAGAACCGGCACCAAATACAAAGGAAAACAGTACCTATGACTGACAGACTAAAAAAAAAAAAAAAAAAAAAAAGAATACACACGACATCTTATGCATGTACTAACTAACACGCATGTGTTTGGACTAATCCTCACAATTAACCTCCCCATACTAAATAAAAATCTTTTCTTCTTCCCCTTTTCTAGATGTATCCTTACACTATCATAACCTTTATCCTCTCACTCCTTATCGATACAACGGCCCAGAACTTATCATCCTATTCGATCACGCAACTAGACGATCTACCAGGGATATACTTTGAATACGTCTCCGAAGTAAAATATAAGGCCAAGGATTGGAAAATCACGACTACGTAATACTAAAAATATCTTACCAGATGACTTAAACACGAACTACTACATCGATCAAGTATTGAAAGAATGTCCGATAGACCTCACGGAATGTGTCATCTTACACATTAGAGGAAGACACTTGAAAAGAAAGATAACCTCAATAAACAATGAGATAACGAATATCTTGGCAACAATAACCGAAGACCTTAGTAAACCAGGAATACCACCAGCCAAACTGAGAAAAACAGCTATTTCCCAACAAGAAGATGAGATAAAAAAGGCAACGCATCCAATCATGCCACTATTTTCCAGTATAACGCAAAGCATCCGTGATCCAACACAAACATTCCACCAAAAATTCCAACACAAATTGGAAGAATGGACCATCGCACTTGAAGACGCAATAGAGATCTCTGCAACCACAATCCATCAAATTAAGGAGATCCTTCGGGAAGCAACAATAGGAAACGTACACCCGGCACTCCTCACCCAAGAACAAGCAAAAGGAGCAATCGAATACGGCACAATGAGAAACCCATAATATATACTACCTCCATTAAAAACGCTCTCCAACTCTCCACCAGGACTACTCAAGACCTTAGTTTACCGAAGAGGAAGTGAATTCACCATAGAAATTAGCATCCCCATATATCACAGGGATATTCTCCAACTATACAGGAACTACGCAGTACCAATACATCAAGGAAACAACACCGCACTCCAAGTGAAACCAAAGAACGAACTTATAATAATCAAACCAGAGAACCACGATCACGCATTCTACAGCAGCAGCGATCTAGAAAATTGTACCACGTTACAAAACACAATATATTGCGACACACCCAACATGGTCTTAAGGGCATCATGCGAGTCCCAACTACTACTCGACTTCACCGTTTCAGAGGATACCTGCGACATTCAAAATGTCCAGCTACCGGGCACAAAATGGATACAATTAATTGAAAGCAAGGACTGGATCTTCACCACTGTTGCAACAGATAAATTAACTATCATGTGCCTAGGAAAAAAAAACGAGATACTAAACATACAAGGAGTTGGATTACTCCAGTTAAGTCCAAATTGCAATGCCAGCACAATGGACACTACCCTTCACGCCTCTAACATAGAAGCCAAAGGAACCACAATCTACACATATACCAATAAAATAAACTTCGCACCATACTTAACTAACATGCCTCAGCCACCCTATAAAAATAATGATAACATATCGCTACAACAGTATATCATCACAATTATATACACAACAATCACCACCATTCTCATTTGTATAATAGCAGCTGTTATTATATGCATCCGAAGGAGAATTTTATCGATAGAAAGAAAACAAAGAGAACCCAGGATCATTCACATGAGACATGGAATAACCCAAACACAACGCGAGATTTCGTTCAACCTGAGTCCAGAAAATATACGGCGGAAGAACAAGAAAAAACCAAGTACAGGGTTAGATGTTAACCTTTCACGGACCGAACGTTGCCAAGCATCAGTAACATACAAAAACACAACGACCAAAGAAGACAGCATATACATAGATATGCAACCTGCCCACTCTAGCAAAACCAAACCCATAGAAGAAGAAAACTACGCCAACATACCTCAAGAAGTTACGAAGTCACCAGCAGAAACCTCATCACCAATAACCAATAACGACCGAACATAACATACTTAGGGACACATCCATCCATATCATCTAGGTTAAGAAATATATATCTTCTTGTTTTCCTTCTCTTCCCCATTTTTGTCTTCTTTCACAATCACACACACGCGTACACTCATACCAACCATCCTCGCCACTTCAATCCTCACGAAATTAAGCCCTACTTCTTCCATACAGGTAATAAAATGCAGAAGTCGCAACAAAAACCTTCCACCACCAATCAATCTAGATTCGGAGTTAACGCACAAGACTATCCTCCATCCTACGGAATCATGCAAAGAGGAACATGTCTGATGAAACATCCGCACTACCACGGATCAATACATTACGACGAAACAAATCAAGGGTTGCTCTGTGATCACTGTCTCGCCATTCCAACCGAATACAAGAACAACTACAAGACCCACAAAGATTTCCATAGAATTTCTCACAAAGAAGGAATACACCTCGGTTGCTATCAATGCGACACTCAGCTGTTGTCCTACCGACCAGCCCGAGAATGCGGTGCTTGTATAAGGATAATACAAAGGGAATATCTAAAAATCAAGGATGTTGGAGGAGCCCTCGTAACGGAACCTTGGTACACAGCCAAGATAGCCACTCTATTAAATCTCAGAGGAACAACGCCCATACAAGATCATCACGGAAAAGGGCACAAATGCAAGGTAATAAGCAACAGCACCTGCGTCAAGGGTCGAGTACCGATCTTCTACAACGCACTCAACAAGAGAGTTGTCTGTTGCACCTGCTACACCATCACGCTCCAACATAAACTGCCATACCAGTTATTCTCACACTTCCATCGAATAGCCTACACCAAGACAGAACATGATCACTGCACCTACTGCAAGGCACAACTCCTCTACCTACGACCAGCCAGGGAATGCGATGAATGTACAAAAGCAGCATTCAACCGAAAGGAAGAAATTTTGGAAAATGGTGGAACGTTTACCTAAACTACAACTTCACCTTACCCTACCTCCTCCTTTCCTTTTTTTTCTTTCCTCCTTTTTTTTCTCTTTTTATTTTTCCAATATTCACCTACCACTACGCCTTTCTACATACAAAGAAAAGAAGAATGCGAAGATGAGGAGGAGAGGGGAAACCAAAAAGATCATAACACCTCATACCTTTGTAATAACATTAACTCACCCCCATAATAGATAGTATAATAATAGTCTCACACCTTTATAACTCCATTAACATTGCACACTATGACTACTTAAATAAAAGGTAATTAATAATTACAATTCTTCTTCAAGGACCAATCAACATGGATTTCGCTGCCAAATTTGCACTATTAAGATCGTTCGGATTCAATCCGGATAGCTTTCCATGTCACTCAACATGGTCAAGAAGATTCCAGCCGTATGTCTGCAACATCTGCCAGCGATCAACTCATTCAAGGCCATTTATCCAATATTTGTATCATACTGGAACAACCGACGTAGTGTTAACTAACCGTCAAATCAGAGTTTTGAGTCGTCACTTCGATGAAGACGAAATGATCGAGCTCTCCCTGAATTACGACGTACTTAGTGAAACATCGGATGACGGATATACCAGTGATGAAAACGTATTGGGCCTACCCGATGTCGAATCTACGGATGAAGGCGAAGAGGAAGAGAATGAAGTAGACCCTCCAGCGAGACCTCAACGAGAAGATTCGGACGGATGGCTTACGACAGACGACGAAGACATCGAACACTTAGCCGACATCCCCGCAGACCAAAATCCGCAACAAATAGTCGAAGAGTCCGACAGACAGCCGACAGAGACCAGCGAAGATGAAAGCAACCTGGAAAACAGAAATGAACTTGCTGTAGTTCCAACAACCCCAAGTTTACCTTCATCTATTCACCAACCAAGCCGACGAACGCCTATGGAAATATTCCTTCGACTCCGCGCACTAGCAAACCCAACTCCGAACAATCGCGCGTAAACCATCCATACTCACTATATCACCACCCAACTCACACCTTTATAACACCATTTAACATTGCATGACTATTCACTCTCTTTCTGTAGTTCACTAACCTTGCGTTCATATTTTAAATCCCGATCACATAATATAATTTCTTATAGATGAACAACTTTGCCCGGAAGATGAACTTGCTTTTGTCAATGGGATTCAAACCCGATTCCAGACCTTGCCATCCTTACCAAGAATACGAAGATGATATTCATTGTACCTACTGTAACTTACCATACAATGAAAGGCCCTTGACACGCCTAATATATCATACCGGAGACAGAGAGGTGGTAATAACACGCCGCCAAGAAAGAACGCTCCAAGAAAATTTCGACGAAAACGAAATGTATGAGATAGAGAACCACTACTCACTTCCCGAACGTCGACGCAACAGGATCGATGAAGGCTACAAAACCGAGAGTGACACCGAGGACTAATCTAGCGCCATTGTTTCATTATTTTATTATTACTTTTTTTTCGTAAATATAAGACCATATTACACACCTTTATAAAGCCATACTACACACACCTTTATAAAACCATACAACATATTTTTGTAAATCATATCACCTAGTTATAGCCTCAACCATGCGTAGCCATCGCTAGAGTTCATCGGGGACGATGAACCTTCTCGGCCAGGGAGGTGTAACATCCCAACAAATGATGCATTCTTTATCTAATTTTTTTATATTTTTCTTTTTTCTTATTAATCATTTCGTCATAGTTACTACCTTATTTTTTTTATCAAGCGATGGCTTCTTTAGTTTCGGCATTCTATTGTAAATATATTGATCCGAAATCTGATAAGGATTTGTTCGCTTCGGTTAATGTCTTTTTATGACATATCATAAAAATACACAAAGACCGAAACCGAACTGTTAATCCCTAGAAGATATCGAATTGGTATATAAATGACCATAGGTCCCCGAAATCGTCTCTCATTTGTATTTACTCTCAGTTTCTTGAGTTTTTCTCTACTTTACGTTAGTACGTAAAATTCCACTCTACAAGCAACTATAGAATTTTCTAAGTTTAACAAAAATATTTCTTTATAAAGTATATTTAAAAAACCTCAGTTATAAGTTCTATTGTAAACCTTATTTAAATGAAATAATAAAAGTTACATACAGTGTCCAGTTTTAGTTAATAATTTACATCAAATCCAATAAATCTAATATAAAAAGGAAACCACTACTGCAACGAAAAGGGGAATTGGTAACCCTTATACTCAAATAAAGGAAGACTATTAAGAAATAACCAAATCACTTAATAAAAGGTAAGACTTTGATTAATAATTAATATATAGATATATTCTTATTTTTCCCATCCTCAACCTCATTCGCCGGTGTAATATAAAAGGTCTCGGGACCTAGCAAATAACCTATCTACCCCTCATAAAGCCACGCGCATTAATAAATTGCACTAGCCCCTCGGTGCAATAACTAAAAATATTTTGACTGTCGTTCTAGTAAATTAACACGTAAATTCTCAGAACGTTACATATGTGTATATATATATATATATATATATATATATATATATATATATATATATATATATATATATATATATATATAGTCTTTGAGGTCGTATCGACTTATATCTACCACCTTCTTCGTCTGTTTACACGGAGAGAAAAATTATGTTATTATACCATGAAATTTCAAGTGATTATTACATTATATTTCTTCACCGAATATTATCGAAGAAACAAGTGATTTTTCGATGATACCCATGTATTTAATAGATGATTGGTATCCATCTTAAAATCAGATACAAAAGGTGTCATTTTTTCTTGATGGTCAATTTAAAATTACATGGGCTGCTAAGAGAATGAACGTGGCGATGCATCATGTTAAAATTACTTGCGACTCACGGAATTTTCACGTGGCACTCAAGTAAATTCAATGGTAGCGTGACCAACCGAATAGCGCATGCTTTGTAGGTAGTGGGGAGAGAGAGAGAGAGTAACCAAAATACAATCTTATTATGATGGTAAAACAACAATATATATATTTTAAAAAAATTAATAAATGTTAATTATTAATATTACCTTTGAAACTATTAAGAATAAATTTCAAACTCAAAATTAAATTATTTTAAACAACTGGGGGGCAGATAAGCATGTATCATTTCGCGCTAGACATATCTCAAAGCAGGTTTAGCCTAGTGCGTATCGTTCGCGCTTTTCTTTTTGGGTAATTTATATTTTCTTTTTTCTAATATTAAAATCAAATTAAGTATGCTCATTTTTTTAATTAATATTTTTCTAAAATATATTATTTCTTATACGTAATGATTAAAATAATTAATTAATAAATAATAGTGATATTTATTTTATAATACTATAGTTTAATTTATTCATAATGTAATTTATAAAATTGACATAATAAATAAATTAGTCTATAGTATTAATTTATTTATGTTATAGTTTATATTATACATTAATACACACACACATACATATATATTTATGAAGACAAAATTTAACTAAGTATTATAAATATAATTGTTATTCATTTATTAATATTTTTAATTATTACGTATAAGAAATAATTTATTTAAAAAAAATAATAATTAAAAAAATGAGCATATTTAATTAGATTTTAATATTAGAAAAAAAAATATTAAAATAATGAAAAAAGTGGTCTTGGCTAAGAGTTGAACTCGCGTACCCAAAAAGAAAAGTACGAACGTTACGCACCAGGTTAAACCTGCTTTGAGATATATTTGGGACGAAATGATACATGGTTATCTGCCCTCCAGTTATTTAAAATAATTAAATTTTGAGTTTAAAATTTATTCCTTATAGTTTCGAAGATAATATTAATAATTTAACACTCATTAATTTATTTAAAAAATTGCTATTTTACCATCATAACAAGATTGTATTTTGGTTACTCTCTCTCTCTCCCACTACCTCCTTTCAAAGCACGTGCTACTCGATCAGCAGGACCACCGTTAAATTCACTTAAGTACCACGTGAAAATACCGTAAGCGGCAAGTGAATATCACAGGATCGCTAGCTGGTTATATTAACGCGGCGCTCTTAGTAATTATAGCTGGTGTTCAAGGAATAATATCATGGCACCTATAGCATTTTAAGTTGGAATCTATTCACGTTAAATTAACTTGATCTCATAAGAATTTCACATGAAGAATCTTATAATTTTAACGTGTTAAATTTATCATGTGAAAATAACATGATTTTTCTCTCCGTGTAGTATTTGGAATAAAAAGTTAAATAAGTTTATTTTTCTTTATTGATGAAACTTTTTAATCTTAAATATATATTAAATATAAGATTTTAATTTATGAATGATTTTAAAAAATCTCATCTGATTGTTAATATTTTTTTTTCTTGTCGATGACTTGATTTTGTCTATCTTTGTAATTGCTCCAGAATTTCTCAGCCAGTTTTGAACAAATAGACTTGAAATTTTTGGATATCTTCAATTCACATATCTTTATAAGTTTATCGTTTAATTTTTCTAAGAAAAATGAATTAAAAATGTTTAGTATGGAAAAAGTTGAAAATATTAGAAAAAAAACAGGTTTTTTTAAAAATTTTATTTGAGTAATTTCGTTCAACATTAACTTGAACCTGTCTTATCAAAATTCCAGCTCAATCAACTTGTGAAGATATATAAATTAAAGATCTCTGGAAATTTTGAAGTTAATTAGTTAAAAATCGACATAGGAATCATGCAGCAGGTATAAGATAGAAAAAATCAAGTCATTGACAGAAAAAAAGGATTTCAACCATCGAATGAGATGTTTTAAAGTTATTCATGGATAAAAATCTCATATTTAATATATATTTAAGATAAAAAATTTTCATTAAGGAATATTCGAAGGAAAAAATTTATCATTACATTTAAATTTGATTTTGTTTAAACTTTAACTCAGGCATGTGGATACACACACATGTATGTATAGGTTAAGTACGAGAATGTCACGCACAACTTGCGGCGTGCAAGGCAAGCGTCAAGAGAGAGCTAATTGAGCGCTAACTACATAACGTACTTGAAGAGAAAGGATAGTAAGAGCGTTTTCAACTGTGTACGGGTTAAGTACTAACTCTTCTTTCTACCCTTTGTAGTCCTCAGGTGACTGAAAGACATTGAATTGTGACGAGGATTATTGACCGGGATGACTCTGACACAATAATAATTACTTTTCTTAATCAATAACATCTAATTAGCTTCGTTTAGATTTGTACCATCGAAAAATTACTATTACATATTTTGCACCCCCTAGGAAAGTAAAAAAATTTGAAAATACCGAGATCTCGCAAAATCTATGCTCTTAGCACGAAAGTTTTTGAATTTCAAAAAAATAAAATTACAGGTAGCTTCTTTTCAATTTGTAACATTCAAACATCCATTATTTTTTATTTGTACCCCTGTGGAAATTGAGAAAAATAAGATTTTCGCAGTGCAGCCCATTTGTTCTAATGATCATATCATCTGCGCAGGCGCAGTGGGAAATCCTGATTTTAGCATTTAATTAAAGAAATAATTTCTCTTTATATTATCGAATAAACCAAAAACACAAATACCCTTCTCTTATTGATTTTCAATTGTGTGAACTGTGATTGATTTGAAAATAGAGAGAAATTATTTCTTTAAATAAATAAGAGGGTACAAATTAAAAATTATGCATTTTTGAATAGTATAAATTGAAACGAAGCTACCTGTATTTTTATTTCTTTTTAAATCAAAAACTTTCGTGCCAACAGTATAGGTTTTCCGAAATTTTGGTATTTTCAATTTTTTTTACTTTCACGGGGGGTGCAAAATTTGCAATAGTGATTTTAAAGTAGTACAAATGAAAACGGAGCTAATTAAACATTGTTCGCTAAGAAAACTAATTATTATCGTGCCAGAGTTACCCCGGTGATTATTGTATATTTTTAGAGAATCATTTCTTTCTTCTTAAGCACATCTTTCCTGAGTTTGCTGGTGCACACATTAGTGACCTTGACAACGGACGGAAAGTAGAGATGATACATTGAAAATATGCATAATAACTTTAGGAATACTTGGATGCTGTTACAAAACAATTAAAAAAATTAAATAATTCTAAAATTATTACATAGCTACTTTGCGTCGTTGCTGCATTTTATGTTTTTATGACCTTGGTCATCTCTTTAGAGTCTCAAAGCTACTATTCAATGTATCTATAGGCAAATTATGTCCACTACACCCGAAAAACAGAGACAAATACTAGACAGATAACGTTAACTCCTATATGTACATATATATATATATATATATATATATATATATATATATATATATATATATATATATATGTGTAGAATAACTTGCTATCCCTCGTATATACATAAGGAATGGCGAGTTGTTCTTAGGAACGGAAATTATTTTTCTTATACATAGATAAAAAACCAATGTTTATCTATTCCTGTAACTATTCTTTTTAGTGTTCTTTTTTAGCTTGTAAGAGACCTAACATGTTTTCTGTCCTCCATGAATCACGAACTCAGTAGATTTGATCAATTAAATGATTCTAATTAGGTTCCAAATTCAAAAATTAAAAGATCATCATCTCTTTAGAGTCATAAAGCTACTATTCGATGTATTTACAGCCAAATTACGCCTATTGCACGCTAAAATAAGATTTTTAAACATAACTGAAGTAACGGTCGTATCATCTGTCTTTTTGTATTACAGTAGACTCTGGATACAAGAGAATCAACGGGCCTTCAGGAGAGGAATTTTCTTGAAAATTCTTTCATACAAAAAGTCCCCAACACGCTTGAGTCAAGAGTGATACCCACACCTACTGTTTTGTTGTGTGAGTTGCATCCAACATGCGTGTATATTCTGTCTCTCTCACTTTCATAGTGGTGGGATAACGCAAATACTTAGGCTCACGCCCATATTTAGGAGAAAGAGCTTGAAATCTCTTATATCGCAATCTCTTGTATCGAGAGATCACTGAATCATTAGAGAGACAAAGACGGAATAAGGTTTTAGTAACAATCGTGTTGGGTCTATAAATTCGAGCCTGAAAGTACACTTCTATGTAAGCATTTATATTCTTTGTTAGAATTGCCACAATTATGATTTGTCTTCAGGCCATTATACGCAAAAAATAGAGTAGCAACCGATATAAGAAATACATTGCTTCTACATATATGAGAATCAAGCGCGTTGTTTCTAGCAACAGCTCACTATTCTTTGTATATATATATATATATATATATATATATATATATATGAGAAGCAATAGCTCCTAGAGTTCCTAGCAATAGCTCACTATTCTTTGTATATATATATATATATATTGTTACTAAAACCTTATTCCGTCTTTGTCTCTCTAATGATTCAGTGATCTCTCGATACAAGAGATTGCGATATAAGAGATTTCGAGCTCTTTCTCCTAAATATGGGCGTGAGCCTAAGTATTTGCGTTATCCCACCACTATGAAAGTGAGAGAGACAGAATATACACGCATGTTGGATACAACTCACACAGCAAAACAGTAGGTGTGGGTATCACTTTTGACTCGAGCGTGTTGGGGACTCTTTGTATGAAAGAATTTTCAAGAAAATTCCTCTCCTGAAGGCCCGTTGATTCTCTTGTATCCAGAGTCTACTGTAATACAAAAAGACAGATGATACGACCGTTACTTCAGTTATGTTTAAAAATCTTATTTTAGCGTGCAATAGGCGTAATTTGGCTGTAAATACATCGAATAGTAGCTTTATGACTCTAAAGAGATAATGATCTTTTAATTTTTGAATTTGGAACCTAATTAGAATCATTTAATTGTTCAAATCTACCGAGTTCGTGATTTATGGAGGACAGAAAACATGTTAGGTCTCTTACAAGCTAAAAAAGAACACTAAAAAGAATAGTTACAGGAATAGATAAACATTGGTTTTTTATCTATGTATAAGAAAAATAATTTCCGTTCCCTAAGAACAACTCGCCATTCCTTATGTATATACGAGGGATAGCAAGTTATTCTACATATATATATATATATATATATATATATATATATATATCTGTCTAGTATTTGTCTCTGTTTTTCGCGTACAGTGGACGTCATTTGCCTATGAATACATTGAATAGTAGCTTTGAGACTCTAAAGAGATGACCAAAGTCATAAAAACATAAAATGCAGCAACGACGCAAAGTAGCTATGTAATAATTTTAGAATTATTTTATTTTTTTAATTGTTTTGTAACAGCATCCAAGTATTCCTAAAGTTATTATGCATATTTTCAATGTATTTTTTCACGTAGAATCCAATGAAGCTTTTTTTTTTCTTCAAAAATGATTTGTGAGTTGCTAGAGACCAATAACCGACAGAAAACCTATGAAAAAATGGTTTTCCGAGTTTTTCACCATGGCGCCATGCCAGAATCGAATTTTTGGTCATTATAAACTTTATTTGTTTTTTAAAAATGCAAATTTTAAGCCCAGAAAATTACTTGTAGCCCCTCCCTGAGCAAAGTTACGGAGATTTTATGATTTAAACGTTATTTTTAGGTTAGAAAAACTGCTTTCTAGGACTCGCGAAAAATCACAGTAAAAGAGAGTGCTAAGTCCTAGTCATATGATTTTCGCGGTATTAATATCATTCATCCTTCCAGATAAAAAAAAAATTTTATAAAAAAAGTGATTTTTAGGTTATGTTGAAATTAGGGTATGTGTTAGGAAACTATTAATATAACAAAACCTAATCTTAATTACTATAAAAACAAGAAAAAATATTAGTTTTGAAATATATGAGGGAGGGCATTTTACCTATCTTAACGGGGGGTACTCTTTAGATTATAATTCAACTTAATTGAACTTTGTATCGCTGTATTGAAATCATGTAAAATTTTTTCTTGTGTCATTTTATCTTTGTATAATAGGCCTTTCACGCCTATTATAACTATCAGTATTGAAGTAAATTTTATCAATTATTTTATATTTTAGCTAAGTGACTGCGGTCAATTGTACATATATTTATTTATTATATTTTACTTGTTAATTTATTCCGTTTTATCCGTTATTTAATTTCATTTACTGCATACGAGTTAGTTTCGTCCTTATATTAATTTTCTAGTCATCAAAGACTAATTTCCTTTTTTATGACAGTACAGTTAAGCGAGGATAGTTCGCTTCATTTAGATAGCGTAATGTTCAGAAACTCGAAACACTAAATGCAAAATACCGCAAAAAGTATTAGCTCGTTAGATGACTTAAGAGGAGGCCGTATCATTCTGTCCTTGTCTAATCTGAATTTTCGTTATTATAAATAAACAAAATATTTTCATAGAAAAGTAAGACAATCGCCCAATAGAGCAAAAGACAAGCAAACGATTCTTTTCTATAAAAAATTATGATATTTTTATTATTTTTCGAGTGAAGTCTGAAACGAAAAAACAGTTCAATCAACTCAATCAAGTTCGATTGTTTTTCCGTTTCAGACTTCACTCGAAAAATAATAAAAATATCATATTTTTTTATAGAAAAGAATCGTTTGCTTGTCTTTTGCTCTATTGGGCGATTGTCTTACTTTTCTATGAAAATATTTTATTTATTTATAATAACGAAAATTTAGATTAGACAAGGACAGAATGATATGGCCGCCTCTTAAACAATTTTGTAATTACGGGACGGAGCAGTACGCCGAAAAAGAACGAAAAAGAAAATGAACTTGACGCGTACAAAATACAATTATATATGAATAGAATGATCGAGTCTCCGAACGTTAGTATAAATGGAAATAATCAGGATAATTCAGAAAAACTAATGAAGCTCAGAGGTTGGCGAATACTATAGGAATCAAATGAGCAGAATGAAAAAGAGTAATGAATCGAATTTAGCAGTTTTGATAATAGAAATAGAGTCATTGGAATTAAAATGTACAAACCCAAACGTGGCAGCAAAGGATGTGCGCAGTCACGAGCAAATCGTGGCACACGCTGCTAATAAATATTTAAATAACGCGCAACGGTCAAATAGAAACAATCATTTAATTATAAACAAACAATCAAATAACGTTAGATTAAGAGACCAGCAAGGTAACGCTGTTATACAAAATATTCTTATACAAGCTTGGCAGATAAACTTTCTCTTCTGGAAGCACGACTTGGAAACTTGGTTCGATTTGTTCGAAACGCAAGCAAGGTTACAGAATGTCATGGAAGAAAGGGCGGCTCTCATGCTACTAGTAAATAACTGAGACCGAGACGTTATTCGCTAAACATTGAATTTAATTAAAACTTTAAGGCCGGGAAATACATATGACCGTCTAAAAAAATATTTTAAGGACACGTAAGGACAGTCATAAAAGAAACAGTTTAATGAACTATTTGAAAAATGCCGTCCGCAGGGAGAAAAACCGTCTTAATTTTCAAGAAAGATGATCGACGTGACCGTGAGAAATATAGAGAAGGAAGTTATTTTGAAGGCGTGTACAACCTTCCGTCGCGAATATAGTCACACCTTGGAGAGATTAATATAGAAGACGAAGAAACCGTACTGAAGAACGCGGACAAAATATATAAAAATATATGTGAGGAGAATTCTAGTAAAACAGCATTAACGCGATTAACCACGGTATGGTAAGTGGGCAAGATTCTGTTAAACCAACCGCAGATATCGACGCGCACATCGAAGCTATTTTAAAACAGACGATCAGTAAAGTAGGAAATAGATCGAACGCTTATAGAAACGACGGAAAATTGCAATATAGTAATCGCAAAGATAATAGAGTAAATAAGCAGTATTGCAGATATTATGCGAAGTACGGAATAAATGCGAATAGGTGTGATCAGCCATGCGATTGGATTAAATTTCAGTAAAAGGAATGAGCCTGCCCTACTTATAAAAAAAAAAAAGAATAGACGAAAATCAAAATCGCCTGTCTGAGGCCTAAAAAGGAGTAATAGCGTCAGAAATGATAATTGACAATCGTCAAATAACAGAAGTCGCAGTAAAGATGTAGCTCATCTAAATCTTAATCTAGCGAGTAGAAGGGGCGACCTCGTCAAAAATAAAGAGCATACGCTTCCACATTACAAACAAAGCTGCTAATGAACCTTTTTTGATAAAAGGTTCGTTAGCAGCTCGTCGGGTGCAGAAGTATCGTTAGTTCCAAAAAGTAAAAATAGCAAAAGAAAGGCAACGCACGTTAAATTATACAAATAAGTATTAATTCAACGAGATGATGTAAATAGATGTACGCAAATGCATATATTGTAATTTATTAATTGCGCGAGTAATTATAATATAAGTGTGTAATGGTATGAATGCATATAATGTAATTGAATAGGCGTGTGTATGCACAAGTGATTAAAAAACATTAATCGCGTATGGTGTAAATAAACAGTAACCCTATATATTTAATTGCATTGAGCAATAAATAAAAACGATAAAATAATAAAACACTATTTTTGAGTAAATAAACATACTGGTTATTCAGGGAGAGTATTGTGGGCACACACATATCTATGTATAGGTTAAGTATCAGACTACTACGCGCAACTTGCGACGCGCAAGACCAGCTAACTGAACAGCGTGCTTGAAGAGAATAGTCAGAGCGTTCTCAACTGTGCAAGAGTTAAGTACTAAATCTTCTCTCTACTCTTTGTAATCCCCAGGTGACTGAAAGACGTTTAACCTTAAGAGGACCGGAAAACCACTATAGTGGCGTGACCCCTGATCGACCTTTACCCCAAAGTCAATTAGTGATATCAGATACCTTTTTGGACCACTTTCTTAGAGCGATCACAAATCTCAAATACTGGTCCTCTAAAGGTTAATAAAGACGAGGCTTACTCTATAATTGCAGAGAATCATTTATTTCTCTTCAACTTCATCTTTCCTGATTGTATAGCTGTGCACAGGCCTAATATCTTTAAGGGTTGAAAGTTAATATGAAATTGAAAGAAAAACAATCAACAAATAGCTGCCCTGGTAGAAAATAAGCCAATAGAAATGGTTGGTTAAGTAACTCTTGGGCAATACGTTTAGCCAACGGTTAGAAGAAGAATGAGCCAACGGTTAACCAACGGTTGGTCAACGGAATGAAATACAAGATTTGGAAGATTATGTCAATATGCATGTACTGATGGATATCTTGTCTTCTTCTTCTATAGTTTTACTGACACTTGGAATGTATATATTGTAACGAGGATAGCAAATTATACATATACTGTATGTCAGTATACTTCTGTCTCTCTCCTCGTTGTGAGTCGCACAGCCTATTGTAAGCTTTTATGCTTACTTTATGTGTATAAGAGTGAGACAGAGAGTGTATATTTCATCGTCTTGCGTGGCTGTCGGTTAGCGAAGGCACGAGCAAGACATGACGGGGAGACTCGAGCGGGATACGAGAGCGAACGCGTCGTGAAGCCGGTTGGCCGCCATGAATTCTCTTGCTGTGCGTGCTTAAGCGTCCGTTAGTATTTTTTTAGATAGAAAATCGCCATCTTGTGAGGATTGCACTGTGATTATTGAATAGACAATCATCAGTATCTAGCTATTTGCTGTATTCAACAAAATTCTTCTCGAGAACTTTACAAAGGGCACGAGTGAGACAGAAAGCTGCACCGTGTGCATCCGGTGCCGCATCAAATAGAACTCGCAGGTGATCCATAGGTGAAGAGAAGCTCTGACCTAGACGTCGGCATAAAATGTGAGTCTGCAGACTTTAACGTGTCTTAGTTTTCTTTTTGTATTGCTTTTCGAACTTGCGGCGTAAGAGACTGTCGTCCACGTCAACGCGTTGCGTTGCAGGTTAGGTTAGGCCTTATTTTCTTTATTTACCAAGAATGTGTAATTCTACTTTTAATACGTCATTATTTATTTTATATATCTACTTTTCATTGTATTAAATTCTAATAAGTTGATTAAATAAAGTAAAGTAAAATCAAGGTTGAATTTAATTATTAAGTAGAGTATGATCTTATTTCCTTGCTTATTATATATAATCTTATTCCCGTGTCACAAATAAAATTAAATACATTCTTTCTTAATCAACGGTATTTAATAGAGTTCTCGGGTACACGCCGTGGGTTTCGTCGTACCAGACGTCCGGGAGGCAGAGCTTCAAAGCGAAGTTCTGCAATAGTATTAAATATTGTTTAACTGATTTTCTTTGTCAGAAATAGATGGACGAAGTAGATCGGCGGTATTGAATTATACTGATCGACTATAAACCGAAAGTCAGTTATTTAACGGTAAGTGCACGTGTACTTAAAGAGAGTACACGTGAAACCCACAAATATATTTAATTTGTTTATTTAAATACATTCTCCGTTACAATATATATATATATATATATATATATATATATATATATATATATATATATATATATATATTCTCTGTGCCATTACCCGGTAGTTCTCACTTTTTCGAGGCCGTGAAGGCTCTGTGTTTTTATTTTATTTCAAGTTAGTTTGTCGAGTAGGACTTTTCTAAAAGGTTTCTCGTGGTCTCCGGGTTTTACTCCTCGCAGAGAAAATAGAAAAAAATTTCCGAATTTTTCTCGAGGAATCGAACTCTGGTCCTCTAGAGCATGAGTCAAGAGCCTTAGCCCCTGCGCTACCGCCTTTCTTGCTGATAGGTGTGTATGTGTACATGTACAATATGGCTATACTTTATAATAGCTGTACATATAGCTATGTATTATACAAAAAATTACATAAGTAAATATTTTTCATTCATTAATTTATATTGTCAATATTTTTATAGTTATAAAATGTTAACATTTATACAGTTTAAATAGTTATTTCTTTTATTAATTTGAAAAATTAAGGATCTGTTGGCTAACAAACTTACTAAATTATTAACCAACGCTTGGGCTAACCGTCGGCTAACAAACCCATATTTTTGTGACGAAATTAGCAGTAATTTTTAGCAAAAGTTGGTTAAACTGTTGGCCAAGTAGTCGCGATTTGACGAACTGATCGCTAAAAGTTGGTTAACAATACAATGGTAAATAGATATGATTGATTAACTCTTTTAGATAACAGAAAAATTAGTGGCAGTCATGTTGCAGTGGTACTACAATTTTTAATAATTTTTTAAATATGATGAAAAAGTTATGAATTGAAACAATGAATTTTTGATCATATTAAAAAAGTTATTAAAAATTTTACTATTACTGTTAAATGACCGCCACTGATTTTTTTGACAGCTATTAGGGCTAATTAATCATATTTATCTTCGGCGGTTATTTGTTAATTGTTTTCTCTTATCAATTTTCATCAATTTTCAGCTCTTTAAAATTAACCTCAACTTACATTTGAATTTGAACACCATGTTGTTTTCGATATAAATGAGTATATGAGAAACACATTAATAAACACGGCGTCCATGAATTAATTGTTCTAAACCCACTAAAAATCTAACTTTTTTAATTTAAAAAATGGCGGGTAACTTGAACGCGTGAACTTTGAAAATAGCTTTTTTTTCAAATACTAAATGTAGGTGTCGGATATGAGTTGATACGACCTCAAAAACTGTTAAGGGTACCGGTCTATTACGGTCATTAGAGCGTTGAGTCTACATATTCTTTAACCCTTTCAGTCACGAATTATTTTCGCAAAAACACGTATTTTCTATCATACATTAATTTTTTAGATTTATTTACAATCATACCCCGTCAAAAACGTTTAGCTAAAAAAATTAGTTAAAAATATAGCTGGAAATACAGCTGAAAATATAGCTATATTTAGCTGGAATATAGCTATATTTATCTCGATTTTTCAGGTAAAAATCCAGTTATTTTTTAGGTAAAAATCCAGTTAATATTTTGAGTCTCTTGTAACAGCGGAAAATATAACTGTATTTTCAGCTGTATTGCTTTCTCATAGAGAAAGCATTGTATCGATAAAAAAAATTTTTTTCTATTTTTTCATTAATTTGTACATATTTGAACTCGGTGAGTAAAAAAAGTGGTTTCCAGAAAATGTCTGTATGTGTGTGTGTGTGCGTGCGTGCGTGCGTGCGTGCGTGCGTGCGTGCGTGCGTGTGTGTGTGTGTGTGTGTGTGTGTGTGTGTGTGTGTGTGTGTGTGTGTGTGTGTGTGGATGTATGAATTCAGTTAGTGAACTGTATCTCGAGAACTACTCGATGGATTTGCTTCTAATTTTGCATGAAATTTAGTTTTTTGACTAACTTGCTGGAAAGCTATTGATAATTGGTTCTTCTAACGTAGTTTTCATTTTAGAGTTAATAAAAAAAAAATTTGATTTTTCGTTTTTTGTTTTTTTTTTGTTTACTACTCGATGAATTTGCTTCAAAATTTGCACGGAAATTATTTGTGATTGCCCGGATAAAATAAATTTTTAAGAACTGATTTTCTTAGCTTAGTTTTAATTTTAGAGCATTTTGAAATTAAAAAAAAAATGTTTCTATTTATTAAGCCAATAAAATCTTAAAAACTACTCGATGGATTTACTTCAAATTTTCCATACGATTCAATTTTTCGATCAACTGGTGCGGAAGCTATTGAGTATTGGTTTTCTTAGCGTAGTTTTTTTTAAGAATCATTTTAAGAATTTTTAAAAAATTTCGATTTTTCATTTTTTTTGTATTTTACGTAAACTACTCAAAGAATTTGTTCGAAAATTTGTATGGAACTTAATTTCGACTGCCAAAAGTATAAAAAATTTTGTAAACTGATTTTCTTACCGCACTTTTAATTTTATAGCATTTTAAAAATTTTTTAAAAAATTTTTATTTTTAATTTTTTTCTATTTTACGAAAACCATTCGATAGATTTGCTCCAAAATTTGTATGCAATTTATTCGTTACTGTCTGAAGAAAACAAGCTTTGAAAAACTAATTTTCTCAGCGCAGTTTTAATTTTAGAGCACTTTGAAAATTTTCAAAAAAATGTTTATTTTTCATTTATTTTCTATTTTGCGTAAACCATACTATAAATTTTCTCCAAAATTTTTATACAATTAATTCGCTATTGTCTGAAAAAAATAAGCTTTTGAAAACTAATTTTCTTAGCGTGGTTACAATTTCAGAGAATTTTAAAGATTTAAAAAAAAATTTCGATTCTTCTTTTCTTATTTTTTTTTATTCTACGTAAAGTACTCGATAGATTTGTTCTAAAAATTGCAGGGAAATTATTTGCGACTGCCAAAAGAAGGGAAATTTTCAAAAATTGATTTTTATAGCGTAGTTTTAATTTTAGAGGATTTTTAAAATTTTGAAAAGAAAATGTTATTTATTTAACCAGTTAGATCTCAAAAATTACTCGATAGATTTGCTTCAAATTTTGTATACCATCTATGTTTTTGTATAACTAGACGGGAAGCTATTGAAAATTGGTATTCATAGAGTAGTTTTTTTATAGAGCCATAAACATGAACTGTATTTATATATAAATATGATTGCATTTTATAAAGATTAGAAATTTTGTTGTCATCATTCTTCTTATTACTACATTATATCATTTTTTCAATAGAACAAATTTTTTTGTATTACTTGATGATTTAAAATAAATTATAAATGTTGAAAAAGCAAACAGCTAGTATATATGTTCGAAATTTATAAAGTACAATATGAGTAAATATTAATGTTAGACAATTTTTTAATATTAAAATCACATTTAAATAAATATAAAAAAATTAATGAAACTCAAAGAGCTCTATGAGAAAGCATTCCGCCAAAGCACTTGGCAGCGTTTTTTTATCTGTATTTTTAACTGTATTTTTAGCTAATTTTTTGAGCTAATCGTTTTTGATGAGGCGAACAATAGCTGATAATATAGCTAAATTTTCAGCTATATTTTGAGCTGTATTTTTAGCTTAAATTATTTTATAATTTCACGGGATAATAACTCGTTAGTTATTTTCCTGTAAAAGAAAGTTCCAAAAATAAGGTAAACCTCGTAGTGTCAGCTCTCCTAAGGTCGAAGAGCTTCTACATTTTGGCACAAAGTATCTTGCTCTTTTATACCTATGGCCTCAAAATTTGTTAATGGAATCGTAAAATTTAGAGAAACCTTGCGACGTGAAGTGAACTTACCTGTCTTTAATTATTGATTAATGCTACGTCGCAAGGTGGCGTTTCTCTAAATTTTACGATTCCATCGACAAATTTTGAGGACACAGGTATAAAAGAGCAAGATACTTTGTGCCAAAACGTAGAAGTTCTTCGATCTTCGGAGAGCTGACACTACGAGGTTCACCTCATTTTTGGAACTTTCTTTTACAGGAAAATAACTAACGAGTTATTATCCCGTGAAATTATAAAATAATTTAAGCTGAAAATACAGCTCAAAATATAGCTGAAAATTTAGCTATATTATCAGCTATTGTTCGCCTTATCAAAAACGATTAGCTCAAAAAATTAGCTTAAAATACAGTTAAAAATACAGATAAAAATACAGCTGAAAATACAGTTATATTTCCGCTGTTACAAGAGACTCAAAATATTAACTGGATTTTTACCTAAAAAATCGAGATGAATATAGCTATATTCCAGCTAAATATAGCTATATTTTCAGCTATATTTTTAACTAATTTTTTTAGCTAAACGTTTTTGACGGGGTATATTCAAAATATATCATATGATACTTATAAAATGAACACTCATTTATATGAAAATGCAAAAAGTATAAAGACTAAACGTAAAGTGCGAATTAAACAATAAAAAAAAGAAAATGAGAAAAGGTGACCCTATAGTGGCTCCTGTGACTGAAAGGGTTAAGTTAGAATTTTTCAATGTGATTTTATATTAATATGTTTGTACACAATAATATAAAGTAGATTTTCAATTTTCTGTGTTTGGAATTTCCAACATGACGTCTATTATTCATTCTGATCAATATTGATCATAAATATAATTGACTATAATTAAGTATAATTTTAATTATTAACAAAAGCAATACTAAGGAATTGATTACTTTATTAAATATCTTATTACGAAAAATTCTGTTTCGTTATTCGTGCGCAAAGCTCGCTGTAATAAAAACGTGTTTTAAAACAATCTTTTTGCACGTTGTGCAATAAACTTTTTTTGGATACTGTAGAGAAAATGTGATTTATAGTTGGTTTGAACTTTTCACCTTTGCTTTGCTCAGGTCCCAATGTCCCCAAGAGGTTAAAATCACTTTCACACACTCGTATTGAAAATGACTATTATTATTATTCTTATTTATTAGAATTATTATAAATGCCAAAATTTAAGATTTTAAATACAAGAAATTTATTCATAGATTTAAAATAATATAAACTAGTCTTACTATGACCGCAAAACAAATAACTATTATAATACTCATATTAATTTTATACAATTGAACGTATTTTTGCGATTTTAAAATTTCTTGCCCAATTGGGAATTTTAAATTTGCTTCTGTCGTTCTTATTAAAGGTTCTCCCATCATACAATATTTAGATGCTGAAACAATTTTTACTCTTATCATTTTTCCCATATATTTCTTTTCCATTGGTACAAGCACCTGCTCATAATAATCATTATGAGCAACATAATGATTTTTATCATGAGCTATTTCTGTAACAAGTACATTTTGCATTTCACCAATTTTATTAGTATAAGGTTCATAAGATTGAAAATATTCAGACAAAATTTTAGTTCTTTTTTTAATTTCTTTGGCTGGTACTTGAGTCATTTGAGCAGCTGGAGTTCCCGGTCTAGAAAAAAACTGATTAATAAATAAACTTGGAAATTTGTATTTTTTGCACAATTTCATCGTGTCTTCAAAATCTGTGTCAGTTTCTAAGGGAAAGCCGCAAATAATATCTGTTACTATAGTTATTTTAGGTATATGTGCTTTTAAGAAATCAATAATATATTCAAAATGTTGCCTTGTATATTCTCTTTTCATTGCAGAAAGAATTACATTACTCCCTGATTGAACTGGTATATGTAAAAAGCTATAGACTTTTGGATGTTGTAATATTTTACTTATTTCGTCTAAAAATTCTAAAATATATGGAGGATTAGTCATTCCAATTCTCATTCGACAATCATCAGGTATGACTTCTATTAACTTCCAAAGTAACTCTGGTAAAGTAATTCCAATGTCTTTACCATAAGTTCCTGTATCTTCAGACGTTAACCAAAGTTCTTTTACACCTTCTTCAAAAGCTTGTTTAGCCCTCTCTAAAATTTCTTCAGGCCGGTAACTCCCAAGTTCTCCTCGCGCATGTTTTGTTTTACAATATGTGCATCGATTAAGGCAACCAGTATTGATAGCAATAATTTCAATAAGAGGATTTTTTCTAATTTTAGGGAGTAAAAGAGATGCTCCGCCAATTTTTTTCCCTGCTACCTTCTTCTTATTTAAAAATTTAACAATATTACCTTTTAATGTTTCTTCTACAACTTCAACTACTCTATCGATTTGCTGAATTCCAATAATGCTTAAGTTTTTTATAAAATTAGATTTTGGAGACCCTTGAGGAACACATCTTAAATAATAAAATAAATAATTCATCATCACAAAAGTTTAAAAATATAAAAGATTCTTAAATGTAAGTATTACCCAGCAACGATGACGTGTTTCCCAAATTTTTTTCCTGTTTCAATTTCATTTTTAAAATGATCTTCTGCAGGGTCTTTGACAGTACATGAATTTAAAAGCCATAAATCTGCTAAATATTTATCTTCAGTCAAATTGTATCCACGAGCAACAAGTTGGCCAGCCATATATTCACTATCTGATCTATTATGAGTGCATCCCCAAGTTTTAATATAAATTCTTTGAGTACCTAAAATTATACTTGAATAAATTTCTGGTCCTGGAAACTGTGGTTCAGCTTTCTCCTTTCTTTTCATAGGTTGAACAATGTTATTTTTAAAATTAACTTCATCTTCTGAACATATTAAATCTTCAATATCTTCAATATCATAACACGTATCTGACATTTCTAGAAAAACATATTAAATATTTATTATTTAAAAAAAAGAGAATTAATAAATAAATTATAACATTAAAATATGGCTGTTGTTGAACTGACGACAGAAGTTAATTTTCAGGTATCCATCGTAAAACTAATTTAAAATTGTTAAATTTAATAGGAAGTATACTCAAATGAATTATAAAACTACAAAGCATATTAAACTTAATATAGACAGGTTAAAAAACATTAAATAGTCAAGACAAAAAAAAATCTCTAGTAAACTGTTGTAAAGTTACATAAAAATTTGAATACGGGCAATACAATATAAAATTTCATGACGATCGAAAATTGAAAATCTATTATTATTTTTAATAATTTTTATAAAAACCAAGGGAAAGAAGGCGAGAGAAGAAATGAAATAAAAATAATGCTTCAACTTATTTTAAATAATTAAATAATATATATGATGAAATAAGATCATCGCCAATGTAGTTATAAATAAAAACAAAACAAATATAGATTATAAATTGACATCTGTCGTGAGTTTAACATTTCCCTTAAAATATTTTTTTTTCTTAATACTTTTAGTGACAAGGAAAATCAATAAATAAGGTTTAATTTAACTAAGAATTACCACCTGATAAATGAACAATCAAGTGGAACTCAATTCGTTTATACTATCAATATATTCATAATGTTAATATTTTTAGTTTTGACGTTTATAAATGTTGATAATTTAAATCATTTATATCAACTACCTGAAATATTAGGATGACAATGCCTTGTTTATTAAACTATAGTAGTATAGGAACCAATGGAGGTTCGTTACAACGAACCCCCATTCCTGACTCCCTACAGGTGAATGACCTCTGAGTGGAGTTTGGAGTTGGATGAGTCATAATGACGTGGCGTGATTATCTCTGTCATTTAATTTAAAAATGACTAGTTCTTTGAATTTAATAATATTTATTTAAAAAAAAAAATTCTGTTACATTTTTTCCTTGAATCACTGTGCAAATAAAGTTGATTCTAAATAATCTCAAAAAAAAAAAAAGATTATTTTTTGCTAATAAAAAGGTGAAGTTAATTCTAGAAAATTTTCATATTAATTTATATAGCTTCCATTTGTTGTAGAATTTTTTTAATATGATACACATTTTTTTATAACTATGCTCTCACCAAAATAACTAATGTCACCATAATGTGACATCAATTACAAAACTTGTAATTCTTATTGTTCAGTCGAAATATCATTTCACTTGAAACTTAAAAATTTAATATTTCATATTAAATATATCTCCTGTTGCATAAAAAAAATAATTTAGAAACAAAATTTTAAAATTTCTCACTTCGTCTACATTTTTCAACATTTTTCTAACGAATATGACGTTAGTAAAATCAGTGACACAAAAAAAGATCATTTTTCTATTACTAACCATTACTATATTATTTTATATTTTTAGTTCTAATTTGCCTATTTTGCCTAAAATAAATTATTTTCTTTCGACTTTTGTTTGCAATTAAATAGACTACTTGTTAATATTTTATTAAGAAAAAAAAAATTTTTTTCAACACGTTTTTTTGTGTTAAGAGCTTGACAAAGCTTCACCGCTTTAATAACATTTCTAATCTAAGTTTGTCAGTAAACGGTGTGTTTCATCTAATTTTTTCGCTACAATAAAAACAATTTAAACGCCGGAAGCATTTTTCTCTCACCTCCCGCATACATTGTTGGCAACGAAAAATTACCTAATCGATCCACGAAGTTGTATAGAAATTAGTGGTCACCCATCCAAGTAATAACCGCACCCAGCGCTGTTTAATTTCTTTGATTAGCTGAGGTGCAGTACCATAACCCACCAATGTGCCGGTAATGAACAAACAATAAATGTTCTTTACTACAATAAGATAATATAAAAAATATATAAAATATATATTTGATTCATTAAAAATTAAAAAAAAGCATGGCCCACATATATGACCTCCATCTCCAATCATGGTGCAGTCATCAGGTTGACTGCACCTATTTCTCCGAATCACATATAAGTCTTTTTATATGATTCTACTCTGAAAATAAGCGCCTACGTATTTTTTTATTAATATGATAAAAAATATATTTTTATGCGCTGCTAAAAAGTGACTCATAAATTTTTGATTCTCAAAAATCGAAATTTTTTAAAAATCATTTTATTTTGTTCTTTAGGTGACTTTCACAAATGAATTGAAGTTTGTTTAATGCTATGGGGAATGCTTCTTTAATTCCATCCTCTTTTATTTTTTTTTGCAAAACATTAGTGCAATTGCACTTTTTATGAAAAAAATGCAATTTTCGCAAAAAAGCCATTTTTATTTTGTCTCAAATTTTTTTACAGGTAGGTAGCATCAAGATCTATATTTTCATGTGTGGAATTTCCCAAGAGATAAAAAAAATTTTTTAAATAATTTTATATTTACATAACAAATATACAAAGGTGTCTGCATGTATGTATATATATACACATACACACGAAAATATACACACACACATATATATATATATATATATATATATTTTTTTTTTCTTATATTATATAGTTATTTTTAAAAAATTCAGTTGCGAACCCTCCATTGACGTCCATATCGCCCCATACTTTATCCATTTATTTAATAACGTAAATTTACGTTATTTTGTGCATATATTTTATGAAAAGATGTTACCTTTCTATCTTAACCCATCTCCCCTCAATGTTTCACCCATGATCCCACCCATGATCCCCTTCATATCTCATCCATAAATCCCCCTATGGTCTCATCCAATGTACTCCTCATTAAAATACATTGTTTATGTTTTTTATTTTTTTAAATTTTTTGAAAAGAATAATTTAAGAGAATAAGTTGATATATGAGGACATAATCCTCTAACTTTTTTAATATGATAATATCAAAGGGAATCTGACTCGGTGTTAGTTTAATAATCACAGGCTAGACTCACTATACCGAAAACTGTGACTACCGATGGATGGTCAATTGATGATCGGTCGATTGTTAGTTGCTTCTGTAACTAATAATCAACCGATAATCAATGAGGTCAAATTTTTTATGAGTCGTAATATAAATTACATATAAATTAATTTTCTTCTGCAAAAAAGTCAGACGTATTTGTCCGAGATTCGAATCCATGTCTTTGAGCATGGGAAGCAAGAGCCTTGTCCATTACACCATCACGCTCTTTTATATTGTTTGTTAACTGAAATTAGCAAATGTGAATTAACATTTTTTTCATTGGGATTCTTCATCACTATGATTAAGCCATTTACAACATTTTTTTTATTGGGATTCCTCATCAATATGATTAAGTCATTTAAAAAAAATAAAAATATAATTTTAAATGATTCTATTAATATTATATGCATTGTATAAGATTTAAATAAGAATAGGCATATAGTTTTGGGTTTCCACACCACCTTACATTTTAAAACTTTATAAACAATATTAATATGTATTTATTAAGTTTAAGTTTTTATAACCTTTATGATTTAATATTATTAATATTTATTTATTAAATTTAAGTTTATATGTATACATAACAGAAAAAAGTGTATAATGTATCGGTACCGCTATCGACACGTTAGATTTTTCGATTAGTTGAAACTCTCGCCTGGGGTCTTAAAAACCACTTTGGTTTATATTATTTTATGTTATATATTTTTAACATATTTTATTTTATATTATATAAATAAAAATATTGAGATCAAACAAAATAATAATAATAAAAAAATAACATTATTATTTAAATGATATAAATTATCAATGTTATAATAAATTTAAAATGAAAAAAAAATGTTCAAATATTACTATTAAAATTTTTTAAAATAATTTAATTACTAAATTTGATACATCATAATGTTTACTTTAAGTTTTAGGATTTGTACCCTGGTAGAAAATTTGTCTAGTTTTATCGAGGCCTTGATTATTTAACATACAAAACTAGACAGGTCTAAACAGATCTAGAGTAAATTTCTACCAGGGTTGGATTATATATTTATAATCCCTTTATTATCCTTTTACTTTTTTTTATATTTACACAATAATATTATCAATTCATACATGGGCAAGAATGACGAAAAACTTGAATATAATAATTGGATCAAAGTACCGGAATATTATAAATGTTATGTTAATAAAATTATAGAATATAAAATGCAAATACGTGAACCGATAGCAGAATATTATATCGATCAAAATCATAAAATTTATTTTGGATATTTATTAAGATTAGCTAATATTCTTAAGAAAATATGAAGATTATAAAATTATAAAAGTATGTATTATACAAAGTGATTCTAATATTTCACAATTATTTTACACACACACACACACACACATATATATATACACACATGTTTCATTCTAAAGATGAGCTTACTAAAATAAATAATCATATCCTTAAGATAATAAAAACAGAAAAGTAGATGTAAGTTGAAATTAAAATATTAATATTTGAGCTTCATTATAAACTAATATCTTGTACCTTGTATTTTCATAAAAATCTCATATAAATAATGAACGTTGTATTATAATTAATTTTTGAAAAAGAGGCGATTAATCACTATTATAATAACTATTATACATATAACCTTTTGTATTATTTACAAAAAATACAGCAGAAACTAATTAGAGTTTGAGCTACAGTCTTAGTCATATATACAGGTCTTACGTTCTAATTTATAAACATAACTTAAGGGACAATTGCATTATATCTCTTTCATTCTTGTCACAAGGAAGACCAAGAAAAAATAAGGATTGAGTAACAATCGTTCCTTTAAATGAATCAATGAATTCAAGTCATGGGTTCGAATTTATAGTCGACACTCAATACTCAGCACTTACAAGGAGAGTGCATTGCATTTGGGTCTTGGATTTTCTACTAGCTTTGGGATCTTTTATCTTACATAAAATTATGAAAAAAGCCGCGTCCATTTGGTCCAACGCTCGATTTTTTCCGAGTTATGAGCAGTTTTGTCTGTTTTGTTAAAAAAATTGCATCTGCTTTATAATTTTACAGTTTTCGAACTACTAATTCTAGAAGGTTTTCACTGATTGTATATTACAGTTGAGATTAAAACCTTTCGATTAAAAAAAAAACGCGTTCAAAAAGCTCAAGTTGTTATAAAATTATGAAGGGATGAAAATTGAAATGAATTTCTGACTAAAATGTTGCATTTATTTTCTATGCATTTTTTGAGCTAAATATTTGCGCTATTTTTATTCGTCCATAACTTTTTAACGACTTAAGATTTTTTGACACGTTTTTTTTTTAATCGAAAGGTTTTAATCTCAACTTTAATATGCAAACAGTAAAAACCTTCTAGAATAAGTAGTTCCAAAACTTTAAAATTATAAAACAGATGCAATTATTTCAACAAAACAGACAAAACTGCTCATAACTCGGGAAAAATCGAGCATTGGACCGAATGGACGCGGCTTTTTTCATGATTTTATGTAAGAAAAAAGATCCCAAAGCTATAAGAAAATCCAAGACCCAAATGCAATGCACTCTCCTTGTTAGTTCTCAACTCGCAGATCTATGAATTTATTTGTTCTGTGTACTTTATCAAGCATGTCTACACTGGTAAGAAGAACAGAACAATAAAATATGGAATTCTGGTTTAGAAAAATGACGGAAATGTAAAAAAATAGAATTTTTTATTTTAGTTCTATATTTCAACGTTTCCAAGAATCATAAGTAGTAACCAATATTTCTACCAAACATAGATGTATTGTATCTTTTATTTTAACGTGATTTTTTATTTATGATCCGAAAAAATGAAGAGCAGCGCTAAAGAAATGGATTTTTCTATTTGCATTCTACATTCCACCGTTTCCGAAGATCAGAAGTAGTATATAACATTTCTACCAAACATATAGATATATTGTATCTTTTAATCTAACATTATTATTTATTAATTGTTTGAGAAAATTAAGGGGAACCTCGAAAAAATAAATTTTTCTATTTTGATTCTACATTTCACTGTTCCCAAAGATCAGAAGTAGTATATAATATTTATTCCAAACATATAAATGTACCGTAACTTTCATTCTAACATTAGTTTCTTATTTATAGTTTAAAAAATTTAGGAAGAACGTCGAAAAAATGTATTCTTCTATTTTAAATCCACATTGAGAGCGCGGTGGCGTAATGGATAGAGCTCTTGCCTTCAACGCGGAGGGCATGGGTTCGAATCCTGGCCAGGTACCTCTAACTTTTTTTTCGAAAGAAAATAAGTGTATGTGCCATTTATATCGCGACTCTTTAAAAAATCCGACCTCATTGGGTATCGGTTGATTGTTGGTTACAAAAGTGGCTGACCATCCATCGGTAGTCAAAGTTTTCAGTATGGTGGGTCTGACAGTCCTAGCCTGATGTAATGTGTTAAGCAGATGCCGGGCGGGGGACTTCCTCGACTTCATCATATATAAAAGGTTGATCATATAGAGGACAATATCCTTTATATATTAATCTTTTTTTTATAAAAAAAAAAGAAAAAAAAAAAAATTTTAAATCCACATTCTACGTTCCCAAGGATCAGAAGTAGTACATAACATTTCTACCAAAAATATGATTGTATTTTATCTTCTATTTAAAATTTTTTTTTATTTGTAATTTTAAAAAAATGTAGAGGAACGTAAACGAAATAGATTTTTGATTTTCGTTCTATTTACGGTTCAAGGAAGTGCAGAAAAACGTTAGAACAAATAAATTTTTCCATTTTTGTTCCACGTTTCATCGTTCCAAAGTATCAGAAAAGGTATATAACAGTAATATTAAAGTACAGTACTCGTGTATGTCGCCATCTTCAATGAGTACATGCGGTGGCACTGACTGCTAGATACACACACGCACGCGCACGCAATCATACAAACACACACACTTATAATGGAGGTACATGATGACGAGCGAAACCGGGAAACGACATGGAACATTAAAAACACGTGCTCAAGAGTAAAGAGGAAGCGTTGGTAAGGATGAAATTGACCGAGTCGTGACGAAAATTTACGATCTATGACGGAATCGATAGAAAGAGGCAACGGTAGGAAAAAAGAGAAAGGAAATCGAGTCACGAGTAGGAAGAGTATAGGATCACAGAAAAAAGGGAGCCAGCTGTAGTTCACGCATCAGGCTCATATATATGCTATTACATGTATATGAAGTAAAGATGTATAGGAATACAATGTATTAGCATGAGTATTATATATGTTCGAATCCTGGCCAGGTACCTCTAATTTTTTTTCTAAAGAAAAATTAGTGTATGTGCTAATAATATCGCGCGGCTCTTACAAAATCCGATCTCATTGGGTATCGATTGATTGTTGGCCGCAAAAAATGTGACTGACCATCAATTGTCAATCAAAGATTTCGGTACGGTGTATCAGATGGGCTAGCCTGATATAATGTGTTAAATGGTTCCGAGCTAGAATCTATCTGATATTATCATATAAAAAAAATGAGTATTATATATGGAACTACGTAGAATCGAGGGTGAGAGTGATGGAAGATAGGAAAATCGAGTGCTGGAGAGAGATAGTGATAAAGTTCGCAAGAAGAATAATCAACATCGAATTTATGGAACATTCTAAATGTGGATTTAAATGGAGCGCGCGAGGAATAGAGGGCGCTAACATCAAAGAAGCCGCCGAAATGGAAGGTGTTGATTGGTTATAAGTTCAATTCCTTTGTAATTGACAAATTACAATTACGGAAAGGATTAATAACCAATCAACAGTTATTATAGTCATGACATAATTGATTGAAGGAGGGACGAGGAGGAAGTAGCTCGAGAGAAGACGCTCCATCAACACACTGCTCTATTGGATCTAGATAGCTTCACTTGGTTGATCTTCCTACATTACTGGTTATACTCCTTGAGTCTATTTTGAATGCTGTCCTCCATTTTGTTGGGTTTTATTCAATTGAGAAGAGATATCACGCTACCATATTCTTTCTAATATATATACGAGAGAGATTTTTTATTCCTCTGAGAGAGCAGAGAAGATTTCTGGTTAGAGATTTTTATTATTGGAGAGTAACACTTTTTATTATTACGGTGAGCCCTTTATCTTATTTCTCTTATAAAAGTGAAAATTCAGAGTCAGTGCGCGTCGCCGGTTAGCTCTTCATAGTTTAGCGTCAGTTTCGCCGCCATTGTTAATCTTAATATTAACGTCACGCATTTAATCTGATTTTATTATTTATAATTTCTATAAAAGTTTTATTAAGTCGAGCCAGAGTCTTTTACGCACAGTTTCTCTTACACTACACATAATTTCGAGAAATTGTCGGGTGATTAAACTGTTACATTTACTTTAATAAATTAAAAGTACATATTACTTATCTGGTAGTTTACTTAAATGTTATATTAACATTGTGTCGTTCAAAATATATGAATTATTTGTTGCTAGTTTTCATCGGTGGTTTCGTCGTTCCCTGCGACGACCCCATTAGAATCCACCCGAGAGAGTTAATTGCTAAAATATTTATAATTTATATTCAGAGTAAACATAGAGAAAATAATAAATAAATTGATAGTAATTCAGAGATTTTATTATAAAGTTGAGAGTAGAGTAACGGGGGAGAGGGAACGAATTCTCCCATTACAAGCTTACCGAAATTTTTTCAAATTGCAATGTATAAATAGTTAAGATTATCTGATTGATTTAAAAATACTTTTTGACGTATCGAAAAACTGACCGGGCAAAATGTGCTTTTTAAGAGGCGGCCGTATAGTTCTGTCCTTGTCTAACCTAAATTTTCGTTATAAATAGTAAACTAAATATTTTTATACAAAGGTAAGGGCAGAGCCCAATAGATTTAAGGATAAACAAACGATTCTATTCTATGAAAAAATATAAAATTTTCATTAGTTTTCGAGTGAAGTCTGAAACGGAAAAAGAGTTGAACACTTCAATCAAATTTAACTCTTTTTCCGTTTCAGACTTCACTCGAAAACTAATGAAAATTTTATATTTTTTCATAGAATAGAATCGTCTGCTCATCCTTAAATCTATTGGGCTCTGCCCTTACTTTTGTATAAAAATATTTAATTTAGTCATAATATCGAAAATTTAGATTAGACAAGGACAGAACTATACGGCCTCCTCTTAAGGGCCCATTTTTTTTTGTTTTTTTCATAACAAAAAAGAATGAGCTAAAGTAAGAGTTAAGTAAATTTCTTTAAGTTATTTAACAGAGAGCCGAATCATCTGTCTTTGTCTAATAGCGTTTTTCATCATTTATATAAATACCATCCGTTGTAGCAAGAAAAAAATAGTAGCCCCCGCTAGATATCAGTATAATAAGTAAATTTTGTAATAATAATCAAATTATTTTATCGTGTAGTTTTTGAATAATATGAGACCTACCGGAAGAGATACGTTATATTCTAGTTTGTTAGTAGGTCTCATATCATTCAAAAATTACGCGATAAAATTAATTTCTTGTTATCATAAAATCTACCTATTATACTAATATCTAGCGGGGGCTACTATTTTTTCTTGCTACAACAGATGGTGTTTATATAAATGATGAAAAAATATATTAGACAGAGATAGATAGTTCGGCCTGCTCATAATTTTGCGCAAATATCAGGAAAAATAGTAATTTTTAGCTACATCATGAGTTTTTAATTTTTTTTCTCGAAAAGTATTCAGTTTTGAAGAAAGGCTATAGCGAGATGAGGGGGTCAAATCGGCACTAGCCGGGATCTTTACATCTCGTTGCTTATTAAATAAAGTATGTTTCAAGATGCCTCTGTGCAAAATTTCAGCCTCCAAGCTGCCACGGGGACCCTGAAAATGCCAAAAATATGTTTTTTCTTAATTAATTTTTACCGCGCACAATTTACGGCCGAAAAATTTGAAAATATGCAAATAGCTTTGTAATTGTATTAAGAATTATTCAGATTTTTTTCAGATTGTCTGCAGATTTTTTCACCTCAGAAATTCCATTTTTAAAAATATTTGAAGTTTTTTATTGTTCTTTAACCATGAAGATATTTGTCTAAAACCTAAATAGCTTTTTACCATGTATTTTTTCGTTCATTTCAACACCGAGGTCTTCGAAAGCAATTACTCACCGAAACGTGCTAAAAAATCGAAAAAACAGCAAAAAACGGGGTTTAGCATTTCTTCTATGTTTTTTTCTTATCCGTTTATTATATTACCATCGATATTCTACCGCCAAATCTTTTGAAGACCTCGAGTTTGACCTGAATTTTCAGGCAAACAAATCTATCTGGAATTCATTTTGATCCAGCTTAATGTAAAAATCAAGTTCTACTGTTTTAACAGGGTGCTGCTTCATTATTTAACTTGCTTATTATGTTAGTTTTTATCTCTCCATGCGATTTTAGCATAAAATCTGACGTATTCCAACATGTTATTTTTTTCGTGGATATTCGTTTGTGGTGTTTTATTAACACTAAAGAAAACAATGCTTGGTTACTGGATCTTCGTGACTGAATAGTAGCGGAATCTTACAACTGCGTTAAGAGTCAAACTTTATTACATACATGAAGTTTAGTCGTGTCTTGCTGCTGCAGCTTAAGAAAATAAGGTGGACATAAGTGTTTTTATGTACAGCTTCGTAAGTCGTACGTTCACACCAGCGTTCGTTCCTTAACTTTCAAAAGTTTAGTTAATTTTGGAACGTCTTAAAACGAAAACCTCAAATAGTTTGATAAAAGCTCAAAAGATGCACGTTTTGCACACACGTTTTTTACATTTTGGAATATGCTGCGACGTTTTGGAATGTTTCGTAACGACTTTTCATATAATCATGCGTGCGTACGTATGGAATACGTCCACTACGCGATATTAACGTATATATATATATATATATATATACTAGGGGGGGTACCCCCCTGCTCGCTCTGCTCGCCAACCCCCATTGGTGATTATTCATATCCTACATATATTTTACCAATAAAAGAAAAATTAATCATTTATAAATCACATGATACATCTGAAAAACAAATAATAATTTAATTATGATTGTTTATACCTTATAAACTAAACGAGTTTCCACACCACCTTACATTTCAAACTAGTTATTATGATGAATTGCATTCATATATTTAATTTAATTGTATAAATTTTTCAATATTTAAATATAGATTTTAATTTAAATAATATATTTTAACTGTGTGAAATATAGAGGTAACGTTACGGCGCGTTAGATTTTTTGATTAGTGGCAACCCTCGCCAGGAGCCCTAAAAACCACTTTATTTTATAGATAATATTTCATAGATTAGTTATACATTTATAATATAATTTATTTTATGTATTGAATATGAATAAAAAAATAGTGATATCGTACAATATATAAGTGAAAAAATAACTTATTATTAATTAAATGATATTAATGATCAAAATTATAATAAATTTAAAACTATATGAAAATTTTTAAATAATTATTTGGTATAAAAATTTTATTAGTATTATATTTGATATATCATAATGTTTATTTATGTCTTAAGATTTATAGGATTATTTTGATATAATTCCTTTTTGATATCTTTTTGACTTATTTTTACATTTTTTTAGATATATCAATATTTTATACTAAAATTTAAAAATTTGTTTACTTTAATATTCGAAAATAAGTGATGTAATTATTATTAATATTCATAAAATCATTAAATCATTATATTATTTTAATGATTTTAATTTGTATATATATAAAATGAAATAATTTTGAAATATTAAACTTACTTTTTATTACTTACTTTTATAAATTTTGATCAAATATGTTTTTAATAATATTAACTAATCGTAATAAATATCTAGAATAAATTTGATAATTTTGATTAATATAATATTCTGTTATTGGTTCACATATTTGAATTTTATATTCTATAATTTTATTAACTGTAACGGTATTCTACCGAGTTTGAATCTTGCGCGCTTAGGTATTAAAATAGAATAAACGCTCGGTCATATATCTCGTCTAAGACGAGTAAAAAAGTGCGTATCTTGACGACCGGCACGCGAGCGAGAAGCAAGCCGGCCGCGAGGCGCTTCAGAGAGTTTCCGGCTACCGTTGCGTTAGCACGAAACCTAAGCCGCGCTGTGCTCATTAGAGAATTTCGCCACGTGGTCGTATAATACGTTAGACTAAGTTCGCAACTGATAGCGCGGAACGTTGTCTTAAATAAAAGTCGTTAATTTATATCGACTAACGTATTATATCAGATTGGCTAGTTGCAACTCTCAGAAATTCTTTCTGTAGAGTTTTGCTTGACCGCTTTTCGCGCGTCTTAGCGGTCAGCCATTAAGTGCCAACAAATACGTTGATCGACGTGCATAGGATTCCACCGATCTACGTCCAGGCAACCACGTTGGCAGAGCTCAGCGGAATTCAAGGATCGGGAAGAGACGTGTTCCACCGATCTACTCCAGAGCATTTACGTATTGGTTACGTACAGGGGAGAAGCTTCGATAACGGGCGAGCGGCGTCTACGTGCACGTAGGTAATTAGTGTAAGCTGGCCAGTGCGTTATTGTATCATCGGTTATATAACCGATCAGCGTCATAAGCGAGGATCATTTAGTTCGCGACGCACCCTCCCTTTGCTCACTCTCTCAATAGACGCGTATATTACTTTTTATATATTATTCAATTTCATTCTCATTTAGTTCACATTTTATCTTGATTATATTTATATTTTTTTTGTAATAAATTGATTCTTTCCTATTAAATCGTGCTTTCAATTAATTTATATTGCCTGATTATATTTAACATAAAATATATATTTCCCGTTGCTTACTCCGACGCCTCCGCGGTCCTTGTGAGCAGTTATAAATTATTTAATAACGTAATATCATATATTTTAATATAACGTATTTTGGAACCTGCCTCACGAAGGGAAACTGCGCTACCGGCCACGCGTCTCTCGATCAGGTAAGAGAGAGAGAGAAAGAGAGACGCAGTGCGTGCAGCAAGCGACGAGTATATCAGATATGATTTTGTCGTTTATCAATAGGATTGATTAGCTAGCACAATCGGAGTTCGCTGTATAATATTTAGTGAAATTCTTACAAATTTCAGCAACTCTGCATATAGTAAAATTTAAGGACTTAGCTAAAGTTTACATTAAATTAAAAGCTAATTCTTTTTTTTGTAACGGGCAAAATAACCGTTACAAAATGGCGCCCAACGAATAGATGCGTCAACGGGAACAGGCTTTTACGCGTCGTCTAATAAATCGAAATTTGCAAATAGCGTCGAGCGTGTAGCTGGCGTCGACGAAAACAGACTTCGCGTTGTTCATAAAAGACTTTATATCAAAGATGGCGTTTTGCTATAGTTAAAGTTTGATATTTAAGTTAGCACGTGTCAAGAAATTTTTTTCTTTTAGAAATCAAATTATTCTTAGTCAAAGATAAATAAATTTAGAATTGACGTTAAATTTTTTTCACGTTTCGTAAAATAAAATTAATATTAAATTGCTATTTTTTTCTGAAAAATAAAATAGAAATTTCTCGAAAAATTGCTAGGTATCTATTAAAAATTTTTTTGTCGGTTAGCTGTTACAAATTTGTGTCCCCACGTGTCCCAGCGAAAATTCTATTTCTTTGCTTAACGCGCAGATATTCTCGCGCTTTAATATCTTAGTGACAGAGACAAAAGATATAGCTCCGTATGCCTAATTGTTCGCTTTATGTGAAAAAGCGAACAGGCAGTCGAGATTTTCTAAGAATTAGAATAGTGCGTCGTTGTGTATAGCCTTCCTACCGATTAGGTCGTTAATAATAAATTACAAAATTTAAAGGTGAGAGAGAAATATTAATTTCAGCTAATGAGGAAGTTGAAATTAAATCAATTTTAACATAACCCTTTAATATAGGATAATCCAATATCATTAACATTAAAATTTTTTTTTGTATTCTGATATAATATTTAATTGAATAAAAATTAAAATTTTTTTTATACATATTAAAGGGCTAGAAAATTTTTTTTTCTTGCATAATAAGTGAAATTTCAAATTTTTATTTTTACACATAGTGGAAATTTTTATTTTTCCTTTCTCTCTCATCAACGACTGCCAACTCGTAGCGCGGCAATCGACTGGCGCTGTGTGTGTTGTGGAGAAATTTTAGAACTTTCTCGAAGACTTTGAATTAAAATTTATTTCTACACTACACGTTAAATACACATGTATAATAAATGAATTGTCCCTACACAGCTAGGTGTGCATTTTTAACAAAAGTTTAAGAACGCACAGATTTTTGGATTTAGTTATATACGTTAATACTTAGTATTTTAAATTAAAAATTGTAAAATATTATTGAATAGTTTATTATAGTCTAATATTTTCGATTAGCTTTACTATAATTATTAGAAATTCTAGAATAAATCCAAAAATCAAAACAATTAATTTTCAAAATATATACATATTTAGTCAATTTCAACTGCTACGTGTGTATATGGTTCTATTATAACCATATATAAACGATCAGTAATTTAATTTTCTTTATAAAATAAACGTGTGTACACACACACACACACACACACACACACACACAGCGAGCGTTAGTAAAACCGCGTGCGATCAATAGGAAATAGAAAATATCTCAAGAAAGAAGACAGGAATATTACTACCAGATGGCAACACAAGTCACCGATCAGGTATCAACAGATGTGCAACAAAGAAGTGAAATAGCATTAGATGCCTCTAACGTACCAAAAGAACTGATAATCTATTTTACCGCCATGCACAACCAGATGAAAGATATGACAAAACACGTGCATGAGGTATATTCCAAGATGGAAGGAATGTCAACTACGGTGAATTCTTTATCACAAAAAGTTGAAGTACTGTCACAGCCTAAATCTTCTAGCACACAGCTATTCGATCAGGCCACAGGTGAAAGAACACCTGAACGGGAAAACCTTCAAGGAAATAAAAGTAATGAACAGCACGTGGCTTTTCGTGATACATTTAGTATACACTACAATAATAGTAGTAGCCCATTAAATAGCCAAGCAAACAACAATGCAGGTGCAGATCAGCAAAATTATAGAAACCGTGATAATTTGCCAACTGGTACGGCAGGAGCACGTACAGTCGAGGGGGGAGGGACCCCTCACACTGCAAACAGTGCGACGGATAACGCTAATCTGACCAGGCATAGTGACCGTCCAACGAGTGCAAATAAAAATACAGACGTAGGTCACATAGTGCGCCGCTGGAATGTTACATTTTCTGGCGAGCGAGGCCAAAGTATAGACCTCTTTCTAACTAGAGTTGAGGAGTGTCGAAAACTGGCTACACTGAGTGAGAGCGATTTATTAACCTCTCTCTCTGAACTGCTCACAGGGGTTGCTGTGACCTGGTATCGAAATAACAGGCATTCGTGGCAAACCTGGGCTCAATTTAAAAAAGCTGCATTGCGATGGTATGGATATAGCAGACGTTTCCAACAAAGATTGTTAGCAGAAGCTAATGCACGTACACAAGGCAAAGATGAGCCGGTACGAGATTATATTATATGCTTACAATCTATAATTTTAAAACAAGTTCCGTTACCTGACATTAGTCAACAGCTTGATTTATTGCAATGTAACCTCTTACCAGAAATTCAACGTATGGTCAGAAGAGATGAAGTTACGGATATTGAATCTTTATTAGAAAAAACTGTAGAAGCTGAATTGATACTCGAGGCGGAGAGAGTCTATAGACCACCTCCTCCGCCCGAACAGTCATTGTTACCTGACGTAGCTTATAGGCCAACGAATAAGGCCAAAGATAATGAAATACAATTAGCAGCGGTACAGGAAGAACAGGCTGATAATGGACAGTTAAATTTAGGAAAAGTGTTAATCCAATTATTTCAAGAAATACGTGAACTCAAAAAGGCGTTTGTAAAGCAGCAGAGGTTTAGCGAGAACAACGTACAAGGACCTGCACCGCTTAAATTGCCTCGAAGGAAGTCTGCTAAACGTCAAAGGAATTTTAAGAAGCAGCCTCGGAAACTTTCGCAAGATGACAGTAATTCGGAACAACAGAGTCAACAACAAAAGGAAAGTTCTTTAAGAGATACAAATCAAACAAAACCAGGTCAAGAAAACCAGAAAGGTTCGAAAAATCCAAAACGTAACCGTGAATGTTATCGGTGTGGATTACCTGGATATACTATCTGGTCCTGCCCTATCTGTGCGGGAAAAAGGACCAGGGAACGAGTAGGTGAGGTACCTAACGTTCCCAGTGAGGCTTATGAGACCTCAGAACCTTCTAATAGAAAGGTGTTCGATAAAAATCTATCTGAAGACTCAGTAGAAACACAAGTTGAGTCTCACACTGGTCAAGTTGAGACCAGTGAGCAGGCAAAGACAAATCAGCCAATAATCGATGATGAAGCTCGATGGTGGCTCCCGGTAGTGATCGGAGATTACCGAATAAGGGCTCTGTATGACCCAGGTGCATCACGCACGGTCATGAATTCGCTAGGATTACAGCTAGCAGTAGCCTGTAATGTACCTTTAATACCAGCTACAGGTAGATTGGTTAAAGTAGCAGATGGTAGATCATGCTCACTAGTAGGTTATGTTGACCTTCCTTTCACTGTAGGCAGAATCACCAAAAGGATTCGCTGTGTGATCATGCCTAGCTTAAATGAAGAATGCTATCTAGGAGGCAACTTCGTGCGAGCTTTTAGAGCTATTTTAGATCCTTGCGAAAATGAGCTTTCTTTTAAAGGTACTAATGTAAAGGTAAATTTGGAAGTTGCTGCTCTTGAACAACTGTACATTGGAAAAATAGAAACAGTTGGTTTAGCTGATATTTCAGCAACTGATCAGGCTTGTGTAAAACGTTTGGTTCCAGGCAGAGCAAAAGCAACTCATAATATAGATTATTTAATAGGCAAGAGAAATAAAATATTCTCTCCAGCTGTTCAAGACATAGCAAATAAGTTTGCACCAAAAGTTGTTGGTCCATATGTCGTTACAGCTAAATCTGGATTAAATACACATGGGTTATTAGGCAAGAATGGTAATCCGTATAGTCTGATTCGTGGAGAGCAACTTAAAGCATATATCGCAAGCCAAGAAGATGATCTGCCACCTCAACCACCGTTGGAATCAATGCGTGCAAATGAGACGATAAGCGACCCGTCTCTTGCGATCTATGCGACTCCGTGTGCCAACGGAGGATCGGGCTCAGATTACGTGCGACCGTCTGCGAGCGGTGATTCTCCCCATATCGAGAAACCGAATAGGAAGTGAGGTCATCCGCGTAAAAGAGTTGTCGTCGTAACGCGAACTGTAGAGCATAGGCGTCAAGCTGAGTCCGAACCGATCAGGCGTAAGTAACGTAGGCCTAAGGGTTCTACCAATGCGAAGCGTAGCGAAAACATAGTAGTTTGTTCACCGGGAAAAACGCGTGTTCAACGAAAATTATTTTGTGGTAGAAAATCGTAATTATTAACATTGCTTAAGACAATGATTGCATACCTACCGCGCGATAGGCAGAGCAGCAGAACCAGGTTATGCTGCGTCTGGCGGAGGGGTGTAACGGTATTCTACCGTGTTTGAATCTTGCGCGCTTAGGTATTAAAATAGAATAAACGCTCGGTCATATATCTCGTCTAAGACGAGTAAAGAAGTGCGTATCTTGACGACCGGCACGCGAGCGAGAAGCAAGCCGGCCGCGAGGCGCTTCAGAGAGTTTCCGGCTACCGTTGCGTTAGCACGAAACCTAAGCCGCGCTGTGCTCATTAGAGAATTTCGCCACGTGGTCGTATAATACGTTAGACTAAGTTCGCAACTGATAGCGCGGAACGTTGTCTTAAATAAAAGTCGTTAATTTATATCGACTAGCGTATTATATCAGATTGGCTAGTTGCAACTCTTAGAAATTCTTTCTGTAGAGTTTTGCTTGACCGCTTTTCGCGCGTCTTAGCGGTCAGCCATTAAGTGCCAACAAATACGTTGATCGACGTGCATAGGATTCCACCGATCTACGTCCAGGCAACCACGTTGGCAGAGCTCAGCGGAATTCAAGGATCGGGAAGAGACGTGTTCCACCGATCTACTCCAGAGCATTTACGTATTGGTTACGTACAGGGGAGAAGCTTCGATAACGGGCGAGCGGCGTCTACGTGCACGTAGGTAATTAGTGTAAGCTGGCCAGTGCGTTATTGTAAGTATAATTATACCGTGCGATATCCAAGTATCTCTTCCTCGAGAGGTACTTGTTCAGGTATATTGTATCATCGGTTATATAACCGATCAGCGTCATAAGCGAGGATCATTTAGTTCGCGACGCGCCCTCCCTTTGCTCACTCTCTCAATAGACGCGTATATTACTTTTTATATATTATTCAATTTCATTCTCATTTAGTTCACATTTTATCTTGATTATATTTATATTTTTTTTTGTAATAAATTGATTCTTTCCTATTAAATCGTGCTTTCAATTAATTTATATTGCCTGATTATATTTAACATAAAATATATATTTCCCGTTGCTTACTCCGACGCCTCCGCGGTCCTTGTGAGCAGTTATAAATTATTTAATAACGTAATATCATATATTTTAATATAACGTATTTTGGAACCTGCCTCACGAAGGAAAACTGCGCTACCGGCCACGCGTCTCTCGATCAGGTAAGAGAGAGAGAGAAAGAGAGACGCAGTGCGTGCAGCAAGCGACGAGTATATCAGATATGATTTTGTCGTTTATCAATAGGATTGATTAGCTAGCACAATCGGAGTTCGCTGTATAATATTTAGTGAAATTCTTACAAATTTCAGCAACTCTGCATATAGTAAAATTTAAGGACTTAGCTAAAGTTTACATTAAATTAAAAGCTAATTCTTTTTTTTGTAACGGGCAAAATAACCGTTACATAACGTAATATTTATAATATTCTGGTACTTTATTCCAATTATTGTATTCAACTTTTTCTTCATTCCCGCCAATATATGAATTAATAATATTATTTAATTGAGAAATTTCTGTATCTTCTGAAATATTATCATTTAAGCTTTCTAAATAATATTCATATTCTTCTTCATAATTTAAGTGGTCTCCAATTTGATTATTTAAATAATCCATTAAATGTTGATCGATAATATCATTTACTTCAACATCATTTCCTTCAATCGGATTCCATTCCATCATTTTTGTTTATATGATTTATTTATGTATCTAAATTTGTATTATTAATTTTTATAGTAATTCTTTGTAGTAATTGAATCTATATTTAATTTTCTTTTATTATAATTATTTTTATTGTTTATTAACAAGTAAAAAGATATTACATAGGAATTATAACAAAATAATCCTTCAAATCTTAAAAGACTTCACAAACATTATGATATATCAATTATTATATTTAAATTTTTTCAATTTAAATTATACATTGTGATTTAAGATTTATTTAATAATTATATAAAATGTTAAACATTTTAATAAAAATATTTATAAATTTTATTGAAAAAATAATGAATTTTATGATATATCAATTATTATATTAAAATTATAAAATTTTTTTAAACACTAGTTATTTAAAACATTTTTTCAACTTTTTAATATATTACAAAATACAGTGAAACATATACAAAAACTATAAGATAAAATAATATATATTATATAAAAAGTGGTTTTTAGGGCTACTGGCGAAGGTTTCCACTATAAAAAAAAATCACAACGCGCCGTTAGCGATACCGCTACATTATAAACCTATTTTTTATATATTCATTTAATATATTTATAGATTTATTGTTAATTTAAATATTAACTTTTAAAATAATAAAATTTGAATGTTAATTTTAAAAATAATTTATTATAAACATATAACAAAGGTTTAAAGAGTAAGGTGGTGTGGAAACTCGATTGTTTATTTATATAAATAAACAATCATAATTAAATTATTATTTGTTTTTTCAGATATATCATGTGTTTTATAAATATAATTACTTATTCTTCATGTAAATGTTTTAACAAGAAGTCTTAATTCATTAATTTATAATATAAAGAACAAATTTTTTTATCTATTAATAATTTTATTAATGTATAAATATCAAAGTATTATATAATAAAATTTTATTATTAAAAATATAATTTCGTTTTTCATTAGATATACCACATTATATTAATTAACATAATAATGCATGCAAGTTATAAACTGTTATACGAGTCATTACACGAGTGGGGGGGGCCAACGGGGGGGCACGGGGGTGCACGGGGGGGGGGCATGGGGGGGACGGGGGACCTATACAGGAAGTAAATGGTTACAAAATATCGTAGAATTACAAACAATTTTACGTTATTTTGTAGGAATTCCTTACAAAACATTATTGGGAGCTGTGGGGGGGCGTGGGGGGGGGGCTGAAACTGAATTTTTAATATAACTATATAATATAGGATGATATATATATATATATATATATATATATATATATGGGACGTTTCAGGTCAACTCACCGAACAAAAAAATAAAATTCGTTGTAAATCTGTGAAAATGTTCCATTTCATACCCAAAATATACAAAAAAATTTTCAGAGGTATAGATCCAATGGATTAAGAGTAATGAGTAATGAAATATTGTGATTTTTCAAAATTTTTGGTGAATTCATCAAATTAATAATTTTTTTACTCAAAAACTAAGGGTCCTAGAGATGTACTTATGAAGACATTTCTTGTTGCAAATTAAGCGTAGAATCAGCACAAATTTTTTTAAATCTCAAGATTGCTATCTTCTGATTGGTCCACTTTGTTATTTCATATAATTTGCAATTACTTGAGTTCGAACAGGTTGATTTCACTCCTGTTGGAGTATGTTATGTCTTCTGATAACATATTGAAGTAAGCTTTTGCTCCACTTGGCTCGAGCCCTAGGAGAGGAGCTATAGAACTTTGAATATTGAAAAATTTTTAATTTTGAATTTAACACATACATCAACATTTTCTTCTTCGATGTTCATAGATAATACAATATACGAATGCATGATTGTCTAAATATTTTAACATTTATCTATTTCTTTATGATGCAAGTGTTTTATTAAAATATTAATTATGCATTACGTACACATCATCAAGATACACTCATAAACAAGAAAATTTTATTCGTTTAACTAATTTGTCATTATAACTATTTTGCATACGTATTAAAAAATTATTTAAATATACATATTTAGGAATTAAAATTAATACTATATATCTGGAAATAAAAAGGATAAAGTTAAATAAATTCTATACGGATAAAATTTATTCAATATAAAAATTTATTACAAAATGAAAGAATCTGTTATTTGTGTATTCTGTAACTTTTAACAAGTACTTCTTAATTTATCTCATTTTTCTGAAAATAAATTACTCAAAATTTTTTTTTAAAATTGAAATGGTATTTTAAAATTATAATGTCATTAGAGTGGAGATAAATTAAGAAGTACTTGTTAAAAGTTACAGAATACACAAATAACAGATTCTTTCATTTTGTAATAAATTTTATATTGAATAAATTTTATCCGTATAGAATTTATTTAACTTTATCCTTTTATTTCCAGATATATAGTATTAATTTTAATTCCTAAATATGTATATTTAAATAATTTTTAATACGTATGCAAAATAGTTATAATGACAAATTAGTTAAACGAATAAAATTTTCTTGTTTATGAGTGTATCTTGATGATGTGTACGTAATGCATAATTAATATTTTAATAAAACACTTGCATCATAAAGAAATAGATAAATGTTAAAATATTTAGACAATCATGCATTCGTATATTGTATTATCTATGAACATCGAAGAAGAAAATGTTGATGTATGTGTTAAATTCAAAATTAAAAATTTTTCAATATTCAAAGTTCTATAGCTCCTCTCCTAGGGCTCGAGCCAAGTGGAGCAAAAGCTTACTTCAATATGTTATCAGAAGACATAACATACTCCAACAGGAGTGAAATCAACCTGTTCGAACTCAAGTAATTGCAAATTATATGAAATAACAAAGTGGACCAATCAGAAGATAGCAATCTTGAGATTTAAAAAAATTTGTGCTGATTCTACGCTTAATTTGCAACAAGAAATGTCTTCATAAGTACATCTCTAGGACCCTTAGTTTTTGAGTAAAAAAATTATTAATTTGATGAATTCACCAAAAATTTTGAAAAATCACAATATTTCATTACTCATTACTCTTAATCCATTGGATCTATACCTCTGAAAATTTTTTTGTATATTTTGGGTATGAAATGGAACATTTTCACAGATTTACAACGAATTTTATTTTTTTGTTCGGTGAGTTGACCTGAAACGTCCCATATATATATATAAAATTAAAGTAGACTGCATTAAATCCATGCGGTACCACAAAGTGGCATGTTAGGACTATTGAATGCCAAAAAAAGAGAAGGAACAGATATAAGAAATACATTGCTTCTATATCTATATAAATGAGGAACAGCAAGCTGTTGCTAGGAAGAACTTACTTGTTTTTCATATATAGATATAGGAGCAATGTATTTCTTATATCTGTTCCTTCTTTTTTTTTGCATTTAATGCTCCTAACACACTTTGCGGTAGGGCATGGATTTAATACAGCCTACTTTAACTATATATGTACGTTAATATCGCTGATGCAAATTCAAATAAGAGCGCGCTTTCTATTATTACGATATGTCGTTTCTCAAGGAAGATAGATGACACTTCTTAAAAAGCAGCAACGATCGTGAATATTCATGGTCACGGCGTCAGATTAGAAGGAAAATTTTGCACGTACGCATCGGTCTAAGAAAAATCATCCCTTTGTAACATGGCAAATTGACCTTGTAACTACATCATTAAATTTTATATTAAACTTCGTATTTACGCGCGCTATCAGCGCATGTGTTTATACATATAGAAATAACGACAGAAGGAAGAAGAAACTAAAGCAACGGAAAGAAGATAAAGCGAGTAAAGTAAAGCATAATCTTAGCTAGCATAGCATACAAGCACGCACATATCAAATAAAGCATGGAGACAATGTACTTAGTATACCAGCTTGACCCTGGTAGCTAAGCCTGGGTCCGCATAAGGACTGTCTGTCTCTTTCTTGAGGTGCGTACAGCATATAGCACTGCTATAGAGAACGAAGGTTGAGCAGAGCGGAATAACGGTTTGGCCGCTATTCCTTCTGTCGTCAAAATTCTTCGTGTAACTACGTCGTTTAGCATGTCCCTTGTAGCTTTTTGTTTTTTCATATATTCATATTATGGTCTTCTTTTTGTTGCTTTCTTTTGTGCGAGAGAATTTTCTCGAAACAGCGTTGCTTACGCTATACGCGACTCCCGTCCATTATACAATTGCGTTTCTATAGCTGTAAATATATTTAAATAAATCATTCGATATTTCCTTTAATTGTTCGATTTCAGTGTTAATGCTTGTGTATTCTTTTTCATATATATCTACCCTTATTTTTGCCGTGACCCTTCAAGCAATATTATTACCGCTAATTAGCATGTATCATGAAAAAATGTATTATATCCGTCAGGTAAATTACAAAAAAAAGACCCGTTTTTTTTTGTTTTTCGAAATATGATTAATTGCAGAAGTTATAGCCGGTATAAGTTAATATAATTTTAATATATACAGATATAGCGCGATGATGCATGACGTCACAACCACATATGTGATTGTGACGTCACACCAATTCAACTGCATCTATCTCTTCGAATTTTCATTTTCATGAGAAAAGAAAAAATATGGGTCTTTTCATAAAGGTTATATAAACTTAAACTTAATAAATAAACATCAATATTGTTTATAAAGGTTTAAAATGTAAGGTGGTGTGGAAACCCGAACCCTAAACACTATATGCCTATTTTTATTTTAATGTAGTACAATGTCTATAATGTTAATAAAATCATCAAAAATAAAATTTTTATTTAAAAAAATTGCTTAATTATAGTGTAGGGGAATCCTAATGAAAAAAATTTTAATCCACATTTATTAATTTCAGTTAACATAATTAAATATCAAAGATAGCGTTCTTATAACGTACAAGGCTTTTGCTTTCCGTACTGGAGGGTATAGATTTGAATCCAGCTAAATATCTCCGACTTTTTCCAATATAAACAAATTTCAATATTTTTATTTATATACAATACATAAAATAAAATATATTAAGAATATATAACATGGAATGTTATTTGTATCACAACTCTTGAAAAATTCAACCTCATTGATTATCGGTTGATTGTTAATCACAGAAGTGATTGATCGTCCATCGATAGTCACAATTTTCGGTTTAGTGTGTCTAGCCTGTGATTATTAAACTAACACGGGGTTGGATTCCCTCATATATTAACTTATTCTTTTTAATTATTCTTTTTAAAAAAAGAAACATAAATAATAACGTATTTTTATGGAAGTACATGAGGAGATCATGGGGGGATTCTAGGGGAGACATGGGGGAGATAATGGGGGTAATAACTTTTTATAAAATATATGCATAAAATAACGTAAATTTACGTTATTAAATAAATGAATGGGGTTCGACAGCCAAGCGACTACCAAGTGTAACGCGTATGCTTTACAATGTATAATATCCCTACTCTGAGGCCGCAGAGTATGAATGTAGCGGCAAGCGCCGTAAATGCGAAGTATCTTGCTTAAGGGGAGACACAAGTGAAACTGTGTTTCTCAACAAAAAAATGACGTTTTTTATTTTTAATTTTTAACCCATAGCACCTACAACGTAATCCATGCGTAAAGCTGTTCAAAATCATCTGAAAAATTTATAAAAAAATTTTCAGCCTGAAACATTAAAAACTGTGAGACTAGTTTCATTTTAGCTGCTGCTTCATTTACCAGTAAACCAAGCAGCAGTTAAAATGGAACTAGTCTCACAATTTTTAATATTTCAGGCTGAAAATTTTTTTATAGATTTTTCAGATGATTTTGAACAACATTACGCATGGATTATGTTGTACGTGTTGTAGGTAAAAAATGAAAAATAATAAACGTCATTTTTTTGTTAAAAAACGCAGTTTTACTTGTGTCTCCCCTTAATGAGAAGCTTGTGCTCCGCACTCTCATTCCATCATCGAGTCAATAAAGTTTTCTCAACTTTAATTCTGTGTACCTTTGTACTTTTCTTTTTATCCAAGTTCAAAGAACAGCGAAAGAGCACAAAATACGTGCTCCGTACCTGTGTGAACTTGAATAAAATTAACATTAAATATTCGCGCGTAAAAGTCCGCGGTTTAACATTGAAAATCTTAGTGATTTAATCTATTTAATAACGTGTGTGAAGTGGTAGTGTTTTTACCTTCACTAATTAAATTATAAAATGAAATAGACAAAAAGGCACATTTTGTATACCTTGCATTTACGTGCTGATCGCAAAGCGTTGGCTTGGATCACACACGTCTTTGCAAGTGTTTAATTAAATTATATTGAACTAATTGTCGCGTTTGCCGAAGACAACATGAAATGGCATTGAGAGGCATGAACAGATGTTTTCTCCTGTTACCTGCATCCTAATATACCTATCAAATAACATAAATTTAAAGAGTTAGATTTAGCATAGGGACCCGAATCTGGCAAGCAAGACTTCTTGTCAGTGTACGGTCTAGCGAGGTCTAACTCTCTCACATTAAATAGTTAAAGCAAAGCATGCAACGAGTTTGTACGTGGAGCGGTTAAGCACACATTGAACTCGGAGTATTAATATATCAGGCATCCATCTTGTCTTGCTTGGACGCACGATTAACGTTAAACACGTAATAATCGTTTCTGAGAGTAAGTCAAGGTGTGATATCGTAGTGTATGGTATTTTCAATTTCCATACACTAAATGAAAGTGCGTTAGAAACATATATAACGTCACAATATATATATATATATATATATATATATTCCTATATTATATAGACGTAAGCCTCAAAATAAGGTCATCTTACGTCCTCCCCTCTTCTCCCCCAGCCTCACCCCTCCGCCCCTCCTCATATTTTATAATTTTTTAACGTAAATATACGTTATTTTTTTAGCCTCCTTGAAATGCCTTACGCCTCCTTGTCCCGCCTATGACAACGCCTTAACATTTATCGCCTCACTTCGCCTCAGTTTTCACTCAGTTTTTTCCATTTTCCCTTAATGTACAAGAGAGAGAGAAAGAGAAAGGAGATCAGACTGATGGTAAGAAAAAGTGTGGGAGGAGCGTATCCTCAACTTTCTTATCCTTTCTTCTTTCTTTATCTTTATACAATATTCTTAGTTAACTAAAGTAAATTGTTACGAACAAAATTTAAATTAAAATTAGTACTGTAATATTAACAATTAATATCATTGAATAAAATAAGAAACTACAAAATTTAATTATATTCTCACTTAATTTTCCTTTAGAAATTATACAAGAAAATCAATTGATATTAGATTGTTAATACGAAATACTCGATATTATTTCTCGGCGATACATCTTAAAATTAAAATATACAATATTGTTGCTGAAATTAAAAATTAACATATAAAGTCATTATTATCATTATTATAAGAAAACTACTAATAATCTAAATTCCTTAAGCTTACGATGGCTAATTTTTGATAACAGGAGATAAAACAGATATTAACAATAAGTAATTACAACAATAGTTCCATAAATATTTATTTAGAGAGTCAGAAAATTTAATATAAATCTATTTTAAATGATAGTTTGATGTTGAGGTATTATATAATTTGAATATATTTGAAATTGAGAAAATTACACAACATAATCCTAATTATAACAGCCGTGTATTTTATTTTAACATAAGGTGCGATTTTTTAGCCTTGCCTTTTTGTCGTAAAAATGTATGGTTTTAAACAGAAAAGAAAAAATATTTATTGAATTAATGTTTAGAATTATATCGATAAGGTTTAATATTAGTAGGTATATACTAACTACGTCATATTAAAAAACAATTAAAATTAAAACTAACTTTAAGGACATTAAAATAATACCTTCGCTAAATAAGTGTAACTAACTAATCCTCCAAAGTGAATTACTAATATGTTACGTGTAATTTTCTAGTTGAAACAAATATTTTTGCTGATAATCAAGTGTACACAATTACACTGTATACATAACTAAAGTTAAGATTAATAACCAACTAAATTTTCAACGTACTAACTAATTGTTATTAATATAAATTAAGTTAATGATTCTTTATATCCATGGCATATATTATAAGAGATTTTCGAATTTATTCTAATACTAGTCTAAAAAAAAAAGGAAACTGATTTATGAAATGTTCATTTCTATTCTAACAACTAAAAAATAAATAACTAAAAAAGTTGTTAATTGTTATTTTATTATATATATATGAATGGAATACGTTAAAAATAATATTATCAAATATCTTTTAGAATATAACTTAAGTGGTCTTAAAAATAAATTTCTAAAATAAGTTGTACATATATTAAAAAAAGCAATTGTTCTTTTCGTACACTATGTCTCTGAGATAGACATCTGACATAATTCATATATTTTTTTCTATTACCTATAATATTTTTAGTAACAAAGCTTAGAGCATATATACCTGGAGGGAGCATGCAAAGCCAAAAATTGTAAAAAATAAAAGAGAGAGTAAGGTAGCTTAGGGTGAAGTGTTTTTTCTCTCGCGCCAACGACGTACACCTGGATACAGGCAGTGTGGTCTCACAAGAGGTATCATTTTTTTAAATAGGTTATGCGATTGAACAGATAAAACTTAAGAGGAGGACGAGTACATCTGTCCTTTTCTAATCAAAGAATTGATTTTTTCACAAAAACTAATAATTGTAGCAAAAAATAAGGAGATAGCCCTATCTTGTATCATAAAAAGCAATATTTTCTTTGATGAGAAAAAATCATTTTTATCAATTCGTTTTGAAGAAAACCTTGAAAAACTTAAAAAATGTTATGATGGACAATTTTGAGTTTATGATGGACAATTCAGTTTTTCAAAGTTTTCTCAAAAACAAAGCAATAAAATAATTTTTCCTCATAAAAAAAAAATATTGCTTTTTATTATACGAGATGGGGCTTTCAGTAGATAAACAATGGGAATTCTAGCACAGTGAAATACCAACACAGTTGTTTTAACCCAATAACTCAAGTATGTGTCAACTTTAATAACTCAAGTTGTGCCAACTTTAATAACCCAAGTTCATGCCAACTTTAGTAATCCCAAGTTTATACTTTTATAATTTTTTAAAATAGTTTATTACGTACAATTTTTTTGTGGCTCTGAGAAGAGCCGATTTAAAGTTTTTTATACTTGATATTTGGGGGAGTATCTGTGATTTATATTTTTCGTAATGCTGCTTCTATGACATCTTCTTTTTTTTAGAAGAATCAATAAGAGGAGTTTACTCGTTAGGTTTATCGGTGGTGCTCGGATTTTGCCCCATGATGAAATAATGAATAGTGGTGCTTCTACTTTTATAGTGATGAGAGCTCTCATCTATGCAATCATTTACTCGCATTTAGGCGTTTCCAAAGGTGGACAAATCTCAGTAAAATATTTTTTCATGAGTCTGATGTTGTGTAAAGCACAACAAACTTTATACATTCCATCGTGATGAAGGCAAACAGTCACTAGCTTTATCTTATCCAGTGGTGGATAACCCATCTCTGTAACATCGGTAACGTTGAACTTGAAGCGCTCTAATCATCTTTTCTTTATACTTCCCATTACTAAAATTTTACTAGCATCTCATAGAGCTTCTTTGTGAATGTTTCCTATTTCGGTGTAGGGAATTGTACCAGAACGCCAAGACAAACCATGATAGTATTGTTCAAACCATTTATTTTGCGTTTTATATTTCTCTGTGAGTCTTCACCAAGGAAACGGTTCTTTAAAAAGTAACACAACAGGATGAGAACCAGCGTTCAATGGAACTACAGCCAATTCTTTTAAGACGTAGTCATCACCAGGCTGCTTGAAGCCTTGCATATCAATCAAGTACTCCATTATGAATGACTCTTTTGATGATAAACATCCAATTCATAACTGTTCCCCCACCACTTAAACAAGTTTTCGCACATTACCATTCACAGGATTGTACTCGACTACGCGATTGTGTATGATCGAACAGTAAGCGGATGTTCCTGCAAGAATTTTATCTCTTGATTCAAATTCCAGGCGAACATCCACAGGACCGTTTTTCAGAGACTCGTTTTGTTTAGAGCAATCGATTACAATCAACGGCATGTAGTCAATGAAATCTTGCTTTTTTAAGAGCGGTTCGGCATCTTTCTCATAGTACGCAGGTTGAAAATTAGCATACATGTTGTATAACATGGCAAACTGATTATGTTTAATATCTAAATTTAGATTTCCATATCAATAGTATTGTGAATTAAGGAAAAGCTTTACATTACTTATGTTGCAGTGATCAAACCGACTTGCATTGGCTGTTTCTAGATTTTTTCGATTCGTTTGAAAACCTAGGATAACAAAACGTGGCTTTTCCAATTGGTTAGAAGTTTTAACAGTCCAAACGTGTTTTGATGTGGTTGGAAGTAGTGGATACCCGTACAAGTCCCAACTGCGGAAACTCATGGCAATCGGCTTATCTTTTTCAATATGATTGAGTAATCGAAGTTTGTAGGTATTTGATAATATTATGTAGAGCATAAGCCATTCTATTCTTTGCAAATTAATCTTAAATTCTTCGTATCTATATTCATGATGCGTCTGAATTACCGCATTCAAATCATTCCTAGATCTTGTCAGTATAAGTTTATGTTTCACATTGACTACAATTTTACGATAATCTTCAGCTAAACCGAGAATCACACTCAGAGGAATAGATAAGTCAAAGTAACCTGCCTCATCGTTTACTTTTTAAGTCTCCTCTACATCAACCCAACCAAGAATTGATTCTGGATTAAAACAGAAAGAAAGCCATCCTTTCATGAATGTAGTTAAACCTACATTTTTACATTTGTCAATCTCTACAGCATTGATTTCATATCGGATTTCTTCAAACATGTGACAGATGGCGTTATTGACTAGGACCGTATTAGCTACCGCGGCTCCATCAACTTTCACGATTCTACCACAAATGTGGAATCTGGAGTGAACTACGGGATGGTAGAAGGCATAAGTCTTGATGTTGAATAGATATACGAATCTCATCACTATTATTAAATGAAGATGCGGAATAAGGTTGATGAGCATGCACCTCGTAATGTTCAACAGATTCGAACTTCACTCGCGACTGTATGCACAGAATTCCTTCCATATTTTTAAATCCAGCCGAAGAATATGCACGTTACTTTCCACCACGGACTCTTAACCCGAGACTTTTTAGAAACTAAATGTTTTGCCGTGTTAGCGCTTTCTTTGTCGCTCGACATGCTGACTTACTTATATAGCCTCAATCAACTTTAGTGTTGTAAACGATTACGATTGTTTAAGATGTAATCTTATTATAATAATTTCTCCTCAAAAACTAATCAAGTGTCCGTCTTGATCAACTATCCGCACTTAAATGTGATCGATACTATTGACACTGATCGGAAGATAAATGACTGAAGATGGAAATTCGATGATCTTATATCCCGGTGGGACTACAGGAAAGAACTCGTGTATGGTATGCACTCGTCGATCGTTTATATAGGCGCCAGAGGTTATGTTGCACTCAACTCAAGGTGCGTTAACTTTCAAAATAGCTACTGGTGAATCAGAATCGTGGTCGAAAATCAATGGGATGACTACAGGTTATAACGCAACGTAGTGTACTATTATTAGGTTTTATATCTAATGAAATTTCTATTGATGCTAACGCCTCACAAAGATAATTTTTTTTATCTTTGATTTCGTAACTTCCAATCGGTAATAAAATTTCTCCGTTACCAATGTTGAACTTATTATTTCCACTATCGATGTTAGGTATTGAATTAAAGGTTGAAAGACCAATCAATCCAAGAACATAATTCTTATCGATTGAAAGTTCGATCGGAGGAAAATACTGAGCTTTGAGTACTAATGATATGCTAGAAAAGCTTAGCGTTAATGAATCTTCCATGATTGTTCAATGGATAATGAGAGATAGCTAATTTGACTTTCCTTTTATAAGTTTTTACTCAAAAACTTCAAACATAAATGACCGCAATTAAATGTATTATAGTCTTATCTCTCATCTCTCATAGTTATATTTGACCTCATCTACTCCCGAGTATAGCATTAAATCCAATAGTAATTGAAGGTCTCCAAAAGAATCGAAATAAACAACGTTTTTGCCGCATTTTCGATAAGCTACCCTATGTGTACCTGGACCATCTACGTCATCAATATTAATGATTGCTGTTTCGTGATAATAAGGTCCACTCTTTGGTAAAGCATTTCGCATGAAAACTCCTCGAAAATTAGGAATTTTTAGTATTTTAGCATACTTTATGAGATCATAATCTGTCAAAGGTCTTTGTAGTAACCTTACTTTGAGAATCTTTTTTTTTTAAACCAGACTTTATATGAAGACTAAGTCCTGTCTTGTATCGTTTCAAATAAAGACCTTTGCCCAAAGCTATTTCTTCCATCTTTTTATTATGTCTTTGTTTTTCTTCTAATTGTTTCTGAGCAGCTTTTGAATCATTAACTACTCTAGTTATACCAGCCGCACCACCTGCTAAACTGGCAATTGCATCTAGACCTGCAAAGATAGGTATGATGAATGGTAAGAATCCTCCTTCTTTAGTTGGAATTCATAGTCTGCGGGGTACTCTAACTTTATGTTTACCACCCGCTTTTCTCACAGCACTTCGAGCACCTTCTAAAGCAGAGAGGATTGCTTTACGAGCACACTTACTAGGTTTCATAGATTTAGAAGCAGCTCTAATTATTTTATTGAGAGTAACAGAGGGAGTCTTCTTCTTCTTTTTTGCTTCCATTCAAAGTTTAGATTTTACTTTCATAGCGTTTGCAATAGCGAATGCAGCTGCTTTCTCACCAATACTAAAGTCTATCGATGAAACTCTTTCCCAAGCTTTTTCTCCTAAAACCTTATTAGCGGTATTTCTAACCTCAATATTTTCACGATTCTGTGAATAAGCTATATCGTGCTCCTTACAGGCTTTGTCGAGTGGATTGATTCCTGGATCACCTCTAGCTAAACGTTTGACTAATTTCGTCCCTGGTCCACAATATTGATATCCTGATAGATGAAGTTCCAGTGGAAGATTATTAATGATTTTATTAAGCAAACCACGACCACGTCGTTGTCGTCGATATATGATCATAACACTTTGAAGTTCAAAGGATAACTAACTCATCGGGTATATAAGCACCGTATTTATAGTTAATCAAACAGTCGCAGTTTGTGTCTGTCGAGATGAATTTCAAAAAGCAGTCTGTCAAGCTTTTGATAGCAAATTTTGATGCTATTTTGGAGCAAGAGAAAAAATCAAAGAATAATGGAAATTTATTTCCAGATAGTATAAGAGGTGTATTTTGCGGACCATCTAATTGCGGTAAAACTAATAGCCTACTAGCACTCATAACACATTCTAATGGTCTAAGATTTGAGAATGTCTACGTCTATTCGAAATCTCTTAATCAACCAAAATATAAGTTTTTGAAAGAGCTCTTAGAGCCACTGGAAGGTATGCAATACTTTCCATTTAGCGAACACGAATTGGTAATATCTCCGCTCTTCCAAATTCTATAATGATTTTCGACGATGTAGCTTGTGAAAAACAAGAACACATCAGGGCGTACTTCTGTATGGGTAGACATCAGAGCTTTAATTGTTTCTACCTCTGCCAGTCTTATGCTGGAATCCCAAAACATCTCATAAGAGATAATGTTAATCTCTTAGTTATCTTTCGTCAAGATGATGTTAATCTGAGACATTTATACGACGATCACGTTAACTCTGAGATGACGTTTTTACATTTCAAAGAATTGTATTCTAAATGTTGGGTAGATGATGAATATAGATATCTAATGATTGACAAAGATAGTCCACTAAATGCCGGTAGATATAGAAAGGGTTTCGATTGTTTTGCTATAAATATAACTCATACTTAGCAGAGATTCATCAATCTATTATTGAAACTCAAAATGATAGCATGGCAGACCTTAAACAAAAAAAAGTCTCACTCCAGCAACTTATTCAAGCGCGTAATGCTGTAAAACGCAAGTATGACATGTTAAAATATGGTAAAGAGATTACAGAAAGAATTGTTCAACAAACTCTGAAACCTATCATTGACCCACTTAGAGAGATTGCTTCTGAAAGCAAGAAAAAAAGAAGAAGATTCATTCCTGAAAAGCAAGAAACTATTCCACCTGAAGGTAAAAAATCTGAATCCGATGAAGAAATGGAGAATACTATACAAAATAATTTCACCCATTCTCTCGAGACCTCGTTTGAATCTGCTAGCGAAGATTTTACGTAAGATTTACAATATAGAGAATTGGATAGAGTTTATGGTGTACGTAGGGAAGGTGATAAACTTTTTCTCGGTAATACGCCAATTTATATTGAAAAAACTTATGTGCAATTAGGAACTAAAAAGTTTCCAAAAACTCGAGGATTGTACGAATTGCTTGTTGAGAAGCATTCACCTAAAAAATTAGTAACTCAAAAAGATTTACAAAACAATCAAAAGATCCTGGAACTAACAAATGCTCATAAAAAACGTTTCAGAAGCGATGAAGAAATTCGTTCGCATACTAGTAAAAAGTTCGCCAGCATTATTGCTCCTCTATTTGGTAAAAAAGGAGGTTCGCTACCTAGATATAAAATTGCGAGAAAAAATACCAAGTGTGATTATGTCTACTGGGATGATGCAAACGATCTAGTTGATCAGCTTCGTTTATTAGTTGCTGAGAGAACATCTGATAATCCTAGTCATACTAACGAGATTCATTACATCATCGAAGAGTTACGTGAAGCTGGCTATATATACTGAGCTACAAGTTAAAACTCGTTACATTATTAAAATGAGCGTCGATGTATTCGGACGTAATCTTTAACGAAGCGAAGGTGGCCGAGGACCTGCAGGAATTGGCTATAAACTGACAAAAGATGGACAATACGACGTAGAAAATAAGAGATTATGCAATGTTGACACTCCTCAGCAGTCGAATGATGCCGTTAATTTTAATACACTGCAAGGTTTGATTACATCTGAAGTTCAGAGTATATACATAGTCACTGCTAGGTGAAGAGATGATTTTAACGCATCAGAATTAGAACTGCAAAAGTTAAAAGATGAGCATGATGAGAAAATAAAAAAAAATTAATGTAGACATTGAAGATCTATACGAGTTAATTAAAAAAAATTGGATGCAAGATGCTAAAATTAAAACAAATATTCAGAGTATAAAAGCCAATTTGATGTAATTAAGCAATCATTAACTCTGCGACCATGGAACACGAAAGAGTGTTAGAAGAGCTTCATAAACCTGCCAGACGTCGCTATCCTCGTCGAACATTTGATGTGCGAGGTTTGGATGAAACTTGGCAAGCTGATTTAGTGGAGATGCAACTTTATTCTCGAGAGAACAAAGCCTAAAAATACGTGCTTACAGTTATAGATGTTTTTTCCAAATATGCATGGGCCGTTCCTGTGAAACAAAAAACCGGAGCAGAAATCTCTGCTGCGATGAAATCTATTCTACATCAAGGACGAGTTCCAAAAAATTTACAAACAGATAAAGGCAAAGAGTTTTATAATACTAATTTTAAAAATCTTATGCGACAATATAAGATTAACTTATGCTTATAGTAATCTCAAAGCATCTATTTGCGAACGCTTCAATCGCACTCTCCAATACAAAATGTGGATGAAGTTCAGTTTACGTGGTAGCTATAAATGGATCAATATCTTACCTTATCTGATAAAATCATACAACAATACAAAACATCGAACGATTGGTGCCAAACCAAAAGATGTTACAGTTGCAAATGAATCTCAGTTTCATGAACGATTTACTCAAAAAGTTGTGAGAGATAAAGCAAAATTCAAGGTTGGTGACAAAGTTCGAGTAAACAAGTTGAAACAAGTATTTGAAAAAGGATACACACCTAATTGGTCTGCTGAAATATTCACGATTCAACAAGTTAAAGTAGCACAGCCGACAACGTACCGTCTCAAAGACTATCAAGATCAACCAATTGCTGGTGGCTTCTACGAAGAAGACCTTCAGAAAGTCAAGTAACCAGATGTCTATCTTGTAGCAAAAGTTCTAAAGAGACGTGGGAATCAAGTATACGTAAAGTGGCTCGGTTTTGATAATACACATAATAGTTGGATTGACAAAACATCAGTCCAATAAATACATATGTATCATACGGAACAAAGTTGTCTTGTCAGTTTTAAAAACTGGCCTTTGACTTTTTTAAAGTTTAAAGACTTGGCAGCCGCAGGATTTTGTTATACAGATGAAATTGACAAAGTCCGTTGGTTTGAATGCTCTACAGAGATCTGTAGCTGGGAAATTGGTGAGGACCCATTATCAGAACATAAGAAATGGAATAGTCGCTGCCGTTTCCTTCGAAACATACTTCCTACTGATGATTCTTTACAAAATAAATGTAAAGTTTGCTACGATAAAGGAATCGAGATAGCATTTTTGCCATGCGGTCATTGTTGCTGTTGTTATTATTGTGCTAGAAATGTTGAACAATGCGTAATCTGTAGAAGAGACATTAAGTTTAGAGCAAGGATATTTATATCTTAAGTGCTTCAAACAAAAATATTTGGAGCAGCCCTATGTTCTGGGCAAAGTGAAAGGTCCTTATGTGCATCGTGAAGGGACTGTGGGTACTCAAGATCTACTTCTAGTATGTACCTAATAGGGCTATCATCGTCAATACTCAACACATCCAATCTTTCAGGTTGTACTTCCCATTTAAAACCTCCATAAGGTAATAAACTGAGTCATGGCCTATCCATAGAGATTATTGACATCATAGTACATTAAATATTTAGACTCTTCATCTATAATCCAATGCTCTTCCATGTATTCATTATTCGCTTTAGCATAGCAATTACAGCACTGACATACACCGCCTCCGATGCCTCGCTCTACAAACATGAGCATGTTAATGTCTGTAAGGAGTTTAAGCTGAACATTTGTATATTTCAGCATGGCATCCCAGCTTAGTCCAGGTGTGGTGTAATAATGAGCTGGATCTAGCCCATAGGCTTCGATGCAAGTGGAGCGGAAATTCTCGAATACATCAGCTAACAAAAGAACATCGGTCTTGAGATAGAGATCGGAGTATTCGCCTAGTGTCTCAATATTGAAAGTGTTCCGTACATTCTGCGCATGCTCGTACTCACTATTGGTAATATCACAATCCATGAGTTTACTATAGAAGGCCTCTTTGAAGGGGAGATATGCATCCTGCAGTTTATCGAATTCCGTTACGTGATCGTAGGGAAAAACTCCTTTCCGCTTCAATAATTCCATTTGATTGCTTGTACATCCATCAGCTTTGAATTCCTTTGTAATAATATTCAATTCAGTCAAATAAGATGCGAGCTTCTTAAGAGAGGATGCTATAAAGCGAAATGAATCGATGAATCTGAAGTTGATCTGGCTTCCCTCGATATACTTTAAGAACGACATGTAACGTTCTTTATTTTCAGGAATAAGACTCACTCGTCCCTTAAAATAGACAGCTGTTGCAATCTCTTTAACAATGAAGTGCGAGTCATATCCTGTTAGGTTATGAAATACAACAGGAATAAATCTTGAATCTTTGTAATTAATGTTACAAGATTGATGCGCTGCTCCACAGAATCTGAAAAGAGAGAAAGTTAAATTTAAAAGAATCTATAAATTTACAAAATAATAATAAACTTACCTTCCAGTATGATGACAGTGATCACGAACTTTGACGTATTTATCTGCAAAAGACTTTCTACAGATATGGCAGAAGGTTGCTCTTTCGAATAAGAGATACTCTCTATCCGTGAGGTTAAGAAGCATAGTATTACTCTACGATTGTTCCAATTTACTTCTGATTCGATCTGACTCCGCTACAAACCACTCAGCAGGAGTTGCATCATTTTCTTCGATTTGTCTGTAGCTTCTATACTCGGAGTAAGTATTGTTATAACTACACTTGACATAGTATCCGATACTGTATGCCTGATGTTCTTGAAAAGCACGCACATCATCTACAGGTTTCAGAATACATTCGAAATCAGCATATATAACGAATGGTACTCTTTCACTATTCTTGTAATTTTCAAATTTTAGAATATTGTCTTTTTCAGAAGGAAGTTTAACTTCACATTTGTTAGCTTTAACACAGTCAACTTCATGTTCTTTTAACTTCTCTTCCGTTGTGAAAAAATGAAAACATCGTTCACAAATATGCGTCTTTGCTTTATGATTTATTAATTGTGAACGTACCAATCGTGATAAATTCTTTATCCAAACGTAGTGAAATTTTGGTACTACGTCGCAATCATCAATTTCTTCTTGATCTCCTTGATCTTCTTCTTCATTAAAATACTTATCTTGTATGAGAAGAAGATTGACATGTTTTGCCTTTTTATTTTCTGTAAGATGACATAGTGATACGTTGCATTTTTCTCCTAAAAGAAAAAATCATAATTATAAGCTAATTTTAAGTTAATTTTAATAATAATGATTAAAAGAATTTACTTACCTCTCTTTTTTAAGATGAAAAGATTGACGGATACATCATTTTGATGTTTAAATTTCGGTATTTGCTTCGGTGATACGGGAAATTCGATCCGATTAAAATTAAGTTCCTTTTCGTATCGTTTGTATTTAGATACACGTTGCGGATTACGTTCTGTAGAATGTAATGTGGAAAGAACGGCCCATTTAAAACATTGATTATCCATATTTTGCACATTGATGCAAGCTTTCTTCTTTTCCATAACTTCAGGTAAATCAATGTGAGAGCCACCTCGCATCGGATTAAGCTTATTTATATTCAAACTTAAACTTAATATTTGACGAAGTGCCCATCCTGAGTCGCGTTCTTGAAACTCCTCCATCGCAGTTTGAATAGATTTCACTTCATTTATCTGAAACCACTTTTTTAAATCAGTAGTTTTAAAAATAGAGCTATTTTTCGTGTTAAAATATCTAACCTCAACTGTTTCTATATCACTCTTCTGCAGAACGTATTCAGCTGCAAGTTCAACATTAACGGAGATGGTGTTATGTACACTGAGAGCATCTTTAATTTTTTTCTCGAATACTGGAAAAGCGTCTTTCATAAATGCTTCTTAGTCTAGATAGCCAAGATTCGTGATCACTCCCGACAACATTCGGGAAGCAAAGGCTGATTGGAAATCTTTCCACTCCACACTTGGTTTTTGAATTTCAGCCTGAAGTTGACCACCTCTCTTAACAAACTCCAAAAGCCTCTCTTGAATAGTAAGAAGATGTCTCAGTGAAGTCTTATTTTTTCGCTTTTCCGATCGTGATAACGTTGATGTACTTGGTATATTTTGTAAATTTTCAGTTGCCTTTTCAACCATCTCTAGCCATCTTTCAATATTATCACTATCAGCTGTACCACTTGCTGCGTGACGTAATGAACTCCACAAACTTTTTACAGTCGCGATGTTATACTCCGACATCATGAATAATTGAAATCACAAAGTTTATCGTTGAATTTACTTGATTGTTCAAATGCACTGTAAGAAGTCCACTTATTAATTACACTTTTTCGAAGTTTACTTATAATTTTGTCTTTAAAATTTTCTAAGTTCACTTAAACTTTCTAAATCTAATTAAATTTCAAATTTCTACTTGATAATTCTTTCGAAATCACTCCAAGACTGTTCGATGAATAATGATTTGTCCACGAGTTTCTACCTGCTTATGTGCAGTCTTTGGTGAAGCGTGGGAGGTGGGAGTAACCAGGTGGGAAAATCCGAGTTACGTGGTGGGGAGCGAAGTATCATGATTGGTTCACCGTAGCTGCTTACTCTCGTATAAAAGCTTGGACGTCATTCTCAAAGTATCATTCATTAGCAAGATGGAGATCGTACTGGACGTCCAAGGCTTCAAAAGGTCTTTGAATACATTTGTTGTCAAAGAAGTTGCTGTAATTACTCTCGAAGTTGATTCAATACAAGTAGTCTTTAATTTCCAATCACCACATCTTTGGAAATATCTTCTAAGCAAATACAGAAGCGTTAACAGATGGTTGGAAAAATATTTGCATGGTATACCTTGGAATCCTGGAGATATTCCTTAAGAAAGACTTACGGATACTTTAAGAAAATTTTGTAAAGATGCGACGGGAATTTGGGTGAAAGGAAAAGAGAAGAGAAAATGGGTAGGCAAAATATTACGTAACAAGTAAGTATATTATTTTAAAAAAATTTTTTTAAATTATTTTTAATGATTTGTTTTCTTTTAGATTAATCTGTAATATCGAATACAGTGGTTGTCCATCTTGAGGTAGATGCTAATTGTAGTTTCACATCGTTGAATACTTTAAATGTATCGGAAGAAGATAAATGTCCATGTAATAAAAATTATTGCATGATAAATAAACATTTATTACATTCTTTGTACACGTAAAAAAAATAAAAATAAAATTATATTCATAGCTGGTGGTTTTATAAGCGGCGTAGGCCAAAGAAAATGTTCGCCTTGATGATGGTGAAATCGGTGTAGGAGGTGGTGTTGGTGGTAATCCTTCCCACAGCAATGAAAGCAATGGAGCTCGTGAAACGGAGAGATGTGTTCTTTGTCTTTCCATTTTAAAGAATAAAATAACACGTTGCTTAACGAGTTATTTATATGCTAATTGCAAACCACCACCCTCACTTTTAGTTAGAGGGGGGTAAACATTTTAAAATAACTGCTGTTTTATGCAAATCAATATTTTAAAATAGCAGCTTGTCAATTAAAGTTTAAATCTTCTGTTTCAGAGTATAAACATTTTGATAAAAATTCACACACATACACATACACACACACTTGAAACACTCAATTATTTTATTAAATATGAGAACAATTATGTTTTACGTTTTAAAAAAATTGTTGTCATTAAAAGGACAAATTTTGTTCGATCGGTTGTTTTCAGGGTCACTAATTATTTAGACATAAAATAAGTTCACACTTTCACTTTTAAAAAAATTAATAGAATTCTATTAAAGAAAAAAAATATTCGGAATGTTGTATATTCTTACGTTTTAAAAAAATATACTTGTCCTTAAAAGGACAGATTTTGTTTTATAAGGAATAAAGATGTGGTAAACGAAGAAATACATTTTAAAATCCATCTGAACTCGCGTTGGTGTCTCTCGAAGTTGATTCTTCTTCTTCTTTATTGGTTAACTTGGAAAAAAATTTTAACTGACTTCTTTTTTTTTCTGTTGTCAAGTTAAAAAACGTTTAAATTAGTATACACTGATTTTTTATAGTTTAAAAATTGTTGGCTGCTCTCTTTGGTCAGCGTCAGACGAAGAGCATCCAAACACCAATGGTTTATAAATTCTGATAAGTCATTAACTTTACACTTTTAAAATTCTATTAACGAAAAAAATATTTAGAATATTGTTTATTCTTACGTTTAAAAAAAAAAAAAACTTGTCCTTAAAAGGACAGATTTTGTTTATAATGACTAAAGATGTAGTAAGCGAGGTAATAAATTTTAAAATTCGCCTGAATTCGTGTTGGTGTCCCTTACAATTTAGTCCTTTTCTTTTTCTTTATTGCTTAGTTTAAAAAATTTTAACTGGCTTCTTATTTCTTCTCTCTGGTCAAGTTTAAAAAGTTGTTTAAATGAGTATGCACTGATTTTTTTATAGTTTAAAAATTGATGGTTGCTCTCTCTGGTCCGCGTCAGACGAAGAGCATTCAAACACCAATGCTTTTTGAATTCAGAAAAGTTATTAGCTTCTTTTCCCAGTCACAAAATAACTTCACATTTTTTTAAAACTTAATGAAATTCTATCAAAGAAAAAAATATTTAGGATATTGTATATTCTTACGTTTTAAAAAATACTTGTCCTTTAAAGGACAGATTTGTTTTAAAAAGAAGAAAGATGTGGTAAACGAGGAAATAAATTTTAAAATCTGTCTTAATACGTGTTGGCGTTCCTCGAAGTTGAGTCCTTTTCGAAATAATGTATATTCTTACATTTAAAAAAAATATTTATCCCATAAAGAGCAGATTTGTTTTATAAGGAATAAAGAAGGATGTGGTAAACAAGGCAATAAATTTTAAAATCCATCTGAACTCACGTTGGCGTCTCTCGAAGTTGAGTCCTCTTCTTCTTCTTCATTGGTTAAGAAGGGGCCGAACTATCTGTCTTTGTCTAATAGCGTTTTTCATCATTTATGTAAACACTATCCAGTATAACAAGAAAAAAATAGCAGCCCCTGCTAGATATTAGTATAATTAGTAAATTTTGTAATAACAACCAAATTTTTTACCGCATAGTTTTGGACTAATTAGAGACCTACTAGCAATCTAGAATATAACCTATCTTTTTTTGGTAGGTCTCTAATTATTCAAAAACTACGCAGTGAAAAAATATGGTTGTTATTACAAAATTTACTAATTATACTAATATCTAGCGGGGGCTGCTATTTTTTTCTTGTTATACCGGAAAGTGTTTACATAAATGATGAAAAACCCTATTAAACAAAGACAGATAGTTCGGCCCCTTCTTAACTTGAATAATCTTAATCGACGTGTTCCTTTTCTGTGGTCAAGTTGAAAAGACGTTAAAGTTAGTATGAACTTCTTCTTATAGTTGACCTTTTTGCGACCTCCCTCGACCACGTTTATTCACCTTTCCACTCGTAAACCAATGACAGCTCACGAAGGAGTGAATAAATTAACGTGTCAACGAGTTATCCATCATTAGTTCCAGTTACCAAGTGCCTTGAACACAATGGAACTTGACATGGAAAGCTTGTCATCATCTCTAGCAGCAATGGACATTTCAGGCGTAAAGTTTTCCCTCCGTCTCCGCCAGCGATGGAATTGGACGATTCAGGGATTGAGATTTCATCTACCTCACCATCACCACCGCCAATAGTGTCTTCACTGAATTCTCCGGAGTTGATTGATTTGGTCTCGCCCGAAGTGATTGATCTGGTTTCCGACTCTTCACCCGAGGAAGTAGATAATAGGAAGAGAAAAAAAAATAGACTCCGCTGCCAAACAAAAAGTCAAACGAAAACTCTCTTACGAGGATTAAAATTTTTTTAAATGAAAACGCTCTCTGGTTATATGATACAATCGGCCCTTTTCAGGGACACTAATTATTTGAACATAGCAAATTATTTGTTTTTTAAACTACCAATATTTCACGATATCAAAAGTAGCCGCAATGTCTTTATCATGTGCGTTATTTTTATTAACTTTTCATTAGTATAAATAATTGTAGGGCACTCTCTCTGGTCCGCCTCGCACGAAGAGCATCCAAAACATCAATACTTTTTAAATTCAGTAAAGTCATTAACTTTTCTCACATTTTTTAAATATATTAGAACGATATGTTCTCACGTTTAAAACATAGTTGTTCTTAAAAGGAAAGTTTTTGCTCGATCGACCCTTTTCAGGGTCACTAATTATTTAAACGTAGCAACTTGTTTATCTGAAATATAGATATTATTCAATTGGCCCTTTTCAGAGCCACAAAAGTTTAAAGGTAATAACTGTTAAAAAATTACATCAAGAGCATGAACCTTTGAGTTATTAATTTAGCATAAAAACCACCCCAAATATAAAAACCTTTAAATCGGCTCTTCTCAGAGCCATAAAAAAATCGTGCGTAACAAACTATTTTAAAAAATTATAAAAGTATAAACTTGGGATTACTAAAGTTATCACAAACTTGGATTATTAAAGTTGGCACAACTTGAGTCATTGAAGTTGCCACATACTTGAGTTATTGGGTCAAAACAACTGTGCTGGTATTTCACTGTACTAGAATCCCTATGTGCTAGAATCCACATTGTTTATCTACTGCTTTCTTCTTATTTTTTGCTAAAATCATTAGATTTTGCAGAAAAATTAATTTTTTAATTAGAAAAGGATAGAGATATACGACCTGCTCTTAAACAGATTTTTATTAAGACTAAAAATCTTAAGATTATTACGTTGACATGTAATTTAAATTATCTTTGCTTTTTATGTGATATTTTGTAGGCTTCAATATCAAACTTATATTCTGATATCCATCGTAAAAGTACTAATAAATTGATAAAGTTGTGTTGGAATTGAGGATCACAGATTCAAGTAATAACACCGCTCAGTGCTGCTTAACCTTGTTTATAGATCGAATATACAGAAAATATAATTTATTCAAATATTTCTTACCAAACGATATTGTTAATAATATCTTTATTTTCAGATTCATTTTGAATATACATAGATATTAGAATTTTCACATCGCGATATAATGCGATATTATGCGGCATTACATGCCACATATAACTGTCCGTGAGAAAATAAAGGTCTCTAAATAAATGAACCGATCTTTTCAAAACTTTGCCCTTGAGATTTATTAATTTTAATTGACAAAGCCAGCATGATAGGGAATTGTTTCCTATGTAAAACAAATGGTTATGATGATGTTTCTCCTGAATGTAAAGTTATTTTAGGTATGAAAACTTTATTTCCGATTTTATCACCTGTAATAATTTTAGCTTCGATATTATATTTATACAATTTTACAATTTATAATCTAGTGCCATTACATAAACCATCAGAAATACTTCAATTTCGTATTAAAATGACGACAGCATTTATTTTTAAATTTAATTCATATAGAGGTAGACCTTCTCTAATATTATGTAATATTTCAATTGGATAATTTAAATAAATATTGTTATCTATTTGATCTACTTCTTTATGTGTTGCATAGTCTACACTATAGTAAGTTACTAAATCTCCTTTTAATAATTCTAATATTTTATTGTTTAATATTTCATTCTCTTCATTATGACTTGTTAAGAGGATGTAAAACGGACACTACATCTCTACTCATGAATTTGGTCTTTCTTTTTATTTTATTGCAAAACTTGAGGAAAAAAATGCTTTAGGTTGTAGAATTCACCATGAAGATTATTCAGTTAAATTTTCAAATAAATTAATTCATTAGTTTTTCAAAATTTTGGGTTCCAATATTATATATTAAAATTTTTAGATATTGTACAAGAAATCTAAAATTTTGAAATACTAATGAATGAATTTGTTTAAAAATTTAACTGAATAATCTTCATGATATATACTACAAGCTAATGCATTTCTTCTGTTAAAATTTTGCAATAAAATAAAAAGATCCCTGGTAGAAATTTGAACACTAAAAATGGTGTAAACAACAATTTATGACCATTTTCAATAGTAATATTTTGTCATGTCAATATTGGCGAATAAATGGCAATTTTTTGCTGAATCTGCAGAGCTCAAATTTTTTGGTATATTGGTTAGCATCTTATAGGCAAAAAATGTTAATATAAAAATGTTGTTCAAAATTTTTGTATTTAGCCAAAAAAATACGCATTTTAAGTAAACGGAGAGAAAAAATCAGTAACAGCTATCTCAAAATTAGGTAAACTGTGGACAACTTTTTTTGACTAGTTATATAACTTTTTAGTAATGAGTCCTTAATTTTTCAGATCATAGGTAAAATCATAACCTCACTTTTGCCACGTGGCGAGAAAATATAGATTAGTATTTATTCACATTCCTTCGTCAATGTTTATTTTTATTGGAATTTATAAAAATAAAAATAATATTAAATTTTATTAAAATAAAAATATGAAACGCAGTACAAAACGAGTATAAAAATATCGTTTTTTAAAATAATAAATGGAAAATTTTATTAATCGTTTAAAAATAACCTCTAACAATCCGATCACAACTCAAAATATACGCGCGAATATATTAACAAAAGTGATTCTATTAATGATTAATGATAACTTTCAAGAAAAAATCTTAAATGATTCTTAATAGTAATCAATTAGAGCACAATTTGATAGACTCTACTGTTAACTATCTATATTCAAATAATAGTGGATCAGACTCAACATTTTATTAGCATTTTTTAGCACTATGAAGGTTGAAAAAAACGTTTCATATTAGTTCAAATAATGGCCATAAAACATTCCCATTTTCTGCTCTTCACTTTAAAGAAATGGCCATAAAATGGTAGAAAAAGCGTTTCATTTTCTACCAGGGATAGTCAAGATTTATGAGTATAGGTGTAGTATCCGTTTTACATCTCCTTAATATCACATTATTAATAATATTTTTATAATCTATATTTTTATAAATTATCGAACATACATCATTAGTTTTCCAAGAATCTGGTATAACAAAAGAATTAATTTTGTCATTTCCGATTTGTAATAAAAATGATGAAAATATTTCTTCTTTAGAACGTATATTTTTATTTAATTTCCAAATATTAAATAACGGCCAAAAATAAGAAAATTTTATTGTTTCTTCTATTATCATATTTCTATAACTATTTTTTTATAACTGGTGAAATTTGTCTAAAATCACTACCTAAAATTATTAATTTATCACCAAAAAGTTTGACGTTATTACATATATCTTGTAAAGTTTTATCCACAATTTCTTATGTCTTTTTAGGAATCATAGATGCTTCATCCCAAATTATTAAATCAACTTTGTATAATTTTTTTTATAATCTGATCCATAAATGATAAAATAAATTTTATTTCAAATATAAATTTTTGACCATCGTTAAATTTAATAAACATATCATTAAATAATATTTTTGTATATTTTATTTCATTTAGATTATTTTCAATATTTATTTTATTTTCATTAATTTTAATTGGCGATAAAAGTCGGAAATCCTTACATGACATTTCTTTTGCTAATAAAATATTATTTATGATATGTAGAGCTCTATTTTCTTTATTATTTTAAAAATTTTCGATGAAATAATTTTTCAATTCACTCAAAATAATATCATCCTAAATATTTTCCGATGAAAGAAACCACGCAAAAAATTTCCTTAATTGATAAGGAAACATTACGTTACAGGCCTCTTCAAAAACATTATAAATTTGAGTATCATGTTCTATTAAACCCATTGCTAGAGCTGTTTCTTTGTACGTAAAATACGTTACATTATCGTGAGTTCGTAAATCTTAAAAAAAAAAAAAGAAAAATAGCTCCAGTTTTTTTATTTAATATTAATTTTAAAAAAAACATTCGCTATCTTTTGGTAAAACGACATTTAAACGTCCAATAGTATAATTATTTTTATTTCTAATACGTTTAATCCATTTTTTATATTGTAAATTTAAAACGTAGTATTTTGGTATGTTTTAATATTTTATATTATTTGCTGATTTGTCAATTTAATTTAATTGAAACCACACAGTTAAAGTAGTTTCACACTTTTTTAAGGCTTTTTTTTCAAAATTTTCTTCAAATAAAATATTTTGATTGTTTTCTGTATGGACAGCTAACCAAATTACACTATGACTTCTTCCGCATATTGGAAATTCTTCTAATCTCCAAGCCACTTCCATGGGACTCAAGTATCTACCGTTAACATACTAGTAGATAAGCTAAGCCAGTTCTGTATCACCTGATACAGAAGCGGCTGCCATTTCTGTATCACTTGATTTAGAAGCGGCAGTCGTTTCTGTATCATTGATACAGAACCGGCTTAGGGTTTTTTTTAAATTTTTTACTTTTTATCGTTCAAGCTAAATTAGCTGAAGATAAAAAAACATGAAAATAAAAAATATTAAACATAAAAAATAAATAAATAAGAATTAATATATTATTTTTAAGAACAGATGTCTGTCCCAACGTTTTAAATATTTGTGGCCCTGAAAAGGGCCGATTGTAAATTCCATGTTTCCCTGAAAGGGCCGAGCGCGTTATTATAGCCCTGAAAAGGACCGATTTTTTTTTTTTTAATTATACCATTAGATGGTATAATTAAGTTTCCTCTTCACTTTGCGTAAGCACTCCTGATGGTCATGCAGTAACTCGTCAAACTTTCTTTTCGTCGTTGATGTAAATCGCTGAAAAGTTATCTCCGGTGAGCTGAATATGTTAATCACCTCAGGTGACTTTTTTTCTACCGGTGAGAAGTCTGGAGAGAAGTCTGAAGAAGAAGAAGAGATTCATCTTCGCGGAAGATATTCGTGGACGCATCATCTCATAATTTTCAAAGATTAATATAAAATAATTAAAATCGGTGAGACTTTATTTTCTTTTTTCTCTCACTCTTTCTCTCTCTCACAATTTTTTTTATAAGATTGTTAAGTCCTGGCTTTCACCAGGACTAAATAAAAGTGTATGATTTTATTATGTTGAATGTTTTTGTAAGATTTTAAATATGAATTTGAATTAATTTGGAATAATTGAACTAATTTTTAAATTATAATTATGAAATATAAATATATGTATAATCTAGTGGTGAATTGAACTCCACCAATATTCAATTGAGTAAACCGTTTCTCACCATTGAAGTATATTGAAGAATATTTATTTAGAGTATTTGAATAAAGTATATATAAAATGAATATTCTTACCTTGATTGATTCAAGTAGACGAAGGCTGGATACAGACAGACAAAGAATAGATATAGGCACGATTTGAAATAAGACTCGAGTCGAATATAAGAAACTTTTAAGATATTTATTGACACTTGTAAAAATAATTAAATATTGAATACAATAACTTTATTTGAATTTGAATTTGAATTACAGGATTTACGACTTGGTACCAACGATGATCCTGGGGTAGAGCCCACTGTCGTTAATTGCAGTTGGCTTTTATAAGACTTATCTTGACATGATTTCATTACAAAATAAGTGGATCTTGCTTGTTTTATGATTTAGTAATTTTGAATCGAAGAATTTCGTTTGCTCAATATCAACTTTAAGTTTCTTTACTGCTTAGGTTAACACATTCTTTTATTGTTTGATGACCGTTTAATTAGTTCATCAATGTCATATTAATGAAAAGATATTTTTAAAATTGTAAATTAAAAAGTAATATAAAAGATACGTTGTGACGTAACAAGATATACAAAAGCAATAGAAATAAAAAATTTTTAACAAAAAAAAAACCGACTTCAAAAAATGCACTGAAAAGTAACAAATAATTTATTATCTTTAGAAATCATACAAATAATTGATAAAATACAATTTTAGAAGTCGGTGTCTGATTCCTCAATGAATGTAAACGTTATTTTTTAACAATAAATGTAAACGTTATTTTTGAACAATGAATGTGAACGTTATTTTTGAAAAAATGGACTAAGTCGTTCTGCTTACGCACCACAGATTTAGAATTAGACGCCGACTTCTAAAATTGTATTTTACCAATTATTTGTATGATTTCTAAAGATAATAAATTATTTGTTACTTTTCAGTGCATTTTTTGAAGTCGGTTTTTTTTTCGTTAAAAATTTTTTAATTGTCATTTTTTAGTGCAATGTTTTTAAAATCTTATTTTTTGTAAAAAATTTTGTTTTTATTCGATACTTTTAAAGTCGGTTTTCATTTATTAAAAATTTTTTAAATTGTTTGTTTTTGTTGAAAAAATTTATTTTCTATCTTCTAGTGAATCCCCTTACTAAAAACGCAAATATAGGTAAACCCACTAATTACATTAAACTTTCATTATTAATTCATACGCATGCATTAGTACACCACCAAGCAATATATAGCAGAAAAGAAAGAAGGCTCAACAGCACAGTGTCGTTATGTGTGCATGTATACATATTGTGATGTATAAAATACATCACAAGTAATAAAATTTAAATAGATTAGTCATTAAGTATAAATATGAATTAAAACAAGCGAGCATGCTTATTTTTAAATTTGAAATCTTATGTTTTATTTTTTTGTGTAACGTTCTTTAAAATGATTTTTCTTTAAGTGTAATAAATAGACAGATGTAAAGGGAGAGTCGAGAAAATTATAGAGGAAAGCAAGAAATAAAAAAATAAAGTAATTAATAGTTATTTACATAGCAGCGAGAAGGATAGATAGCACAAACACATTCAGGCTCAACACAGAAGAGGAGCAGTCTGTACATTAGATATATATGTATATATATACAGAATAGAATAAAACGTACAAGACATGGAACCGCTGAGTTCGAAAAAGAAGAAGGGATATGTACAGATATATAGAGATAATGTGTATATATACCTATAGATATATACGCATACTTAGATATTTCAACGTCGCGCCATACACATGTAGAATCGACCAAAGAGGAATAGCTACGAGTAGAAATCTTCGATAATCGATGTTTCTACTGCGTGAAGCAACATAGCAACTTCGAATACAGTACAAATTTTACTAGAGCGATAGAGATAGAAGATCCGCGACCAAGAGTCGATTAAGCTGTCGATAGCGACTCATAACTGAAGAGATCAAAGTAGAAACTAAGACGCGACGAGAAAGAAGGATGGAAAATGGAGAGTGACTAGGTGCGACAGAGATGGACAACAGAGCGAAGGGGAATGTAATTTCCTTCTTCTTGAAAGAAGAGGATTCTTGCATAAGCCGTCAACGAGAGCGCACGTAAACAGATTTCTTGACTGAGCCGGCATTGGAAACACACGTGCAGAGTTTTTTTTCTAAGACTCTTGATTTAGCAGCCATCGAGTGCACTCGAGAATAGAAGAGAAAAATATATCTTAAGAATCGAATTGAAGAGAGGATTGGAGAGAAAGAAATAAGAAAAGGAGAGATTTGAGCAGCGAAGCCGTGAGACCGTACCATCAAGGAAAGGAAAAGAGAAGTCAAACTACGGCGTATACCTCCAGAGGCGACGACCCGGCGACCGATCTTCTACTGGGGCCACCATTGTTTTCGACTATACGGTTTCCTTCTTGTCGACCAGCTCTACGTTCTTCTTCGTTGTATTATTGAGAGGAATCTTCAGCAAGCGACCGTAAGTGGAATTCTGCCAACGGGTTAGCAAGTAAGAATTAGTAAAATTATATTTTCTGTTGGTTTTTCCCGTCATTTCTTTCAATTCTCCTTAAGAGATATAATTTTGCGTTATTAGTAATATAGTAGTGTTTTATTGATTGCGACCACGAACAAATTAAAATTAAAATCAGTGCGGGTTAGTGGAAATATAAAGAAAGATATAAAAAGCGAAAATTAAGTGAAAATCATAAGAAAAGAGAAAGCCACGTGTAAAGGCGCTTTATTCGGCGACGCGACGCCATTTTGTGTTGTAAATTAAATGAGAAATTCTTAATATTTCAAGTTAATTAAATCTGCTTTTATTAAATTTTGATTGTGAATCTGAATATTATTGAAAATTAGTGACGCGGCGGCCATTGCGAAATTGTGCGAGCGAGATAGCTATACGTTAGCTATTAAATAAAATCTAAAGTTCTCAATTATTTGATACGGAGTAGTGCGAGCGATATTAATATTAATTCCTTAAAATTTTATTGAATTGTGAATTGTAATTTGTTAGGTTGTGCGGCTGCGCGGTAAGGAAATCGAGCGACGCGTAATTCAATCTACAAATAATTATTCTTTATACGGTGTTAACCTAAAAGGTGATTAAATCGATTGCACGTGTAGTAGAATTATAAATTCTTGATTTTCCGCATACGCGCACAGCCTAATTATAGTAGAGTAATTAGAGCAGCGTTTTTTTTTGTAATATATAATGAAATTTCTTTTAATTTAATAATATAAGAAGTTTAAAGTCAAAGTTTAAATAGAGAGTCAACTGCTTCTTTTTCCTTTTTCCTCTTTTCAGGGTAAAAATTATAAGTTGAAGAAAATTAATTATATTATTTATTTTTCTTAAATAATTAGAGTTGTTTAATATCAATAGTTTTTTTTCTTTATTATACAAATTAAAAATTAAATTGCTTTCATATATTAAAATATTGTTAAGTTTAACTTCCTAATTTTTCTTTTTAAAAATCATAAGTTATATTGAGATTTTTGGGACCACTCTGATCGTTATAGAACCAGCCTACAACCCGAGGTAGGCCAGTAAGTATTGACCCCCTCTGCAGTTGCTCTACACAGCTAGCTGAGCAGGGTTCACTGGCGCTCAATTAAAAATAATTATAAAAATTGTGAACCCAGGTAAGTTCGTGGCTTCGGGGATTCACTCGGAGGTCCGGGGAATTTGCCACGTAACAAACTGGCGCCCAACGTGGGGCCATTAAATACGAAATTACGTGGTTCGACGCGACGCGATTTTGAGGTTAGGTCCGAAAAATTTTCAAATTTTGTGATTTTTGCGTAAAGAAAACCAACAGAAGACCTGTGCTCAGTGTTTGATAAAGATTTAGTTTCGTGTATAAATTCATATTTATAATTGTTGCGTAAACTCATAGAAAAACATAAAATTAAAGTTTTAAGAGAGAGTGCAATTAATTAAAGTGGTGAGAGAAATTGCGCATTGAGGACAGGTGTTAGCGCGTGCGTTATTTATAATTGCGATCATATTTATTGAATATTTTTAACATATATAAAAATAAAATAGATAGTATTTATCTCTTTTCTGCTCATATATCTAAAGACTCAGATTGTTAAGAGATATTAGATATAGGTGCAAGTTGTAAAATTGTAAATCACAAGTGTGAGCACCCATTTTGTCCCCAAAGTGAGCAAATTACAGGATAATTAGTAAAAAAAAATTCTGATTTATATTAGATATAATTATTGCAAAAATCCTGTAATTTGCATAAATAGTAATTTTTTTTCTCTCTTTCTTTCTTTTGAAAGTTTAAAAGAGGTGGTTTAAAAGTCCTGGTGTTACCCTTAGCTACATTGCATCGTTGCTACCAGTGTTATAGTATATAATTTCTCTGAAAAGTCGGATTTTTTTTTTTGCGTTATTTCTTTCAGGAAGATATTTCAAGATAGTATTATAACTCAAGAGTGAAGAGTATTTAACATATTGTAATATAAGAAAAATTTTTATATTTAAAACCTTATCCCAAAATTCCTACCTACAATTGTTTTATTTATTATATCATATTTTTATATATATATACACATTATTTTTTTTATCACTGGTAGCACGGTTATCCCTATTCGACCCTTAAGGCGACCAAAATTAAGATCATTGTGTGCTTTTGCTCGTGTCGTTTTCGTCTCTATTTGAAGTATCTAGAGACACAAATTAGCTCGTTAGTAACCCGTTTTTGTTCTTCTTATAATTCGGTTTTATCGTCAAGAAATTTAGAATAAAATGAAACGTTGTGCTGCTATCGACGCGACCACGAGCAAACAGGGCCAAGGTTGGAAAGGTCTCCTTAAAGAAAATAGGGATCTGAGGAAATTAGCTAGGTGTATAAGAGCGCTGCAGCCGAAGGAATTAATAGAACAGCTGGACCAAAGGGACCTTAGTACCCATGGAGACATAGATGTATTGAAAGAAAGAATGATAAGGTACAACATTAGTAAGTGCCAACCAGAAATTGATGTTGGGTGGAATCCATCTATTGATGAAAGGGGATTGGAAATGCCAGCGACCACTGCAGCGTTGAATATAATGGAAGAAGTTCCAGACGTAGACGTTAGGAAAAAGAGAGGCCGACCACCCAAGAAAGTATCAAAAGAAAAAGCTACGGAATCGGAGACGTGGGAAACCAGTTCACAAAGTGAGCTTGATGTTTCGGAGAAAAGAGTTATTGATATTCATAGCCCAAGCACTAGCGCAACAGGACAAATGATACCTCTACCAATGAATGCGACACCTTCAGCGAACTTGGGACGAACAACGGTTACCCTTAAAGCATCTCTGGCTAAGTTGGCTATGATACCTGGATTACAAGAATTCTTAAAGAGAGCAGACTTTGAAGTGGCAATGATGTCACAATACACAACTACTCCACAAAGCAGTATGAGATCACCGGATTCGAGTAACCCAGAGATACAGGCTCAAAACGAAACAACGGGAAATAATGAGCAAATAGAGATAATAGAAGAGCAAAACGAGAACCAAGGAACGGAAAACCTTAATAGAAGAACAACACCATCAAGACAGACAACGCACGCTAATAGACAGCAGAGACCTCCGCCGCGACCTCAACAAGAGCCCATGGATTCCGATAATGCGATGAAAGAAACGTACGAGTACTTACTGGGAATGATGCAGAGAAGTAGATTAAACAGCGAAACACCTAAGAGAAGAGAGCGAACGAAGTCAAATATAGATAAGGGTTTACAACAGAAAATAAGAAGAGTCACGGAGCAATTAACGAAAGAGACAATACGTAGCAAATCAGGGACAGAAACATCTACAAATTCAACGAACAGTCGTCATAGAAGACCAGATTATCAAGATTATAGAGAAAAAGAGAAAACTTCAAGTGAGAGCTCAAGCTACGAATCTAGCGATAGTGATGAGGACCCTATGCCGCCAAAAGAGAAATATACAAGTAAGAAAAAGAGGCGTCATCATAAGAAACGGCCGTCAGACTCGGACACGTACAGCAGTGATAGCGACGCGCCGACCAGAAGACACAAAAAGAAGAGTAAATGTAAGAAGAGTTCACATAAACGTAGTGGAGAAAGATGCGTTAGAATTCTGAAAGACTGGAATCTAAAGTTCTCAGGTGAAGGCAAGGAAGGGCCAGAAGACTTTTTAAGACGGTTAGGTAAGTGCAAAAAGAATTCAGAATTAAAAACTGAAGAAATTCTGAATGCACTACCTTCAGTTCTGTCAGAATCAGCAAGTAGATGGTTTGATGGCGCAGAAAAAGAGATTCGTACTTGGAAAGAGTTTAAGAAAGCTTTTAGACATAGATTCGTTGGTGAGTTACATAAAGTAGATATCTGGGAGGAATTAAGAGCAAGAACACAAGCGAGAGGAGAATTAATTACCAATTACCTCGATTGTATAAAAATAATAATTGGACATTTCAAGCGACCACCGTCGCTCAGAAGTATATTGGATGTAGTTTATTGTAATTTGCTGCCAGAATACAGAAAACATATGGCAGATAAAACAATAGATTCCTTTATCGCAATCGAGAAGTATGGACACCGGTTAGAGCGACAGAAAGACTTAGATAAGCGATACACACCACCACCACCAAAAGAGTCTTCTAAAATACCTGGAGCTGCGTATAGAGGCGCAATAAAACAAAATAAAGTAGCTGCTATGAAACAAGAGAGCGAAAGCGAAGAAGAAATAGAAAATAAGAGTATAAAGAAAAGTGGAGAGCAGAAGAAGACGAGAAACAAAACAAAGAAAACAAGAGTAAAAGAGGAGCCTATAGCAGCAGTACAAGCAACAGAGATTAATGCGAGCATTCCTACCGAACAACCAAGAGCAGACCAGCAATTCGCAGGACCTCAAACGACCTATGCAACAAGAACAGCAAATAATGTAACACCCAATGCGATGGAAAATACTTATAGGCAGACCTATTATCCAACGGCTCAGACACAACAAGCTTGGTCATATCAGAGACAGTATCGACCAAATACACCTCCAATGCAAAGAAGGTGGGATGATAACTCAACCAATAGGAATTATTCGTCGCGACCATGGGGTAATAATAGACCAGCTAGAGCTCCACAAGGAGAAAGGCGCATACCACCAGCAAGTGGTTCACCATTCTATGGACCGTGTTATACATGTCAAAGAGTAGGACATAGAGCGTCAGAGTGTCCACAACGAACATGCTACTCGTGTGGTGTCATAGGTCATAGTGCAAATGAGTGTCCAAATAAAATGGCCAAGATAAGTTGTCAGGTGTGTGGACAACAAGGCGCAGTATTCAAAAACTGCAACAACTGTGCACAGCTAAGAGCAAGTTTGGGAAACGGACAAGCGGGGGAGCAGAATCAAGAGCTGTTCCCCCAGACATACAGCGCCGCGACCCAGAGCCAATAAAAGAAAGCGAGCAAACTAAGATAAGTGAGAGCAATAGAGGAGCAAGACCTAAAAGTAAAGAGCAAATAAAGAAGAGTGAAGAGCAAATAAACAGAAATAGAAATTCAATAGAAAAGAGTAAAGAAACAAGAGAGCAAATAGATAAGAGAGATAAAATAGTAGAAAAAGAGTATGAGAATATAGAAATCAAGAGCAAAATAAAAAGAAAAAGAGTGAGTACAGAGGCTAGGGAGGGGGTAACTAGTTCTAAATTGCCAAATATTGAAGGAGCAAATGCTCAAACAATCGCATCGCAAGCAAAGAGTGACGCTCCATCAATGTATGCATGGCCAAACTTAGAGCAATTACCAAGAAGTGCAGAAAACCAATGGAAAGACATCGAAGAACCAACGACAACTCAGTTCGATCAAACGTCGATCAATACGAAAGCTTTGGAAAACGTAAGACTTGCGACGCCAGATGAAGTGAGGAACATAGTTAACAAATTAATAGTTGACAAGTTCCCAAAATCTGACGAAGAAGCAGATAATAAAAGCGACCGTATAACAAATCAGACAAAAGAAGAGAACACAGAGCAAATCAACGGAACTATAAGATGGGAATTCCATGAAAATTCTGCACATGGTGATTTACTTCCTAATGGCAAAAATAAAGAGAGAGCAAATATACAGAAAAACAAAACAACGGAAGCAACAAGAGAAAAGGAGAATGAAAGTCAAACAGAGATAGACAGAAAAGAGCAAACAGATATAGAGCACCACCAAGAAAGAGCGAAAACAAATCAAAATATAGGAAATTATGATTTTATTGGAAGCCCAGTCGCCGCAATCGGAAGTGAAAATAGACATATGCTCAACGTTGTCATCGGAGGACGTTGCAGAAAAGCTTTATTCGACTCAGGTGCGACCGTATCAATAGTAGGAGCAGAAATTGCAGAACAGTTCAAAGATAGGCTAGAACCTGCTCAAACCAGAATCTATGGTGCTATAGGAGGACATGTGCGACCATTAGGAACCCTAAAACTAAAATTAGATGTTGATGGTCATGTACACACTCTACCAGTTAGAGCACTAAAAGAACTGGATCAGGAGATGGTTTTAGGGATGGATTTTTGCAATCTATGGGACGTTGATACACGACTGGCAAGAGGATTATGGAGAGTGCATGAAGGAGAGTGGCATAAATTCCATGATGAAGATGGAAATGAAGAAATGCAATTATTTGGAGAATGTGCAGGAATAAAAGAAATTAATAATACTCGAAGAATGAGGATCAACAAACTAGTATTACAAGATGCTCATCATGCACCCTCTATGGGAGATTTAGGGGTGGGGAAGTCTTACGATAAAATCGTAAGTATTATTGACCAGGTGGAAATGAAAGCGACCAAACCGATAGGAAAAATAGATCCAGAAAGATGGGAAGATAGAATGAGGAGGCTAGATGCATCAAGAGATTTAGTGGACAAATTTATAGATCATACTCAAGAGAAAGAAGAAAATAGATATAATAAAGGGAAACGCGACGTTAGGTTTTTCGTGGGAGATTTAGTGACGCGACGCGCTTACGTGTTATCAAATGCAGTACAACGTTTTTCCGCGAAACTAGCACCTAAATACGAAGGGCCATATATAATCTTAGAGGTGAAATCACCTACGGTTTATATAGTAGAGACGGAAACGAATAAAAAAATAGCAAAAGCGCACGTATACAATCTAAAGCGATATATATACCACCGCGAAACCCTAAATAATGTAAAATGTAAAATGAGCTAAAATTTTAACAAACAAGCGACCACCAGGCACCACAGTAGAATTAAAATTATAAATATAAAATGTGTTAAAATTGGAAGTTCTTTTTAGTGTGATAAAATGGGTGATAGGATAAAACTGTACAAATTTTTTTTTTGGCGTAAATAAGGCGATATAGGATAGATTAGCGAGCGAACTATATTTAAGTTAAAATTAGAAATAGCGATATAATTAACAACTAATTCAGCGATAGAAGCGAGTTAAACGGTCCACTGCGTGTCCCGCTTAAGGGAGGGGGAATTTGTGATGTATAAAATACATCACAAGTAATGAAATTTAAATAGATCAGTCATTAAGTATAAATATGAATTAAAACAAGCGAGCATGCTTATTTTTAAATTTGAAATCTTATGTTTTATTTTTTTTTGTAACGTTCTTTAAAATGATTTTTCTTTAAGTGTAATAAATAGACAGATGTAAAGGGAGAGTCGAGAAAATTATAGAGGAAAGCAAGAAATAAAAAAATAAAGTAATTAATAGTTATTTACATAGCAGCGAGAAGGATAGATAGCACAAACACATTCAGGCTCAACACAGAAGAGGAGCAGTCTGTACATTAGATATATATGTATATATATACAGAATAGAATAAAACGTACAAGACATGGAACCGCTGAGTTCGAAAAAGAAGAAGGGATATGTACAGATATATAGAGATAATGTGTATATATACCTATAGATATATACGCATACTTAGATATTTCAACGTCGCGCCATACACATGTAGAATCGACCAAAGAGGAATAGCTACGAGTAGAAATCTTCGATAATCGATGTTTCTACTGCGTGAAGCAACATAGCAACTTCGAATACAGTACAAATTTTACTAGAGCGATAGAGAGTAGAAGATCCGCGACCAAGAGTCGATTAAGCTGTCGATAGCGACTCATAACTGAAGAGATCAAAGTAGAAACTAAGACGCGACGAGAAAGAAGGATGGAAAATGGAGAGTGACTAGGTGCGACAGAGATGGACAACAGAGCGAAGGGGAATGTAATTTCCTTCTTCTTGAAAGAAGAGGATTCTTGCATAAGCCGTCAACGAGAGCGCACGTAAACAGATTTCTTGACTGAGCCGGCATTGGAAACACACGTGCAGAGTTTTTTTCTAAGACTCTTGATTTAGCAGCCATCGAGTGCACTCGAGAATAGAAGAGAAAAATATATCTTAAGAATCGAATTGAAGAGAGGATTGAGAGAGAAAGAAATAAGAAAAGGAGAGATTTGAGCAGCGAAGCCGTGAGACCGTACCATCAAGGAAAGGAAAAGAGAAGTCAAACTACGGCGTATACCTCCAGAGGCGACGACCCGGCGACCGATCTTCTACTGGGGCCACCATTGTTTTCGACTATACGGTTTCCTTCTTGTCGACCAGCTCTACGTTCTTCTTCGTTGTATTATTGAGAGGAATCTTCAGCAAGCGACCGTAAGTGGAATTCTGCCAACGGGTTAGCAAGTAAGAATTAGTAAAATTATATTTTCTGTTGGTTTTTCCCGTCATTTCTTTCAATTCTCCTTAAGAGATATAATTTTGCGTTATTAGTAATATAGTAGTGTTTTATTGATTGCGACCACGAACAAATTAAAATTAAAATCAGTGCGGGTTAGTGGAAATATAAAGAAAGATATAAAAAGCGAAAATTAAGTGAAAATCATAAGAAAAGAGAAAGCCACGTGTAAAGGCGCTTTATTCGGCGACGCGACGCCATTTTGTGTTGTAAATTAAATGAGAAATTCTTAATATTTCAAGTTAATTAAATCTGCTTTTATTAAATTTTGATTGTGAATCTGAATATTATTGAAAATTAGTGACGCGGCGGCCATTGCGAAATTGTGCGAGCGAGATAGCTATACGTTAGCTATTAAATAAAATCTAAAGTTCTCAATTATTTGATACGGAGTAGTGCGAGCGATATTAATATTAATTCCTTAAAATTTTATTGAATTGTGAATTGTAATTTGTTAGGTTGTGCGGCTGCGCGGTAAGGAAATCGAGCGACGCGTAATTCAATCTACAAATAATTATTCTTTATACGGTGTTAACCTAAAAGGTGATTAAATCGATTGCACGTGTAGTAGAATTATAAATTCTTGATTTTCCGCATACGCGCACAGCCTAATTATAGTAGAGTAATTAGAGCAGCGTTTTTTTTGTAATATATAATGAAATTTCTTTTAATTTAATAATATAAGAAGTTTAAAGTCAAAGTTTAAATAGAGAGTCAACTGCTTCTTTTTCCTTTTTCCTCTTTTCAGGGTAAAAATTATAAGTTGAAGAAAATTAATTATATTATTTATTTTTCTTAAATAATTAGAGTTGTTTAATATCAATAGTTTTTTTTTTTTATTATACAAATTAAAAATTAAATTGCTTTCATATATTAAAATATTGTTAAGTTTAACTTCCTAATTTTTCTTTTTAAAAATCATAAGTTATATTGAGATTTTTGGGACCACTCTGATCGTTATAGAACCAGCCTACAACCCGAGGTAGGCCAGTAAGTATTGACCCCCTCTGCAGTTGCTCTACACAGCTAGCTGAGCAGGGTTCACTGGCGCTCAATTAAAAATAATTATAAAAATTGTGAACCCAGGTAAGTTCGTGGCTTCGGGGATTCACTCGGAGGTCCGGGGAATTTGCCACGTAACAATATTCAAGCTCAGATAAGAGAGAGAGAGAGGAGAGAGAGAGAGAGAGAGAGAGAGAGAGAGAGAGAGAGAGTAGGCGAAGTATAAGGGAGGTAAATGAGAAAACAAAACACCCGGTTTTTTTCTTAATTTGATAATTGGGTCATACAAACCGAATATTGGCCCAATAATTATAGGACACGTATGGGACCTTCCTGCAGACATTCTCTATCAGATAAGAAAAAGTTTTTTCGAATCGGTTAAGAGATGACGGAGTTATGAGGTAACAGACATAAAAAAAAAAAAAAAAAAAAAATTCAGTCGAATTGAGAACCTCCTCCTTTTTGAAGTCGGTTAAAAATATGTGAGAGTTCTTTTCTTTCTCTCTTGTTCTCTCTCTCTCACTCTCTCTTTCAGATACATTTTTTCGAACGCAGCATGTATCTGAAAGAGATTTTTCTTTCTTATTTTTTTCCCTCTTACTTGAAAGATGTATAAAAAAAAAGGAACAAACAAAAATGTGAGAGTTTTTATATTCTTGTTTTGCAATTTTTATGATTTTTTCGAAAGCGATTCATGAAGCGAAACTTTCTTTGATTTTTCTCTCTCTCATCCCTCTACCGATTGACAAATTTTTAACAATCTGTTCTTTTTACAACAAGTAAAACATTATTCAAACAAGAAACATAAAATTGAAAAACAAAATAATAAAAGAAAAAAATCCTTTTCCTTAATCCTTTATTTCCAATGTATGCGTGTGTGTTTTATTCCTTACTTTAACATTATAAGGTATCACTTATTAATTTATATTAAAAATCACATGACATTATAATGAATGATTTTTTTAAAACTAAAACCATATAACACATGTTTTCAAAAAAAAAAAAATAAGCAATAAATAATGAGATTCTAATTTATTTATATGTATTTTTGAGTATTTGGATTTTTGAAAACTACAACTGTCAGTCATTTTTCCGAATCTCTAAAACTGAAAGGGATAGGGGTTTGGAAATTGATGTTTAAGTTTGTTATGTTTAATAAACAAAAAGAATAATAATTTAAAACTTCAAGTTATTTATTTGTTTTTACTGGAAACTTACACAGACTTGCAACCTATACATTTCATGAGTGTACGCTAGTGCATGAAGACTGTAAAATACAAATATATAACAAACAGCCTCAGAAACAGCTTCTTTTTTATTTATTATACATGACAAACTTGCATACCAATTTTTAAACCTATATCTCTCTTAGTTTCAGAGATCTAGAAAAATGATGGAGTCGAACCCTACTGAAAAAAATCACATGGGATCCCTTATGGGATTTCATATGTGATCCTTTATGGGCTCCCATATGGGGTTTTAGCGCGGAATCCTATATGGGATCCCATATGGGGTCCCATAAGAGGTCCGCAAACTCAATTCTAAATATATAGGACCACATATGGGATACCACATGGGGTCCCATAAGAAGTCCACAAACTTACACTGAGAGAAAAGTGGAGTCACACGAACTTGCCGCCGGAATTGGAATAACGGTATAAAAGGAGTAAGTGGGATCGAAGTTATCACAACTAAACAAGCGGAGTAGCAGCTACTCCGCTCGCAGAGTCAATATACCGCCTCATAGGCCAAGTGTATATAAAGGTTACGTTAAGCAGGAATAATGCTGTTAATGATTTTAATTTCAAGTTTCATTATTTTTTGAGATTAGACTAAAGACGATTGTAGAATATATTATTGAAGATAAAACAAATCATTTTGATTGAGCCGTAAATTTCATTTAAATATTGCCAATTTCTGCCTCTGTAAAAACACAGACTGCGAACAACAAAACGAACAAATTCTATTTTTCAATAATGAAAAATGTTTTTAAATATGATATTATAAATAATTTCATACTATGCAATATTCATTTTCAGAATATTTATAAAAATACTTATAAAATATTATATGAATATATTGATTATATAAGTTATTTACACATAAAAAAAACTCATTCAAATTTGTATTTAAAGTTATGTTTAAAATTTTTTAACTGCAAATCTATCGATTAATTGACTCAGGTTCCATTTCATCGAAAGATTTTTCACAAAATCATCCATTTTGCTGTTAAGTCCTGGCTTGCACCAGGACTAAATAAAAGTGGATATGTTATTTTATTATATTTATTGATTGCATAGAATATATATATTATGTTCGTTTACAATATTGAATTTATTTATTAAGTGTATGTCATAAAGATAAATATGTATGAATCTAGTGGTGGAAAAACTCCACCAATATTTAATTGAACGAAATCGCTCTCACGATTGAATATTATTAAAGGATAAACTTGATTCTTGAAATAAAGAGTTTATCAAATAATTATATATTCTTACCTTGTAGTATTTCTCAGTAGATTGGTGCTAGGTATGGTCAGACAAATGAATAGGCACAATATGTAAATAGATCCTCGAGGTTTATTGATATCTTTTAACACTTTTGATACAATTGATTTTTATGCGCGTATATACCGTAAAACATACGTTTTGATTCTTTTCTTATGATCTACTTAATTTCGCTTAATAATGAAATAATGCGAATGTTCAATAATTGAGGAATTTGATTTACCAATGTTAATGAAAACGATACGTTTGTGACGTAAGACCTCGGTGCTCAGGAGATTGCATATCAGAAGAATAGGGAATCAAAAAAAAAATAAAAGATAGGTCAATTATTGAACATTTACAATATTACAATTAAAATCTAAAAAATTAATCAGGAACTGTATATGTATTTATTATTATTATTATTTTTTTTTTTCATGAGTGGCCAACAGAAAGGTACGTTTTATGATGTAACACCTTGGGGCTCAAAGATATTGCTTATTGAAACAAAAGCAACAAAAAAAATCTGAAAACAGTTACTGATTAATAATTCTTAAAATCTATTTATAATTAACATCAATTAAAGTTTTATACAATGATTCGAGTTATTAATTTTTGTAGAACATGGGTTGATGACATTATGATTACGATTCAGAAAAGTAAAAAAATGTATGCTGCTGACATGTCTATTTTTTTATGTTACTATTAATTTTCGTTGCTCTTTTTCGGGTATTTAAGAGCTAGTTTGTATTTGTTTTTTATCAATTATTACCATGTATCCGAGGAGACAGTACACTCAAATCTGCGTAAGTACTATTTACATTTTACATTTTAACATATTAAAATTGACCTTAATAAAACATTGACATTTAAACTTTTAATAAATTATTATTTTTTTTTTTTGTTACAGTTTTGAAATTGGCGACTAACAAGGTAGTTCTGGGCCATGAATAGAGATTATAATGATCTATGGTGGTCCGGAAATCATACCCCAATTTCCTCTGATGTGTGGGATTTAGGATTGCTTTTCAAACATGAGACCCGGATAGTAATAGTAAGAGGTCGTAGGATGACGATAGAAGTCTTCCAGAATGAATTTAAAATATTCGACGGAACCAACATTGTTAGTACTGGACAACTGTTTCCAAATCATCCTCGCCAAATCAATCTCTGGGAAGATATTGATTCCGAGGCTATTCCATTTCATGGGGAAAGGTGGGATTAGATATCTCCCACTCTATATTAATTTATTTTATATATAAACTTGTAAATTTCCTCTCTTCACTTTTCTTTCCTTTTTTCTTAAAATATATATACACATATTATTAAAATAAATATTGTTTTCATTTATTTTCCTCATATCATATTCCTTATCCTTATTTTATTTAATAATAATATAAAGATATAAGTTATAAATTAAAGTTGAATTCAAATATTTTTAAATTTATAATTTATTAATAATGCTAAGTTATTTGATGAATTATAAACTTTACTTTGATTATTTTTATAAATTTAATTATAACAATCCTTTTGTTTTTTATTTTTTTCATTTTAAAAATATGAATCTGAAATATACTATGTTTTAATAATGCTTGAATGAATATATGAATGACATATGATTAGTGTCATTCACCCCTTCCCGCACAAAGTTGAATCAGAACCGATTCAGTAAATAAAACAAAAAGATTGTTTTACAACGAACATAAAACTCCTAATAAACTTAAAGTATTATAGTTTTATTATAACTTGATTTTATATCTCTTTGTTGGATTATTTCTTAAATAATAATATACTAAATAATTTAATTTGTAGGATAATTAATTGTTTTTTTTTTTTTTTATTATCTCAGTTTCCTCTTTATTTTTCTTATATGAATAGAAAGTTAAAATTTCGATGAATAATATTTAAAATTTAAATGAAATATGTGCTTACTGAAGTATATAAATAAATGATACGCAGAAAAATAAACAAAAAAAAAGAATGAAATCTATAATCGCTTTAATATAGATGTGTATCGTACATCCATAATATGTTTTTTTTTTTTTTTAAACCAGATAGATCTTTGATAATTAAACATAAAAGAAATCAATTTTGCTTAAAGTTGGAGTATTAAACAATGTTAATATATTGTATAGGTGAATGACATGTTCGCTTGGTGTCATTCACCTCTCTCCGCGCCAAAGTTGAATCGCACGCGATTTAACAACGTAGAAACTTATTATGAAAATAAAACGCTAAACTGTCAATTATTTAATACAGTCAAGTTTTTCTTATAAATTTTATAATCTATTCTTGCATAACTAAGTTATAAGTCTAAATGAATAATTATTTATATAATTAAAACTTGTTTTAGTTTTTAGATACTAATATATGTATACTTAGATACTTATATCTGCCATATCGTTTATATATATATAAATATACGTATATGTACATATAATAACATAATATGAATGACATTAATGGGCTAATTTCGATTGTATGAAATTACAAAATTTGTATAATTAATTAATCATAAATAATATTAAATACTAGAATCTCTTTTTTTTCTGGTGGCTTTGTGACTGAGGATTTATTTGTGGGAGTAATATATGGTGACTTCTCTGGTAGAGGTGGGGGGGTTGGTTTAGGTAATGGTGTAGGGTTTCGTTTAGGTAGAGGATGCTGAAGAATAGGTTGTGATATATCTTGTTTTTCAATTTTTATTCCTTGTAATTCAATTTCTTCATACTTGGTTACTCTTTTTATTTGATTATTCTTTAATGTAATCATTAAATGAGTAATCGAGCCGAAAATCGCTCCCAATAAATTAATAGACCAGCCATAAATAGTGTGTAGGGTATAGCCCCTTATAATTGTCTCCATAGTGAATTTATTTATTTGAATGATAATTAATATCATTATTATGGCTGAGCTTATAGATCCAAATGTTGTTAATTTATTTATAAATTTATTTCAAGTATTCTCTGCGATATGAGATAATGTATTTTCTGTAAGTAGATTATTTAATAGATCTACTTGTGTGTTTTGTTCTCCCTGTATTCCTCTCGCTATGGCATTAAGTAGAGCTGCTTTTTCAAAAGAAAACATGATATGTTGTTGTAATTCTTGTAAATCATCTTGTGAGTATATTCCGCTTGTTGCCAACGTTGTTATTTTTTCTGGTGTTCATGATCTCTTTGAATCTGGTTTTAAAGTTTTTACTATATTTTTTGTTGGTCTTGGTTTTGGTAGAAGGTCCATCCAATCTTTTCCAATTTTGTAGTATTGCGGTATTATTCAGTTACAATTTATTTCTGACCCTGTTTTCAGTAATATATGTGTCTTTGGTGTTAAAAACCATGTTTCATTTTTTGTTGATACAGGCAATTGTATGTAACATTTATTTGTATGATATAGCTGGACTTCTACTGGCGTACATTTTATTAAATGTACTGCTTCGCCGGCAAGTTTAGCTAAATATCCTGGTTTTTGCATGATATTAAAGGCAAATTCGTCGGGAGCTATGGATGCAAGGGATAGAGATTCACGTATAATTTTTTTTCAAGTTCGCATTTTTCTTTTAAAATGTTAAAATATAAATCTGTGAGATCAGCCCTAAAATGTTTTTCAATATATACAAATTTTGAGTTTATATATGTAAATAAATCTAAGTTTGTTACATCTTTTCTTAATGTATTATCGTCAAATGATATTTTATTATAAGCTATATCTAAAATGAATAATTTAGGGTGTTCCGTTTTTGTTAATATTCTATCGCAAATTTTTACATTATTTAAAGCGGACAAAGAAAATGTTATTGATTCTGTGTTTACAGTATATACGGGATTTTGATAAGGTGAATTAATTATAGTTGCAGGGCCTCTATATAAAGTTTCATATTGTGTTTTAAACCCTTCTTCTGTAGGGAAATTTTCCCAAAAAGTATACCCTGCTTGCGAATCAATGCAATGTTGATCCGAAAATTTACATACAGTCCCTAAATTTAATCTTAATTTACCATTTTTTAGACTTACTTGAGCGTATTCTTCTAATAAAGTTATTCTTATAAGACCCTGTACTAAAACGTTGTCCCAAGATCCAAAATTGTCCGTGTATGAAGCTCCTGTGCAAGTTTTATCCTTTACTGAGCCTGCAAGGTCTATTCCAACTGCTTTTGTTGAATTTATTTTCAAGTCGGCTATAGTATGTGGGTAATTCTTTCATACTTTTAAAAATCATGTTACTGCGTCATTTCTCCTAAATATGAGATAGCACATCTTGTTAGCAAATGTTCACTGATTTATTGAGTTATTAGAAACTAATTTTGTTATATTTTTAATGATAATTAGACGTGTCATTTTATGGCGGATGGGGAAAAGGGGTTTTTTTTTGAAATTTAAATGTTACCAGGCCATGTAAAATGATAAATTACCGCTATAAAAAAAATGACTACTGCTTTTTTTATTTGAAATTCACACCAAAGCTTTATCTATACACATACTTTTGGAAAATCAAGAGCATGGGTGTGTGCCTGTTAACAAAAGTACTTTCTGAAAGGTTATTAAAATGTTACCAAAAATTTATATATTTTACTTTTTTCTGGAAAATACGATGCTGTAAAAAAGACTATTCAGCGGTGACATTTTAAACTACATCAAAAGGTAATATTTAGAATCACAAAGAGAAATTTTTTTATTAGGAACGTGTGCCTAGTGTAGATAAAGTTCTTTGTTCGTTTGAAATTATACTTAAAAAACGTGACTCACTTTTGAAAATAGGTTTTTATCCACTAATATGAAAACCTAAGCTTTGATTCATCTTTTCTCTGTTGTGAACTTTGTAATTTACTATTTTATAATACTCAATGTAATCTTTAAGTTGCTTTTGAAGTATTATTTCGAGTATTCTGGAAATCATTGAATTTTTCCCGGCTATTAAATTTTCCAAATTTACATCGATTACCTAGTTTCTATCAATGTTTTAATTCTAAAGAGTTTAAACTTTAAAAAGCTCAGTTTTAGTATGTATTTAATAGCTTACACCTAGAACGTTGAGTTGAATCATCACTGAAATTTCTAGATTTTAAATTTAAAATTTTTAGATTTAATGTTTATTAAATAAACTAAAATATTTGGTTAAAAGGAATATAAGTATTTTTATTCGAAAACATAAACTACACAAATCTATGTCAAATTTCATACCCTAAGATTGACAATTTTAGCAAAAATAAATTGATATTCCACTCACTTATGATTTGTAATCAGGAATCCCAAAAGCCATTGGGTAACTAATATCACTCAATTTTAATACCCGAATCGCCAAAAATGAATTTTCCAAAAAAAATTGCCATTTCTGGCATATTTTATTTATTACAAAAAATTTTGTAATTATTAATGTAAATTGCGTATTTAAATATTTTCTGTAACATATTAAACATGTAAAAATGAAAAAGCTCAATGGAAAATGATCTATTATAGCCCAAAATACTTAAAAAACTGATCTGAGATAGGTAAAATATTATACCTGGGTGTGATAATAATGAATATATTTAAATGTCTTATATTAAAAAAAGCTATCTTCAAAAGTGAGTAATGCGATTTTTTCTTTTATTATCATTTTAATATATCAACATTTAAAAAAAATAAATTTGATACATGTGTCTTCAATTTTTTTTAATTTATTGAAAGTAAATTTTAACACTATGAAAAATTTACTCGAAAATCTGTCTTTTGATGTTTGTTAAAAAGACTACCCTTAAAAGTGAGTAACACGATTTTTTTCTTTCATTATAATACGTCAACATTCAGAGAAAATTAGTTTTACACGTGTGCCTGTATTTTTTTTTTTTTATTTTGTTGCAGGTGAAATTTTAACATTATGAAAGATTTACCCATGTATATTATCATATTTAAATATTCCTGTATCGTGAATGAATTTACATTTTTCATGGCTGATTTCGTACAGATATTCTTTGCAGTAGATCCAAGGTGACTGAACATTCCGCAATGAAAAACCGTTCTTTGAATTTCTATTTTACACTGTGTAACTTTAATTTTTTTAAATTCCGCTATTTGTCATAATTCTATTGTAGAGTTGGTTATTGTAATATTATCTTGTTGAAAATCACATTCTCCTGTGTCTAATAGTGAATATGTAGTGATGATCGGATCCGTAGATTCGCAATTAAATCCAATAATTGCACCATTTTCTCTAACAATAGATAATAAAATGAATAAAATGAACAGCATTTCTTTTTTTTTTCTTTCTCTTTTCTGAAAAAATTTTCTGAATTTTTTTATAAATGCGTCGGCTATAGTCTCTGCTGTTTGATCTTTCAGTGCGACAGCTATTAAAAATTTTGATAAATGATCTTGAATAGTTAATATATATTTATTATTATTTTTAGTTATATTAAGAGGTACTACTATATCCAGTGAAATTTTATCGAATGTTTTCTCTGGAGTATCTGTTATTATCATAGGTTGTTTTGTTTTATTTCTTTTTAATTTGTTTCTTTGATATATTTCACAGTTTTTAATACGATTTTGTATATCGACTTCAAGATTTTCCCAGAAATACTTATTTTTAATTCGATTATATGTTCTATTTGCTCCCGAATGACCTCCTAAACTTGAAGAATGATATAGTTCAAAAAATTTCATTTCTTTTTTCTTTTTCAACATATTCTGTATTATTTAAGCAAACTATAACTCTTAACTATAACTATAACTCTACTTGTATTATTAAAAGTATTGTATAATATTTCTTTAATTTCATTCCAATTTATATTTAATATTTTTATATTTTTCGATATACTAAATATAGTACAATTATTTTCAATTAATAAATCTTTTAGCGTATTCAAATTATTTATTAATTTTTCTTTTATTAGTATTGATGATTCTTTTATATTTAAGCATATTATAAAAATTTTTCTCTTTTTATAATTTATTATTTTAATTTCATTATCTTTTAAATCGTTATTTATATTAATATTTTTGTGTGTAAAATATTTATCTTGAATCTCATCCAGAGATATCCTTTCATTAGTAATTAAATGTAATATATTATCTTTTCTACTTTGTATAGAATTTTTAGAATAAATAATAGTATTAGATTTATTTAAGTAAATATCTTCTTTTTTTTCGACTTCGTGTTCGACACTTTTAATTTCCTCGTTGGTTATTTCTTTGATTACTTTTTTTGGTCTACTACGTTTATTTTTAATAAGTGTACGTTCTTCATTTAATTTTTGTATTTTTATTTTATTCGAGGGTATATTAGTTAATTTAATGTTCACTTTATTTTCCTTTGCCTTTTGAGCTCTAGTTATCACATTGATTTCTACTGTATCTATCGGATTTATAGATAACGCATCACTATTCACATTCATTTTTCCCTTCTTATATATTACATCAAAATCGTAGTCTTATAGTTTAAGTCGCCATCTTTGAACTCTGTTGTTTTCATCTGCAGATCTAAAAGATAGTAATGGTTTGTGATCTGTTACTATTGTAAATTTATTTCCATATACGTAATTTCTAAATGTTTCTATTCCAAATAATATGCCTAATGCTTCTTTTTCATAAGTGTGATATTTTAGTTCAGGACCTTTTAATACTCTAGAAGCGTATGCTATGGGTTTATCTTTCCCGATTTCACCTCGTGATAATATACTGCCTAAAGCATATCCTGATGCATCTGTAGTGATTATAAATGGTTTATCTAACTGTGGAAATTGCAATAAAGGTGCAGAGCATAGTGTGTCTTTTAGTTTATCAAAAGCCTTTTGTTTCTCTGAATCCCAAGTAAATTTTACGTCTTTTTGTAATAATAACGTTAAAGGTTTTGTTATATTAGCAAAAACATTAATAAATTTTGTGTAATAACCTGCTAAACCCAAAAATTCTCTAATGTTTTTAACTGTTTTTGGTGTTGGAAATAATTTTCCTGCATCAATTTTTTTTGGATATGTTTGATACCCTCTTTACTTATAATATGACCTAAAAATGTTACTTCATTTTTCATAAAATCGCATTTTCTTGGTTCTAGTTTTAATCCGGCTTCCCTTAATTTTGTAGCTACTAGATTAAATTTAATATTATGTTCTTCTTCTGTTTTGCAGCTATAATTATGTCATCTATATAAACATGACATATTTTTTTATTTATCAATTCACCAAGAGCTGTATTTGCTACCCTCATAAATGTTCGTGGTGAATTAGTTAAACCAAAAGGTAATACCGTAAATTCGAATCTTCCTAAAGGGTGTACACTAAAAGCTGTTTTATGTATGTCTGATTCTTTCATTGGTACTCAGTGAAAAGCTGAAACCATGTCTACAGTAGTAAAATATTTATTCCCGCCTAAATCATCAAAAATTTCAGTTATAGATGGTATTAAATAAGGATCTGGTATAGTTTTCTCATTTAATTTTCTATAATCTATAACTAGTCGCCATTTTTCTTTTCCATCAGGACCTGGTTTCTTCTTAACTACAAATGCTGAGGCGTTATATGCGCTTTTACATGGCCTTACTAAATTACTATCAATTAATTTTTGAGTTGCTGTAATAGCGATTTCTCTTGATTTATGTGGCGATGGAAATTGTTTAAGGTGGTTCGTGCGACTAACGTGTTTTTTCAAGATATTCTTGAAATTGTAGGTATAGTTCAATGAAGGCAATGTGAATATTATATTAAAATTTCAGAACATTTCATCGTTTCGTTTTTGATTAATCGATGTTCAAAGTTTTACAAATTAGATTGGAAGTATATCTATATATATTGGAATTTTTACATTTCGTAGCTGTTAATCGCAATATCTCATAAACTACATTCAAATTGTAATTGAAAATTTAAACATATATAAAGGAACTAATAATAAACATTTTCCAACAAGATTCACGTAAATTCATCGTTTTATTAAAGAGATCAAGTGTTTTGAAAATGTAATTATTAGATAAACGATGCATATTTTGTTCACATTTACGTTGCTGCGCATGCGCAACTAGATTATGTGAGCGCTACCTCTTTCTCTCACAGCTAGCTTTCTCTCTCTTACCGCACGAACCACCCTAACATATACTGGTCCGTTATCTGTTAAATTTATCTCGTGTTGTTCTAAATTGCATTTTCCAATATTTTCTCCTTCTAACCAAAATATGTCATTATTTTCTAAAATTAAATTTTTTATATTTTGTTCCTTCTCTTCACTTAAATGATTTAAACTTATTTTACTTAATAATTCCTCTTTACGATCATTTTTTTCTTCACTAATATAATTTACATTTTTATGCATTAAATTTTCTTGTAATTTATGAAATTCTTCTTCATGATTATCTTATATAAAATTTGTTAAAATATCTTTTTCCATAAAATATGTAAGAAATTGTTTGTCTTTATTATTAATGTTAAAATTTGTGTTTTCTTCAAGTTTTAGTAGAAATTGTTCATATTCTATATTCTTATTATTTTTACATTCATCTTTTTCTAAAACACAGTTGATTTCTTTCATAAAGTTTTCAATATTTTCATTCTTATTCTGTAGAAATTGTGTAATCGAAAATATGTGATTATTGTCTTGCATTAGCATGATATAATGAAAAACGTTATTAACTGCTGTGTCCTTAATTTCGATGTTTTCTGTACATAAATTTATCAATGAATTTTTATCGATTTCATAATCTGTTTGAATAAAGAATTTTTTACCATTTATTTTTAAATATCCCTTATCTAATCTCAATTTATTTTTTCTTAATACATCTATGCCTGGAATACCATCGTAAGGTATTGAAAATTTTTCAGATGCTACGTGAAAATTCGTATACGAATTATTAATAGGAAAAGTGATTAAACCACATGTTTTAACCGGAAAATTAGTAATTCCTAACAAATATATTTTAATATTATTATTAATAGAATTTTGTGGTACTAATTTTTCTTTTATAATGTTAAGTTGGGCACCCGTATTTATTAATATTTTACATAAATCATTTGTATACGGATTTCGTATCTCGATAAATTGTAATGTGTCACCTAGTTTAAATATATAAATTGGTATATTATTATTATCATTAATGTTTTCAGTTTTAAATTGTATTATTTTTTCCAATTCATTGTTCGCTATATTTCTTTCATTGTGTAATTTTATTGTTGTTGAATCATTTTTTATTTCTAATTTAAATTCCATTGCATTATGTAAAGTTTCTTTTTGTTCAATAATTTTAACGTACTCATTATTAGTATCATTTTCATTAAACTTATCACATACTTCAAAGTCAAAATTCATTTCGTGTGTTCTTGCGAAAAATTAAATATCAACATAATTTTTGAGCGACTTTTGTTGCGAAACTCGTCTTGTGCGCTCTTTCCAAGTCGAGTTTATGCGTTTCCCTGTATATGAGCTGATGTGTTTAATTTAACTTGACATTCTTCCTCTGTGTGATTCATGCTTTTGCAAAATGTGCAAAATTTACTTAGCTTGCTTTCTATGTTCTTTAATGTAAAGCATAAATCAACTGAATGTCCTAATTTTTTACAATATGGGCATTGTACACTTTGATTTGCGTTTTGAGGTTTTTTGTATTTTATTTTTCTACATTTCTCTATATCATGCCTTCTATTTTTGCGATATTTACAAAATTTCGTTTGAATTCTTTATCCATATGAATTATTATTTCTATTATTCCCTACGAACATTTTATGTTGATTAAAATTATTTTGACCGATGTTATTATTTCTGCATTCTTTACCTGAGTGGCCCCATTTGTCACATAATTGACATCGTATTGGATTATCTGATTTAGCCTAATTTGAAAATATCTTAAATTTTTCACAATCAATAGTATTGTGTTCACTGTTACACAGATTGCATATTTACGTAGGTGTAATACTTTTTTCTGTAATTTGATTACACAAGTTGGTATTATGTCCGTTCTTATTGCATTTCAAGCATAATTCATATTTTTGGATGATTGGACAGTGGCCTATTTGATGATTATTTTCCTAGCAATATTGGCAGTAATATTCATTGTCTTCTAAATATTTACACATGCTTCTTGAATGTCCTACTTGATTACAAAACTTGCATATTAGTATAATTTTATCTTTTGCATTTCTGCATTTAAATGATGGATAAGTTGGCTGTTTGCAATATATGCAGCCTGCATTGTTGCAACATAATGCCTCATGATCTATGTCTTTACAAATTTGACAGCATTGAATTTTTTTAGGTTTATCTTAAAAAATTTCACTATACATGATTTTCTGTCTAGCCGAATTTGTCTTTATCCTAATATCCTTCTGTTTCTCCTGTTGCTTTTCAATTTCTATTGCTTTATTGGTTGCACTTGAATAATTTGCTACCTCTCCTAATTCAAATCTGATTTCATTTTTTAATCCTTGTTTAAACTATTTTAATGTATCCTTAGCTAAATCATTTGTAAAACGTTGATAAGCATCTTCTGCTATACCCGCTTCATTTTGTTTTTTATCTTTAATTTTTAATGTTAACTTTGTTATTCTCTCTACATATTCAACCACTGATTCATTTTCCCCTTGTTGTATTTGTTCCAATTGTGCATATAATGAATGTAAATTATCAATTTTAGGATATAATTTCTTTATTGTTTTGATAAAATCTGCAATACTTTCAATGTTACTACCTTTTATAGCAGTACGAATCGTTTCTGATACTTCAAATCTTATATAATTCATAAATTTTTTTTGTTCATCCGCAGTCAGCATATCTTTTGCAATTTCTAACGAATCTATGTACTTTTCCAAAGGTATATTTTTACCCGTAAACTCAGGTACTAATCTTGACACCTCTTTCAAAGAATATCCTGAAGTATTTGCCATGTTTGTATTATTAGGCATATTATTATTATTTATTATATTATTATTTCTATTATTACTATCAAAATTTATATTTTCCAGGTTTCCAATACCTTCTATTTCGTAATAACTCTCTTGTTTAATAGAAAATTCCTCTAAGTCGTTATTTGTTTCGTCAATAGTTGTATTATTTTCTGATGAAATTGTCACGTTTTTGTCTGTTATATTAGTGTTATCAGCTAAAGTAATATTTTTTCCGTTTTCAATACTTTTTATTTCTTAATATCCTGTCTGTTTAAATGAAAATTCCTGAGTATCGTTAGATGATGTATTATTTTCTGATAAAATCGTCACGTTTGTCGCTAAAGTATATTTTTGTGTAAAACTATCTTCTTTATTATGGCTCTGTTTCGTCCTAGTAATTTGTGGAAATGTTTTTGGAATTGTGCCTGTATATTTATTTAATAGTGTATTTTGTTCACTTGAGTTATCTGTATTAATATTTGATTGAACGTCCGTAATTATATTTGAGAGATTATTTTTAGATGTTTCTTCTAAGGTTGTATTTGAAGTATTATTATCAACTGTTTCGTCTAAAGTTTTATTTGAATTATTACTTTCAATTGTTTGATCTAAACTTTTAGTCGGAGAGCGTGTAATTTTAGTGCTTTTGCGAAACGGATTAATATTTTCGTAGATATGTTCTCCTAAAACTGCTTGTCTAATATTTCTAATTCTTTCACGAATAACATTAATATTTTCGTCTTTTTTAGTAGGTATATTAAATTTTTGACAAATTTCAGATAATTGTAATTTAAAGTATGATATTACCCACTGTGTTTTTCCTTCTTTTATATATTTTGCTATCTGATCAAAATTTATTTTACTCATTTGAAATCTTCACTATTTACTTAACAATGAAGAATTTTATTTATTCAAAATATTAAATTTTGTACATAAAATTGTAAGTTTTAAAAATTATAAATACTGCTGTGTTTCTCTCTTTTTTTTTTTTTTAAATGCCGTTCGTAAACATACGTTATTAACAATTCTTTGACACTGACCTACTATTCTTACATAAAAGTAAAGAATTTTGCCGATCTATGTTTTGAAACTTGATATTAACTCACTGCTGTTATACCTACACAAGAGCGTACGGTAAAAAAAAAAATTTTGCTGAGCTTGTATTTTCAAAGTTCAATACACGTAATGTTTTGATGACAACTGCTTATGCCGTTTGTTTACTTTATTTTGATATCTTTAAATTTACTTTATATTCTTTTCATAAAAATGTATATGTTTTTAGTATTATTTAATATAACTCAATATTTTAAATGATCTTGAATTTTTACTGTTTAGTCAACTTTCCTTTTTATTTCTTTTGCTTTCTCATAGAGAAAGCATTGTATCGATAAAAAAAAATTTTTTCTATTTTTTTATTAATTTGTACATATTTGAACTCGGTGAGTCGAAAAAAGTGGTTTCCAGAAAATGTATGTCTGTGTGTGTGTGTGTGTGTGTGTGTGTGTGTGTGTGTGTGTGTGTGTGTGTGTGTGTGTGTGTGTGTGTGTGTGTGTGTGTGTGTGTGTGTGTGTGTGTGTGTGTGTGTGTGTGTGTGTGTGTGTGTGTGTGTGTGTGTGTGTGTGTGTGTGTGTGTGTGTGTGTGTGTGTGTGTGTGTGTGTGTGTGTGTGTGTGTGTGTGTGTGTGTGTGTGTGTGTGTGTGTGTGTGTGTGTGTGTGTGTGTGTGTGTGTGTGTGTGTGTGTGTGTGTGTGTGTGTGTGTGTGTGTGTGTGTGTGTGTGTGTGTGTGTGTGTGTGTGTGTGTGTGTGTGTGTGTGTGTGTGTGTGTGTGTGTGTGTGTGTGTGTGTGTGTGTGTGTGTGTGTGTGTGTGTGTGTGTGTGTGTGTGTGTGTGTGTGTGTGTGTGTGTGTGTGTGTGTGTGTGTGTGTGTGTGTGTGTGTGTGTGTGTGTGTGTGTGTGTGTGTGTGTGTGTGTGTGTGTGTGTGTGTGTGTGTGTGTGTGTGTGTGTGTGTGTGTGTGTGTGTGTGTGTGTGTGTGTGTGTGTGTGTGTGTGTGTGTGTGTGTGTGTGTGTGTGTGTGTGTGTGTGTGTGTGTGTGTGTGTGTGTGTGTGTGTGTGTGTGTGTGTGTGTGTGTGTGTGTGTGTGTGTGTGTGTGTGTGTGTGTGTGTGTGTGTGTGTGTGTGTGTGTGTGTGTGTGTGTGTGTGTGTGTGTGTGTGTGTGTGTGTGTGTGTGTGTGTGTGTGTGTGTGTGTGTGTGTGTGTGTGTGTGTGTGTGTGTGTGTGTGTGTGTGTGTGTGTGTGTGTGTGTGTGTGTGTGTGTGTGTGTGTGTGTGTGTGTGTGTGTGTGTGTGTGTGTGTGTGTGTGTGTGTGTGTGTGTGTGTGTGTGTGTGTGTGTGTGTGTGTGTGTGTGTGTGTGTGTGTGTGTGTGTGTGTGTGTGTGTGTGTGGATGTATGAATTCAGTTAGTAAACTGTATCTCGAGAACTACTCGATGGATTTGCTTCTAATTTTGCATGGAATTTAGTTTTGTGACTAACTTGCTGAGAAGCTATTGATAATTGGTTCTTCAGCGTAGTTTTCATTTTAAAGTTTAGAAACAAAAAAAAAATTCGATTTTTGGTTTTTTGGTTTTTTTTTGTTTACTACTCGATGAATTTGCTTCAAAATTTGCATGGAATTTATTTGTAATTGCCCGGATCAAATAAATTTTAAAAAACTGATTTTCTTAGCTTAGTTTTAATTTTAGAGCATTTCGAAACTTAAAAAAAAAATGTTTCTATTTATTAAGCCAATAAAATCTTAAAAACTACTCGATGGATTTACTTCAAATTTTCCATACAATTCAAGTTTTTGATGAACTGGTGCGGAAGCTATTGAGAATTGGTTTTCTTAGCGTAGTTTTTTTTTAGAATCATTTTAAGAATTTTAAAAAAATTTCGATTTTTCATTTTTTTTGTATTTTACGTAAACTACTCGAAGAATTTGTTCGAAAATTTGTATGGAACTTAATTTCGACTGCCAAAAGTATAAAAAATTTTGTAAACTAATTTTCTTAGCGCACTTTTAATTTTAGAGCATTTTTAAAATTTTTAAAAAAATTTTTATTTTTAATTTTTTTCTATTTTACGAAAACCATTTGATAGATTTGCTCCAAAATTTGTATGCAATAAATTCGCTACTGTCTGAAGAAAACAAACTTTGGAAAACTAATTTGCTCAGCGTAGTTTTAACTTTAGAGCACTTTGAAAATTTTCAAAAAAATTTTTATTTTTCATTTATTTTCTTTTTTGCGTTAACCATACTATAAATTTTCTCCAAAATTTTTATACAATTAATTCGCTATCGTCTGAAAAAAATAAGCTTTTGAAAACTAATTTTCTTAGCGTGGTTACAATTTTAGAGAATTTTAAAGATTTAAAAAAAAATTTCGATACTTCTTTTCTAATTTTTTTTTATTCTACGTAAAGTACTCGATAGATTTGTCCTAAAAATTGCAGGGAAATTATTTGCGACTGCCAAAAGAAGGGAAATTTTCAAAAATTGATTTTCATAGCGTAATTTTAATTTTAGAGCATTTTTAAAATTTTGAAAAAGAAATTTTGAAAAGAAAATGTTATTTATTTAACCAGTTAGATCTCGAAAATTACTCGATGGATTTGCTTCAAATTTTGTATACCATCTATGTTTTTGTATAACTAGGCGGGAAGCTATTGAAAATTTGTATTCATAGTGTATTTTTTTTTATAGAGCCATTTTAAGAATTTGAAAAAATTTTCAATTTTTAATTTTTTTTGTATGTTACGTAAGTTAATTGATGAATTTGCTTTGAGATTTCCATGGGAATAATTTGCAACTGCCAAAAGAAGGATAACTTTTATAAACCGATCTTTTTAGCGTAGTTTTCATTTTAGAAAATTTTAAAAATTTTCTTAAAAAATTTTCATATTTCAGTTTTTTTCCATTTTACGTAAAGTACTCGATAGAATTGCTCTAAAATTTGTATACAAGTTATTTGCTACTGTCTTTATAAACCAAGTTTAAAAAAAATAATTTTATTAGCGTAGCTTTTTGATCACTTCTTTTGATTTCTGAGTTACTCTTGAAAATTTATAATAGTACTACTGATTTAGATGTTGACTTGTATTATTACATTCAATAAAGTATTTAAATATAATCATTATTAAATATTATAAATTAAATTGTTTTTCAATAAATGGAAAAAATATTTGAAGAAGAAGAATGAATTTCGTTGTCATCGTTCTTTTAAAGTACAAATTTATTAATAAATATTAATGTTAGACAATTTTTTTATATTAAAATCACATTTAAATAAATATAAAAAAAATAATGAAACTCAAAGAGCTCTATGAGAAAGCATTCCGCCAAAGCACTTGGCAGCGTTTTATTAATCGTGAACTTGAAACTTATTTCACTTTAAAAATTAAATTATTATGCAAAAATTATTGATATCTGTTGTAATTTCTCAATGCACTAAATAAATGATATTATTTAAAATCAGTTTATACCTGATTTCTTATTTATAATTATTTTTGCTAAAATATAGATTTATTTATTGATTTAATGATTTTACATTTATTTTCATTAACAATTTTTTTATATAAATTGTATTATATGATTTTTAATCGCGCAGTTTCGCGTATATAAAAATTATTTCAATTACGCACCATGCGTATAATATATTAATTTTATTTTTTTACACTATTCGTATGTAATGATACACTTCGTGTTCAATAATTTATTTTTAATAACACTATTCGTATTTAATAATACACTTCGCGTTTAATATTTTATTTTTAATGACACTATTTGTATTTGATAATACACTTCGCGTTTTAATATTTTTATTTTCGATGACGCTATTCGTATTTAATAATACACTTCGCGTATAATATTTTTATTTTCAATGACGCTATTCGCTTTGAATAATGCATTTCGCGTTTAATTTTATGTATATTTATTTGATTTGTGCCTTTAATATATAATATTTTATTTGACGCACTTGGCGGTTAATTAACACACTTTTGAACACTGTATTATAAGCCCTTTGAATATATTTTTATGCACTTTATATATATATATATATATATATATATATATATATATATATACAGGTAAAGAATTATAAATTTTCTTTGATTATCCTTCAATATATTCAATACGATTTCTCAATTAAAAAGTTTGTACCGGAACCAAAATGTTAAGTCCTGGCTTGCACCAGGACTAAATAAAAGTGGATATGTTATTTTATTATATTTATTAATTGCATAGAATATATATATTATGTTCGTTTACAATATTGAATTTATTTATTAAGTGTATGTCATAAAGATAAAGATGTATGAATCTAGTGGTGGAAAAACTCCACCAATATTTAATTGAACGAAATCGCTCTCACGATTGAATATTATTAAAGGATAAACTTGATTCCTGAAATAAAGAGTTTATTAAATAATTATATATTCTTACCTTGTAGTATTTCTCAGTAGATTGGTGCTAGGTATGGTCAGACAAATGAATAGGCACAATATGTAAATAGATCCTCGAGGTTTATTGATATCTTTTAACACTTTTGATACAATTGATTTTTATGCACGTATATATATTTTAATAATTGATATATGTATATTTAGTAATAGCAATTACTTTGAAATATAGAACTTGAAGGGCAGTGTAAACGTATTACCAATAAGACACCTGGGGTAAAATTCCGAATATCATTTGTTTCATTTGGTTTTTATACTTATTTTGTTTATGAGATTTATTGTCTTTTACATCAATTTTTATTTATAAATTTTCTTGAATTTTGATAATATGTTTCGTAATGTTTTTAGGATTTGTAAAATTCATTTTGAAATTTCGAAACATACGTTTCGCTTCTTTTCTTATGATCTACTTAATTTCGCTTAATAATGAAATAATGCGAATGTTCAATAATTGAGGAATTTGATTTACCAATGTTAATGAAAACGATACGTTTGTGACGTAACACCTCGGTGCTCAGGAGATTGCATATCAGAAGAATAGGTAATCAAAAAAAAAATAAAAGATAGGTCAATTATTGAACATTTACAATATTACAATTAAAATCTAAAAAATTAATCAGGAACTATATATGTATTTATTATTATTATTATTTTTTTTTTCATGAGTGGCCAACAGAAAGGTACGTTTAATGACGTAACATTGCATTCCAATATTAAGGCGACTTCGGATTTTAGGTGAGGTTTTATTTTTGAATTTACAAATTACTCTTTCAATACGTAAAATTTTTCAGATTTTTTAATTTTTCACCATTCTACAGATTATAATAAATGGTGGAAAATTAAAAAATCTAAAAAATTTTAGAAACTGAAAGAGTAATTTGTAAACTACAAAATGAAATTTAACTGAACTTTCGTAGTCACCTTAATAATTAATTGTTTCATTAATAAAATTAATTTAGAATTAAACTTTATAAACTCTCGGCAATCAAAGACAAATAGATCGAGTTCGTGCGTCGTCTATATATCGCAGCGAGGAGTGGGGATGACTCGCCTCGCGGAGTAAATGCAACTCCTTCAGCGCGAGTCCGTTATGACTCCGCTTTTCTCTCAGTGCAATTCTAAATATATGGGAACACATATGAGATTCCATATGGGGTCCCATATATTTAGAATTGAGTTTTTGGACTTTTTATGGGACCCCATATGTGGTCCTATATTATATTTAGAATTGAGTTTGTGGACCTCTTATGGGACCCCATATGGAGTCCCATATTATATTTAGAATTGAGTTTGTGGACCTCTTATGGGTCCCCATATGGGATACCATATAGGATCCCGCGCTAAAACCCCATATGGAAGCCCATAAAGGATCACATATGAAATTCCATAAGGGATCCCATGTGATTTTTTTCAGTAGGGAACCTCTCCGCATAGTCTAAATATTAAAAAATATGCATTAATAAATTAAAAACTCACTATTTATTGTTTTTTAAAGAATATATTAATATAAAATAGTTTAGTGCAATAAGATTGAACTATTTTATATAAAAAAACATTCAACATAGATATCTTACTTTAACATTATGAGGTAAAATTTTTCAATTTTCATATTAAAAATCATATGACATTATGAATGAATTTTTTTTAAGATTGAAATCATAACACATGTTTTCAAGCATGAAATAGATTGATCTTATTGCATTAAACTATTTAATATTTATATATTCTTAAAACAGAAATAAATAATAAGATTTTAATTTATTAATATGTATTTTAGAGTATTTAGACTTTTTTTAAACTACTCCTGTCAGTAATTTTTCCAGATCTTTGAAACTGAGAGAGATGGAGGTTTGGAAATAGATATGCACGTTTTTTTATGTTTAATAAACAAAAAAAGAAAATAATTTTAAACTTTAAGTCATTTATTTCTTTGTACTGGGGACTTACATAGACTTGTAATCTATACATTTCATGAATTCACACAAGCGTATAAGACTGCAAAATAGAAATATATAACAAACAGTCTCAGAAATAGCTTCTTTTTTATTTATTATACATGACAAACTTACATACCAATTTTTAAACCTATATCTCTCTTATTTTCAGAGATCTTGAAAATGAATGAGTCGAACCTCTCTGCATAGTCTAAATATTAAAAAATATACATTAAGAGGAGGTCACGTATCTCTGTCCTTTTCTAATAAAAAAATTGAGTTTTTTACACGAACTAACAACTTTAGCAAAAAATGAAGAGAAAGCCGCATCTCGCAATAAAAAAAGCAATATTTTCTTTGATAAGAAAGAATTAATTTTATTGCTTCGTTTTCAAGAAAACCTTGAAAAACTTAAATCATAGAGGTTAGGGTGGACAATTTGGTTTTTCAAGGTTTTCTTAAAAACGAAGCAATAAAATTAATTCTTTCTTATCAAAGAAAATATTGCTTTTTTTATTGCGAGATGCGGCTTTCTCTTCATTTTTTGCTAAAGTTGTTAGTTCGTGTAAAAAACTCAATTATTTGATTAGAAAAGGACAGAGATACGTGACCTCCTCTTAATAGATTGAAAACTTATTATTTATTGTTTTTTTGAGAATATTTAAATATAAAATAGTTTAATGAATAAGATTGAACTATTCTATGTCAAAAACATTCAACATAGTTATCTTACTTTAGCATTATGAGGTATCACTTTTCAATTTTTATATTAAAATTATATGATATTATAATATAAATAAACTTATTTCATTTTAAGAATGATGTATTTGAGCTTATTTTGAGTTATTTTTTATTTCCTAAAATATGTATTCGAGCTCATTTTGAGTTACTTTTTTCAATTGCTTAAAATACGTAGACTTGATTTTTTTTTCAACTTCTATTAATATAATGCATATATGCATTAATAAATTTGATTTATGTTATACATCATTTATGTTTAAAATATTATTTTTTTTTTAATTTTCATACTTGACTACACATAAATTTATACTTTAAAAATGTAAAATGAAAACTAACAAAAAAAAAATTTTTGTTTCAACTTAAGTAATTTATTAAAAACAATTTCTTTTAAATATTATAGAAAAAAAATCTTATTTTTCAAAGAGGATGATGAGAGCCCCAACCAACGCTCTCATCTGTGACGTACAACCAGCCAACCATGTGGCTCTCTACCTCTCCAGCGTGGGTTGGTGTGTTTAATTGATTTATTAAAAGAAAAAAAATTAATTATACATAGAATTTATTGTATCTTCGAACCGTTGATTTAACAAAAGCTAATTTTTTAATTTAATTACATTTTTATATGCGCACACATTTCTAGGAGTTTCAAAATGATGTGTGCAATCAACAACAAAATCTTCAGGTAGCATTAGTTTTTGAAACGAAGGACATATCAGTTCTTTCACATTATGAAGTGACCTGATAACACAAGTTTTAGATGAATATTGGAGTTAATTGCGTTATATGATTTATAAATACTAACCCATCAGGTAAAAATCTTTGCAGCCACTTTGTTTTTTCTACTCCCTTAACAAAAATCTCTGCTTCGAAAAGAATTGAGCGTAGAATGCGGCCGAGATCTTGGTAAGAGATATCGCCAGAACTCCATTGAAGCCCGTGGAAATTAAGTTCCAGCCAACGGTTTTCGCTCTTATTTTTCTCAAGTAGATTATTCCATGGATGGGGCGGTTTAAAAAGAAATACTGATGGCATAGCGTCTTCTTCAAGGGGGATGATTGCCACCTCCTTAAAAACAAACTCGTTCAACGAGACTTTGAATCCTCTAAAATCTACGACGTATTTCATCTTTCTATAGATCCTTGTGAATTGAAGCGAACCAAGAGACTGATTGTTGCAGTTAGATTCACTTCCTTTTATACACAAAAAATCAGCTAGCATTGTTTAGGATAAAGGTGGGGGGTAAAATCCTGTAGCTTTTCCCCCTCTCCCTCATCCTCGAGTCTTGATCACTACCCCCACCATTTTACTCGATTTTTCGCCTATATAAGAAAGTGTTCTCGAGAGAGCAGCTCAGTTCATCGGGAATCATCACCTTCGAAGACTTCTTTCCTCGAGCATCATTGGCTACTGCAGAGTACTTCAAGCATACAGCACGTTTGTTATTCGAATAATATCAACATACGATGGCTGGTCAAGCTGATGCTGAGGATATACGCAGATGGCTTGATCTTGGTAACACGGCTCTGGAGAACGCTAATTTGTTAAGTCATTCAACGAATTTAGCTGTCACAGATAAGCAGAAACTACAAGCTGCTGTAGCCCTGATAAAGAGCGTTTTGCAGTTATTGAACACTCATCGTGGTGCAATCGTTGGTTATGGTGTTGCTTCTGGTGCTGCTACTGCTTCTGACAATCACCCAAGAGTCAGTTGGAAAGATGTTGACAGCGCGTTCGAGAACCGGATTAAAACTGGTGTTATTACCAATCATAAGCATCTGGACATTCAACGATTTTTGAAAGATGCTAAACGTGAGTTTATCGCGCAAGTGAATCGGTCTCTTGAAGAACACCCTGCTTTGAAAGTTAATACCACATTAGCAGCTGAGTATGTGATTATTAAAGATGATGTTAAAACTTATGATATAAAGTATTTCAATACAAAGACTATTCACATTTACTCTACAACTAACCTCGACGAGTGGTATGTATTGAACGTTGAGCAGCCTATCAAAACTGATATGGAGGAATTTGCTGAACGAGAATCAGGATGGTCTCTACGTGCAATTCTAAATTTCGTAGTTAATATCAATAAATATAATCCCATGAGAGAAAGTAATTCTTTCGTTGAACTACCCGAGTTTATAACAAAGAAAAAAGCTTGTGTAAACGTTGTGAATCAGGATGATCAGTGTTTCAAGTGGGCTATTCTGTCTGCCTTACATTCTGTGGAGCATAATTCTAATAGGGTTTCATCATATGAGCGGTATAAAGATGAGTTAAAATTTGAAGGAATAGATTTTCCAGTGGACCCAAAAGATGTTGGAAAGTTTCAGAAGCAGAATGATATTTCCGTAAACGTTTATTTTTTAAAAAAGACAGGAAATAAGTTTGTTGTTTTGCCACGTCATGTTACAACGTGCAAGATGAATAAGCACGTGAATCTTCTTTTAGTCGAGAAGTTTTACATCGATGAAGACGAAGAAGAAGAACAACAACAACTTAACGATTCTTTCGATACCATAGATTATAAGCATCACTACGTTTGGATAAAAAATCTTTCTGGATTAGTGGGAAGACAATTGAGTGCAAGCAGTCACAAAACTCACATTTGTGATCGATGTTTACATTATTTTTCAACAGCTGAAAAATTAGCAGCACACGTAACTGATTGTGTGAATTTAAACAAATGTAAGGTTACTCTACCTGACAAAAGGGATAGTGTATTACAATTTAAAAACTTTACGAATAATATTCCTATGCCATTTGTGGTTTATGCGGATTTTGAGTGCATGCTTCAACCTTTGGAAAACGAAAAACGTGCCTACCAATTACATGAGGCTTACAGTGTTGAATATTTCGTAAAGTGTAACTATGATGACACTTTATCGGAATACAAAAGCTACAGACAAAGTAAACAACTAGATGAAACACCAGCCAAGTGGTTCGTGAAAAATCTTCACGTATTAGCTGTAAAGTTACAAGATATGTATGAAAACCCGCAGCCAATGAGAAATTTGACAATAATAGAAAGAATAAGATTCGACAGTGCTTGCTTATGTCATATTTGCCAGAAATCTTTCACTCCTGGAGAAAAGAAAGTTAGAGATCACTGCCATCTCACTGGTGCGTATCGAGGACCTGTGCACAACGAATGCAACATCAAATATCAAGATTCATGCACGATACCAGTGATCTTTCATAACCTAAGTGGTTATGATGCACATATTTTTATAAAAGAGATCGCTACTTGTTTTCCAGGACGAGTATTGCTTCATCCACAAACGAAGGAAAGATATATATCTTTTACAAAGTTTGTGGAAGAAACTGATATTAATTTTTGCTTTATCGACTCATTTCGGTTCATGGCTTCATCGTTGGACAAATTATCGTCATACTTGGAAAAACACGACATCGTAGATCGAGTTTTCAAGCAAACTGATGGATTTATTACTAATCAAATCATGCTTTTAAAGAGAAAAGGTATCTTTCCGTATGACTACGTTAGCTCGTTGGACAAGCTAGAAGAAATTCAGCTTCCATCAAAGGAGAGCTTTTACAGCAGCTTGTACGAGGCCCACACCAATGATGAAGATTATGAATATGCAAAACAAGTTTGGCAGACATTCAATATTCAAACACTCGGACAGTACTCTGATTTGTATCTCAAGACGGATATTTTGCTTCTAGCTGAAGTCTTTGAGAATTTTAGAAAAAATTGTCTAGAGGCATTGCAACGATTATTCATAATCGTGCAGACAGGATATTCAAATCTCCCGCGAGGCACGATAGTAACAGGCTCAACCGCCAGGTGCCATCAGTTTTTGCTGCTCCCGCAAGAGGAACAGCGAGCTCGGGTAGATATAAGAGCTAAGCCTCAACGAAGAGTCGAGGCATTGGGTACTGTGCTCTCCCTCTCTCTTAGCCGAGTGCGCTCGCTGGCCTAGAGAGAGAAAGCAGTATACAGTACTGGCTTTCTTATATGAGGCTCCTAGGCCTTATAAGAAAAGCCACTCTCTCTCGCTCGCTCTAATGTATCAAACCATTAGAAGCAAGTCGAGACGCAATTAATCTTTGCCGAGTGTGCTCGCTGGCTTAGATAGAATGCGACCGAGAGAACCGCCGATGCACTTCCGCACCGCCGTACCGCTGTACCGCCGTACTGCCCGTCCTGTATATATTAGATTAGTTTAACTTAATATAAGATCATATTAGTTTGTACTACCGAGCCGCCGTACCGGCCGTTTTGTAAATAGTAATTCTTATTAATTCATTATTAACTAATATTTGATTTCCACCGAACCGTTATATACCGCCGAGCCGCCGCGCCGATCCGTATATAAGACATTTTGTCTAAGATTAGTTCATAGTAACTTTAAGGTGTTTTTCCACCTACTATAACCGTAGTATTAAGTTAGTATTAAGGGTGCTTCCCACCTATTGCCGCCGCCGGAAAGAGGCAAGCTAAGATTTCTCTAACCACGTGTGGTTGTCGCGTATTAGAGAATCACAGGCCTTCAGCCATATTCCGCGTTGCCGCACTAAGGGTGTCGTCCACCCACCGTTATTAGATTAGTTTATTAATATTATAATTATTATAACTTTGTTTTGTTCATTAAACCTTCCAGGCCGTTAACCGCCGTTAGTCTATGTTGACTTATTATTAAAGATAAAAGTTATTTCTATTATTTTTGATTTCATTTATTTTTATCGCCAACAAGAGGCGCATAAGCCATCAAGTGGCTTATATTAAATTCAATCTTTATTTCTTTGTTTGACGCGTACATATATTAGGTTAGTCATTTTGGTTTATATAAGTTAGGTTAGTTTGTTACATTTCATCAATTATTGTTATACGTCGTTGTATTATATGAGTTTAGAGTACAATAAAGCTCTGGTACTCCCTAGCATAAAGAAACGTGTCAACCCGTTTACTATCCTTCATCTTTCCACCGTCCGTCCTAACCGACCTCCTGCCTCGAACCCTGGTCACTCACTGAAGCGTCTGGCAACAGGAGGTAAAGACGTAATATTTCCCACCCGCGGGAAATAAAAACGTTACAGCATATGACTTGGATCCTGCCCACTATTACACTACTCCTGGATCAACGTGGGATGCGATGTTAAAGTATACTCAGGTAAAATTAGAACTTCTGACTGATATCGACATGCTTATGTTTATTGAACGAGGTATACGAGGTGGAATCAGTCAGTGTTGCAATCGCTATGGCAAAGCGAATAATCCGTACATGGGACAAGATTATAATCCCAACGAAGATAAAAAATATTTGATGTATTACGACGTCAATAACTTGTACGGTTGGGCCATGACTGAATCCTTACCATATAGTAGCTTCAGATGGGTGGATAACCTGGATAGACTTCTTCGATATTCCTGATGACTATCCATTCGGTTACATACTAGAAGTGGACTTGGAATATCCTCAATCTCTTCACGACAAACACAAGGATATGCCATTTTGTGCTGAGCACAGAGCACCTTCAGATTCTAAACAGACTAAATTAATAACAACTTTGCACGATAAGCAGCGTTACGTGCTTCATTATCGTGCATTGAAGCAGGCATTACTCCATGGATTACGTCTAAAGAAAATCTATCGAGCTCTTCAATTTGATCAAAGTCGATGACTCAAAAAGTACATCGACTTGAACAGCGAGAAGAGAAAAAATGCTAAGAATGAGTTCGAGAAGATGCTCTTCAAACTCTTCAACAACGCTGTTTATGGGAAAACCATGGAGAACGAGCGAAAACATGTGGACATCAAGCTCGTCAGTAAATGGAAAGGACGCTATGGTGCAGAGGTGCTCATTGCCAGACCTAACTTTAGTAGTTGTGCCATCTTTGATAAAATCTTGTGGCTATTCAGCTCTTACGAACCGAGATTCGCATCAGGAAACCTATCTACATCAGGCTCTTTGTACTAGATTTGTCCAAAACTCTTGTATATCGCTTCCATTATGACTATATGCTGGACAACGTAGCAAATAATGGAGCCAATTAAAAGCTATTGTACACTGATACTAATAGTTTGGTATACAAGATGACCAACATCGATATGTACAAGATCCTGAAACGTGACATTCATGAATCCGACACCTCGCACTACCCCCAGCCTAACCAATTTGACATCCCTTCGGCCAACAAGAAAATTGTTGGCTTGATGAAGGATGAATGCAACGGAAACATCATGCTCGAATTCGTTGGACTAAGGAGTAAAATCTACAGCGTTAGAGTCGAAAATCAAAAGCCTATAAAAAAGCCAAGGAAGTGAAGAGTTCCGTAGTCAAAGCGACCATCTGTTTCAATGACTACATCGATTGTTTAAAAACAAAAGAGATCAAGGTTTAGAACAGAGAAACAGAAGATCTCGTAATCACCAGCTGTACACTGTGCTACTACTCTTAGTGCCTACGACGACAAACGATATCTGCAGTCAGAAACTACGGACACTCTTCCTTGGCGACATTACTTGGCAAAGCCGCCAAGTCCAGAGGTGGAGAAAGCAGCAACCGAGCCGCCAAGTCCAGAGGTGGAGGTAGCCGCAGCCGAGCCACCGAGACTTATGGTGGGGGTAGCCGCAGCTGAGCCACCGAGACTTGTGGTGGGAGAAGTTGCTGCTGCTGAGGTGGGGAAATCCCTATGGCTGATTCCATTTCAAATCGAACAGTCAGTATACACTGAAGTCACCAATTACTGCGCTAATGGAGTATGTTATTCTACCCTAAAAATAAGGGTATACGTATTTTTTTATTTTGCTGAAATATCAAAATTGCATCAGATATGCACTTTTGAAAATTGCATACAAAAACTAAATGTTAAGAAGGGGCCGAACTATCTGTCTTTGTCTAATAGCGTTTTTCATCATTCATGTAAACACTATCCGGTATAACAAGAAAAAAATAGCAGCCCCCGCTAGATATTAGTATAATAAGTACATTTTGTAATTACAACCAAATTTTTTCACTGCGTAGTTTTTAAATAATTAGAGACCTACCAAAAAAAATAGGTTATATTCTAGATTGCTAGTAGGTCTCTAATTAGTCAAAAACTACGCAGTGAAAAAATTTGGTTGTTATTACAAAATTTACTAATTATACTAATATCTAGCGGGGGCTGCTATTTTTTTCTTGTTATACCAGATAGTGTTTACATAAATGGTGAAAAACGCTATTAGACAAAGACAGATAGTTCGGCCCCTTCTTAAAACTGAAAATGTTGAGAATAACTTTAGAGAGCTATCGTTTTACCAATTTCCAATGAATTTTGATAAACCTTTTTTTATTTTATTTCGTTATGAGCCCTCTTCAACTCCGTGCAAGAAATTTAAAAAAAAAAACTAAAAAATGACTGAGATATATGCATTTTACCAAAAAATGCACTTTTTATGCACATGCATTTTTCTCGAAAAGGCCATTTTTTTTTTTTTGCTGAAATTTTTTTTGCTGATAGAAGACCAAAATACCTATCTAATAGTACTTGTTTGATCCCGGGTTTTTTGGTTTGGAGCGAGAAAAAAATTCACAAATTTTGTTGGTGAAAAATGCTTGTATATACGTTCGGAAGTCTTAAACAGTCTGCATTCAAACACTGTCGTATGCTTGGCTCATCATTTGTTTACATTTGTATGCATGTATATAGCATCAATAGTGATATATATATATATATATATATGTGTAAATTCGTAATATAAAAATAAATATTTAAACATGAAAAAAAAGAATTCTATTCGTGTATATCTATATTATGTATGTTTCGATGTACAAACCATAGGAGGCTAACTCGCGGACAAATACATCGCGTAACCAAAACAGCATATTAGAACTGTTATATAGAAGCTAGTTATTTTTACGGCTGCTTTGAAAGGTGCTTCTCGGGCTTGTGAAAAATTCAACAAAATTGTGAAATAACAATGTCCGAAATTTACTCTTCTAAAAGAATTTCATGTCCCGATTTTTTTCAAATGCATAAAAAGGTAGTTTATATGAGCAGTAATTCACGTTCTAGACCGTTGGAAGATTTAGCCATTAATTTGGCACAGCTTCATCCAGATTTAAATATATTACCATCTACTAATGTATGTAAAAATTGCCATAAACGCATATCAAAAATGATTTTAAGTGATCTTGAGTCTATATCTGAAAATGAAATCACTGAACTTTTTAGCGGAAGAGATGATGATTTTATTCCGAAGACACCCGAACGAATAGAGGAATTAAACGAGAGTATTAATTCAGTTTTACCTGAATGCATCTCACCCCTAAAAAGAAAAACTGCAATACCTGAAAATTTTAGAGGAAATTACGTACCTAAAAAGAAAAAATCCTTAATTTCAGCTTTTTCTGCTACTGTTGGAAGTAAATTAGAAGATGCGTATGGCAGCATTTTGTATCGATTCTTCATGAACTCTTTTCAAGTTATGTGAAGTAGCATAATGCTTTAGAAGCCCACCTATTCCATCAACGGCTCCTTTCCCATGACCAGTCGCAGAAAATAACCATTTCATTTCATAAAACCAATGTTTGAATTCATGTAGTTGAAAACGATTTTTAAATTGGCTTGGAGCTCCATCTGATATGATAGTGACTTTAGTAACTAAATAATTCTTTTTCATAAGATCGATAATTTTATTTATTGCTAGCAGTGCATATGCAGTATCATGCTTTTTATCGTCACTAACTATCGCAAAACTTTGTGTTATCCCTCCTTGGTAACAGACTGCAGTAAAAATAGAAATTTGGTTATTTACCCAATGATTTCCTTGAACCGCTTTATTATTTATTACAGACCAATTTTCTGCAAAGTCAACGTGGATGATTAACTTAGTAGGATCAGCTTTACCTTCTTCTTTTTCTTTTTTTATAGCTTCACGTTGAATATTTTTTATGTATATATGAGTACTTGCTTTCAATGCGCAGATTGAAAGTTTTTCTTTAAAAACTGTTAAGCTTATTGTTTGTTTAATAAGATTACCATTATCCCACAAAGCAAACGTAATTTCATCTTCACAATTTTGTTTCAGTTTTAACAATTCTAATGTGATACCTGCACCACCGGGACAATCTTTGCATTCTTGCAAGAAACATGAATCAGATGGTTCAGAACACAACATTGTGTTAGTTATTTCTGAACGAATTGAATCTAATTCGGAATCCTTATCGCCTCTAAAACGAATCAAACTTGTAAGAAACAGTTCAAAATTTTCGCAATGTACACAAAGACAAGCTTCCTTCACAGGGCTAGTTAAGACGAAACTTGGTCTTAGACTATAGAATTTCGATTTTCCTATTTGTAAGTTTGGATTTTCTTTTCTTAATTGACTATATGTTTCTTTTAAGCTTCGAGTAAGGAACCGTTTGACTTTTTTAGTTTTTGTGTTATTAATTTTAACAGTTACGACATCAGATTTATTTGGACTTTGTCTACTACAATTAAAATCATCATTTAAAAAATATTCCATAACGATATTTTTTGTGCTTTCATCAATAGGATGACCAGTATATAAATCTGGCTCCGAATAAACTCCTTTATTTTTCACGAGATTTCTTGATGTATTTATCATATACTCGCTTATATTCGGGAATAGTGAGCAAACTTTTATTTTGCTTAATTTTGAAGGTAGTAGAGTTAGAAGTTTTATTTTCTCCGAAATAGAAGAGCATTTTTCTAAAGCCAATTTGAAATTTTCTAAAAATTCATTCCAATAGTTTTCAGTGGAATTTTCGTCCGATTCTATTGATTCAACTGAAATGCCATACGCATCTTCTAATTTACTTCCAACAGCAGCAGAAAAAGCTGAAATTAAGGATTTTTTCTTTTTAGGTACGTAATTTCCTCTAAAATTTTCAGGTATTGCAGTTTTTCTTTTTAGGGGTGAGATGCATTCAGGTAAAACTGAATTAATACTCTCGTTTAATTCCTCTATTCGTTCGGGTGTCTTCGGAATAAAATCATCATCTCTTCCGCTAAAAAGTTCAGTGATTTCATTTTCAGATATAAACTCAAGATCACTTAAAATCATTTTTGATATGCGTTTATGGCAATTTTTACATACATTAGTAGATGGTAATATATTTAAATCTGGATGAAGCTGTGCCAAATTAATGGCTAAATCTTCCAACGGTCTAGAACGTGAATTACTGCTCATATAAACTACCTTTTTATGCATTTGAAAAAAATCGGGACATGAAATTCTTTTAGAAGAGTAAATTTCGGACATTGTTATTTCACAACTTTGTTGAATTTTTCACAAGCCCGAGAAGCACCTTTCAAAGCAGCCGTAAAAATAACTAGCTTCTATATAACAGTTCTAATATGCTGTTTTGGTTACGCAATGTATTTGTCCGCAAGTTAGCCTCCTATGGTTTGTACATCGAAACATACATAATATAGATATACACGAATAGAATTCTTTTTTTTCATGTTTAAATATTTATTTTTATATTACGAATTTACACACACACACACATATATATATATATATATATATATATATATATATATATATATATATGGGGAAATCCACGGTAACGTTAAATTTTATGTGACTTTTACAACACAATTTTCAAACAGTTACCATTTTGTTACATAAAAGCGCACACACCTCTATAAGGTCTCAAATTTTTCGTTTTTGATCTGAAAAACAAATCTCAATTTTTTATGGAGCTATTTTAGACGCTGACTCCAAAATTTCTATTAAAGTATTAAATTTTCACATTAAACCACGATTTTCGTGAATATTTCATAAAAAAGTGCAAAATTTTTTAAGTCTTCAGAAAATATTGATTGTAGCATTCAAATAATCTCAAAAAAAACTAATAGACTATTATCTTGGCCTAAAAACTAATAATTTTAGCCTAATTAGAGTTATGTGCGACTTTAAATAGCTTTGCTATTAGCAATTATGTGTAAAAACAAAATATAAACTTCCAATAGTTATTACTCATTCGTTTGAAGTTGCACATGACTCTAATTGGGCTCAAATTCTTTGTTTTTAGGTTAAAAAAATAATCTAATAGTTTTTTTGGAGATTACTTGAACGCTACAATTAATATTTCCCGAAGACTTAAAAAATTTTGCACTTTTTTATGGAGAATTCATGAAAATCGTGATTTTATGTGAAAATTTAATACTTTAATAGAAATTTGGGAGACAGCATCTAAAATAACTCCATAAAAAACTGAGATTAGTTTTTTAGATCGAAAACGAAAAATTTGAGACCTTATAGAGGTGTGTGCGCTTTTATGTAACATAATGGTAGCTGTTTGAAAATTGTATTGAAAAAGTCACATAAAATTTAACGTTACCGTGGATTTCCCCATATATATATATATATATATATATATATATATATATATATATATATATATATCACTATTGATGCTATATACATGCATACAAATGTAAACAAATGATGAGCCAAGCATACGACAGTGTTTGAATGCAGACTGCTTAAGACTTCCGAACGTATATACAAGCATTTTTCACCAACAAAATTTGTGAATTTTTTCTCTGCTCCAAACCAAAAAACCGGGATCAAACAAGTACTATTAGATAGGTATTTTGGTCCTCTATCAGCAAAAAAAATTTCAGCAAAAAAAAAATGGCCTTTTCGAGAAAAATGCATGTGCATAAAAAGTGCATTTTTCGGTAAAATGCATATATCTCAGTCATTTTTTAGTTTTTTTTTAAATTTCTTGCACGGAGTTGAAGAGGGCTCAAAACGAAATAAAATAAAAAAAGGTTTATCAAAATTCATTGGAAATTGGTAAAACGATAGCTCTCTAAAGTTAATCTCAACATTTTCAGTTTTAACATTTAGTTTTTGTATGCAATTTTCAAAAGTGCATATCTGATGCAATTTTGATATTTCAGCAAAATAAAAAAATACGTGTACCCTTATTTTTAGGGTAGAATAACATACTCCATTAGCGCAGTAATTGGTGACTTGAGTGTATACTGACTGTTCGATTTGAAATGGAATCAGCCCCATATGAGCGGCTGCATGAGGGGCCTAGCATCATTCAGTTCATCACCTCTTCAAGAGACAATCAACAAGTGCTCAAAAGAATTCATCAGCCGACAAGCGAAGAAGCAGCAGGCAGTAGCAAAAGATCGAGACTTTGAATTTACTAGCGATTCTCAAATTAGGGTTAGTATCAATTTCTTTTTCTTTTGATAATAATTTAGTCTTCAATAGAATTATGGAAAAAGTTTTTAAGTGATTTAACAGTATTTAAATGAAGTGTTAATAAAGTTTCAATATAGTATTGATATAGTTTTAATATAGTATCAATACAGTATTAATACAGCATTGATACAGTTTTATTATTGTATTAATAGTACTTAAATTGAAATTTCTTCTATTCTTAACTAGGAATTTTTTTTTTGTTATAGATAAAATGGGCATCTCAAAATTAAACGCCATCGCTAGAGGAGGATTCCTCCCAACGAAAAAGTTGACTAAATTGAGTCAAGATACTCTGTACACGGTAACGAAATTGAAACGAGTGAATACTCGATATGGGGCGAAGACTGTGGCAGATCTGGGTAATGAAATTTAAATTTTCCTATAGGAAAATTTGGATTCTAGGTATACCTACACGGAAAAAGGTAAATACCATTAAAATCAATACTACACGTAGTATGTATTATTTCTGTGATAAAGTATTGAAAAAAAATGTAATAGTATAATTTTAATCAATACTATACTTCAAATTTTAACTACTAATGCTGGCATAACTATATTACGAACTGAGTGCATGAATTTCCGATACGTAGTACCTATTTTTTCGGTACTAGGACTGATATTTCACCTATCCGATCCAGGGGTAAAATTTTGCAGAGAATATAATTGCTATATATAGAACTGATTTTCCCATACTAGAATTAAAAATTGATGATTCTAAAATCATTTTTATAATATATAACCCTTTTAAATTACTAATAATTAATTTTCAACTTAACAGGATGTCAGAGCTGTTAGAATCGATTTTTGCTTTTTTTATTTTGTTGACATTTTTTTAATTTCATTAATCAAACAAATATTCTAACTTATCCGCGCTGTAGCTATGTTAGTACAATCATTTTTGTTAAAATAAAAAGTCATTTGAATTTATTTCTTTTATAAACTTGGATTGAAAGTTAGATCAAGCTTGACAAACCTAACCTCGAAATACTATACATCGTAAGTTTGTATATAACTTTTTATGTATAGCATCCCGGTGGATTTCATGAGTTGTCCGCACTCAAGCTTAATCTTACAAATTTCTTTATTGTAGCAAAAAAATTCATCTGCTTTTTCCCGTTTATAATAATCAACTCAAGTTTAAAATTAATAATTAGTAATTTGAAATTTTTACATATTATATGATCGATATTATATTTATTGATTGCTAAAAATTTTTATGCAATTTAATGGTTTTTACATTATGATAAATTAGCTGTATTGAAGTTTCATATTCGACAGCGCCGCAGTAAATATTGTATAGGTACTATGTTAGTAAAAGATAATTTAGTCCCGTAGTACGGAAAAATTCGGTACTATACTACACAATTCTTGGGACGAGTCGCGTTAAAAAATGTACTTATATAGGTCGTTTTAAAATATATACTGAGTATCAATTAAAAAACGACTGGTAATATTCTTTCTAGTACTGACTCAAATTAGTACATTCTTTTCAGGTATTTTCCTTTTTCCGTGTAAGTAAATATGCGAAGCGTTTGAAAAAGATAAAAAGTTTTTAGAAGAAATGCAGAGTGCTGCTAATAAACTCAAACTTTTCATAACACACAAAGGAGGTCATATCATTGGATTTTTAAATACTTAGTGACTGTACTGAGAATCCATTGAGAGCGTAGCCTATACAAAAAGCCGATGTGTGGCGCTATTGAAAATTGTAAGACTGCTTTCTTGGTTTTGGGGCGCAGCATCCCAATTCACAGAAGCCTGCGCTCTTATCACAGCAGATAATAGTAATGTTCAGCTGCGTTCTCACCTTTTTGGACGGCTGAGTGCCAAAAAAGAGAGACCAGCTTCGCATATTCGTAGTAACGCCGCACTACGTCCCTTTGAGAAGGCTACGTTCTCAATGGATTCTCAGTGTGTTTATAAGTGTTTATAATAAGTGTTTATAATAAGTATCTATAATTAATATATATAATTATGTGGATGTGTATAAATAAAATATAGTTTGATAATAAATTTAATGCTTAATTTCAAAACGTGTTGTGGCAACGGCCATTCCACTTTTTATGCTCCAATAATGGATTGTCGTCAATTTCCCATCTACAGATTTCTGTAGAACATTCAAAGCAACGGGCTTTATCTATTTTACCAGTGAAGTAAAATCCTGCTGCAGCTAGATCTTCAGGTTTTAAAAAACTCAAAGGTCAATTTTTAAAACTTTCAAGATGGTTTTGCTGCATTCAATACATGATTACGTTAAATTATTTGTAAGTTTTTATTCTTTATAAATTAGTTACAAAATACTTATTAAGCATCTGCTGTATTAATCTAACTATTGTGAGTATTGTCGAAACCAAGCCACTTCACTAATACTTCATTTCCACGTCTTCTAAGAAGCTTCTCTACAAGATAGTAATTAGGATATTCGACACTTTGTAATTCTTGTTCATAAAAACCTCCAGCTATTGGTTGATCTTTGTAATCCTTTTGTTTTTCAAACTCGGTGTACAGTAAATATTTCAGTAGACCAGTTGGGTTTGTATCCTTTTTCGAATACTTGTTTCAACTTGCTTACTCGTACTTTATCACCAACTTTGAACTTTGGTTTCTTTTCTATTAAATTAACATTACGCTTAAATCGTCGAAGAACTTCAGCTTCGTTTTCAGCTGTAACATCTTTCGGTTTCATATTGATAGTCCGATGCTTCTTATCATGATACTTGTCAATCAAATTGGAGATAATATCAATCCACTTGTAGTTACCACGCAAACTAAACTGTTTCCACATTTTGTTTTTGAGCGTACGATTAAAGCGTTCGCAAATAGACGCCTTGGGATTACTGATGAGTAGAGATTGATTTTATATTGTTGCATTAGATTCTGGATATTGGTATTATAGAACTCTTTGCCTCGGTCGGTGTTCTTAGGCACTCTACCTTTTGTCAATACAGACTTCATAGCAGCAGAAACATCTATAACAGCTTTTTTTTTACTGGAACAGCCCAGGCGTATTTTGAAAAAACATCAAAAACTGTAAGCATGTATTTGTAGCCTCTGTTTTCTTGAGAATAAGGTTGCATCTCTACCAAATCAGTTTTTCAAGTCCCATCCAAACCTCGTACATCAAACTTTTGACTAGGATAATGACGACGTGCTAGCTTGTGAAGCTCTTCTACAAGTCTATGACGTTGTTTCATCGATGGTTATCGATTGACTGTTTTGCACTAACAGTAATAATGCCTCCTTTTATAGTCTTCATTTCCAACTGGCTTTGTATGAATTTCTTATCTAGCTCGTCTCTGTGCACCTCTACAATTTTATCTAGGTTATTGAGATCACTTCTCAAACTAGATATTGAATCTAATAATTTTTGAACTTCCAAACGTATGATACGCTGTAAAGTATCTAAATTTACAGCTTCATTGAGTTGATTGGGTGATGCGAGATTACAAAGCCTCTTATTTTCTATATTAGCCTAGGCGCCCAGCGGGTTTCGTATGAAGTTAGAGGTCTGACCAAGCAAGCAGGTGATTTATATGTATTTTGAGCCGCTAAATTTGAATTTGCAACTTGCTTTTCGCGCAAGTGGTTGAGTAATTTGTTATAAACAAATTAATTGTTTAAATGACTATAGTTTATGAACTACAATAGATGCAGTAATTTTCTCTGCAAAAACTTGTTCTTTAATAAAAAAACAAATAAAATCGTTTTCGTTGCATTTCGATTCGATAATTAGAACCAGAGATATGGCAAATATATTGCAAAAAAACATAGAGACGTAGCGCTAGCACGGAACGCCCTGGTAAAAAACCTTATAACTCGACAACTAATTGATATTTTTTGAAGTTCAACATGTGTTTGAAAAATTTCAGAGTCTCAGCTTTAATGATAAATTGTTATATATTACTTTCAAATGTTGATAAATAAGCTAGAATGATTTGAAGCAGAAAAAATTTTCAATCTTTCAGAATTTTGTATGTTTATAACGAAATAATATAGGTTAGCGAATGAAATATTTTTATATTTTTGATATAGAATGATAGGAAATTTCATCCAGTTTAAGAATCTGTCCGGTTTTTCGAATTTATGTAAGTAGAACCTGAGATATCGCAAATTTAAGCTGTAACGCCAACTCCTTACAATACGACATATGTATGCAATATGGCGATCGCTTTCCTTATTAAAAATTCTTTTATTATAAGGTAAGTAATCTCATCCTTTTCTAATAAAATCACTTTTGACTGGACTCTATTTCATATACTTTGTCATAATATTAATGATGTATAATCTTCGAGCATATACTACTGGAGGAAGCCTCCCAGCTATTAACTACGTTACAAGGCGAAGAGAGAAAAAGCCTCTATTTTGGTAAGTGCTATATCTCTCTCACTTTCTTAGTAAGAAACAGAAGCAGCCAATCAAATCAGGTTAGAGAGAGACAGCACGTACCAACATAGAGGCTTTCTCTCTCTTCGCCTTGTAACGCTTTCTGCCATTCGGAGGCTTCCTCCAGTAGTATATGCTGGAAGTGTATAATACATTTAAACAAAGTAGATTTAGGGTCTTAAATAATCATTGATTTTTCTACTATAATAGTAAACAATTTACTCAACTTATGGAGTATTTTTACATTTGTTTATTTTTTTGCAATTGCAAAAAGAACAACAATCTATTTTATTCAAAAAATTTGTTTTAACCTTCCGATTTATTAGAGTCATCTATTTTTAGCTGAATCCTTTTTTATTAGATTTTTATTAAATTTCCTAATACAGAGTTAAAATTAATTGTATTACAAAAAAATGAAATTACTTATCTTATAATAAAAGAATTTTTAATAAGGAAAGCGATCGCCATATTGCATACATATGTCGTATTGTAAGGAGTTGGCGTTACAGCTTAAATTTGCGATATCTCAGGTTCTACTTACTTAAATTCGAAAAACCGGACAGATTATTAAACTGGATGAAATTTCCTATCATTCTATATCAAAAATATAAAAATATTTCATTCGCTAACCTATATTATTTCGTTATAAACATACAAAATTCTGAAAGATTGAAAATTTTTTCTGCTTCAAATCATTCTAGCTTATTTATCAACATTTGAAAGTAATATAAAACAATTTATCACTAAAGCTGAGACTCTGACATTTTTCAAACACATGTTGAACTTCAAAAAATATTAATAAGTAGTCGAGTTATAAGGTTTTTTACCAGGGCGTTCTGTGCTAGCGCTACGTCTCTATGTTTTTTTGCCGAGGGGCTATTCACTTAAAAAAAAGTGTCAAAATGATTACAGATTTCATATGATTTCAAATGATTTTAAAATGATTTCAAATGATTTCAGAAATATATTTTTATACTTGTAATTTCAAACATTTTCAAAACAGCCTATGGTAGGCAGTGATTTCAAATGATTTCAAGCAAAAATTCTATGATTTCAAATGATTTCAAGCAAATTTTCTATGATTTCAAATGATTTCAAGCAAATTTTTTATGATTTCAAATAATTCCGAAATCATTCCAAGATAATTAAAATTAATATTTATGAATATCAAGCTTACTTTAAATTACAATCCCTAAATCGTCATTATTGAATCATATAAAAATTAAAATAATACCTATATTTTAACACCACAAAAATAAAATAAAAAAACAAAGAAATTGCATAATTAAAACAAAAACTTTTTATCACTTTAGTAAATAAAAAGACCAACAATGTGTTCAATAATAATAAAATTATTCTAGATTTGTACTTATATTGGCTATATGCATAGCAGAAAACACAAAGTTAAACTGAACTGACAGTTGTAAAACAAATGAGTATGGACAAATTATAAACACGCATCAACATGCACACTATATAAATCTATTTTCGACGACCGACTATAGCATAACTTTTGTTTTTAACTGAATGTTGTATACCTTGCTTGAATTTCAGGCTCGAACTTATAATCGACACTCAATCCTTAAATAGGACATTTTATTCTTATTTTTTTTATGATGAGGAAGTAAGATGAAATAATATTTGAAAACTGAGTGTCGCCTATGAATTCTAGTTTTAGTTATAATGTTTGTATAACATAAAATTAAATTTTTAAACACAAAGTTAGTTTAAAAATTGACCAACATAAGAGCTAATATCGAAAAACTTATCAGCCGTGTGTGACAGATACAAAGAGAGAAATTCAAACATAAGTAAATAATGCTTATTTACTTATTTATAGATCTTATTTAAATTTTTTGTTAGTATTTCTTTTTTCATTTTTCACATATATTCTTTTTTATTTGTTTTGATATAAATTATTTTTACATAAAAATTTTTTGTGCGATGCGTTTTGCTTATGATTAAAATCATTTATTTTTTTCAATTCCAGAAAAAAATTCTAATAAATATTTATATATTATACACTGTTAAAAATTATGAAGTTTGCTTCCGATACTATTATTGAAATTTCAATTTCTACTTTAAATTATATACAATTTTATATTAAAATTAGAATAAAATTATTAATTTTATATTAAAATTACAATAAAATTATTAATTTTATATTAAAATTATAATAAAATTATTAATTTTAATGAAATGTTTGGAAGCTAGTTTCATATTTTACATTAAATTTAATATTATTTTTAACAGTGTATATCGATACTATTCCCCAAAAATCAAAAATTATTTTATTTATCAGAGCAGCTCATATTAATCTGGTATTTAAATAATATTTAGTATTATATTTCTGGTAATATTTTAAATTGTAAACTAAATACAAAAATATTCATTGATTTCAATGATTTTAAATGATTTCAATGATTTCAATTTGAATAGTTTTGATTTCGGTAATCATATTGTGCACATAAAATTTAATAAAATATTTCAATGATTTCAAATGATTTCAATGATTTCAAATGATTTCAATAATGATTTCAAATGATTTCATCTGAAGGTGGTCAATGATTTCTTATAGTGAATAGCCCCTCGTTTTTTGCAATATATTTGCCATATCTCTGGTTCTAATTATCGAATCGAAATGCAACGAAAACGATTTTATTTGTTTTTTTATTAAAGAACAAGTTTTTGCAGAGAAAATTACTGCATCTATTGTAGTTCATAAACTATAGCCATTTAAACAATTAATTTGTTTATAACAAATTACTCGACGACTTGCGCGAAAAGCAAGTTGCAAATTCGGATTCAGCAGCTCAAAATACATATAAATCACCTACTTGCTTGGTGGGACCTCTAACTTCATACGAAACCTTCTGGGTGCCTAGACTGTATCGTATTGTCCATCTTTTGTGAGTTTATAGCCAATACCCGGAGGTCCTTGACTACCCTCACTTCGTTTGAAATTACGTCCGAATACATCGACGCTCATTTTGATAATGCATGGTATAGGTGTCTACACCTCAGTATATATAGCCTCCTTCACGTAACTCTTCTATAATTGAATGTATCTCATTTGTATGGCCAGGGTTTCCAGCTTCTCTTTCAGCAATGAGTAATCGAAGTCTATCAACGAGTTCGTTTGGATCATCCCAGTACATCTAATCCATTCTCGTGTCTCTTCTTGCAATTTTATATCGAGGTAATGATCCTCCTCTTTTTTCAATGAAAACAAAGGACTAATGATACTGTCGAATTTCTTACTTTTGTGCGTACGAACAGACTCATCACTTCTGTAGCGTCGTTTGTGAGCATTAGTAGTTTCAAGAATCTTCTTGTAATTTTGGATATCATTAGTGTTTATCTGACCTCCATCGGGATTTTTCGTAATTAATAATTCTAACAATCCTTTAGTTCTTGGATATTTTTGATCTTTTATACGAATGTTTTTATCTTCGAAAAATAGAGGTGAGTCACCAATTAAGTAACCATCACCTTCCTTGCGCACTCCATAAACTTTATTCAATTGTTTTGATTGATCCTCATTAAGCATATAAATGTACTTATTATTATTATCTAGTAATAAATCATCTTCTTTTTTTTCTAATTCCTGCTCACTTGTAGCTAATTCAAATTCCGTATGAACTTGTCGAATATTATCGTTTAATGACGTATCTATAGCATCATCAATGGATAAAGAGGAAGGAGAAGAAGGCTGCAAGAAGGAGGAATAAGCCCTTTTTGTGGCTAAACCCAAATGGGAACCTTTTTGTGGCTTAATCCAAATCGTTACTTTTTTGTGGCCAATTTCGAATCGTAATCTTCTTCCACCTGACGAAAAGTTATAGCAATTTTAATTTTAAAAATGTGTTTGAAAAATAAATAATCATTTATTCAGTTTGAATTTCGCGGCTGCAAGTGAAATTCAGTTTGAAAGTATCAAATCTGTAAAATTAATTTTTTCATTTTGACCTATATTCTTTAAGGCTACCTCGGAACTTAGGTTAGGTTTCATTTCTTAGTTTACAAATCATACTTTTAATACATGAAATTTTTCAGATTTTTTAATTTTCCACCATTCTTTGATACCCATAGAATGGTGGAAAACTTATAAATCCAAAAAATTTTACAAAATTAAAGTTTAATTTGTAAACTACGAAATAAAAATTTAGCCTAACTTCCGTAGTCGCCTTAAACTACTATATTTTTAGTATTATATTGTAAACATTTTTTCAAGAAATAAACGTTTTTTCACCTGTTGCGATAATTGATTATCAGGAATTGCTTTTTATCATACAGTATTTTAATTTTTAATCTATTTGATTTAAAAAAAAATATATTTGGATATATATTTGCTCTCGTGAACTAATTATTAACCGCCCAATAAGTTAAAATATTAAGTTATTAACAATTTCTCATGCGCTCACAAGCTAGAGGATTTTACATGATTTCATACATACTGCTTTTCCAGTTATTGGGCCCTTATTATGTCGTATCTTCAATGATTCTTTACGAGAGTGCGTTTTTTCTTCTTGCTCGAGCATCTCGTTGGTTACTACCATCAACAAGGTTTCTTCTCCACGCATTATGGTTTATATAAGGCCGATCCCTTTACTCTGTTTCATGTCCAAGGTTCTTGAGCGCCTTATTTATAACCAACTTTATTCCTACTTGTCAATAAGACAGTAACTTGACGCTCACCAGATTGACTTTAGAACTGGACACAGTACTTAGACTGCTTTACTTGAACTGACTGATGACATTAGGCTCAATGTGGACATACGCTACGTGACTATGCTCTTACTGTTTGACTTCAGCAAAGCATCCGATACAGTGTGTCATACCATCTTACTTCGCAAACTGTCTTCTCTCGATGTGTCGCACTCTGTCGTTTGATGGATTGCTTCTTATCTATCTGACCGGCGTCAAGCCGATTGTTGATAGTGTTGGTAATCAGCCCAACTTTGTCACTCTTAACACTGGTGCTCCTCAAGGCTCTGTTCTAGGGCCTCTATCATTCTCTATCTAAATTAATGACGTTGCTGCTGATTTTCACTCTAACGTTGAATATCTGATATATACTGATAATCTGCAAGTATATGTTCATTTTCAGATTAGTCAACTTGATTTTTTTACCTCACTCATGGCTGAGCACGCTTCTTCTATTAGTGATTGGGCTTCTTGTAATTATCTGAATTCGAAAGTTAGTAAAAATAAAGTTATTACCATTGGCTCTTATCACTACATTAACATGTTACCTTCACTGACAGTATCTGGAGTTTCAATTATTGGGAACATTATTACATTTCAATCCTCTATCCGTAGTTTAGGTGTTTAGCTTGAGCGTGAGCTGAACTGGAAAGAGCAAGTTGCGGATGTATGTAGAAAGTCTTTTTTTTACTTTATAGGATCAATTTCTTTAGGAAAAGCACTACTCTGGCTCTCCGTAAGCACCTAATTCAAACACTGCTGCTTCCTCTCCTGGACTACTGTTGTCTATTCTTACCTTTCTACTGAGCTTAACCTCAGGCTGCAAAGAGTCATCGACTCTGGTGTACGTTGCATCTTTGATGTAGGTAGGCGCAAGCGCATCTCTGCTTATAGGTCCTCTCTTGACTGGTTGTCCACTGTAGGTAAAAAACTTTATTTTTCCGCTACTTTCTTATCTAGAATGTTTTCTTCGTGCTCACTGACTTATTTATACTCTGTTGAGGGGCGATGTGAGGCATTTGACTATACCTTTTGTTGTCACAGAATATTATCATAGATCGTTTCTGGTAACGTCCTCGCGTCTATCAAATGATCTTCCTGCGATACTTAGAGTCTCACCTTCACTATCTCATTTCAAATCATCTACTTTTTCATATTTCCTGTTCTTTGAGAATGGACCTCAACTCTCCGTTTAAGAAGGGGCCGAACTATCTGTCTTTGTCTAATAGCGTTTTTCATCATTTATGTAAACACTGTCCGGTATAATAAGAAAAAAATAGCAGCCCCCGCTAGATATTAGTATAATAAGTAAATTTTGTAATAACAACCAAATTTTTTCACTGCGTAGTTTTTGAATAATTAGAGACCTACCAAAAGAAGATTGTTTATATTCTAGATTGCTAGTAGGTCTCTAATTAGTCAAAAACTATGCGGTAAAAAATTTGGTTGTTATTACAAAATTTACAAATTATACTAATATCTAGCGGGGGCTGCTATTTTTTTCTTGTTACACCGGATAGTGTTTACATAAATAATGAAAAACGCTATTAGACAAAGACAGATAGTTCGGCCCCTTCTTAAGTCTTTTGTTGTTTCGCTGATACTTACTTACTAGTTACAATATATATATATATATATATATATATATATATATATATATATATATATATATATATATATATATATATATATATATATATACTGTTTGTAATACATATTATAATTTTATTTTTATATTCAATTTGTTTATATTCTTTATAATTTGTACGATATAATGTACAGCAATAAATAATTATCTGTCTATTTTTTCTTTCTTACGTATTATAAAGGTAGCCTAGCATAGAGGGGATTGTGTCTATCCTTCTTTGTTTATCGGTTACAACCAGAATTATAGAACTGATATGATATACCTTATACAAAATTGATATAAGGAATTAGACCGTATAATAAAGGTTTTATTGTTAAAATTTTACTTGGTTTATTTTTTTGAATTATTAATCGTAGTGTATCTTCATATTAAAGGTACATGAATAGTTCATTTTAATGATTTATTATCAGTGGGAGAGGGGCGGAGAAGGACAGAGCATATTCAGTCGTAATCCGCAGATGATTCTACACAATAATTTTAATATATTGATTTTCCATCAATACTGAATTATCAGAACGGGTAAGTGGGACGTACTTTTGCCCGGAATGATGAAAAATCGTATATTGACCTCAGGAAAAAAGTGGAATGTCCATTGCTCGCGTATTTGCAGCTCTCGCTTCGCTCGAGCGGCAATTCATACGCGAGCATTTAATAGTCAACTTTTCTACCTCGGTTAATAATATACTATTTATTTATTGCAGAGCATTATGGGTCTTTGTTTCTGACGTGCAAAAACATGCAAAAAGTTTACGGAAGAGATTCACCTCAATTAAAACATTTTCTGATACCAAATCAAATCACTGTTTTAGTCCAAGTAATGCAGAGTCGATGAAAATGAAGGTCACCTTTTTTGACAAAGTTGAAAAAATCATTCAATTGCAACTATATTAATATTTTATAAAAATTAAAAAAAAATGATTGTATTTTTTTTCATATAAATAATATATAATAAAATCGATAAATAATTTTTAAAATTGCATTAAATTATTATATTAAGAATTAAAAAATAATCCTTTCATAGATTTCAAAAGCAATTACTAATAATTGATTAACGCAACAGATCAAATAATGTTTATTTCTTGAAAATATGTTAACGCTATAAAACTAAAAATGTAATAGTTTTAAGAATATAGGTCAAAATAAAAAAATTGTTTTTACAGATTTGATACTTGGAAATTAAAAAAATCTTAAAATAGTTGTAGCTCTGCTTCTATGATACCTACAGACTTTTAATAAGGCTTAAATTCAGGATTTTGATGTTAATTTCGATTTTTCGTAATATATGAAAGCTTTTGTATCACCAAATTGGATTAGTTCGAGTCAGAAGTAGTAAGTGTATTAACTTATTTAAAATAAAGAATACTGCATATTCGATGAACTAGATGAAGGTGTCAAAGGTCCTGGCCAAGAAATTTTCTATGAGGGAATTGTTGTACATGCAAATAACTACTTTAAAATGAATTTTTGTAAAAATTCAAGTTGGTGAAATAAAGTTATAGATCCTCAAAAAAGGCAAAAATCGCGATTTTTATAAAATGCTTATTTTTTAAATAATTGTATCTTGGCTTTTTTGCGCCGATTTTAATTTAGCAGCGATCATTTGGAAGGTTTTGGAAATATCTTCAAAATAAGACTTATAAAGAGTGTTTTCGTTGATTAGTTCGATTTTGGCAGCGATCTAACAGGGGGCCGAACTATCTGTCTTTGTCTAAAAGCGTTTTTCATCATTTATATAAACACCATCCGTTGTAGCAAGAAAAAAATAGTAGCCCCCGGTAGATATTAGTATAAAAAGCAAATTTTGTAATAACAATCAAATTATTTTATCGCGTAGTTTTTGAATAATACGAGACTTACCAAAAAGATAGGTTATATTCTAATTTGTTAGTAGGTCTCATATTATTCAAAAACTACGTGATAAAATCATTTTTTTTGGTATTACAAAATTAACTTATTTTACTAATATCTAGCACGGGCTACTATTGTTTTCTCGCTACAACGGATGGTGTTTATATAAATAATGAAAAACGCTATTAGACAAAGACAAATAGTTCGGCCTCCTCTTAAAGATGGTTAAATTTTTTAAAATTTCTTTTGTTGAAATTTGGTTGCCATAAATGGAGATATTCAGAAATATTAAAAAATCATACAATATACAAGACATTACAACGAAAAAAATGAAAACTGGTAAATTAAAATCGGTTGACAGAGAACCGAGATATAAGCTCTCAAAAAAAGGACAAAAATGGACAATTTTTTGACATTGAAGAGATCATAGCTCTGGCCTTAAGGCTACTAGAGGGCTGAAATTTCCACCGAGATTTTTTTTTCATAGAGCACAACAACATTTTAGAATTTGGTGAAAATCCCAGGACCCCCCACCTACGAAATTTGGCGAAAAGTATTGACATTACTCATATATATATATAGGTAAAAACGCTGGAATTCAACAAATATCGCGCGCACTCAAATTTCTAATTTTGCTGAAACTTAAGAATATGAAAATATATTGAAAAAGAATAACTCATGCAAAATAAGAGCTCAAATGGACGCCAGGGGCCTGAGTTACATAACCTCAAAGTTTAAAAATCAGCTATTTTTCAAAGCATTGCCAAAATTCGAATTTTCTGCCAAATTTGATCCAACACAGCTCATTTTTTTTGTTTTGATCTATACTTCAACTTAACTATTAAGTACTTTTAGTTTTATGAGAAAGTTGCTCTGCTGCGACGTAAAATAGAAATATAACTTTTTATTGATTTCATGATTTTTTCAAATATTTGCCAAAATTGAAGTTTTCAAAATTTTCTAACATACTACCTTTTAAGGGGGTGTATACATATTGGACACTAAGAAATAAAATATAATTCTTCTATTAATGTTTAAATTAATTTCAAAATATTTGAAATACTACCTTAAAGTAGACATAAATACTTTTATTTTAAGCCCTATTAGGCTTATTTTACTATAGCCATACTTCCATGATCATTCGATGAACCTTCGAATCCATAATTCCTGCACCGTAAGGTTTCTAATGACTTAATGAACTAATTCGACTTTACCAAACGGATTTGGCTTCAGTATTGATGTCATTTTTGTTTGAACGTAGGGATTTTTCAAAAACCAAAAATTTTTGACTTTTCAACAAAAATTTCTAATTTTTTAACAAAAAATCTCAATTTTTAAAATAAATTTAAATATTTTTGGATTTTTTTACCATTTTTAGTCATCTAATTTCAAAACCCTATATTCATGCAAGAATTACATCAATACTAAAGCCAAATCTATTTGGTAAAAAATTAGTTCATTAGGTTATCAGGAACCTTAGGGTGCAGGAATTATGGATTCAAAGGTTCATTGAGTGATCATGGGAGTATGGCTGGAATGAAATAAGCCGAACAGGGCTTAAAATAAAGGTGTTTATATTTACTTAAAGGTAGTATTTTAAATATTTCAAGATTATTTGGAATATTAATAAGAAAATTGTATTTAATTTCTTAAGGTCCAATATGTATATATCCCCTTAAATTAAAGGTCTCTCTGTGGTCTTTAAATTGCAAGGTGAAACGATTTGAGATATTGGAAATCTGCTGAGGTGTGTTATTTCAAAGTTACCCTCTTTTTCAAAAGTGATCAACTTTGAAGTTGAATTTAAAAAATCCTTAGTTTTTTTTAAGAAACGTTCCAAGAAGTTAGTGTTAATATAGAAGAAAGTCCCCAAGAAGTTTGGTGGTGTTTTTTTATTTCATTTAGAAGCTATAACTATTTAAATATCATAAAAACCGAATTTTCTAAAAATTCACAATACGCAACATAGTCAATGCATTAACGCGGAAAACTTCATATAGATCGTATTGTGAGCACCCGAGTGTTATATAAAAAAAGCTGATCTTTAATTCATCAATTTGCGCGGTCGGAAAGCTTTCTACAATATTTAGATTTAAAGTTACAGCAATTTAAATATTATCAATTGTCTCAGGTAGCAATATGAGAAACAGAAGTAACATGCCATTGAGTACAAATGGAAGACAACATTGAAGGTGATATAAATTGACGTATACAGATAATGTACAAAGCTTTTTGAAAAAGTATTTAACTCTCAATCCGAGCTTTCCTTTCATGTAAAATATGTATTTCTGATTGGATAACAATCGAATAAATACATTTTCGTCTCCCAAATGATCTGTTATATTATTCTATCCAATAAATTTATTTAGAATATAAATTCTTTGTAACCACACTACTTTTTTCGTACTGAGTAGCTAGTATACTTTACCTCCAAATTTTTTAAAACAAAAATGTTATTATTAACTCTCCGTGGGTAACCTGGATCATTAATGGCACAAGCCAAATTTTCAGGTCAAATATCTCTGGAAATAAAAATTGTTATGAACAATTTTGTTTACTATAAATCATTAAATAAACTGCCAAACTGTAAGGTCAATGCAAAAATGAGTATCCTAGAGCTTTTTCAGATTTTTTTACCGGAATTTTCATAGAAAAAACATCAACAAGACTTTGATGACCCAGGTTATTCTCTGTGTCCCTAAATTTATGGTTACCCACGGAGAATTGAATATTTTATCATTGTATTATAATACCCTTACTCTATTCTGTAGAACTCCCATAAGACATAGGCTGGAAGTTATAGTCATTACTCAGTTCTCAGTTCTCAGTTTACATGTATCAATTTCACATTCTCTCCTCGTTTTTTTTATAAAAGTAATGTAAAATAGAATGATGTTTGATACATGTAAACTAAGAACTGAATTCATAGTTGTATCTTGAGGGTGAAATCAAATAGTACGGAAAATAGGCAACGGAACGTTACAGAACGTCAATTCCGTATGCTTGTATTCTGTCAAATTTTTTCCTCATATTCACATAAAGCGGAATTCAGCTAAAAACTGTTCAAAATAACCTACGAATGTGCCCGCAATCTTTAAGTTAACAACAAAAATGTTAAAAAGTTGGAAATAATCATTTAATATTATTCTAATAAGATTGTTTTCTTGTTAGTCTAGGCGCCCAAAGGGTTTCGTATGAATTTAGAGGTCCCACCAAACAAGTAGGTGATTTATATGTATTTTGAGCTGCTGAATCCGAATTTGCAACTTGCTTTTCGCGCAAGTGGTCGAGTAATTTGTTATAAACAAATCAATTGTTTAAATGGCTGTAGTTTATGAACTACAATAGATGCAGTGATTTTCTCTGCGAAAACTTGTTCTTTAATAAAAAAAACAAAAAAAAAATCGTTTTTGTTGCATGTCGATTCGATAATTAGAACCAGAGATATGGCAAATATATTGCAAGAAAACATAGAGACGTAGCGCAAGCGCGGAACGTCTTAGTAAAAAACCTTATAATTCGACTACTAATTAATATTTTTTGAATTTCAACATGTGTTTGAAAAATGTTAGAGTCTCAGCTTTAATGATAAATTGTTATATATTACTTGTTATATATTACTTACTAAAGGATGAGATTTTTTACTTTATAATAAAAGAATTTTTAATAAGGAAAGCGATCGCTATATTGCACACATATGTCGTATTGCAAGGAGTTGGCGTTACATCTTAAATTTGCGATATCTCAGGTTCTACTTACTTAAATTTAAAAAAACTGGACAGATTTTTAAACTAGATGAAGTCTCCTATTATTCTATATCAAAAATATATAAATATTTTGTTCGCTAACCTATATTATTTCGTTATAAACAAACAAAATTCTGAAAGATTGAAAATTTTTTCTGCTTCAAATCATTCTAGCTTATTTATCAACATTTGAAAGTAATATATAACAATTTATCATTAAAGCTGAGACTCTGAAATTTTTCAAACACATGTTGAACTTCAAAAAATATCAATTAGTTGTCGAGTTATAAGGTTTTTTACCAGGGCGTTCCGTGCTAGCGCTACGTCTCTATGTTTTTTTGCAATATATTTGCCATATCTCTGGTTCTAATTATCGAATCGAAATGCAACGGAAACGATTTTATTCGTTTTTTTTATTAAAGAACAAGTTTTTGCAGAGAAAATTACTGCATCTATTGTAGTTCATAAACCATAGTCATTTAAACAATTAATTTGTTTATAACAACTTACTCAACCATGAAAAGCAAGTTGCAAATTCAAATTCAGCGGCTCAAAATACATATGAATCACCTTCTTGCTTGGTGGGGCCTCTAACTTCATACGAAACCCTCTGGGCGCCTAGACTATGTATAAATAAGATATATTTTGTTCTTATAAGCAAATATTCCAATTAGCATTATAATTTCATAATTATAATATTGCTAATCAACGTAACAGAACTTCTATTCCGCTCCATGTGAATATAGGGAAAAAAATTTGACGGGATAATAGAAGCATCAAAGACTTTTTGAAATTGTTTAAACAAATAGTTAACAAAAATAGAATTTAAAAGTTTGATTGAAATTAAAAGTACTGCTATGGAAAGCAAATTAAAAATATTATATGAGATTATTGAAGCACTAATAATTTTTTTAAACAAAATAAAATTTGACGTCGTCTATTTCGTCGTCTTTACTCCGTTGGCGGAATACAAGGATACGGAATTGACGTTCTGTGACGTTCTATCGCCTATTATCTGTACCATCTGATTACACCCTGAGTATTAAATATGATTTAAAACTTAAGTATCGTTACTTGAGTATCAACTGTTACTTCAATTAACCTCTTCATGTAGTATATTTAGTAATAATATTTAGCAGCAGCTGTTACTCAAGTAACGAAACTTAAGTTTTAAGTGATACTTAATACTCAAGACACAACTGTGAATTCGAGCCTCAGTAACGACTTATAATATAACTTTCAGCTATATTTTCGTTTTTATTCTGCATTATATAAACAGAGACAAGGAAACCTTGCAGAACAGAAAGTTGCAGGATAGCGCCATTAGCTCTTTCCGTGTCGCAACCTCTATTCTGCATATCTTTTCTGACAGGGTTGGTTGAGGAAAAAGTCTACGCGCATAGTTTATGACTGAAGCGCAAATTAAGAATAAGTTAGAAATTTCGAATTCTTTGCGATAAAATTTATGTAATTCAATTCAAGAATGATAGAGATGTTAAAAAAAATTATTTAATCTCAAATTTATTCTGAAATAAAATTATTTAAACCTTATTACAAAGAATTTCAATTCTTTCATTAAGCCTTTGTGCGTTGCCATCCGTCTTTCAAGCATGAACTATGCGCGTAGACTTTTTTTATTCTGCATCATAAAATGGCAACCTCAGTTGTTAGTCCTGTGTAGAACCTGTGTCGGTAATGCACTTAGAGCATATACTACTGGAGGAAGCTTTGAATGCGCCGTGCGCGTGGTCAAGTTGAGAAAAAGAAAGGTATATTGAGGTTGACAGATATCTCTTTTTCTTCGGCACATGATTGGTTTGTTTTGTTCCCTACTCCTTTATCACATGACGGAGAGATAGAGATAGCTATCAACAGAGATAAGTAGAGATTGCCGATGAGCATAGGCGAGAGCGTGCCCGTTAAAATACAATGTAAACTACTGCCGCCACATGGACAAATGCCCGAACTATACGCGCAAAGCCCCTCCACTTTTACACGCGCGTAGAGAAACAAGCGAGAGGGGAGGAGACAAGCACACGAAACACGCGACTTCCAGTGGCGTAGGCAAACTTACGACAAACCCGCTTTAGCTTGTCTTCGCCGCGATACATTATAGCTTTCTTCTATGCGATTAACCGTTCCGAAAATTTTTTGATTAATTACATATTTTTATTTAAAACATAGATATATATTTTAATAATAATAATAATCATCATTAAAGTAATCAACAAATAATAATAAATAAAATCTTTTAGGGGGCGATGAACATATGTAACTTTTTATCCTCATAGATCAACGTCAGCGGTAGCTGTGGTCACTAAGTTTTAACGCACCGCGCTCTAATTTTGCAAAGTTCAAACCCCATGTTCTACCTATTTGTTTTTTTTTTTTTTTTTTTTTTATTTTTAAATATTATATATTTTTATAATCAATTTTTATAGCCGAAAAAATAAAATTAAAAATTTATTTAACATCTTAAATTCTATTTTATTTCAAAAATATTAAAAAATATAATTACAGATAGGGATGGGAAAAAGTTTTAATGTCAATTTTACATGGCTATAAAACTTATATTAATATAAAATAAAAACGAAGCTAGTTCTATAATTTTTTTCTATTAAATAAAAGATATTAAAGATTAAAAAAAAATTATCATAAATTATAGTTGTTTTTTTACCCTCACTCAATTGCGAATAATAAAACCTTTTTTGTTCCTTAAAAAAAGGACCTTTTCTAAATTTATGTAAACGTATGACATTTTTAACTAATTTAATAAAAATAGAAAATAAATATAAATAATTCTAATTTTATTTTAGATAAGTAAAATAATAAATTTACCTGAAAAAATAAATAATTTTATGAATTTAAATTTCATTAAAGCGTATTTTAAATAAAATTTACATTGAATATCATTAATATTTTTAAAAATTGGACTTTTTCTTTTTTCTTTTATCAAATGAATTTTTATAATATTATCAATTTTTATTTCCAAAACAAAAAAATTGATAATTTTCTTTAACGAACATAATAATTTTCAGTTCTTACTAAACAAAATTTTGACTAAACTATGAATGGCTCAATTATTTTTGTCCGTTAAAAAGTGAAAATTTCTAAAGTTATATAGGGGCATGATAACATTATTTTTAATTAATTTTTAAAAAATAACATTTTATTTTAACAGTTACAAAATTGAAAAGACGAAAAATCTCAATTTTTCCAAAATTACGTAAACAGTTTTAAAATTTAAGTTACACAGAAATTAATTATTTTAGAAAAATAACTATTTTACATCTTATCAGACTGCTCGTTCTGTTAATTACTTTTCTTGTAATAAAATTACTTTAAAAAATTTAAGATGTCATGGAAATTAGTATTTTAATAATATAGAGCTGGTTCTTTAAGCTGAAATTATATGAATTTTAAATAAACACACAATACTGATTTTATTAATTATCAGTTTATAGAGACCCAAAGTGATCATACTTTCAATGAGATTATCTTTAAGAAATCGGCGACGCTATTTGAATATTTACAGTAATAACATATAAAATAAAAACCCATTTAAAGTTTCAAAAGAATATCCGCCTTTTTAATAAACAAATCATAACTGATAGAGGAGCTATCTGACTATTAAAAAAATGTATATGATTTTTAAATCTTTGAAACTTTATGAGAAAAATATTGAAAATGACAGATAAAGGGAAACATCTCCTCGAATTAAAAAATATTAAAGAATTATGAAATGTATCTTGAAAAATCAATTTCAAATTGTTTATTATATGTTTAAATGGTTTATTGTGGTTATGTAAATTAAATACACAGGCCCACAAAATGAAAAAAAATGTCTGAACTTTTGACCGGACATACATATTCCCATGTATTTTTCGACGCTGAATCCGAATCTGTAATAAAAATATAGGGTTTTCCTACCTTTTCTCAGAGTTTTATTGAAAAAACCTCATTTTTTACGGTTTTTTTGCGGTTTTTCGAGTCTAGAAAAAACAAATCATGAGATACGGTTAATTGGACTTCAAAATCGAATTCTACGGGAAAAAATACACGGGAAACCATACCTTCAAATTTTTTTAACGCGATTCTAGTCCTCTGTATGGGGCTGAAAAGATGAGGAAATCGGTAAAAGTCGAAATTTTGCCTAAAATGGATTTAAACAATATTAAAATTTAATCATGCGTCTTTTGAAGAGTCGATAAACATTGGAAATACTATCCTGGGGGTTTTTCAGATTGCTGATCATGAATTTGAAGTCAGATTGTGTAAAAACTACTTCTAGAGGGCGGTGACAAGAACTGTATATGGTAAATTTATCGATTTTTTAAAAATTTTACGTCTGAAATACTAATTTTAGAGTCTTTCACAGCATTGACTGTAAATTCAAGATATTAACTTAGCCTATTGTGTACGTTAAACTTAACATTTTGTCTATGTTTGTCTCTCTCTCTCTCTCTCTCTCTCTCTCTATATTTATTTACTATATTGTAAAATTGTACAACATATTGTACATAAAATAAACACCTATCTATCTATCTATCTATCTCTCTTCCGATGTTTTTTTAAAATTGGCTTACGCTTACGTACACGTTTCTCTTCGAATGACCGATGTAGTGGATTTCTGACACGTTTTTGTCCTTTTTTCGCAGCTGTTTCTCTTTTTATCATCCAGCAGTAATCTGCTAACATGTTGATACCCCAGTTTCCTTGAAATCTACGTTCAAACTCCTTTAAATCTTGGTGAAATCGTTCACCATGCTCTTCACTAAAGTCTCCGTTATTTTCAGGAAACTGATCAACGTGTGAATCAAGAAAATGAAGTTTTAAGTTCATTAGACAACCCAATTTTTCAAAATTACGTACCATTCTTTTCACAATAGCTTTATAATTCGTGTCTTTGGCATTACCCAAAAATTTCGTCGATACCTCTTTAAAATTTAACCATGCTGCCTTTTCAACATCAGTCATGCTTTGTTCAAAGTTTTCGTCTCAAAATAAAGTTCGGATTTCAGGACCATCAAAAATACCTTCATTTAATTTAGCATCAGATTTATGGGGAAATACTTTGCTTATATATTGGAAGCATTGACCGTCCTTGTCCAAAGCTTCAACTAATTGCTTTATCAATCCAAGCTTTATATGCAGAGGCGGTATCAAAATTTTCGAAGGATTAACGAGTGGATCTTTTATAACATTCTGTTTTCCAGGTTCAAACGATTCTCTTGATGGCCAAATTTTCTTTTTATAGTGTTTTTCTCTATCTCTGCTATCAAACATGCATAAATAACATGGGTACTTCGTAAATCCAGATTGTTGTCCAAGTATCATAGATAAAATCTTTAAATCGCCACATATTTGCCATTTATGTTCTCTATATTTTATTTTCGTTAAAAGTAGTTCAATATTGGAATACTCTTCTTTAAGTACTGTTGAATGTGCTAATGATATAGGAGCATATTTATTTGTGATATTGAGGAGTACTGCTTTAAGGCTGCGCTTTGATGAATCAATGAATAGTCGCCAATTTTCAGGTTTGTATATGTTGGGTTTCAATTCATCAATAAGACCTTTCACGTCCGTGCAATAAACCATATTAGAATCATTCTTGAAATAATTTCTAAAGCGCTCTTCTCGATTACGATATGCACATACTTTAGTACCCTTTGTCAACATATTTCGTCTCTTAAACTCTGAAGCCATAAACTCTGATTGTTCCTTAGATAAACCACTCTTTCTAAATAAATCGTTCAGACTTTTTTGATCAAACTTTTCAACAGTTCGTTCTTCACCCTTAGGAATATACTCTTCATCACTATCCAGAGAATGTTCTTCAGGTGAACTTAGATCTTCTTCATTTGATGAGCTTCCGTCTGCGGCGATCAGATTTTCAGTTGTTTCATCTGTCGAGTTTTCATCTACATTTAGATTCCCTAAGCCTGTTGTAAAACTATCTCTCGAATCTTTATTTTCAAAAATATCTATAAAATTCTTGGATGGAAATTCTATACAAGAAGTATTAGGATATACTATTCCTTTTTTCTGTATCTTGTCTAAACCTTGTATCTTTGTTAAACAAAAATAGCAATCATTTTCATCTTTTGGTTCCTTCCACTTTGTAGGTATAGTAAATTTTAATTTGGACCTAGCCTGACTGGTGTTGTATCGATTCATCATGGCATAACATGAAGCACATATATAATGAGGAACCCAAATTTTATCCTGTTGAGAAATCTCAATATCAAAACATTTTTGATAGATAAAATTAATATTATTTGTGATTTTTCTTTTGTTTCGTTGTCCAATATATTCTGAACATACATAACAGAAATTATCTTGAGATCCATTACACGTATGGTTAAAACTGTTATTGGATGTACCAGCGCAGTTTAAAAAAGGTTGAAAATTTGAATTAGCCATATTGTTGAATTAAGAGCAGGCCGGATTCGCTGTCCTTGTCTAATTGGCATTTTTGTTATTTACTCAAGTATTAATCGGTGTATCTGCAAATTGAAGGTTATGCGCAATAGATATTATTATTACAAATATTTATGCACAAGAAAAAAAAAATCTACCGATTTGTTTTTGAGAAAAGTAAGGAACGCCGAAGTAAAAGATTATGTTTATAATATTTTCGCGTTCCTTACTTTTCTCAAAAACAAAGCGATAGATTTTTTTTTTCTTGTGCATAAATATTTGTAATAATAATATCTATTGCGCATAACCTTCAATTTGCAGATACACCGATTAATACTTGAGTAAATAACAAACAACTCAATTGTTACTCGGTCGGTATCAGGTTCTACTCCGGCCTGCCGTTAAACCCCACACACTAGGAATCCTGTTCCGATCGCAGGTGAGTCCGCCGTCCTAGGGGTGATAACTCTCATACCTCCCCAGGCCTAAGTATGAGAGCTTTCCGACTTTGACGAGGACAATGTCAACTCGTCGTCGGACACACTACGGCATCATTCTCACATCCTAGTGCTCCCCTGCAGGACAGCGCGCCTTCGCTGGGTTCGTTACTGCAAAGTATTGAGTACACCGAATCATTCTACACATCCCATTTTCAGGGCAGTTGTCATCGTGACCAATACTTCGCAGCAGCAGGTTTTTTTTAGGTACCCTTATAGAGTACTGATATATATATATATATATATATATATATATATATATATATATATATATATATATATATATATAGCTTTGGAAAAAGATCATAAGTCCCATTCGTTTATAAACAATGCTTTAAGATCAATGACAGTGTACAACAGTGATTAACTGAACGGAGCTTTAAAATGAAACCGAATTCATTTCTAAACAACAGTACCCAGTTTTACAACAGAATAAGTATAAATAAAAAATTGACAGATCAAATTGTCTCTGACACAAACACACCAAATGAAGAAGATCTAAGTTCACCTGAAGAACATTCTCTGGATAGTGATGAAGAGTATATTCCTAAGGGTGAAGAACGAACTGTTGAAAAGTTTGATCAAAAAAGTCTGAACGATTTATTTAGAAAGAGTGGTTTATCTAAGGAACAATCAGAGTTTATGGCTTCAGAGTTTAAGAGACGAAATATGTTGACAAAGGGTACTAAAGTATGTGCATATCGTAATCGAGAAGAGCGCTTTAGAAATTATTTCAAGAATGATTCTAATATGGTTTATTGCACGGACGTGAAAGGTCTTATTGATGAATTGAAACCCAACATATACAAACCTGAAAATTGGCGACTATTCATTGATTCATCAAAGCGCAGCCTTAAAGCAGTACTCCTCAATATCACAAATAAATATGCTCCTATATCATTAGCACATTCAACAGTACTTAAAGAAGAGTATTCCAATATTGAACTACTTTTAACGAAAATAAAATATAGAGAACATAAATGGCAAATATGTGGCGATTTAAAGATTTTATCTATGATACTTGGACAACAATCTGGATTTACGAAGTACCCATGTTATTTATGCATGTTTGATAGCAGAGATAGAGAAAAACACTATAAAAAGAAAATTTGGCCATCAAGAGAATCGTTTGAACCTGGAAAACAGAATGTTATAAAAGATCCACTCGTTAATCCTTCGAAAATTTTGATACCGCCTCTGCATATAAAGCTTGGATTGATAAAGCAATTAGTTAAAGCTTTGGACAAGGACGGTCAATGCTTCCAATATATAAGCAAAGTATTTCCCCATAAATCTGATGCTAAATTAAATGAAGGTATTTTTGATGGTCCTGAAATCCGAACTTTATTTTGAGACGAAAACTTTGAACAAAGCATGACTGATGTTGAAAAGGCAGCATGGTTAAGTTTTAAAGAGGTATCGACGAAATTTTTGGGTAATGCCAAAGACACGAATTATAAAGCTATTGTGAAAAGAATGGTACGTAATTTTGAAAAATTGGGTTGTCTAATGAACTTAAAACTTCATTTTCTTGATTCACACGTTGATCAGTTTCCTGAAAATAACGGAGACTTTAGTGAAGAGCATGGTGAACGATTTCACCAAGATTTAAAGGAGTTTGAACGTAGATTTCAAGGAAACTGGGGTATCAACATGTTAGCAGATTACTGCTGGATGATAAAAAGAGAAACAGCTGCGAAAAAGGACAAAAACGTGTCAGAAATCCACTACATCGGTCATTCGAAGAGAAACGTGTACGTAAGCGTAAGCCAATTTAAAAAAACATCGGAAGAGAGAGAGAGAGAGAGAGAGAGAGAGACAAACATAGACAAAATGTTAAGTTTAACGTACACAATAGGCTAAGTTAATATCTTGAATTTACAGTCAATGCTGTAAAAGACTCTAAAATTAGTATTTCAGACGTAAAATTTTTAAAAAATCGATAAATTTACCATATACAGTTCTTGTCACCGCCCTCTAGAAGTAGTTTTTACACAATCTGACTTCAAATTCATGATCAGCAATCTGAAAAACCCCAGGATAGTATTTCCAATGTTTATCGACTCTTCAAAAGACGCATGATTAAATTTTAATATTGTTTAAATCCATTTTAGGCAAAATTTCGACTTTTACCGATTTCCTCATCTTTTCAGCCCCATACAGAGGACTAGAATCGCGTTAAAAAAATTTGAAGGTATGGTTTCCCGTGTATTTTTTCCCGTAGAATTCGATTTTGAAGTCCAATTAACCGTATCTCATGATTTGTTTTTTCTAGACTCGAAAAACCGCAAAAAAACCGTAAAAAATGAGGTTTTTTCAATAAAACTCTGAGAAAAGGTAGGAAAACCCTATATTTTTATTACAGATTCGGATTCAGCGTCGAAAAATACATGGGAATATGTATGTCCGGTCAAAAGTTCAGACATTTTTTTTCATTTTGTGGGCCTGTGATATTTTTATTATTGTATTTTTTATTAATTTAACAAAAATTTAACTTAATATGAATAAAAGAATAATAAAAGAATAAATAAAAGAATTAAGGAATGTGCTTTGATGAGGCATATTTTTTAAAAAGTGTTGTCAACTTCATCAAAGCGCACTAAATAAAAATCACGCTAAAGACCATTGGTATTAAAAAAAACATTTATTAAAAAAATTGTTTCATTTTTATAATTACAAAAATAATTTAATTATAATACTGCTCATAAATTTGCTACGTGTTATAGAATTAGATGAAAATATAAAAAAAAATCAGATGCAAAAAAATTATCGTATATTTAGATAGAAATATCGTAAGAAAATCCAAAAAAGTAGGTATTTGAAAGAATTCACTAAAAAGAATGCATTACATTTCTTCAAAGCTTCTTATCATATTATAAAGTTAACTGAAAAATTTGTTTACTTACTTTTCAAGTAGGATTCAATAAAATTTGAAAATAATATATTTGATAGTATTGCACTGTTTTGTGTAATTTGTGAAAATTATTTTCATAGGAGATTGATATTTTCATAGGATATCGTTAGAGATAGATATTTTCATAGGAAATCACATCAAAATTTAACACATGAGTACGGAAAATTAACATAAAATCTTTGTATGCTTCGAAACAAACAAAATTTTCGTCAAATTTACATCAAATATATGTACTTCATTATTGAAATTGTCTCATTAGATGGAATTATACATTTCATTATTCAAAAAATTTATATTCTTTATAGATTTTTTTATTGAAATTTTCATTTTAAAATTTATACAAAACTTTTTTAGCCAAATTTTAATCCAAGCCGACGATATGTAAAAAAAAAATAATTTATTGATAATTTTATTATTAAAACAGTTTTAAATATATGTGGTAAACGTTATTTTGTTGTATTTTTTTAAATAAAATGTTAATTACATTGATATTGCACTTAAACATTTACTAAATTTGAAATTTTTCCAATACTACAAATTTTTGCTAACAAATATAATAACAAAAAAATTTTGAAATTTTAAACTTAAAGTTCATTTAAAGTACTTATAATAATTAATTAGGCAATTATATCTTGAGTATAAATGTTTTTCATACTTAAATAACTAATGATCAAAGCCTACTTATAAGGAGAGATCATCTCCACCTTCGAGAAACAAATTTGGTTAAAACTACAAGATATGATTTGGTAATGAAAAAAAATTAACCCGTATTTTTTCTTTTGTTTGAATAGATTTCAGAGACAAAGATATACACATTTTTCAATAACATAATGAAACGAAGTTGTTGTAAGCACTTGAATGACTGGACAACTAAAAATCTTACAGAAAAATGTATTAAATATTAAAAAAGTAAAAGTTAAATACTTTAATTTAAGCCTTATTAGCTCAAAAAAGCTCAATGCGGTTAAAAAGTTATGCTTAATTGAAAATTATTACATATTTGTTAATAATTTTAGCATATAATATATGATAAATTTTTTACTCTATAGAAATAGAGAAACTTGTATATTTTGATCGTTCGTAACTTTTGGACCACATAAGTTTTTTTTATGCAATACAGCTTAAATTAATATATTTAAGTACTTTCTTTGATCTATCACACATTTTCTATTTGGCTATTCAAGTTCCGATAAGCATTTCTTTTCACTATATTTTTTATGAAATATCTTTATTTTTATATCTGAAACCTTTTTTTATTTCATTTTTTTTCATAAAAAATCAGATTTTGTAGTTTCAACCAAATTTGTTTTCCGAAGATAGGGACCTTTTTCTCCTAGTTCGTTTGAAAAATTCTCATTCAAATTAAATTTCTTAATTCTTTTTGTAAGATTTTTGTAAACTTAATTTAAACTTTATATAATGTTTATTCAAAACATATTATCCCTTTCGTTAAAAATTGCTAAATTTTGAACTTTATTCAAGAACATTTATTTATTTTATGATATTTTACATTTATTATTAATGTCTCAAACATTTTTATTTCATTATTATGTTTTAATACTTTCCATTTAACATTTTCTATTATCAAACATGTTTCTCATAGTTTCAAACAATTTTCAAATTATATACTTTTTAAGTACATTTTTAATTTATTTATGTTTGAAGTTTAATTAATATTTTATTAATTCTTTTTAAACGTAATGCATAAATTTATAAATTATATTTATAAACGTTATATAAATATATTATATTTATAAACGTATTATCTTTAAAATATATAAAATACAATAATGTTATTATTACTTCATAAAAATCAAAATAAATGAGCTTTGGCTACGATTATAAAAGAAAATCTGTCAGAATAATTAATTTTACAAATTACTCATATAAAATAGATCTATAAAGTAAAGAAGAATTTAAAAAGAGAAGACTAAATATCAAATAAAAATTTTCATTACATTCAAATTAAGAAAATAATCTATATTTAAAAAAAAAACGTTTTTAAAATTTTTATTGCTAATATTTCTTTTTAAAAAAATTTTTTTAATTGAAATTATTTTTGTATCCGAATTCTGCATTAAACTGCGTTTGGGGATTTAAAAAAAGCTTTAATTTTTTATACTAGTGATGCGAAAAACAGAAAATCTAAATTAAAAATTTGATATTTAAAAAAGCGTTAATTAGCACATGCTTAGAAAATGCTTGCACAGTTAACAGTTATTTTATTTTAAATGGCTGTATTGTAGGTCAATATTTTTTGTAAAAAATTTTTCTTATTGCATTGTAACAAATTTTATTTGTAAGCATAATATTAATTTTTTTTTATAAAAAAAGGCAAAGCATAAGATTTCAACTTAGAAAAATTTTTAATTGCTGCAATGTATCCTAAAACTTAGTTAACACAGCTATTGTACGTTTTTTATTTAAACCAAATTACATATTTTTATCGCTTCCTCACCCCAAACTAAATTTTTTTTAATTATCTAAACAGTTTTCATTATTAAATAACAAAATTAATAAAATGAGCATTTTAAGGACAAACACGTTGCATGCTGCACATCGTTTTTATAATTAAATTTTTTTTTATTTGAATAATAAATTTGTTTATTGTTTTTTGGAATATTGTATTTAAATACATTTTTTATGAAAAATAAAGTTTTCACACATCTTATTATATTCATCTCAAATAACAGTAAAAAATATACTTTAAAAAGATATAATAAAATGTCAAAAAATAAAAAAATATATATACTTAATAAATAAACTACTATTTTTAAAAATTAACAACATAGATAAAATTTTTTCCTAATTAATTGTCAAACTAAATAAAAATTTTAAATGCTTTTCATGGTTCAAAGTTTGAACCATTGTAATAATTACAAAATAAACATGAAAATCTATATTTTTTTTTATTTTTGGAAATGTTAAAATTCTATGTAAATTTTAAAAAAGTAAAATAGAATTTAAAGTCATTTTCATATAAAACACGCTTTCTTGAAATTTGCAAGGTTTCGTAAAGTTTCATTTTTCCAAAATCAAATTATCGACATTATAAATTTCTATTAAGTTAATTCAATAAAAAGACATTTAAAACCTTATATCAAGATAATTGCTACTATACTACTATATTACTGATATTAAAAAGGATATACTTTTAATAAAAGCATTTCTTCATTCTTTTATGTGTCTAAAATAAAATGATGTTTATCAACATTTCATGTTGAATTTTTATTAAGTAAATTAAAAATAATGTCATCATGCCTCTATATAACTTTAGAAACTGTCACTTTTTAACGGACAAAAATAATTGAACCATTCAAAGTTTAGTCAAAATTTTGTTTAGTAAGAACTAAAAGTTATTATGTTCGTTATTGTTTTGGAAATAATAATTGATAATATTATAAAAATATATTTAATAAAAGAAAGAAAAAAAAAAAAAGTCCAATTTTTAAAAATATTATTGATATTCAATGTAAATTTTATTTAAAATGCGCTTTAATGAAATTTAAATTCGTAAAATTATTTATTTTTTCAGGTAAATTTATTATTTTACTTATCTAAAATAAAATTAGAATTATTTATATTTATTTTCTATTTTTATTAAATTAGTTAAAAATGTCATACGTTTACATAAATTAAGAAAAGGTCCTTTTTTAAGGAACAAAAAAGGTTTTATTATTCGCAATTGAGTGAGGGTAAAAAACAACTATAATTTATAATAACTTTTTTTTAATCTTTAATATCTTTTATTTAATAGAAAAAAATTATAGAACTAGCTTCGTTTTTATTTTATATTAATATAAGTTTTATAGCCATGTAAAATTGACATTAAAACTTTTTCCCATCCCTATCTGTAATTATATTTTTTTATATTTTTAAAATAAAATAGAATTTAAGATGTTAAATAAATTTTTAATTTTATTTTTTCCGCTATAAAAATTGATTATAAAAATATATAATATCTAAAAATAAAAAAAAAAAAAAAAAAAAAATAGGTAGAACATGGGGTTTGAACTTTGCAAAATTAGAGAGCGCGGTGCGTAAAAACTTAGTGCCCACAGCTACCGCTGACGTTAATCTAATAGGATAAAAAGTTACATATGTTCATCGCCCCTCAAAAGATTTTATTTATTATTATTTCTTGATTACTTTAATGATTATTATTATTATTATTAAAATATATATCTATGTTTTAAATAAAAATATGTAATCAATCAAAAAATTTTCGGAACGGTTAATCGCATAGAAGAAAGCTATAATGTATCGCTTCGAAAACAAGCTAAAGCGGGTTTGCCGTAAGTTTGCCTACGCCACTGGAAGTCGTGTGTTTCGTGTGCTTGTCTCCTCCCCTCTCGCTTGCTTCTCTACGCGCGTGTAAAAGTGGAGGGGCTTTGCGCGTATAGTTCCAGAAACGCCGCAAGGATCGTCATGATCGAATTCGGCACGTTTCATTAACACGGCATTGGCAATCTCTACTAATCTCTGCTATCAACCTTAGTATATCTCTTTCCCAACCTATCCACGCGCACGGTGCATTCAGAGCTGCCTCCAGTAGTGTATGCTCTAAGGTAATGCACAACATTTATTTACTATAAGCTCTATTATAAAATGTTATTTTAATTCAAACAATAGTAATTTTGATTTTTATAAAGTAAACGATGGCTGTACATATTTTAATATTAGAACACCTTATCTAGAAAATTCTTCCTCAAAAATACTAGATGATTTTATATGAACATTAAAATAAATTTTTTACTATTTTGGTTGCTTCGAGTTATTTTAAAATCAATCTAAGTTGAACTTCATGATCTTAATATTGCAGTTCATATTGGAAGTCTAAAGTTTGTTTTGATTTATAGCATTGAAACAACTGTGCATATAAATATTACACGAATGTTACCCAAACAAGTCAATTAATTTAACTTAAAAAAACAAAATCTGGATTCAAGGATGATAAAATTCAAGTATATTACTTCTATTATTTTTTCTAATATAATATTAAAGCTATTTTTCATTAATTTATATTAATTTTTTTCTGAAAATATTAACATATCCCTGTTGAAAATGATAACGTTATTTAATGACGTCATTTAATAACGTCATTTCATCAAATGACATTGCAAATTGAGACATTTCGCGACGTCATTTATGCAAATAACGTCATTGTTCAAGTGAGCTTTAATGGCTTATTAAATTAATAAAAAGACGTTATTTTATATTTCAAAATAACGTCGTTGTTTTCAAACGACGTCATTTATTTTGATGACATGATTTTTAGAGATGACGTTACTCGTTATCAAAAACACGGGGGGTTATAGTGGGAAATGACGTAACTTTTTCAAATGACATGATTTTCTGAAATAACGTTATTCGATACCGTGAACAGATTTGTAGAATGACGTCATTTTTATAATACTGATAACGTCATTTCATTACGTTATTTCCCCTGTTAAAAATAATGACGTTTTTCTAAGACGTCATTTTCTCCAAATTTAGGAAAAATAACGTCATTTTTCATGAATTATGACATTGAAAAATGACTACATGATAATCATTTCCCATTTAAAGGAAAAAACAAAAACGAGGTAAATCTCGTAGTTTCAACTTTTCAAAAAACGAAGAACATTTGCGATTAAACTGAAAACGTTCTGGCCTTATATATCTGCGTCTTTGAAATTTGTATAAGAGATCGCAAAACTTCAAAATCGCCACCTGGTGATTTAAAATTAAATTGACGCAATCGACTATCAATTCGACTGCAAGTCACTAGGTGGCGTTTTTTTTAATTTTTTGATCCTTGATGCAAATTTTGAAGATGCAGATATAAAAATGACGTTGATTTTCTGAAATAACGTTATTTCATAAAATCATGTCATTTGAAAAAATTACGTCATTTCCCACTATAAATCACATTGTTTTGATTACGAATAACGTCATTTCTGAAAATCATGTCATTAAAAAAAATAACGTCATTTTCCCACTATAAATATCACGTCTTTTTGATAACAAATAACGTCATCTCTAAAAATCATCATCAAAATAAATGACGTCGTTTGGAAACGACGACGTCATTTTGAAATAACGTCTTTTTCTTAATTTAATAAAAGCTCACTTGAACAATGACATTATTTGCATAAATGACGCCGCGAAATGTCTCAATTTGCAATGTCATTTGATGAAATGACGTCATTAAATAACGTTATCATTTTCAACAGGGATGTTTTGAACTGGTATTATATCAATAAATTTCAAGGTCTAGAGATTGAATGTTATAAATGAGTAATATTTATAATAATCATAATATTTATATTAGAATTCTATTTTGATTTTAATGATGGAAGGTTCAAAATGCTATATTGCTCAACTGATTGATACCCCGTCAAAAACGTTTAGCTAAAAAAATTAGCTAAAAATATAGCTAAAAATGCAGCTAAAAATACAGCTATATTTAGCTGGAATATAGCTATATTTATCTGGATTTTTTAGGTAAAAATCCAGTTATTTTTTAGGTAAAAATCCAGTTATTTTTTAGGTAAAAATCCAGTTAATATTTTGAGTCTCTTGTAACAGCGGAAAATATAACTGTATTTTCAGCTGTATTTTTAGCTGTATTTTTAACTGTATTTTTAGCTAATTTTTTGAGCTAATCGTTTTTGATGAGGCGAACAATAGCTAATAATATAGCTAAATTTTCAGCTATATTTTTAGCTGTATTTTTAGCTCAAATTATTTTATAATTTCACGGAATAATAACTCGTTAGTTATTTTCCTGTAAAAGAAAGTTCCAAAAATGAGATAAACCTCGTAGTGTCGGCTCTCCGAAGATCGAAGAGCTTCTACATTTTGGCACAAAGTATTTTGCTCTTTTATACCTATGGCCTCAAAATTTCTTAATGGAATCGTAAAATTTAGAGATCCGCCACCTAGCGACGTGAAGTGAACTTACCTGTCTTTAATTATTGATTAATGCTACGTCGCAAGGTGGCGTTTCTCTAAATTTTACGATTCCATCGACAAATTTTAAGGACACAGGTATAAAAGAGCAAGATACTTTGTGCCAAAACGTAGAAGCTCTTCGATCTTCGGAGAGCTGACACTAAGAGGTTCACCTCATTTTTGGAACTTTCTTCTACAGGAAAATAACTAACGAGTTATTATTCCGTGAAATTATAAAATAATTTAAGCTAAAAATACAGCTAAAAATATAGCTGAAAATTTAGCTATATTATCAGCTATCGTTATCCTCGTCGAAAACGATTAGCTCAAAAAATTAGCTAAAAATACAGTTAAAAATACCGCTTAAAAACACAGCTGAAAATACAGTTATATTTTCCGCTGTTACAAGAGACTCAAAATATTAACTGGATTTTTACCTAAAAAATAACTGGATTTTTACCTAAACAATCCAGATTAATATAGCTATATTCCAGCTAAATATAGCTGTATTTTTAGCTGTATTTTTAGCTATATTTTTAGCTAATTTTTTTAGCTAAACGTTTTTGACGGGGTAAAGAACAAAGTAAAACTGACCATTTTACTAAATCTAGTACTACATATGAATTAAAAGATTTAATAAAAGATGAATTAATATTTCTACAATGTGGAAATTCTAATTTCAAATATATTCCTTCAAAGGTTATCTGTGCGTATCACAAAAGTAAATATCTGGATCATTATTCTGATAATCAGGCTTACTGCTGCAATCCATTTAAGAAACATTCAAAGTTAATAATAAAATATTCAAGAATTATATCTTTTGAATTATATAAAAATTTTAAAAAAGTTGATGAAAATAAATTAGGTCCTGGTAAGAAGTTGTGCTGTAATTGTTATACGTAAATGTCTAATCAAGTAAAATTACAAATCATTGAAGAAAATTCGCCTGAATCTGACGTTGCAACTGAAACTAATATTATAAGTAACAGTGAGGAGACATTTAGTTTACAATCCTCATCTCATGGATCCACTTATCAAACGATGAGTCAAAAACTTTTAGAAGAAGAAAACAGTTTGAAAAGGATACTAACTGAATTGAACTTATCTAAGCGTTTTAAAAAAAATGTTGAATTAGTTGCGTGTTCTGAATATAATAAAATAATTGAAAAAATTAATACTATATATAACCTCAACATAGAAGTTGGTATTAACAAATTACAGGAAGATGATGAATCATTTCATAAAATAATGAATAATTTAAAATTAAAATTTGAAAATTTAACTGATTCTACAGAAAAGATTCAGGTATTCACTTTAGTACCTTCATCTTGGAATTACAAAAAGACAAAACAATTTTTCAATTGTTCAGAATATATGATTACAAAAGCAACAACATTAAGGAGTAAAAGGGTAAGTTTAAATTTTATCTTATATTTTAAAATCACTTTCTTTATTTATTTTATATTTTATAATATCTAAGTCAATAATAAAGATTTCAGTCTTTACATCTAACCAGGAGAGTATATAAGCTTTAGGCATCAGATTTTAATAGAAGTCTATAGTCAGTTTCTCTTCGATATAGCTAAAAAAATCCACGACCTTAGGGTTTAAAATATAACATACAATATATTTTCTGAAATTGTCTCCTTTCGTTGTACTGTAATATCAAACTTCATTTTAAATCTTTTACATTCATTCGAAGCTATTGATATGGCTTTGATTTACTTAAAATTACCTGAAATTGTTAATATATAATTATAAAATACAATATTTGATTAAATAAAATACCATTGGAGGTAAAAATTTAATTAAATTTTCAATTTCCCTCGAAGTCGATAATTTGATTATCAATAAAATTATCTGGGAACTTGAATGATATTTTTGTATAATTAACTGTTATCACTCTTTTTTTACAATTTTTTGATGATTCCTTCCATTATAAATCATGCTTAAAAGATTTGATAGGACTGCATTAAAATATATGAGAGATGAATCATATAAGAGTTGAAATTTATATGTTTCAATGCAGTACTAGTAAATATTATAAGCATGATTTATAATAGAAAGTAACATCAAAAAATTGTGGGAAAAAAGTAAGTGATAACATGTGATTACACAAAAATATCATTCAAGTTCTCAGATAATTTTATTAATAATCAAACTATCAACTTCGAGAAAAGTTGAAAATTTTTACCCTTGATGGTATTTTATTCAATCAATTATTCTATTGTATGGTTATGTAATAACAATTTTAGGTAATTTTAAGCGAATAAAAGCAATATCAATTTCTTCGAATCAATATAAAAAATTTAAAATAAAAAGTTTAATGTTACTGTACAATACAAGAAGAAATTTAAGAAAATATATTACACGTTATATTTTGAAGACAAGTTACCGTTAGCCCCTAAGGTTAAGGATTTTTCTAGTTACATAAACAAACTTTTCTAGAACACAAACTTACTACAAAGTTGCATGTGTTAACCTTACTACATTATCAAATCTTTTTCTTAAAACCATATTAAAATTTTAAAAGTATTAAAATTATTCTATATATATACTGTAAGTTTTTTCATGTTATTCACAACAAAGTATGCCTTCAATATTCATGTCCTTATTATTCTATTTCTGATATTTTCCAAGAAATTGTCAACATTAAAATGGAATTGTTGGAGAAATTTTTCGTTAGAAATAATGCATAGGAATTGTCAATATTTTTTAAATTATTATGTTGTATTATTCATAGAGTATTTTTCTACTTTTATGAACTTTTTTCAGGAGAGTGAATTGATTTTTTTTTATATTAGAATTTAGATTTTAATAATTTTTAAAATAATTTCTCTTCGAATTTTATTAAAAGCAGAGCTATTTTGTAATATCGAAATCGATATTTTATTTTATTTTATTTGATTCATTTATTAAATTGGAATCATTTACATTTCATTTATAGGTATTCTAGCGCATTCTATAAGAAAAATATATTATGTTCATTCACAAGAAATAAAAACGTCAATAAGTGACTATTACAGAGATGATGATAATAGCAGAATATATGCAGGTACTAAAGAATGTATAAATGTTTTCAATAATGAAACTAAAAAGAAAGAATTGCGTCAAAAAAGATTATTATTATATAACGTAAAAGATTCAAATAAAAAATATATTAATGAAAAATGCAAAGATTTAAGAAATATTCCTGGACTTTCGTTGTTTACTGATTTACGACCAAAAGAGTGTGTTTGATCCGGAAGTCCTGGTACACATTTTGTATGTGTTTGCAGTCAGCACCAGAACATGAAATTGAAATTAAAATGTTTTAATTCATCTCTTTCTTGGAGAGATCTATTAGAAAGTACCGTATGTTCTATTGATAATAAAAAGTGCATGTTTCACAAGTGTTCCAATTGCCCTGGACAACAAGCTGTTTATGATTCACTAAAAACGCATATACAAACAGATGAAGTTGTTGAATAATGTAGTTGGCAAAATATTAAGAATAAAAATTGTAGCCGGGTTACATTGATATATAAAAAAGAAATCGCTACAAATTTTTTGACTAATCTAGTTTCAGACATATGGAATTTGACAGAACATCACTTTGTGATGGAAAAACAAAAGATCAGTTTTATGCAATATAAAGAAAACTTACAATTAGATACAGGACTCATGCTCATGGATTTTGCAGAAAATTATTCATTTATTGCTTAGGACTCAATACAAGCTTTTTATTTTAACAACATACAAGCTACATTGCATCCATTTGTTTTTTATTACAAGACTGATAATGATGCTGATGTGAAAGTAGAAAGTTTCTGTGTTATAAGTGATCACCTTCAACATAATGCGTACGTGGTCAACATCTTCCAAGAAAAAGTTATCAACTATATAAAAGACAAATTTCCATGGATCAAGCAAATTATTTATTATTCAGATGAAGTTCCAACTCAGTATAAAAATAAGTAAGTTATTTTTGCATTTTAGTTAACAATAATATAATTTATTTAATACGTATATTTTAAAACCGTATTCTTTGAAAAAAAACAGGAATCACTTTGCAAACATATGCTTTCATAAAAAAGATTTTGACATTGATGTTAAATCGTACAATTTTTTCGCCACTAATTATGGTAAAAGTCCATGCGATGGAATTGGTGCCACGGTGAAGACGGCGGTGAGAAGGGCATCATTACAAAGATCTGCAGAACAGCAAATTTTGACTCCGCAAAAAATGTTTGAATATTTGGATGAAAATTTTGAAACAACAAGGTATGAAATCAACAACCAACGATAAATATTAAATAAATTATACAATAAAATATGAATCTTCTTACATAGAAGTTCATCTAGAAGTTTCATTCTTACTTAGAAAATCGTCAAATATTATTATATCTGATTTTTCCATATGAACTAGGAGATTGTCACATCTCCGGATCACGAAATTGGCTCAAACTTCAGGATAAGTTTTCAGATGACAAAATATGAAAAAAGCTAAAGTATTAGACACAAACGCTCAATTTTCCCCTAATTACAGGCAATCAAAGAATATCACTAAAAAAGTTACTAGATTTTCAAACACTTATAGCTCTCAAGCATTAATAGCTAGAAGCTTAAAACTTTTTTATGAAAGTTGAGCTCAAATTCTTTCGATGCCCTAGTTGTAGCATATAAAAATATTATTATTTAAGCTTTTATTATTTATTACTTCTTTAAAAAGGAAAATCAGATCCAACCTTCTTTACACTATAAAATTGGGAAATAATAATATTTTTATATGCCATAACTATTATTTCGAATGAATTTGAGCTCAGCTTTCATTAAAAAAAATTTATAAGCTTCTGGCTATTAATGTTTAAGAGCTATAAGTGTTTGAAAATCTAGTAACTTTTTAAGTTATATCCATTATTTTAAGTTAGTTTGATTGCCAGTAACTAGGGTAATATTAAGCGTTTGTGGCTATTACTTGAACTATTTTCATATTTTGTTATCTGAAAACTTATCCCAAACTTTGAGCCAAATCCGTGTTCCAGAGATGACACTCTCCTAGTGTCATCTCTGGAACACGGATATAACAATATGCATTTACCATGCATATTCCGTTGCCATGTAGTCTTTAATTTTGCTGAATTTCAATATACTTTCAATAATATGATAAGAAATTATACATGTAATAATGAATGTCAATTTTCTTTTTTAAAAAGCTTTGTACATCATCTGTATAGGTGAATTTATATCACCTTCAATGTTGCCTTCCATTTGTACTCAATAGCATTTTACTTCTGTTTCTGATATTGCTACCTGAAACAATTGATAATATTTAAATTGCTGTAACTTTGGATCTAAATGTTGCAGAAAGCTTTCTTTTCTGACCGCGCAAATTGATGAATTAAAGATCAGCTTTTTTTATATAACACTCGGGTGCTCACAATACGATCTATATGAAGTTTTCCGCGTTAATTCATTGACTACGTTGCGTATTGTGAATTTTTAGAAAATTCGGTTTTTATGATATTTAAATAGTTATAGCTTCTAAACGAAATAAAAAAACACCACCAAACTCCTTGGGAACTTTCTTCTATATTAAGACTAACTTCTTGGAAAGTTTCATAAAAAAGACTAAGGATTTTTTTAAATTTAACTTCAAAGTTGATCACTTTTGAAAAAGAGGGTAACTTTGAAATAACATACCTCAGCAGTTTTCCAATATTTTAAATCGTTTCATTTTGGAATTTAAAGACCACAGAGATACCTTTAATTTAAAAGGTAGTACGTTAGAAAATATTGAAAACTTGAATTAGCATTTTGCATGAAAAAATGTATTATACCCGTCAGATAGAATACGAAAAAATAAAAGACCCGTATTTTTTTGTTTTTCAAAATATGATGAATTGCAAAAGTTACAGCCGATATAAGTTATTACAATTTTGATATATATAGATATAGCGCTATGATAAATGACGTCACGATTGCTATTGGCAAAATGACAATCGTGACGTCACACCAAATTCAACTGCCTCTATCTCTTCAAGTTTTCATTTTCAGGAAAAAAGAAAAAATACGTGTCCTTTATTTTTTTATTTTCTTAATAACGGATTTAATGAATTTAAAAAAAAATTTCATGCAACATCCCAATTTTGGCAGATATTTGAAAAAATCATAAAATCAATAAAAAGTCATATTTCTATTTTATGTTGTAGCACAGCATCTTTCTCATAAAACTGCAAAAATGAGACGTGTTGGATTCAATTTGGCAGAGAATTTGAATTTTGGCAATGCTTTCAAAAATAGCTGATTTTTAAACTTTGAGGTTATGTAACTCAGGCCCCTGGCGTCCATTTGAGCTCTTATTTTGCATGATTCATTCTTTTTCAATATACTTTCATACACTTAAATTTCAGAAAAATCAGAAATTTGAGTGCGCGCGATATTTGTTGAATTCCAGCGTTTTTACCTATATATATATATATATATATATATATATATATATATCACCTAAAAAGAAAGGAACTTAAAGGAAATATTCTAGACTAAATTAATTAATAATATCTTATTTTGTTAATAATTTATGAGTATGAATATAATTTGGGTAGTCTTACAAAGCCTACTATAAGGTTAACTTGTAGTTTCTTATAAAAGATGCTAGTTTTCTTGAAACTAAGTTTTTATTGGTAAACCATCTTAATACAATTAAAACTACCTAAATTAATTTTTAATATCAAATCTGTAAGTAAGCTATTTAAATTCTAATTTTAATGAAAATCCTATTTTTATCTTTACTTTTTTGCTTTAAGAGCAGGTCATACATCTCTGTCCTTTTTTAATCAAAAAATTAATTTTTTTGCAAAAATCAATAATTTTAGCAAAAAATAAGGAGATAGCCCCATCTTGTATCATAAAAAGCAATATTTTCTTTGATTAGGAAAAAGTATTTTTATCGATTCGTTTTGAAGAAAACCTTGAAAAACTTAAGAAATAGAGGTTAGGATAGACAATTCAGTTTTTCAAAGTTTTCTTAAAAACAAAGCGATAAAAATAATTTTTTCTCATAAAAGAAAATATAGCTTTTTATCATACGAGATAGGGCTTTCATCTTATTTTTTACTACGATTATTAAGTTTTGCAGAAAAATAGATTTTTCGGTGAGAAAAAAATAGAGATATACGACCTGATCTTAAAATCTTTGTTTTCAATTAACTTTAATCAATAAACAGACTGAACTGATTGAACTCTATTTTTAAATGACAATCCTAACTTATATTCTTATTAAGTCTTGAACGTATTCTTTTTATTTTGTAATAAACTTTGTTTTCTCAAAAAAATTTAAACCAAAGTTACTTATTTTTTCACAAACGAAGTTGTGCTGTCCTGAAGGCTCCGGTCTCTAACTGAATGGCTACGTGGACCATTGGATTTTTTACTAAATTGAGAATTAGAATTTCAAGAAGTAGACAAAAATTAAAATAAATCGCGTAGCTACAACTAGTTAACCGTTATCCATCGTCGTTAGCCAGGCACGCATGTTTTGCTTGAAGTTTATTGAAGGTTAATTCTATCGTCTCCGTCTCTCTCTTTCTGTTTCTTATCAGCAGGCTTAAGCTGGCGGTGTTGGCTGCTCTCACCGCTAGTGACTGCTACTTACAAAGGCCGGCACCGTTCTGCTCTCGTGGTTCGCACGGCTCAAACAGAATACTAACTTTGCTCCCACTTCAAACAAGAAGGAGGGTAAAGCCAGCGCTCTAATTTTTAAAAATAAACATTTTTGAAAATGGCGATTCTATTACTTAACACCCCCTTATTTAGAGCAATGTCTTCGACAGCCATATTCTGGCGTCCAATCGAGAGGTGCATTCAGGAACATCTGTAAATTATAATCTTATGCCGAAAAATTTTTTTTTTTTCTTATACCAGGCTAGTAGTTCTGGTGGTTGTTGGGATGTCAGGTGAGATCATATTGTAGAAAGCGAATTATGACGGGGATGGGAAGGGAAAAGATAGCACCTCAGTATTTTCATATGATATCCTTGTTTGCATTTAGTGGTAACCTCATCATGCTTATTTTTCTTATTGATGCAGGAAGGAGGATAGATAAGATATAAAAGAGAATCAGGAAATTAGAGGGGTTAGTTAACCACAATTTACATAGGTTATGCAAACTTAAGTAATACTAGCTTCTAATACTTAATTTTTATAAAATGGAAAAATATTTGTTCGGCAGAAGGCCACAATAAGTTTCGTAGTAAATAGTATAATGATTACATAATTACTCATATCTAATTTGTAGGTATTTCACGTAAAATGAACAATTGGATTGAGTAATAATGAAATTAAGAATAATGCTACTAGCTAATAAAAGAAATTTGATAGCTTATGAATTATAAAGCTGATGCTAGCAAGTGATACAACTGACGTATTCACAACTTAAATTAAAATACAAAAAAAAATTTTTATGCTTTTATTTGATTTTAGCATTAACGAAGTTGTTGGGTTGATGGTGCTGTGGTAGATGGTGAATCTTCATATTTTTAGGATCTCTAGACCAAACTTCGGTATCTCTGTTTTCTTTAGATAGAATATGCAAGTTATTTTGTGGTTAAGGAGTGTCCAGGTACGTGGAGCGTTCTAGTTACATCGGATTGATGGTAGATGATGGTTCGCTTTTCGGATGTATGGAAGAAAAATCGTTTGACTATCCTTGTTTGAGACCAGTGGCATAATTGGTTAGAAGCGGCTGTACCTAGAACAGCCAAAATCCTGATATTATAGTTGTAAAAATTTTTATTCTGGTTATCCGATTTATGCTTAGGTATCAGGATGGGCAGGATGGGTTTGTAAATAAGGTCAGCATGCTAAATTAGTAAGATACAAGTCAAGCAAATGTGATAAGTTCGTATTAGAGCTATTATAATAGTATGAGTATATTACAATGACATGTAAACATTGATAGTTCACAACATGGTCAGTCAGTCAACAGGTCTGCATCGAGTGCAGTGATATTCTGTGCTGTTAGGTTGATTAAGTCTCAATTATTTCACTGGTACGAAATATTCTCGTCAAATTTTGTCTCGTCAACAGGATTTAGATGGTGAGATTGGATAGATATTCTCTCTTTATTTGATTTAATTTGGAACTAATTATGGTATTTAGTCTGTGATATACAAGGCGGCCACAAAATTGAATTCACGCTCTAGTTCGGTTTTGTGTATGCCTGGATAGCAGTAACAGTAGTGAATCTTAATAGAGTAGGGCCCTAAAATACGAGAATTTTTTTCTTATGGTACTACTGGAGTAAGCAGGACTCAATCTTGGGTATTTGAATGCGTGTTTTGATTCATAATTAGTTATTCTTATTAATTTCGTGCTCCAGAGTCTTATAGAGAGATAGGGTCAGTAGGTAAGGGAAGGTTAGGTTGCTTAATAGGTGAAGATACAAAGTATCTGTGTACTGTCGAGTCGAGTGATTGTTTTGTTTTACCACCCGGGAGAATTAATAGAGAAAGGAAAGTCAGTGTAATTTTTTAGTACAAGTAAGACAAAAGAAATCGTACGGTTTAACAGTAATAGTATTGTATGAGTTGATGGTATTCTTACTTTAGTGTCAGTAGGCACGGTGTATTTGGTTGGCGAGGTGCTTGCCTTTGTTTATTAAAATTTGGTCCACCCGAGGGGTATGTTGGTTGTTTAAATTCTATATGGGTAACCAATCATGTGGTTTTCCCTAACGAGGAAAGGCCACTTAAGTATTCTACCTACGTACCTATCTACGCGTATAGGTAGGATGGCGAGGTTTCCCTTTATCATCACCCACAACAACTCCGGGTCTGAATCGCTAGTTGGCTAGTTTGCAATGCTCTGCCACCCTTATTTAGTTGTTAAGGAGAAGTGGGTCTAAGTATATGATGGATTAAAGGAGAAAGAATTGAGAACATAGTATTTCAAATAAGAGATAAATTTGTAAACTAAAATATAGAAAAGGATTTAGAAAGCCGCGGTGGCTCAGAGGCTAGTTCATCCGACTTTCACGCAGAGGGCTGGGGTTCGAGTCCCGGTGGAAGCGGGATTTTTTCCACTTTTAATGAAAAGTGTAGGATGTCCCGAACTCATTGACACTACGGTAGACCGTCCTCGAATGATTTTCGGTGGTTGTTCGGCGAAGAGAGAGGCTCCTGAAAATCGAACAAACGATCGGTGATCATAAGAGGGTCGGTAAGGAAGAGTGTGACCACTCAACTATAACAACTTGAGTTTGACTGCTCTGTCGGGAGGGTATGAGCTCTCGATGCGCCGGAAGAGTGGGTTTGAGCGAGTCTTCCCGCTTGAAAGTAGGCCTGCACGACCGAGTACACACCTTCTGAGGAAAAAAAAGTAAAGGGTCTTTTGAACGCGAAACACCAGAACACATAAGTGGTCGAGGTGTCTCATAAATAGATGTGAAAAATCGATACGGGGTAAGAAAAACTATAGAACTGTAACTGTAGAAAAGGATTCGAATGAACGAAAAAAAATCTTGAGATTGGTTAGTTAGCAGCTTTTAAGGTTAAAATGGCAGAAATTATAAAGTGATAACATTGGTATCCGTTATTACCATTATAATATGAATTCACATGAATTTTACGCAAAAGCAAGTTTACTAAAAGTAAAGAGAAGTCAGATTAAAATAATGGACAATTTTTCTTGAAATAAACCGACCGAGTACAGTAGCTACTCAGGGTCTAGAGAAAAGGATCTTATGCTTTGATTTTTCGCAATCAGAATAAGAGTTAGGATTGTCTTAGGGGTCGTACCCAAATGCCGTTGACAGTTTTTTGGGGGGGAGGGGTCGATCAAAATCTACGAAAAGTAACGCTATGGGAGGGGGGTTAGTTATTTACTGCTACGTTGGCTATTTTTTTTTTATCAAAAAGATCATTGCATAATATTAGCAATTTGGAGCAGATTTTTCATCCGAAAACTGCAAAGTCAAGCAGTTCCGCAGTCTGTCCACTAAAACACAGTATATTACTTTCTTTTACATGTACGCGGGCGCCGCCATACGGTGCAAAGCTTAAGGAGATGTAAAACGGACACTACACCTGTACTTATAGATATTAGCTTCCTTTCTATTTTATTGCTGAATTTCCAGAAAAGAAATGCATTAGCTTGTAGTATGTACCATGATGATTATTTTGATAAGTTTTCAAATAAATTCATTCATTAGCTTTTAAGATATTTGGATTCCTTTACAAAATTGAAAAATTTTAATAAATAATTTTGGAACCCAAAATTCTTAATAACTAATGAATGAATTCATTTAAAAATTTAACTGAATAATCTTCATGGTACATACTACAACTTAATGCATTTTTTTATTGAAAATTTTGCAATAAAATGTAAAGATAGTGAATATTTATGAGTACAGGTGTAGTGTCCATTTTACATCCCCTTAAGCCGTTTCTTTTAGCGAGTGAGCTGTCAAAACAAACGAAAAATTTTCAAGCCGATTGCAGTATTTATATTTGTGCTTGTTGAATCGTGTTCTATTTTTATAACGTATTTTAAAAGTTTCATAGTTTTATGATCTTTTTTGATAAAATTGAAGTGAAAAAGTTTATCGACGATTAATATATTTAATATCTTATAAATATTTATTATATGCAATGTTTAGAATTCGGTTGTTTTGTGAAAATGCTATTTTAATAAAATAAAAAACATAAAAATATGTTCAATATTTAAAAAGTAATTATTATAATTAAAATTTTTTTTAAAAGTTTAATAAAAAATAAAAAAGTTAGTTTACGTTACAGGGGGGGAGGGTACTTTGATAGTTTACACATGTCACGGAAAGGGGACCGGGGGGTCGAAATATCGAAAAAATTGTCAACGGCATTTGGGTACGACCCCTCACCGAGGCTAGAAGTTTTCTTAAATACGGTTACCTGTACGTAATCAGTAGAGGTATTTGAAAGGTATATAAATCCTAATAGCAGTGTTAGAGTAGAAGAAAAGAATCTATTAAATTGGATGGGAATATGAAGATGATTGTTATGTTAAAATAGTTGAGGATCAAGTTCTACATTATTTTCCTGATCCTGACTTTGCACCAACAAAGTAGTGTACGCATGATACTCAAGACGTTAATTGTGATTACAATCAAAAAACTGTAGAATATTGGAGAAGTGAGAAAAAAGAAAACTTAAAAATTGAAACAGTACAAAAAAGATTGAGGAAAGTTTCATAAAAGAGTCAGATCAAACGTTGGGCTCACATTACTAATAAAGGTAATACATATAGAGAAGAAATTGCAAGAATCTGTTAATATACACTAGATAATTTTAAAGCTGCAGTTGAAAGCGGTTTAATAATTCACGATAGTGATCTACGTGGGTGAGCGTTACAAGCTCAAAAAGAAATTGGATCCGAAGATTACAGATTTGAGGCTTCTGAAAATGGGTTAGCGAAATTTAAAAAGGCTCACACACGGAGAAACCGGAGTACCATAAAAACACCTACTCAGCATAGTACGGTAAATTTCTATACTTAGTCACCAGAAAAAACATGGAGTAGGCTGATTTAAATAGATACAAGTAGTAATATTTAAGCGTCTCACATTAGTACTAGTTTTTATAGACTTAAGTTCGGGATTTTTCAAGACTAGTACTAGAAATTTAGATACTACTATAAGTACTTTTATTTTTACGACTATGTACAGTATTTAGTCGTATTATTCTTACAACTCATTCATTTTCAGTGCTAAATATAAAATTTTTCAAGGTCATGTATAAAATTTATGCAAATTCATAATTCGATTCAGATGAGTAGCGTAGAATAAATAAATAAATAATTTGTTTTTAAAGTTCGAAATTTGGATTCGGTAATAATATTTTATTCTTACCTCAACTGTAATAGCCATTTTATTAACTCGAAAAGCGGCCTGTCAGTAAGCCATTTCTTATGTTTAAAATATAGCGAGTGTAATGGAGTTTATTACTCTCTCTACATTCCATTACTCCCGCTAAATAAAAAGTTTATAAAATTAAATAAATCGTTGAACATTTTAGAGAAATTATTAAATAAAGCACTATATGCAACTTGGGAGCTCAGTCTATTCTACCCTCGAGAGAAATGTGCGATTTTACTCCGTAGTTGCGTAATATGCTATTCCATATTAAGATTGGAAGATTTATTAATTACTTACATGATTTTAAAATATTATAATTGTTTATAAAAAATGACGAAAAATGAATATAATTTATGTTTTTGTGTACAAATCCAATAAAAGATTTTTCAAATTAGCAATTTAATGTTACTCTCGGAATAAAAAGTTTTCAATATTTTTATATCTAGACATTTCTTGTGTTGTTAATCTTGCCTCTAATTTAGGATTTTTTAAATGAAGATAAATGATGCGACATGGTTACCGAAAATTGAAAAATGTTTTAATTCCACATTAATATTTATATCAGAGTTTTTCAAGATCGCTGATCAGGAATCTACTATCAGATTTTTGAAATTCAAGATGGCAAATTCAATATGATTATTAGAAACATTGTACAACTTAAAGAATTTTTAATAAATAGCATTTTCAAACATAAGATATTTAAATTTTTATAAATCAAATAATTTAGAATGTCAAAAATATTTCAATTTGTTTAACTACTTGTGTTTAGACATTTTTGTATTACTGTACACATTTTTAAATTATCTTATGAACATAAATAGAAATTTTGCATTTTCTATTTCAAAATTTATGCAAACATTAATCAGCGCGTGAGCCCTAAAATAATTTTATTGTTTTAGATATTTAAATTGAAAAAAATTTATTTTTGTTACAAACAATAGAATTCATTTTTTTATTTATATAAAAATATATTTAATATAAATAACAGTATATAAAAGTAAATTTTGTTTCTTAGTCTATCTACATGTTTGGCATATATATATATATATATATATATATATATATATATATATATATATATATATATATATATAAGTAATCAATGTTTTTAGGTTACTTTAGATAGTATATTTGGCATATATATATAAGTAACCACGTTTTTAGGCTACTTTAGATAGTCTACAAAAAATTAGTACTATAGTATGTTGTAAACGAGTGATGGTATTTGTAAATATACTACCTGCCCCTTGTTTTAAAGATACTCAGACGAGTAGACGTAATATGCGTACTGAGACTAAATTTAATTCATTAATATAATTAATTGCATGCATATACAAGGTGCATACAACAATAATATAAAAGAAACTTACATTAATCGACGATCTCCTCCAAATTTTCAAGACTTTCGTTTCGTTCCTCTTAAATTTTCAAGATTTTTGCTCGTTTGTATCGTTAAATTTATATTTCCTAGAAAATTTTATATTCTCCAATGTTCGATATTTCAAACTCCTTTAACAATTCTTTTTCTTATTTCTTCCAGTTTAATAATATCGAATATGAATGTAACATAATTCGTAAGTAACACCAAAACTCGATAGTCAACTATCATTTACGCAAGTAGATTTACATGGCTCGTTGTGAAGTTATAAATCTGTTCTGACAGCAGTTACTCAAAAACTATCATTTTAGAGTTTATAAAATTTCAATCCATTCAAGACTTACTCCCGTTTATATATTTTATCTTGTGTGAACAGAACAGTATACTTCTTTAGAAATCTCCATGAATATTTCACTACTAAGCAGGTCGTTCAAGCGTACTGTTTTTACATCCTTCAAAATACTTCCTTATTCAATCAGTTAACTATAGTTGGCACAGTTTTGATTAACAGTATTCGTGACGCATGTATGTGTAACTCGTATATATATTTTTAGATCTCCTTATGAAAAATCCAAGCTTATACTTGTAATCAACATATAATTGTCTTTTCCTTAGAACCTATCAATTTAAACTCCTTTTCATTCCGTGTAATTATTTTATCTACCATCCTTTAGACATTATTTTTATATAGTATAAAAATTAACTCGTAGTATTAACAAACCTATTAAGTTTTTCTCCAACGTTCTTTGACATCAGATCTTATTGCTATCTGATATATAACATGATCATCATCAATGCATAAAGTTGTTTTCTCTGTTTTGGCAGTAACAGTCTCTTTATACTTCCTCTTTTCATTAACGCTCCCTCCGTTTTGATATCTCCATTTGTATCATTTTTTTTTTCCAACTCCATAGTTTATACTTCCAGATCGCCTTCATATTTCAACTATTTAATTTTCATCGTTTATATTTGTTAGCAAACACATGTTTCTCGTTAAATGTATATCTTGATTGTCATAAATCTTCCTTTTTCTGATTTTAATAAAATTAATTCTGTTTCCTCGACACCTACCGATATCACTCTTATTCTATACTTCTGAATTTAAAACAAATTTTTCTTAGCATCTTCGTACAAGTTACACATTTAAAACGTTTAATGTGTTATATCAAACTCGTAATTAGGATTAAGTTTTTCTAGACGTGACAGCAAATCGTTGGAGATATGTGACAATCTGTTATTTGCGAACACAGCAGATTCCAGAGCCACATTGCCCATGCTTTCCGATATTTTAAAATTATAATCCTTGATATATTTATAAGTTCTCTGTAACTCCTTAAATCATTTAAGAAAAATGTCTTATCCATATCAAATCATCGTTCTTCTGTTAAGAGCATGACGAAGCTGTCCGCCTTCTAATAATATTTTCAATCTTAACTTATGAATAAACGATGCGTTTAATTGAGTTTTTTTGCTTTAAAGAAAAAATTTGTAAGATTAAACTCTAGTGCGGACAACTCAAGAAAACCACCAAAATATTATACATACAAAGTTATAATAAAAACTTTCAATATATCGTATTTTAAGGTTAGGTTTGTCGAGTTTGATATCTAATTTCCAATCCAAGCTCATAAAAAAATAACAAGTCCAAATGATTTTTTATTTTAACAAAAATTATTGTACTAATATAACTTTAGTGCGGACAAGTCATTATATTTGTTTAATTTAAGAATTTAAAAAGATATCGATAAAATAAAAAAAGCAAAACTCGATTGCTGCAGCTCCGACATGCCGTTAAGAGAAGTTATCTCGATATTCTCAGCAGACATGATTTCAAAATCTATCCTTTTAATTTCTATTGCCTCATTTATAACATTTATTATTTTCACTATAGTGTCATTGAAATTTGAGTATAACTTAGCGCTTACGCATCTATACTCATTTCCTACAATTTTTATTATTTTCACTCGTTTCTTCCTTATCTCTTGTAATTAAGTATGTTGTAGTTTTTTAAGATTTTATACTTATTATCAATCTTTTCTCCAAACTCAAATTCTATTAATCCATAGAATTTTATATTTGTACTCCAGTAATAAATATTTTATTTGACACATGACCACGTACATATCAATTGTCTCGTTATTTAAATATATACACAAGTACTGGTCCGTAAACTTTGTTTTATGTAATAAATTATCTGTAGAGCATCTGCATAAAGGTATTATCTGATAAGATAAATTTTATATTGGTCAGTAGTGCCTAAACTCGTATTTACTCCCTTTGATCCTAAGTTCACGATGTTGTTTTGTTAACAAACTTAATGTCGTGAATGTTCTCGTTAGAAATTTAAAATTAATTACAAACTCGTTGATTAATATCTCACATCAGAGTCAGCGAGAATTTGACTTAATTTAAAACAGTCATTGACCATTTTCACGTTGTTTTAAATCAATTTTAATTTCAAGATCTTAAACTCTTTTTTTTTTCTTTTTAATTTTAAGCTTTCATCGTTTCCATTGTAAGTCTTTTCTCTTACTCTTGGCTCCCAATTTTAAATCGTCAATATTTTTCTTAGTATTTCTCGTTTTGCTAAATCTCGTGATGTTTCTACTTTCGTTATTAAATTTAACTCGTTTCATTGAAATTTCGTAACTCGTTTTAATTATTCTCCCTTTAATAATTTTCAAGAATTAATTAACAACGTTGCGTTAACGATTTCATTTAAACTTATTTTTATATTTTCTTTATTTTTCTCGTCTTTTACGTTTTGAATAATCCTTTTCTGTATAATTGGTCATCCAGTTGCTCTTGTAACAATGAAAATTGTTAACTAATTACTGTATATATATAAGTATCAACTATGAACATCGATAGAATCAAAGTCCTTTAATCTGTAGTCTCAGCTACTGTTTCGTTGCTCGTCATACATTCCAATCAGTTTTTGGTATTTCCGATATATTTATCAACTAGCAATTTTACCTTAGATACTTATTTTAATTCCTTTTTGACTCGTAAAATCAATCCAAAATATACTCGTTCATTTCTTTCTCAGATTATATAGCGAACTATACAATTATTTCTTTATAATTGCTGAAAAAGCATTTCTTTTTCATAATCCTATTTCTTAATTTATTTTACAACCTCCTTATGGTAATCAGTGTCTATGTAGTTAATAATAATATCTCATGCTCGAACTGTATGATTTTCTACAACAATCTCCTTTAAATCATTTTGCAGCCGATGAACCCATGTATCGATATAAGACGATACATGAAATAATGTATTTCTATTAATTTGATCAATTAAAAATTAATTCTTATTAATCTCATCGATCTTATTAATCAATTCACGACAAACAGATCTATTGATCAATTTTTGTTTTCAAAAAACTTTTTTTTCTTAATTATACTATAACGTTACAAGAATCATACGTTAAGTTACTCTCGTTAAAGACTTCCATTCTGCTAGCACAAGCAGAGTTGTTTTCAATTTTTCAACTCGTTTAGTATCGATCTCCATAGAATTACAATAAATTGTACTAAATCAAACTCGGTTATCTTGTTATTAGATTTTCAATACTATTCTTATTTATGAAAGTATTTCATAAGAATTTATTATCAAATACGTCAATCTAAATTTTCAAGTATTTGGACTCGTTATACATAGTTGCCTTCGTTTTCTCCGCCTCCTTGCGACCAGCCTCAATTTAATTCAATTTTAGATTACGACTCCTTTGCAGATGCCTCCTTTTCGAATACATGAACTTGAACCATGAAGGTGTCCATTTGATCCTTGATTTCTACAAAAGAATCGAAAATAAGACAGTTTTCAGCGTTAATATTAACTTCGTTATGCACTCGTTTAGACAATGTTTCATTTTCATTTAAGAAAACTTCGAATTTTATAATGGCAATTTTCCATATATATTAAATTTCAATTTATGTGGATCCTTTTAACATAGAAATAGTTGCCTGATTTATTTATTAGTTTACAATTAAAAACTGGTTATATACATCGTTTACCTTTTGGTCTTCGTTTCTCTTTGCGTCGTTGTTTGGTCTCGTTTTACTCTTTTATTCTCTCGTTCCGTTTTTCGTTCTATTCTTAATTTTCTCGTATCATTCCTCGTTCAATTCCTCATTTTCTCGTATCGCAGCTGCGTCTCGTTTTGAATAGGTCACGATAGTAAGATACATAGAATGACATACCCTTCTCTCATTCCTAGGTAATTTCTCTCGTAAGTGCTGCCATCTGCTCGTTAGGTGTGAACTCCTTTCCTGTCAATTAGTTATACAGTTAGAAATTCAGATATCACTGAACACAAGCACTATCTAAATTTAAACTGAAACTAAAATTTATTTAACTATGTATTCGTTATTCATCGTATTTAACATAACTCTATTTAATAAATTTCACTGTAGAGACTCTGACATGCTAAACACAAGCTTGTCAAACTCAGAGCAGATGAGATTTTTACTTGCATCATAAAGATTCTGATACGCTGGACACAAACATTATCAGTCTTTAAATAGTTGTAATTTTTAATTTCGTTGTTGAGATTCTAATATACGGAACACAAGTATGATCAGTATCAAAAACAACTACAATTAAGTTAATTGTTAAGATTCTGGCATACTGAACACAAGTATGTAATTTCAAAACGATCAAGATGATTGCTAATTTTAATTTTAATATAACAAACTCGAACTCGGTTACATTTTGTTTTAAAGTAGGCGCTGTTATATATTTTAATGATTTAGGCATAATTGCGTAAATGAGTAAATTAAAATTATTTACAGCGCCACTGCCGGCCTTTATGTTAACATTTCTATTTTTAAAAATCACGTGAAAATATTATTTCAATTTTTATTTAATTTAGTTATATCTATATAAAATACATATTATGAAATAAAAAATACTTGTATATAATATATTTGCAAATATCTACATATGTACTTAAGGTTTAGACTTGGCCAGAGTCCCTCATAAATATTGCTTTTTCGTTCTAGTCTGAGCAACGATTTTCTCGTTACCGCCATACTACTCCTTAGATTAAACAAAACTTTCAATAAAAGATTTTTATGTCTCGATCTCGTTCTGTATATGAATTTAATAATTATTCATTTCGTACTTCTGGGTTAACTTTGGGGGCCCAGCTTTTGGAGGACATTTAACATTACGTGTATATCTATATATATGAAAACATCGGTATATATAGATATAGAAATACATGGGATTTTAGTAGCGCCACCATGCGGCTGGAGGACATAAGCTTAGATTTTGAGCCCCTGTCCGCCCATTTAAAGTACGCTTCTATAAGCGTCTATCTTCGTTGTATATACGTATATACTCGTCGCTCTCATATAAGTGACATAGTTATAAATTTATTTTGCACTGGTTTATTTTAATTTAATTTATTTCACCACTTTATTTGTAATTTGATTTATTTTATATTAAATTTGGCATGCATTATTATTTAGTCCTCGTTTGATTATATATATGTGCGTTTTCATATGCTATATGCCGTCCCATAGCTATCATACAGCACACATATACAACTCATTCCTTACACCTCTCTCGTTCATCGTTATAGACTCCATTTGCATTTCTTGTTTCTCGTTCCTTACTCGTGGCGACACGTTCGTCGTGGTGTTATTCATCGCGAGCTTCTCTTATGCGCCATCTTTCTTTCACGCGTGCGTGCTCTCTCTCTCTCGTTCGTTTCATCGTTTCTTAGTAAACCACACTTGTTAATTCTTTTTCTCGTACTGACTCCGTTCTTCTTTTCTCCTTTTTCTCTGCTACAACTAACCCATGTTAGTCTATATAAAAAGGACAAGAGATGAGAGAACAGCATGGAGCCTTTTTATTTTTCTTTTAGATAAAAGTTGCTGATGCAACTATAAGAAAAACAAAAATACTCCTTAAATTTATTCGCTACATCAAATCATAAAAACTCGTACATGCAGCAACCGTAGGACGCCTCTCGATCGTCGTCCATTCATTGCTTTACTCGCGAGAACACAAGGAACGCTTTTTCACTTTTCAACACCTTACCTAGTAATTATTGTTGAGGTTCTTTTTCGCCATCCTCACTCAGCGCAGTAAAAGCATGCTGGTGAAAATACTTTTTGCCATCTTCGCACAGCGCAGTGAAAGCGTGCTGGGCCCATAACCTTATGAGATTATTTTAGTTATCAGAGCTGAGGATGCATTCAATAAACCACACATTTAAATATGAAGTTAATAAAGTTTATTTATTCATATACACTCAACAGAAAGTCACTCATTAGATATAAAATATTAAAGTTAACGCTCGTTTAATAACTGGCCTTGCATTCACGCGCGCGTCTCCATAAGAACTGATAAAGTGTATGCAGCTAGATAGTAGAGAAGGGACGTTTAGAGGGCGCCAGCGTCTCTAGCAATGTAACTAAAAACCAGCTAAGGATGTGCGCCTATTCTTAACATATTCTATTATTGCTAAAAAAAACTGTTCCTTTTTTATCGAAAGGATTTTTCAGGACCTGTTTGTAATTGAAAGGACTGAAAATTTTACAATAGTCAAAATATATATGATTGGAAAACACTTAGTATCTGGGGTAATTTATGAGGGATATGAGCATCTGAGTGTGTCTATTTTTTTTCTAAATATTTAAATGACTTAACAATTTATTGTCCTATTAAACTGAATTGTACTGAAACTATAAAGGAGGACTTTGTTTACCGTATAATAATTTTTATTTATTTTGCCTGTTATGCTACCCAGTTATTCTACATTAAAAATTTGTTAATTTGTTGAATTTTAAACTGTGGTTCTTCGGGAAAATAAATATTCAATCTATCGTTTATCTTATATTTTTCTATAACTTTGCTACAGCAACGTGAAAAGAAAAGTATTTTTGTATACGGTACGCGATTGCGTTTAAAAGAAAATATTTTTGTTTCTTTCAACAGAAACTTATTTCCGATTTTAAATTTTAATTTAGTCTCTTAATACATCACGGATGTCACACCATGCGTACTTTTGTTAATAACAAAAGTAAGGATATCTTAAACGAAGGAAGAAAAATTTTCTTTTTGCTAAAACTTTAAAACGCATTTTAATTATTGTTAAATAATTGTTCTAACTAATCTTTCTATCATTATTTTCTAATAACAAGCACCAATTGAAATATATTTTCATAAAAAATGAACCTATTTTACTTGAAAGAATTTTAACTTCTTTTAAGCGACTGTCCGACATAGATTTTGTTTTCTGATTTTCCAACACGAGAAAAATATTAATTAGAAAGAGGCTTTTTAATACTATTTAGGAGGCATTTACAAAAATGATTTGGGGTTTTCGAAACAATTTACAGCTCTCTTCCTAAATGTTCTCTTTTCAATTTATACCTGTTTATTAATTGTTGTAAATTAATTGAAAATTGTCTGAAAATTTCTCTTTTTTTTTATTAAAAATTTATTTATTAAATTTGTTTTTGTTAGGAAAATTCCTGAATTTAGTTTGTTTTATTTCAAACGTCGGTAGAACAATCGTTAACAATCTATTTTTTGTTTTTACAAGTTTTTACATCGTATTTTAAGGTTAGGTTTGTCGAGTTTGATATCTAATTTCCAATCCAAGCTCATAAAAAAATAACAAGTCCAAATGATTTTTTATTTTAACAAAAATTATTGTACTAATATAACTTTAGTGCGGACAAGTCATTATATTTGTTTAATTTAAGAATTTAAAAAGGTATGTGGGGCTCGTACTTGCCAACCGTGCAGTTTTACCATAATTGGGTAACACACGGAAGAGAAACCGACAAGTAAGGTAAACCGCCACTGGGTGGAAACCCGAAATGTCGTAATCTCGCAAGCGCAGGGAATTGGTCTCAGTTTGTATATAAGACCGACAAACTTCTCTCCCTCTCAAGGCGTCTGAGGCAGGGTCCGGCTACATAGCCTCACTGATGAGTTCCCGTAGTCGGACCTGGGACGAAACGCCGGAACATTAGATTCAGCATTGTTCCACTACTTGCACTTCCATTTTAATGCGTTGTGGATTAGACCTTAATTGTCTTATACCCCACAGGTATCGATAAAATAAAAAAAGCAAAACTCGATTGCTGCAGCTCCGACATGCCGTTAATATGATTCAATTAAAATTTATGTCAACATTTTTACTTCTTTCCTATATGCTTTCATGCTGAGTTTGCGCGCTTCGTTTCTCATCGGATCGAAACCATACGGCTTGATTTTTCTTATTTTATCTGATTCTAACATAGAAAATTTACTACTTTATTTAATGATCAACTGCTTTTACTTCTAACTGATTGCAACGTCTATCTGATCTAATCTAAGATCCTATACCTCGATTCGGACACACAGGATGGGCCTTTATTATGTAATCGGCAATTTTTTCTTGATTCTGTTTTAAAATGGTTCTTTTTGTCAGAAATTCTTCGACATCGTCGTAATCTCTAAGCTTTTCCCCGAAAAGTACGAGAGCATTATCAAAAAATTTAAGCCGATATTCTATCTTGACGAATTTAGTCGTTATTTCTTCTAATTTTACTTCTAACTCATCAAATAATTCGCCGAATGTCTCTTGGATAATCTCGAAATTTCGATTTGCCATTTCTGCCGCCTTCTCTAATTCTTTAATCTTCAGTTCTTGCTTTACGTTTCTTTTTATCAAATTATCATACATCTTCCGCGCGGTTACGGTCTCCTCGATATATTCCGCTACGGTTTTTCTATCCATCTGAAACTCATGTTAATAATATTTTATGAGCTCACTAAGTCTCAATATCGCTAGATTAATTTTTGATCATATGACTAAAAAACATTTCTTATTGACCTCAACTCTTACTTTCAAATATTTCTATGCAAGTCCTACCAGGGGTACCATTTATGCAACGTCATTAATTGATGTTTTTTGATTGGCAAGATTGTAAACTAATTTCAATATAACGTTAATAATATTTAATTTTACTTGATTTTATATCTATATATATTTAAATGAATCTAATGTAATGCTTCCATGTATAAAAAATAGCCAATTTTAATATTCAAATTATATCATAATCGAGAGAAACTAGGACAGCAGCAATCTTGCCTTTTCCTCCTTTGGGCCTTCGAACTGACAACCCAACGTAGATAATGTGGATTCTTCTCTTGAGTTGTACAAAACACATAAATTATATTTAACGAACACAAAATCTTTTCATGCAGTTTAACATATATGTATATATTTTTTATATATTCTTTTTATTTTTTATTAAACTCACAGGAAATATTTGAGGTATTGTTGGGTCTCAGAAATAAAAAAAACTTATTTTAGGTCGAGCTTGGCCTTATGGCATCTTTTATGATTGCTCATTTATTTCCTATAAAGTACATGCTAATTAAATAAAAATATGATTTTATCTGACTATTCTTGATTGTAATTTTAACCAAACAACAAAAGCAAATTTTAAAACTGAATGTAATTAAAAAAAATTATATTTGATATTTAAAAGTCATATGATCTCTAGTTATAGATTATTTATAAATTAATAGAGAATGTATCCAAAACAATTTACCAAATCGGAAAATATTACTGAGATTTAATAAACAAAAACAATTCTTTAAACAAAAAAAAAAAGTAATCTAAATTGAACAAACAAAAAATTTATGTTATTTCTTCTTTTATAATCTTTTTTGACTTCTAGCTCGGATACCGAAAACCTGTAACAAAGAAAAAGAAAGCTTAAGAGGAGGTCGAGTATATCTGTCCTTTTCTAATCAAAGAATTGATTTTTTCACAAAAATTAATAATTGTAGCAAAAAATAAGAAGAAAGCCCCATCTCGTATAATAAAAAGGAAGATTTTCTCTTATGAGGAAAAATTATTTTTATAGCTTCGTTTTTAAGAAAACCTTGAAAAACTGAATCGTCCATCCTAACCTTTATTTTTTAAGTTTTTCAAGGTTTTCTTCAAAACGAATCGATAAAAATAATTTTACCTCATCAAAGAAAATCTTCCTTTTTATTATACGAGATGGGGCTATCTTCTTATTTTTTGCTACAATTATTAGTTTTTGCAAAAAATTGAATTCTTAGATTAGAAAAGGATAGAGATATACGACATGCTCTTAATACCTGGTATTTGGCAACCGATTCACTATTTTCGGCACAAATGCTGAAAATAGCACACGAAGAAGGGCGGCCTTAAAGGCACCTTTTTCTGCCTACCATCGGCTTTTTGTACAATTCGCAAGAAAAAGTCTAAAAGACCCACTTAGAGCCTTTCGGGGAAACCCCTAGTCACGCTCCTACTTAGCTTGTTATATTTGTTTTTGTTATGTTTTGTTTGTGTTAGTAATATTACACTACACATCAAATACAAAATTTTTAAACTAAAATTTTCTTTTAGCACAAAAAAAATCGGTTTATCGTGATGCATCAAAAATAAAAATAATTTATTTAATCCAAGCACTGCGCGAAATTAATCAAAAAAAAGAAAAAGAAGAAACGTAAATTTAAATTTAATCAACATATTTTTCTTTATACAACACTTGCGTCACTAAAAGAAAAATTCACTTTAAAATTTAAACGGCTATTCACTTCCGAGACACATCGCGCACAAACACATCTCTCCTTTACTCGGAACGTAAAATAAAATTCCACGTGGCCACACTCCCATCTTGGGCGGAAGTTGGGCTCTTTTTCCTCTCCATACTTACATTGGACCTTTGAAGAATGGTACTTGATGGCAGCGCAGAGAAATAAGAGGGCGAGAGCGCCTCGTGCAGCGAGTTTTATTCACGGTTATGAGATAATTATCTGCGCCATCTAAGTAGATAGTTAAGATGACTCATGCTTTAATTTTACATAGCTTCTATGTAATTTTCTGCGCATGTATACTAACGACATCTACCTAGTGCCTTAGATAATACACGAATAGGACTTAATTACATGTTAATTATAGATAATTGTTATTGTTTATTAAATCTTAACTTTTAATTACTCAATTCTTCACTCTTATTTGTCTAATTATTGTTAATTCTATGCGAATTTGTTGATGAAGAAAAATCACTAGATGTTAGTAGCTTTTATTAGTGTCTGAAGTCCCTTTCACACCTGATGTTTGAATTTTTTCTAATTTGCTATACTTTTATTCTCATATTTAATAATAATAATTATTATATATATTCACGATAGTTATCTATCATGAAGATGCACATACTTTATTTTTTCATACGTTCTTTACTTCAAATTCATGTTTTAATTGATTAACAATTAACTATTTTATCAAGTGTAAAAGGATAGTGACGCCGTCGAGTAGCGTCTCTTTCTGTCTCTCTTACTCTTGCCTAATTGGACAAGAGACGGCGATCTCTACTTGTGTGCCGCGCATAAGAGGCTGGCGCGCATGAACTTGTCCATGGCGCGCTTTTAATTCAAATTTAAATTGTGATCCATTTTGCAAAAATTTAGTAAATCATAAAATATTTTTTTATAAGAAATTCTATCATATAAGTATTTTCTGATAAAAAATAAATTTTCTTAATAATTATTTCTCTTTTTCTTAGACATGATCTATACTTTACCGACCCATATTTCAATATTGCAATTAAACAAAAATTATTTGTGCTCATCTTAAGAGGAGGTCACGTATCTCTGTCCTTTTCTAATCAAAGAAATGATTTTTTCACAAAAACTAATAACTTTCTCAAAAAATGAAGAGAAAGCCGCATCTTGTATCAAAAAAAGCAATATTTTCTTTGATAAGAAAAAATTAATTTCATTGCTTCGTTTTCAAGAAAACCTTGAAAAACTAAATTGTCCACCCTAACCTCTATGATTTAAGTTTTTCAAGGTTTTCTTGAAAACGAAGCAATAGAATTAATTCTTTCTTATCAAAGAAAATATTGCTTTTTTTATTACGAGATGCGGCTTTCTCTTCATTTTTTGCTAAAGTCATTAGTTTCTGTAAAAAACTCAATTCTTTGATTAGAAAAGGACAGAGATACGTGACCTCCTCTTAATAAGAAAAAAATATAAAAATTTGAACTCGTTGCGAAAACGAAAGAAAATAAAAAACTTTTGTTAACAAAAGAAAATCAAGCAGTGATTTGGAGACTCCAAATCTGATCACACATTGACGCCCATCACTTGGCGCAATTTCTGCGTCCTCTACTGGTTAAACCCTTAATCCAATGATGTTTTGGTGATAATATCTTCTGTTGCCCGAGTAATCCCGAATGCAATAATACACAAGTAACCCCAGCTCCTCCCATATACATGGAAATAAGGGAAAAAACATTTTCAGTGATATAGTACGGTATATGTTAGACCAAAATAATTGAATATAAATCAAAGTTTTTTAATTCATTTTAATTTTTTATTATGGGCAAGGTTTTAGGACCGTTGCATGATTTTACACATAAAGCAAAATTGCCAAATATATTTCCATTTAACATGCTCATACGCATCGAATTACTTTTGTTTAGCATTTTTTGTCAATTTTAAATATTTCAGATTTGTTTACGAGACTAACTTTATTTATTAAATTGAATTTTAATTATTTTATTTTGAAAATTGTTGTTTTTCTTATTGAAATCATTCTATTATTATTTCAATTATTTTTTTAGTAAAAAAGAAAAAATTTTAAATCGCTTTGTATCATAACTATTTTATATTGATTTTTACTTTCAAGTTGATATTTATGACACATTATTATACATCTTTTTAAACACTTCTTCTCTATATTCATATTAAGACATTTTTCACTCACATTTCTCTCCCGTCAGATCAGGGCTCACCGCTAAACGCATACGTCTCAGTGTTATCACACGAAACGGCCACAATATTGTCTTATTAACAGATACATTTTGCCATTTTTTTACCGGTTTTGCACCACTTGTGGGCACCAAGTTATTACGCAATTTAAAAAAAAAATTAATTATTTTTATAAATCCGCGACACTGAAATAAATATCTTGCTTGAAAGATGGAAATGCGAGCAGTGTTTATTTTAGGTTTGTATGGGATATATATATTTAACACCTGAAAAGAAAAAGGAACTTAAAGAAAAAACTCCGGAATAAATTAATCAATAAAATCTTATATTGTCCAAAAATAATTTATGAGCATGAACATAATTAGAATATTCTAACAAAGCTTACTAGAAGATTAGGGGGTACTTTTTTATACAAGATGATAGTTTTCTTGAAACTAAGTTTTTATTGGTAAAATATCTTAAGGAGATGTAAAACGGACACTACACTTGTACTTATAGATATTAGCTTCTTTTCCATTTTATTGCTGAATTTCCAGAAAAGAAATGCATTAGCTTGTAGTATGTACCATGATGATTATTTAGATAAATTTTCAAATAAATTCATTAATTAGTTTCTAAGATATTTGGATTCCTGTACAAAATTGAAAAATGTTAATAAATAATTTTAGAACCCGAAATTCTCAATAACTAATGAATGAATTTATTTAAAAATTTAACCGAATAATCTTCATGGTACATACTACAAGCTAATGCATTTTTTTTATTAAAAATTTTACAATAAAATGTAAAGATAGTGAATATTTATGATTACAGGTGTAGTGTCCATTTTACATCCCTTTAACACAATCAAAATTATCTCAATTAATTTTTAATATCAAATCAGTTTGTAAGCTATTTAAACTCTAATTTAAATAAAAATTCCAATTATATCTTTACCCTTATGCTTTAAAATTTTTATTTTAAGAGCAGGTCGTATGTCTCTATCCTTTTCTAACCAAAAAATTCATTTTTCTGCAAAACCTAAAAATTGTAGCAAAAAAATAAGAAGAAAGTCCCATCTCGTATAATAAAAAAAACACGCTTTTATAATGGAGAAAATACACTAAAAAGTATTAAATAAATTAATTTACTTCCTTGAAACTACTTTTATACAGTTCATTGCAATCATTAAGAGAAAATTCGAGTCTGAATTGGCCTCATTAGTGCCAAATGAGAAAAAGAAAGTGCCAGATCAAAAAAAGATAGATTGAGTTTTTAAAGACTCGCAAACTGTGTTGTCTAATGTTTTGTCTTCTAGAAACTTAAGTTTGGATGTAAAAAATAGTTCTTTGGATGTAAGAAATTCTATCTCCATCGCTCATGCAAATGTAAATCGGATTAAGACCCATTTTAATGAAGTCGAGTGGAAGTGCAGATCAGTTGATAATGATATTTTTGCAATCACTGAGACTTTTTTAACTAATCTGGACTATCGATGGTTATGAGTTTTTTCGTAATGATAGAAAAGATAGATTAGGCGGCAGTGTTGGTGCTTATATTCGTAGCTATTTTAGTGTTCGGATTCTACACCACTCTGACCCATCATTTGACAATCCTCCCGAATTTCTTCTGCTAGATGTTGATGATGGTATAAATTCTATATTATGTTGCATTGTTTATATTAGGCCTAAGGCTTCTTCATTTGATATCTTTTTCAATGCCGTTTCAAATTATGCCTATAATTATAAGAATATCATAATTACTGATGATTTCAACGTTAATCTTTTAAAATCTTCGTACTTGTCCGACACCGTCAGATCTTATTTTGAATCTCTCTCTCTCTCTCTCTCTATTTATAGTCCCTTCAGATGCTACTCATCACGCTATTACGTCGGATCATGAAACTCATACTTGACTTGACTTATTTGTCATAAATGATAGTTCTTCATTATTGTCATATGAAAAGTCTGCTGCTCTTTTCATTGCTGGTCATGATCTGATTAATCTTAGACTAAAGCTTTCTAGGTCTGAAAGGATTACTAAATCTTTTGTAACAAGGAACTTTGCTAGCTGTAGCATTGATGCGCTCAATGCTGCAGTGGGTTCTAGTCTTTCTTTTTCTTCTCCTGCGACTGTTCTCCTTCAAACTTGTTGTCAAATTTTACATATATACCTAATTCCAGTTCAGCTGAAAATTTGCAGTTATCCCAGATTTTCAGTGCTCATACTGTTGATGCCAGGGTTGATATATTCTCATCTAGTATAGTTAAAGCCTTTGATAAGTTTGGGGCCAAAAGGGTAATAAAGATCACCAGCAAACGTAAACCTTAGATCAATCATGATATTAGGCTACTCATGAAAAATCATTATAAGTGTTACAAACTGGATATAAGAACTGGGTCAGAGGACGCTTATACTCGTTTCAAGACATTTAGGAATAAGGTTTCTAATTCTCTTAGTAAATTAAAAAACTATATCGCTGATAAACTTTCCTCAGCTTCTACAGTTAAGAGCAAACGGTCTGAATTACGTAAACTGGGCCTGGCTAGTAGTGCTCTGACATCACCTCTCAAGTATTTCTCTTCATCGGTGCTTTTAAAGCACTATACCTCTGTCTCTTCTCAGAGCCCAGCATCAACTGATGCTGATGTTGATCGGGTTCTTGCCATACCGCTTAGAATGGATCTCCCGGTGTTCAACTTTGTTCCAGTTGACTCTTCTAACATAATGAATTTACTTCGTTTATCTAGCTCTAAGGCGGTTGGTCCTGATCACATATCAGCTGATATGCTCAAGATGATTAGTGCTACTGTGTCTTCAAATTTAGCCTCTATTATAAATGACTCTTTAGCTTATGGTCATTTTCCTGAGAAGAAAAGGGCATTTATTTTACCATTGCCAAAACAAACTAAAATGGATGACCCCTCACAAACTCGTCCAATAGCTAAGTTATCTCAACGAATATAGACGCTTATAGAAGAGTACTTCTGGGTTAACTTTGGGGGCCAACTTTGAAGGACACTTTTAACATTACGTGTATATCTATATATATGAAAACAGCAGTATATATAGATATAGAAATACATGGCATTTTAGTAGCACCACCACGTGGCTGGAGGACATAAGCTTCAGATTTTGGCCCCTGTCCGCCCATTTAAAGTGCGCTTCTATAAGCGTCTATCTTCGTTGGTTATGTGAAATCTCTAAGGTCCTTGAGAGAGTTGTGTGCACTTAGTTATCAACTCACCTTGAGTCTAACTCTTTACTTGATTGTTACCAGGCTGGTTTTAGAAATGGTCATAGTATTTAGACTGCTTTATTACATTTACTTGATGATTGCTATTGATCGGAGAATGATTACTTTATTTCTTCTGTTTGACTTTTCTAAGGCCTTCGATAGGGTTTCACATATTAGACTGCTTACCAAACTTTGCTGTATTAACTGTTCTGATATCATCAGATGGTTAGCGTCTTACTTGAGAGGTCGTATTTATTCTGTTATAAATGAAAGTGACCAACCAACGGTTTGGTCCCAGGTGACTGCTGGTATTCCACAGGGTAGTAAGCTTGGCCCACTGCTGTTTTTGGTTTATATAAACGATGTTTTACTTGCCTTAACATCTACAACGCATATTCTTTTTGCTGATGACCTGCAGCTTTACAAATCCTTTTTGCTATCAAATTTGGAAGATGAGATGAATCTTATCAATCATGATTTTGCGTCTGTAATTTAGTGGACGAATGAAAATGGGCTTCTTTTAAATTCAGGTAAAACTCAGACGATCTTTAACGGCAGTGATAAATATATTTCACGCTTGAATGATTATCCCTCTTTTCCATCTATTTCTGTTGGAAATACCATCATACTTTACTCTTCTGTTGTCAAAAATTTTGGTTTGCGGATCTCTTCTACACTGGACTGGAACAAGCATGTCTCTTTAACTGTACGTAAGATTCATGCCACTCTAAGATCTCTTAAGTTTTATAAACATGCTCTTGCCTTGAATACGAGGAAGCAATTAGTGGAGTCTCTAATTTTTCCGCTTCTTGATTAAGCAGCAGTTGCTTATGATGATCTGCCTCAAATTCAAAATCTACGACTGCATAGAGCCTTCAATGCCTGTATCAGATTTGTTTATGGTCATATTGGCAGGCGTAGCAGAGTTACGCCTTATAGATTGCATTATCAATGGTTGTCTGTTCAAAACAGACGTTTATATCTTAAGATGTCTCTTGCTTTTAATGTAATATCTCATAATTCATCGTCATATTTAGCATCAAGGTTTATAAGGCAACATGTTGATACATTAGTGCTTTCATCATCGAGACTGCCACCCAGGTTGTTTATCTGTTCAAATGTACGTACTGCTGCACTTCAACACTCGTTTGCCTTTTCAGCTACTGATTATTTCAATCAGGAGTTATCCTCTTTGGAGTCTTTTTCTCCTGAGGCTTCCCTCTCTTTTAAACGTTCCTTGTATGATAGTCTTTTATCAAGTGAATGTGAGTTGTGGCAGCTTGAGACTGGTACCGGCTAAGTTTCACTGCAGTTGTAAATTTTTTGAAATTTAAAGATTTTTGAATTTTAAGATTTTGTTATTGCATATAATTTAAATTGAACTTGAATTTCAGGAGCTGCGGATATATTGCCCTCCTAAGAAAGAACGTCCTATCTGACAAAATTTTTAACTCGAGAAAATTAAGATCCAGTAAATGCTGCTTTAAGAATTTTAGCTTAGGAAAGGTGCTATAAGAAAAAATATCTTATTTAACAAGTTAGAAAACATTTTGAGTCATTTTGCATACGACGATTCTTGTACATCATGTTTAACTTTCTATACATAAAAAAAAAACTAAAAAATGTAGATAGGACATTTTCTTAGGAGGTCAGTATACTCACTTAACTTAATTGTTTTAATGTTATTGTTACTATTAATTAAATTTATTGATTACTGCTATGTATTCTATTAGAAATGTTACTTATTTGTAAGTTGCGTTAAGCTTTATTTGGAATTTCTATTAATATGTTTTTCATATTTTATATTGCAATAATTAATGTTAATATGCATATGTTTAATTATTTTGTATATGCTATTCTAATGATTTTCATTAATTTATATTATCTGAAGCATTGTTGTTATTATATCGTTTAACATTAGAAGAAAATTTATACTCTTATTTTCAGATTAAATTTCACATATGTTATTATAAAAATGTAATTCGACGTTGTAATTGATTTTTTAGTGCCAGACAGGGTTGTACCCCAAGGCCAAATAAACTAGGTCTAAATCTAACCTGTAGGTTTAAGTAGGCAGTGTTGGCTGCTCTCACCGCTAGTGACTGCTACTTACGAAGGCCGGCACTTTTCTGCTCTCGTGGTTCGCGCGGCCCAAAAAGAATACTAACTTCGCTCTCACTTCAAACAAAGAAGAAGAAAAGTCAGCGCTCTAAATGGTCTTGTGCTGCTTGACCATGAACGTAGTGCTGGTTTTAAAGCTGCACGTGTTCCCTGGCCAGCACAACGGTCACGTTGTTTTACTTCTCTAGAAAATGTCACTCGATATTTTCTTATCGAGTGCCACTTTCGAAGAAGCCAAACAAAAAAATAACATCTTGATACTCGTGTATAGTTCAATTTATTGATTGAATTAAGTTAATTTAATCATAAAAAATTTTTTGAAATAAGAATTTTAAAAAAAGTTTTGTCACTTAATATATAAATAAATTTTTTTAAGATACGTAAACTCTCTTCGCGCATACTTAAAATTTTGAAATCCTAAAAAACGTTTAGTGTAACTTTGACTGTTTGCACAGCATCTACAAATTGTCGTGCTTAAAAAAACCAAAGCGGTTAGAAAGAAAATAGCAAGAACTTTAAAATCCGACCTCGAACATTGTTTAAAATTGATTTTTTACTACGTTAGACTTATTTCTATGGAAAAATGCCATTTTTGGAAAATGGATTAGTTTTAAATATTATGCATTCTACAAAAAAATGACAAAAAAACGCTGCCAAGTGCTTTGGCGCAATGCTTTCTCATAGAGCTCATTGAGTTAAAGTAATTTGATTTGATTTTTTTTAATGTGATTTCAATATAAAATACAATTGCTATTCAAGAAAAATTAGTAAATGTGAGAGAATGATTAGTAAATAGGAAGAGAGAGACAAGGACGGATAAAAATAGGGTAAAAATGAGGATCAATCTGAGAAAAAAGGACAAAGAGGAAGTGAGGAAGTAAGAAAAGAGTTAGTAAAAGCGTTAAATCAGAAATCAAAAGAAGTGATCAAAGAGCTACGCTGACAAAATTATTTTTTAAAAGCTTATTTTATAAAGACAGCAGCAAATAACTTGTATACAAGTTTTAGAGCAAATCTATCGAGTAGTTTACGTAAAATAGAAAAAAAATAAAAAATGAAAATTAAAGAAAAATTTTTTTAATTTTTTAAAATTAAAACTATGCTACGGAAATCGGTTTTTAAAAGTCATATTTCTTTTGGCAGTTGCAAATAATTCCCATGCGAATTTTTTAAAATTCTTAAAATGGCTCTATAAAAAAAACTACTCTATAAATACCAATTTTCAATAGCTTCCCGTCTACTTATACAAAAACATAGATGGTATACAAAATTTGAAGCAAATCCATCAAGTAATTTTCGAGATCTAATAGGCTAAATAAATAACATTTTCTTTTCAGAATATCTTTTTCAAAATTTAAAAAATGCTCTAAAATTAAAACTAACCTATGAAAATCAATTTCAGAAAATTTTCATTCTTTTGGCAGTTGCAAATAATTTTCCTGGAAATTTTAGAACAAATCTATCGAGTACTTTACGTAAAATAAAAAATAAGAAATAAAGAATCGAAATTTTTTAAAAAATATTTAAAATTCTCTAAAATTGTAGCCACTCCAAGAAAATTAGTTTTTAAGAACTTATTATTTTCAGACAATAGCGAATTGGTTGTACAAAAATTTTGGAGCAAATCTATCGAATGGTTTTCGTAAAATAGAAAAAAAATTAAAAATAAAAATTTTTTCAAAAATTTTAAAAATGCTTTAAAATTAAAAGTGCGCTAAGAAAATCAGTTTCCAAAAGTTTTTCTTCTTTTGGCGGTCAAAAATAAGTTTCATACAAATTTTCAAGCAAATTCTTCGAATGGTTTACGTAAAATAAAAAAAAAATTAAAAATCTAATTTTTTTAAAAATTACTAAAATGGCTATAAAATTAAAATTACACTAAGAAAACCAATTCTCAATAGCCTCCGCACCAGTTGATCGAAAAATTGAATTGTATGGAAAATTTGAAGTAAATTCATTAATTAGTTTTTAAAATTTTATTAGCTTAATAAATATAAATATTTTTTTCAAAAATTTCAAAATTCTCTAAAATTAAAACTGAGCTAAAAAAATCAGTTTTTAGGAATTTTTTTTATTTGGGCAATCGCAAATAATTTCCATGCAAATTTTGAAGCAAATTCATCGAGTAGTAAAAAAAAAAACCAGAAAAATGAAAAATCTAAATTTTTTTTTTTTTTTAAACGACTCTGAAATTAAAACTACGCTAGAAGAATCAATAGCTTCCTAGCAAGTTAGACAGAAAAATAAATTCCATGCAAAATTAGAAGCAAATCCATCGAGTAGTTTTTAAGATACAATTTACTAACTGACATCACACACACACGCACACGCACACAAACACACACACACACACATACAGACATTTTCTGGAAACCACTTTTTTCGACTCCCCGAGTTCAAATATGTACAAATTAATGAAAAAATAGTAAGAAAAATTTTTTTTAACACGGTGTTCGGAAAATTCGTTTTTCGGTACCTGATTCCCATACCGAAAATGCCTGTTTACCGCACGAAAAATTAAGCGTGCAGAAAATTTAAAAAGCGTGTAGAAAATTCATTTCTTGATTAATAAAAAAATTTTTCGCGCGCTTTTTAAATTTTCGCGTAGTAAACAGGCATTCTTGATATAGAATTGAGATATCGGAAATCGAAAACGCTTTTTGATGCGAACGTAAACCATCACTGACTGCCCGTATGAAAATATCATTTCAAATATATTGAGTTGAACAATTGCTTCTTATATCTTCACTCTTCTATACATTTTCTTAGTTAAATAATTTCCTTACAATGCTTACGCTCAAACATTAGATTCTCGTTTTTATAAAATTAAACATATAATAAATTTATTCTATTTGTTATAATATTATTTTTCTTTTTTAAAATTTTAATTTATTATTTTATTTTTTTTAAATTATTATTTACCTTAACTGTAATAAAATTAAAAAACTTTCTTTACTTTTGTTATAATGTTTTTTCTTTGATTAGAACTATTTTATTATTTTATTTTTCTTTGTTTATAAAAAACCATTTATTGGTTGTAATATTATTTTTTCATTCGGGAGTCAAATAAAATGAAACAATACGCTTCCTGATGCGAACGTAAACTATCACTGACCGCTCGTTAAAACTATATTTCAAATACATTGAATTTAGCACTTGCTTTTTGTATCCTCATTCTTCTATAATTTTTCCTTTGTTCAACTAATTTTCTTACAATGCTTACGCGAAAACTTTAAGTACTCGTTTTTATAAAACTAAACATTCAACTTTATTTTATTTGTTATAATATTATTTTCCTTTGATAGAATAATAATTTACTATTATACTATTCTTTATTAAATTATTAGTTTACTATTCTATTTTTCTTTGTTTATAATGATAATCTTACAATGCTTCTAAGGATAGTTTATATTCTTCGAATTGAAAAATTTTACCACAATCGTTTCCTGAATTATTATATTCTTGAATTATGATCGAATTTTCCGAACCTTGTGTTAAAAAAAAAGGTACATAACACGTGCAGAAAATAGGTCTTTACCTTACGCGCATTGCCGCTCTCGCTGCGCTCGAGCGGCAATCTTCGCACGTGCGGTAAAGACCTATTTTCTGCACTAGTTAAGTAAATACCATTTTTTCAACACCTGGCCCGAAACTACTACTTATATATTATATGATTTGAATTATATTTATCAACTGTTACAAATTGTTTTACAATTTAATGGTTTATATATATATATATATTTGAGTTATATATATTATAATAAAGTTATAATGAAGTTATAATAAATAACATATATATATATATATATATATATATATATATATATATATATATATATATTATTAAAAATATATCACCGCTGTCGCCGCTGTCGGCGCTGTCGCCGTCTGAAATAAGCCGCTCATTTTTGGCTCCTAATTTTTATTTAAAATTTAGCTAAAATCAAGCTAAAATTCAGCTGAAATTAGTAGAAAGTTAGCTGGAATTAAGCTAAAATCAGTTAAAAGATAGCTAGAATTCAGCTAAAATTAGATGAATTTATCTAAAAGTCAGATAAAAGTTAGCTACAAATTAGCTAAAAGTTAGCCACAAATAAGCTAGAAGTTAGCCACGAATCAGCGAAAAGTTAGCTACAAATCAGCTAAAAGTGAGCTACAAATCAGCTAAAAGTTAGCTGAAATTAGTTGAAAGTTAGCTAGAATTTTAGCTTGATTCTAGCGACGCTGTCGACGCTGTCGCCGTCTGAAATACGCCGCTCATTTTCGGCTCCTAATTTTTATTTTAAATTTAGCTAAAATCAAGCTAAAAGTCAGCTAAAATTAGTAAAAAGTTAGCTAGAATTAGGCTAAAATTAGTTGAAAGATAGCTAGAATTTAGCTAAAATTAGATGAATTTAGCAAAAAGTTAGCTACAAATCAGCTAAAAGTTAGCTGAAATGAATTGAAAGTTAGTTAGAATCAAGTTAAAATTAGTTGAAGACAGAAGTAGTTGTTAAAAATTGAATAAAAATTATTGACATTTTCTTTTATCAGAAATGTATATTCCACGTGCCGTACGAAGACTATCACTTCTAACAAAGAGCGCAGAAAAGTTATTTTTTATATTTTTTTTCGTTGAGGAGTGATTGTTTTCATTTACATAAGAATTAAAATAATAGTTTCCGTCTACATACATTGAAATATCATTCTTTTCGTTTTTAATTTTTCAGGAGTGATAGTCTTCGTTTACATAAAAATTGAAATAATAGTTTTCGTCTATATACATTGAAATATAATTTTTTTCGTTTAAAATTGTTCAGGAGTGATAGTCTTCGTACGGCACGTCGAATATATGAAAATGAATATTTTTGTGTTATAAAAAGAATTCTTTTTTTAATAATAATGTATGTTTATTAATAATCTAACATTAAAAATGTATAAAGAAAACAAATTAAAAATAAGCTTAAGTATGTTATTGAAAAAGTAAATAATAATAATAATTGTAGTGTTAAAGTTAATTGTAATGATAGTATAGAATCATTACGATAATCATTCAAAATAATAGAAAAATTTTTGAATTAAATTAGAAAGATATTTAGTATATTTTTAAATTACACGGAGGTTGGCGCGCTTGCGTGCAGGGGGCTTGCCCCGTTCCATTTATTTACAGTTATTTGCAATTTCTTGCTATTATTTACAGTTATTAACAATTGTACGCTTTTTTAAAAATTTTTTATACATAGGAAAAAATTTCCAAGATGATAAATTTTTATGAATAACTATTATTGACTATAAATAACTGCAAATTTCTGCAAATAACTACAAAAATCAGAAAATAATTGCAAACAACTACAAAAATCAGAAAATAATTGCAAATAATTGCGAGAATCCGCAAATAACCGTAAATAATTAAAAATAATAAAAATAAAAAAAATAATTAAAAATAATTAAAAATAATTAAAAATAATTAAAAATAAAAAAAATAACTATTATCTTAATTTTTATAAATTGTATTGTACAAAATTTTTGTGCTTATAAATGTTGATAACTGTTAATAACTGCAAATAACCACTACTTGTCTCAAACCAAACTATTTATAACATTTATTAGCATTTGCTTGTAGTTATTAGCAAAACTGATTTAAAAAATTGCAAATTCTTGGAAATTTTTTTAAAGTTATAAAAGCAAGATGGGGGTTACGTAGATCTAGATATTATATCATCATTGAAGTCTATATTTTAATAAAAAGAGAAAATTAAGTAGGGTAGCTGAAGATTGAGGGGGTAGAAGAAGAATCAAGGAAGAAAGAATAGAGAGTGAAAAAAGATAATAAAACAAAATATAGTGAAACATAGATGAAGAGAGAAATACATATATTAAAGCCCACATAAGACCCAAGAATGAGGCCCAAAACAAGTGCTTGCATATGATAACTACTCATTATATAGGACTCAATAAAAATTGCTATTCTTATTATGGAAAAATGCGCAGATCCGTAGGAGCCAAGAACTGTAGAAAAAGGTAGTTTCACTTTAATATATAATTACTAATTATATAGGAAACAATATAAAAAGAAAATCTTATTACAAGAATAATTACACATACCCTTAGAGCTTATATACTATGGAGGAAGCATGCCGTGTTAAAAAGTGGTGGCAACTTTAGGTAGAGAGAAAGAAAATATTAACTTAAATCTTATCTCTCTCGCGTAACGCTTCCGTAAGCGCTGCACCAGCGAGACAGTATTTAAGTATTTATTTTCTTTCTTTCTCACATCATCTTTAAAATATCCACCAATTTACCATATAACATGCTGTCTCCACGTATATATACTCGAAGCACATACCTAAAAAATGCTCAAATCCGAAGAACCGGAGATTCGTAGAAAAAGGTGGTAAATATTTTAATTACAATAATATTTAAAATTCACTGAAAAGTAAACTAACCTCAATATTCAATTTAAATATACGTTATTGTATATGTAAACAAATATTAAAGAAAAGCTCAAGTTCATTACACATACAATATAAGGCTAAGTTTGAATATATCATATATGGAACGTCATGTAGTTCTGTTCGATTACATGCATACAATTAACTTCACCAATTCTCAATAAAGAGAAAATATGTATAATTTAATATTTGAAATAAAAGTATCAAAAACGACAACAAGAAATAAATTTCGAACATAGATTTAGTTTATACAAAAAATCAGTGAAACTGAATAATATAAAGTAATTGAATAGAACCAGGAACTTAAAAAAAAATAGAAAACTTAAGCTTTATTTCCAAGAATATTTCACATTAAATAGTATATTTTTCACCTAGGGGAAAAAGTAAAGAATGTCCTGAATCGTATGTAAATTGTAAGGCATAATTCACAAAAGTCGAAAAATATGCTGGACTTCACAGGTAACCATGAGCATCTCGTATTATTTCGAACTTGAGTATCGTTTGGATATTGAATTCAGTAGACATTGGACAACGAAATTTTAAAACATGTAACGTGTAATATCATTGAAGAGCGGATCTTATTTTTAGATTCTTGACCTTAATATATGACTATTATTTTGAACAATAAAATTAAAAATAAACCTTTTTACGTGAAACATACTTAAAAACGAATTTCGTGTTTATTTCTAATTATAATATCTTCACATATGGCTGATTCCATTTCAAATCGAACAGTCAGTATACACTCAAGTCACCAATTACTGCGCTAATGGAGTATGTTATTCTACCCTAAAAATAAGGGTATACGTATTTTTTTATTTTGCTGAAATATCAAAATTGCATCAGATATGCACTTTTGAAAATTGCATACAAAAACTAAATGTTAAAACTGAAAATGTTGAGAATAACTTTAGAGAGCTATCGTTTTACCAATTTCCAATGAATTTTGATAAACCTTTTTTTATTTTATTTCGTTTTGAGCCCTCTTCAACTCCGTGCAAGAAATTTAAAAAAAAACTAAAAAATGACTGAGATATATGCATTTTACCAAAAAATGCACTTTTTATGCACATGCATTTTTCTCGAAAAGACCATTTTTTTTTTTGATGAAATTTTTTTTGCTGATAGAGGACCAAAATACCTATCTAATAGTACTTGTTTGATCCCGGCTTTTTTGGTTTGGAGCGAGAAAAAAATTCACAAATTTTGTTGATGAAAAATGCTTGTATATACGTTCGGAAGTCTTAAGCAGTCTGCATTCATACACTGTCGTATGCTTGGCTCATCATTTGTTTACATTTGTATGCATGTATATAGCATCAATAGTGATATATATATATATATATATGTGTGTAAATTCGTAATATAAAAATAAATATTTAAACATGAAAAAAAAGAATTCTATTCGTGTATATCTATATTATGTATGTTTCGATGTACAAACAATAGGAGGCTAACTCGCGGACAAATACATCGCGTAATCAAAACAGCATATTAGAACTGTTATATAGAAGCTAGTTATTTTTACGGCTGCTTTGAAAGGTGCTTCTCGGGCTTGTGAAAAATTCAACAAAATTGTGAAATAACAATGTCCGAAATTTACTCTTCTAAAAGAATTTCATGTCCCGATTTTTTTCAAATGCATAAAAAGGTAGTTTATATGAGCAGTAATTCACGTTTTAGACCGTTGGAAGATTTAGCCATTAATTTGACACAGCTTCATCCAGATTTAAATATATTGCCATCTACTAATGTATGTAAAAATTGCCATAAACGCATATCAAAAATGATTTTAAGTGATCTTGAGTCTATATCTGAAAATGAAATCACTGAACTTTTTAGCGGAAGAGATGATGATTTTATTCCGAAGACACCCGAACGAATAGAGGAATTAAACGAGAGTATTAATTCAGTTTTACCTGAATGCATCTCACCCCTAAAAAGAAAAACTGCAATACCTGAAAATTTTAGAGGAAATTACGTATCTAAAAAGAAAAAATCCTTAATTTAAGCTTTTTCTGCTACTGTTGGAAGTAAATTAGAAGATGCGTATGGCATTTCAGTTGAATCAATAGAATCAGACAAAAGATCCACTAAAAACTATTGGAATGAATTTTTAGAAAATTTTAAATTGGCTTTAGAAAAATGCTCTTCTATTTCGGAGAAAATAAAACTTCTAACTCTACTACCTTCAAAATTAAGCAAAATAAAAGTTTGCTCACTATTCCCGAATATAAGCGAGTATATAATAAATAAATCAAGAAATCTCGTGAAAAATAAAGGAGTTTATTCGGAGCCAGATTTATATACTGGTCATCCTATTGATGAAAGCACAAAAAATATCGTTATGGAATATTTTTTAAATGATGATTTTAATTGTAGTAGACAAAGTCTAAATAAATCTGATGTCGTAACTGTTAAAATTAATAACACAAAAACTAAAAAAGTCAAACGGTTTCTTACTCGAAGCTTAAAAGAAACATATAGTCAGTTAAGAAAAGAAATAGGTAAATTTCGGACATTGTTATTTCACAATTTTGTTGAATTTTTCACAAGCCCGAGAAGCACCTTTCAAAGCAGCCGTAAAAATAACTAGCTTCTATATAACAGTTCTAATATGCTGTTTTGGTTACGCGATGTATTTGTCCATGCGAGTTAGCCTCCTATTGTTTGTACATCGAAACATACATAATATAGATATACACGAATAGAATTCTTTTTTTCATGTTTAAATATTTATTTTTATATTACGAATTTACACATATATATATATATATATATATATATATATATATATATATCACTATTGATGCTATATACATGCATACAAATGTAAACAAATGATGAGCCAAGCATACGACAGTGTTTGAATGCAGACTGCTTAAGACTTCCGAACGTATATACAAGCATTTTTCATCAACAAAATTTGTGAATTTTTTTCTCGCTCCAAACCAAAAAAGCCGGGATCAAACAAGTACTATTAGATAGGTATTTTGGTCCTCTATCAGCAAAAAAAATTTCAGCAAAAAAAAAAATGGCCTTTTCGAGAAAAATGCATGTGCATAAAAAGTGCATTTTTTGGTAAAATGCATATATCTCAGTCATTTTTTAGTTTTTTTTTAAATTTCTTGCACGGAGTTGAAGAGGGCTCAAAACGAAATAAAATAAAAAAAGGTTTATCAAAATTCATTGGAAATTGGTAAAACGATAGCTCTCTAAAGTTATTCTCAACATTTTCAGTTTTAACATTTAGTTTTTGTATGCAATTTTCAAAAGTGCATATCTGATGCAATTTTGATATTTCAGCAAAATAAAAAAATACGTATACCCTTATTTTTAGGGTAGAATAACATACTCCATTAGCGCAGTAATTGGTGACTTGAGTGTATACTGACTGTTCGATTTGAAATGGAATCAGCCATATGCATTTTATACATATGAAATACTGAATTTAAATACGCGATGATAAGAATTAAAATAAAATATTTCGGTTATCTTAAAATTCGAATATTACAAAACAATAAATCGACTATTTGCAATCAACCAACAATTTTATTTGCATCAAATGTACCCTATTGAAAAAAAACACGTGCAAAATACACGTGTTTTTTACACGTGTTTTTTACACGTGTTTTTTACATGTAAAATTTGCGTGTTTTTTCAAGCATTTTTTTCACGTGTTTTTTTCACGTGTTTTTGTTGACGTGAAATATTGTGAAAATTGAAAAAAAACACGTGTTTTTTGTATATTTTTCATATTAAAAACTACGCGTTTTTCATTAACGAACAATGAGAATGTTTTGTAAAGAGTATTTATAATACTTTATTTTGACCCTTTTGAAAAAAATACGTTCTATCTACACGTATTTTTTATAACTCTTCGAAGGTCGAAGAGCTTCTAAGACCCAGAGTTTCTAGCTTCATATATCTTGTGTCTTCGAAATTTGTATAGGGGATGACAAAACTGAGAAAAACGCCACCTAGTGATTTGAAATCGCTATTGATGATCGATTATGTCGGTCTGACTCTAAGTCACTAGGTGGCGTTTTTCTCAGTTTTGTCATCCCCTATACAAATTTCGAAGACACAAGATATATGAAGCCAGACACTCTGGGTCTTAGAAGCTCTTCAATTTTCGAAGAGTTATAAAAAATACGTGTAGATACACAACGTATTTTTTTCAAAAAGGTCAAAATAAAGTATTATAAATACTTTACAAAACATTCTCATTGTTCGTTAATGAAAATGCGTAGTTTTTAATATGAAAAATATACAAAAACACGTGTTTTTTTTTCAATTTTCACAATATTTCACGTCAACAAAAACACGTGAAAAAAAGCACGTGAAAAAAATGCTTGAAAAAACACGCAAATTTTACATGTAAAAAACACGTGTATTTTGCACGTGTAAATAACACGTGTAAAAAACACGTGTTTTTTTTCAATAGGGTAAATTCTTAATGAAATATAAATATTACGAAGTGTATGTATCACAAGTAAAGTTATATTATATTTAATTATATATTTGTTTTTTTATTTCCATATCATTAATATTGTAATTTATGAATGAATCCTTAATATTAATAGAAAATTATTAAAACATGAAGAAAAATTATTAAGTATTAAAACCCGACTGAAAATGTCAATCGAATAACATTTGCATCAAAATAAATTTCAACGCTGTGATTCTTAAAATAAAAATTTTTATTTAAGCAGGTTCTTGCATGAAGATTCTGAAACTACACAATAACGTTTTTTATTATTCAAAATGTCCTGAATCCGATAGTATGCTTAATTTATGGGCTAACCATGCAAAATTTAATAAAATCAGAACTTAAAGTTTGAACTTTTTTGTACTGGCTCTTATGGGACTGTAAATAAAATATATCAAAATTGAGTATTTGCAAAGCAGGGAGTGATTATCTGAAAAATAGACAAATGAACAAATGTCTAAAAGAAAGTTTCCTCTTTTAAATGATATCTAGTAAATTACTCATTACCGTGGTAAATATTGAGATATTACACGTCAAAGTTAATAAACGTCTTTGGGTCCGGATTAAGAGAAGCAATGTTTTTCGCACCACTCAACAGCGACAAGAAAAGTGCGCGAATTTCGAAAGTTTTAAATTCTCATAGCAAAATACAATTAATAATATTATATATAAATATACATTATTTTATTTGAAATTATTTTATGATGAACTATTCTATTTCCGCTACTTTTACATAATTTAAAAAAATTTTATTATATTATTATCAAAATATTAAAATAAAAATAAGACAACTTAACCTAAAATACATATATATACATATATATATATATATATATATATATATATATATGTATGTATGTATGTATAAATTATACTATGCGATCGAATTCATGACTATTTACATTTTAAGTACGTAACGTGCAAAAATGCAATATTCTTAGTATATTTGAACGTAAAAAATAATTATTTAATTTTCAGAAATAAATATATATATATGTAAATATCTACATTCACTTTTTTATCAAGTTTGACCTTAGCTGTACTCGCAAGAACCTCCTTAACTATCAGCCATTGTAATTATTATTTGTGTAATATATATGTAAGAATAATATATTTCATGAATAATCATTTCATTTGATGAACAATTAAATAAATTTATATATTTATGATTGTATAACATAATTCATTCAATGAAAATTTTATTTAATAATCATTCAGAGAATAAAGTACTCAAGTTAATTTCATGAAAATATTAGTAATTAAAAATTTATTTGCAAACAATTCTTCATAAATAACAATAATGTAACCTTAACAACATATTCATATGTACGTGTGTTCGTATTTATATGAATTGTCATTTACGTAAAAATTGTTAAGAGTTGAATGTATTAATAATAATTTCACTAAAGCAATAACATTTTTATTAACCTTTAGAGGACCGGTATTTGAGATTTGTGATCGCTCTAAGAAAGTGGTCCAAAAAGGTATCTGATATCACTAATTGACTTTGGGGTAAAGGTCGATCAGGGGTCACGCCACTATAGTGGTTTTCCGGTCCTCTTAAGGTTAAGAGAAATATATTAATTTTTAGAATATATCTAATGACCTTATTTGAAAAATTATCATAACATAATATAAAAATATTCTTTTAGTATCTTTTTAACATACGTTTTATAAAATACAATCTTAAAAAGTAATTTTTTTAATATTAAATTATTTTTAATAGTCAATTATATAGATAGGAAAATATATGAAATATGGATGAATGTTCCTGATTATGTCTATAATTATGAATTCATATATATGATCTGTCTAGATGGAAGTAAAATTTTCCATAAAATAGCAAACATTTTAAAGAAAATTTACTTATGATTTGCAAAACATTTATTAAGAATGCGGAAAATAAATAATATTGTTAAATATCACTCTAAAATTGGTATTAAATATAATGATTGAAAATTATAATTGAGCCCCCGAATCGTACAACTCGCCAAGCGCTCGAACGCGAGGAAAAGTACTGCCCGCAGGGCTGATTTTTTGAAAAATTGCAATTTAAATTTTGATAATAGATTTTTGTAGAGAATTTTATTGCGCATCTTTTCTATGAATGAAAAAAATTTCTAATTATTTTAGTTTTTAAGTGATTGAAGAAAAATCACGTTTTTGTAGCGAAAAATTTTAATCACTTTTTTCACTTCAACCTGCCGTATCTTTGCCGAATTTTAGTATTTCTTGCTGAAATTTTCACACGATATACTTTATGCCATTGTACGAAGTTTTAAAAAACATGAGAAGGTCACGTATCGAATTTTCTTAAAATTTTTTTAAAAATATTAGATACTTGTTTAATTAAAAAAAGTGTGTGAGGAAGTTTCGAGTACGGGAAACTTTTAGCGAAGAAAAGTTTAATTAAATATGAAGAAAGCTTTTCCAGAAAGATTCAGACCTTCAGCTATTATAGACAAAAAATGAGAGCGATTTACAAAATTGACTGAAACGATGCCGCATTCGCGGCTTAGAACAAGAGAGTCATACCACCGACAAAATCCAAATCATTTCTGATTGTCATTTCTTTTTACAGCACATGATAATATTGTTCACATGTTAATTTATAACAATATAATAAAAACAATATATTTTTAAATTATTATATTTAATATATTATTTAATATATTTTACTTACTCTGAACTACTTTAATGTGAAAAATATTAACATGTGCTGTATAAACGAATGACAATAAGCAGTATTTTGTCGGTGGCGCGACTCTCTTGTTTTAAGCCAGGAATGCGGCAGTGTTTTACTCAATTTTTTAAATCGTTGTCTATTTTGTCTATAATAGCTGAAGGTCTGAATCTTTCTGGAAAAACTTCCTTAATATTTAATTAAATTTTTCTTCGTTGAAAGTTTTCCGTACTCGAAACTTCTTAACACACTTTTTTTAATTAAACAAATGCATCTAAGATTTTTAAAAAAATTTTAAGAAAATTCGATACATGACCTTCTTATGATATTTAAAACTTAGTAAATGCTTTATTGCTCGTACAATGGCTTAAAGTATATAGTATAAAAATTTCAGCAAGTAATATTAAAATCCGGCGAAGATACGGCAGGTCGAAGTGAAAAAAGCGATTAAAATTTTTCGCTACAAAAACGTGATTTTTCTTCAATAACTTGAAAACTAAAATGATTAGAAATTTTTTTTATTTATAAAAAAGATGCGCAATAAAATTCTCTACAAAAATCTATTATCAAAATTTAAATTAGAATTTTTCAAAAAATCAGCCCTGCGGGCAATACTTTTCCTCGCGTTCGAGCGCTCGGCGAGTTGTACGATCCGGGGGCTCAATTATTCTATTAGATTGGATTTATATTCGAAGTTAAATTATATTTCACTCTAACTAATCTATACTTATAAAATTTACATAATATTTCATATAAACTATGAAAATGATAATCACAAATTTATTTATATATATATATATATATATATATATATATATATATATATATATATATATATATATATATATATATATATATATAGAGAGCGCGGTGGCGTAATGGATAGAGCTCTTGCCTTCAACGCGGAGGGCATGGGTTCGAATCCTGGCCAGGTACCTCTAACTTTTTTTTCGAAAGAAAATAAGTGTATGTGCCATTTATATCGCGACTCTTTAAAAAATCCGACCTCATTGGGTATCGGTTGATTGTTGGTTACAAAAGTGGCTGACCATCCATCGGTAGTCAAAGTTTTCGGTATGGTGGGTCTGACAGTCCTAGCCTGATGTAATGTGTTAAACAGATGCCGGGCGGGGGACTTCCTCGACTTCACCATATATAAAAGGTTAATCATATAGAGGACAATATCCTTTATATATTAATCTTTAAAAAAAAAAAAAAAAAAAAAAAAAAAATATATATATATATATATATATATATATATAAATAAAATATATGATTAGTATTAAATAATATATTATTATTAACATAAATATCTATTAAATATAAAACTTTGATTCATGAATAATTTTTAAAATTCTCAACCGATATTTTAAATTCTTTTTAGTCGAAAACTTGATTTTCTAAATTTTGGTACTTGATACGAACTTTCTCAGCCAACTTTCAACCAATTGACCTCAAAATTTTCAGAGATCTTCAGTTTATGTATCTTCACAAAATCACAGTATTAGTTTTTAAAAATAAAGAGAATTTAAAAGTTTAGTTTAAAAAGTTTATAAAAATACATATTTTTGTGAATTTGATATAAGTGATTTAATTCAAAATTTACTTCAACTTATAAAAATTCCAGAACCGTTATTTTGTGAAAATGTTCATACTCAAGATCTCTAGTAATTTTGAAGTTAATTAGTTGAGAATCGTCTGAAAAAGTCTACGACAAATACCAAAATTTTCAAAAATAAAGTTTTCGACAACTCAAACGAATTTAAAACATTGCATAAGGTTTTTTAAAATAATTAATGTATCAAAGTCTTATATTTAATATATATTTGAGGTAGAAAGGAGTTTTATTGATTGATATCGTTAGAAAAAAAAATTATGACTATATTTGAATTTTTTTTTCAGGCTTAAACTCAGTCCTGATACCTTCAACACTTTTTAAATGTAAATACTTTAAATATCTGTGAATAACTATAAATGATTGTAAATAATGGAATTATTAAAAATAACAGAAAATAATAATATTAATGTTCTATTTACAACTAACTTTTCTGAATAATTAAACACACACACACACACACACACATACGCGCGCGCGCGCGAAGTTGCCCACCCTAATCAGTTGAGGTAAAATATATAGTTTTACTGTTCCGTTGGAAAGCGTATACAAAAATTTTGAAAAGATGGGTTTTAAAGGTTTTTTTAGAGCTCTTTCAAATGATGATTGTTTGATTTAATAATATCTATTTTTTAACTATGTTTATAGAGCTAAAAAATAGAAAAAAATTCAAAAATTTTTCGCCCATATTTAACCTTGGGCCAATTCTAGCGAAATTATTCTACGCTGACGTTATACCTCTTCTTTTAAACGCTTTTTGGTTTCTTATGCTATGATAAATCGTTAAGAAGTCATAACGATTTTTCTGAAAAAATTAGCTTTCTTTTCAGCTTGTTATATCTCGTAAACATTACACAGTGTTGAAAAATGTCAAAGAAAAAAAAAGTTATTTTTTAGTTAAAGAATAAATATATAAAATTTTATGGATTGCGATAGAATTTTTTTTTACACTTTTTCACCCTCTAATAATTTTAGATTTTAATAAAAAATCGACAAATATTCCAAATGTAAAAAGAAATATTTATCTCGAGCTATAAAATGTAATATACATATTCTTTACTTATAAACGAACATTTTTTTACTTTGACATTTTTTAATACGGTGTAATGTTTCCGAGATATTGCGAGCTAAAAAAAAGCTAATTTTTTCAGGAAAATCGTTATAACTTCTTAACGATTTGCCATAGCATAAAAACCAAAGAGCGTTCAAAAGAGGACTGAAAAACCTTTAATTTAAGAGTCATAACGTCAACGTAGAATAATTTCGCTAGAATTGGCCCAGGGTTAAACATGGGCAAAAAATTTTTGAATTTTTTTTTTCTTTTGGCTCTATAAATATAGTTGAAAAAAATATATTCTTAAATCAAACGATCAGCATTTGAAAGAGCTCTAAAAAACCTTTTGAATCCATCTTTTCAAAATTTTTTTATACGCTTTCCGACGGAACAGTAAAACTTTTTATATTTTACCTCAACTGATTAGGGTAGGCAACTTCGTGTGAGCGGCAGTGTATATATATATATATATATATATAATAATTCTGTATTTGGAATGCGTGCCTAAAATTGCATATAACGAAACGCAGCCAAATTCTTGATTTACAATTTTACGCACTCTGTGTCAAAAAATATTTTTTGTTACTAGTGCGTTAAATCATAAATATTCGTGTGATTGCGATGACACTTGGGCCGGCTTGGCCGACCCTCGTGCATATCAACTGCACGAATATTTATAATTTGATGCACTAGTATCAAAAAGTACTATTGTTAAATTGCCTTTAAAATTTATGATATTATATAAATATGTATTTAATTATTTAGAAAGGTTTGTTGTAAATAGAACAGAAATATCATTATTTCCAGCTACTTATAATAATTGCATTATTTACAATTATTTATAATTATTCACAGATATTTACGGTATTTACATTTAAAAACTGTTAAAGGTATCAGGATGGATTTTAAGTCTGAAAAAAAAATTCAAATGTAGTCATAATTTTTTTTTTTTAATGATATTAATTAATAAAAATTCTTTTCACCTTAAATATATATTGAATATAAGACTTTCATCCATTTATAATTTTAAAATACCTTATCCAATGATTTTTTGTTATGTATATATATGATTGCCGAAAATAACCATTTTCAAATCGTTATATCATTTTCACAAATTTTATTATAATTTTTTTATCTCATTACAATTAATTCAAAGCATTTTTCATAATTTCTTATATTTTTCAGCTTTTGAAAGTAAAAATACACTGAATTAAATTAGTTAATATAAAATCAATTCTATTGTGAATATTTTTAAAAAAAGTTCATTTTAAAAAAATTAAAATTTTTAAAAGATTTTCAATTTTTAATAATGGGTTTGACTGAGAAAGATAAATTGATTGTTAAAGGACAAGAATTGTATAGTGGAATAGCTCACATGTTAACCAACATTCATGAATTAGAATTTAATAATATTTTAAATCCGTGCCCCTCATTTAATATGCAAACCACTTTACCAATTTAAATACCGCAATATATTAATTTAGTACCGACTGATGAAGAAGCATTGTTTTCCGGAAATTTTGAAAAAGGTCACTGGATTTGTATGTATTATAATAATAAAATAATTCATATATATGACAGTTTAAATCTTAAATATCTACAAGATGAGCATAAGATTTATATAAACAGATTATTTCCAAACAAATTAAAATTGAGCACAGTTTCCGAAACAGTACAATCACAAACAAATAATTATGATTGCGGCCTTTTTGCAATTGCTTTTGCTGTTGCAATACTTTATAATTTATGTCCGTGTTTTTTAAGATATGATATTTTTCAAATTTATTAGGAGTTTTTAAAACGCAACAAATCAGAATGTTTATACTTTTACATAATTATAATAATACAAATATTAATTACTATAATCCATCGGACACGATAAGAAGTTTTTGTCATGAACCATGTTTCAATAAAATACCATTAAGAGGAGGTCACGTATCTCTGTCCTTTTCTAATCAAAGAAATGATTTTTTCACAAAAACTAATAACTTTATTAAAAAATGAAGAGAAAGCCGCATCTTGTATCAAAAAAAGCAATATTTTCTTTGATAAAAAAGAATTAATTTTATTGCTTCGTTTTCAAGAAAACCTTGAAAAACCAAATTGTCCACCCTAACCTCTATGATTTAAGTTTTTCAAGGTTTTCTTGAAAACGAAGCAATAAAATTAATTCTTTCTTATCAAAGAAAATATTGCTTTTTTTATTACGAGATGCGGCTTTCTCTTCATTTTTTGCTAAAGTTATTAGTTTCTGTAAAAAACTCAATTCTTTGATTAGAAAAGGACAGAGATACGTGACCTCCTCTTAAATTTAGATATCGCACGGTGCCCCTGAGGAAGTTTAAATACAAATTAATGTAACTTCAAAATTTCATCTGAGAATGATTTGTAGGCCCATTACATAATTCAGGCATCACTTTTAAAATCATTTTATATGATCGATTTGCAGAAAACTAAGTAAGAATGAAAAAAAGATTCGAAACCAAACCATTTTATTTTATTTATAAAACAAATGCTCAAAAATGTTTGGAACGTCAGTGTGATAGTAAAAATATAATAAAATCAAAGAATATCTGCCTTATGTTATGGAGCTATTGAGCTTAATTATTTATTAAAATTAATGTCAAAAAGTAGTTCTATAGTTATTTACGTATAGATACATAGTATTCAAAGAATGTAAATATTTACATCGATGACATCTGTTAATATACACTTTAACAGCAGGCCGGAGTAGAATCTGATACCGACTGAGTAAAAATTGAGTTTTTTGTTATTTACTCAAGTATTAATCGGTGTATCTTCAAATTAGAGGTTGAGCGCAATAGATATTATTATTATGAACATCTATGCACAAGAAAAAAAAATTCTATTGTTTTGTTTTTCAGAAAAGTAAGGAACGCCAAAGTAAAAGTTTATGTTTATAATATTTTCGCGTTCCTTACTTTTCTCAAAAACAAATCAGTAGATTTTTTTTTTCTTGTGCATACATATTTGTAATAATAATATCTATTGCGCTTAACCTTCAAATAGCAGATACACCAATTGATACTTGAGTAAATAACAAAAATCTCAATTAGACAAGGACAGCGAATCCGGCCTGCTCTTAAGTAGTAATTTGAAACTTGCATAACTAATAAGGAGAAATCTCCACACCTCTGGAAAACCAATTCAGCTAATACTGCAGGTTATGATTCTTTTATGAAAAGAATGAATCCGTGTTGTTTCTTTTCCTATAATCAGCCCAGCGACAAAGATAAGGTAGTTTCTTTCAAAAATATAGTATCAAGAAATGCTTATAAGAACTTTAATAACTAAAAAACTAAAACTCTTACAAAAAAGTGCATGAAAGATGAAAAAGTGCAAGTTGAACACTTTACTTTGAACTTTATTGTGTTAGAAAAGTTTTTGTTGTTCGTCAGTTATGCTGAATTAAATATAACTACATATTTTTTTTAATATTTTTAGCATGTAACACATAATGAATTTTCACACTATTAAATTGGCATATTTCAATCATCTCGTACACAGCATGGAATATTTATCGAAGCTTCTTGGAATAATGACGCGGAAGATTTGAAATATTTCAGGAATCTTCCATGGATTATTCCTGTAATATCCGTTGATTCTTCTTATATTAGAATATTCTATGGAATTTCATTGAAACATTTCAGGAATCTTGCAGGAATATTTTATAAAATATTTCGTTGGAACATTCATGGAAGATTTTCGGATAATTAAAACGGAAGATTTGAAACATTTCATAAACCTTTCATGAAATATGCATGGAAGATATGAGGAAACTTTCATGAAATATTCCATAAAATGTTTCTAAAGGATTTTAGAAATCCATCGTAAAATATTCCATGGAAAATTCATGGAAGATTCGTATGATATTGGCACGGAAGATTAGGAATATTTCAGAAATATTTCGTGGAATATTCCTCTAATATTCGTATGTCCTTGATTCTTCTTACATTGGAATATTCCATGAAATATTCTTGAAAGATATCAAGAATACTTCAATGGAAGGTTTGGGTAATCTCACATCTTTCATGAAATGTTCCTGGAAGATCTTCGGAAGGTTTCGATGAAAGATTTAGGGTTTCAAATCTACTACAAAATATTTCTGGAATATTTTATGAAAGTTTTAGAAATGCTGAGAGAGGATAGTATATATATTATATACTAACACATTATACTCATATAACAATACATATACGCATACATAAACATTGACAATAAGTAATAAAATCGCATTTACATAATCGCTTTGACTGTACGCAACGAAGCGCCGACCCTTTCGCTTATATAGTGAGTGAGGTATTGTCTAACCACTTGGGGATAAAACTCCCATTTAACGAACATCCCCCTATCAGCGTCACCGGAAATCTCCCGTAACATTCCGCGCAAGCTTCCAATGGAAACTTTATGGTATCCTTCTAGAATCTTTCATACAATATTTCACTGTAAGATGACTTAAATCTTTTTATAAAATATTTTGTAAAATATTACTGGAAGATCTATGTAATATTCCGCTGTACGATTTTGAAGTTTTTCGGAATTTCCAGCGAAATATTTATGGAATCTTCCTAAAATCTTTCACGAAATATTTCAGTGGAAGATTACTTAAATCTTTCTGTAAAATATTCCGTGAAATATTCTTGGATGATTTAGGTAATAGTCCGCTCTGCGATTTTTAAGTTTTTCGAGTTCTTTCAGCGAAATATTTATAGAATCTTTCTGAAATCTTTTATCAAATATTGCAACAAAAGATTACTTAAATCTTTTTGTAAAATATTTCGTGGAATATTTCTGGAAGATTTATGTAATGTTTCGCTGTACGATTTTAAAGTTTATCGGAATCTTCTAGCGAATTATTTGTGAAATCTTCCTAAAATCTTTCATGAAATATTCCACGGTATGATTACTTAAATCCTTCTGTGAAATATTTTGTGGAATATTTCTAGAAGATTTGTATAATATTCCGCTTTACGATTTAGAAGTTTTTCGGAATATTTTAGCAAAATGTTTATGGAACGTTCCTCGAATCTCCCATGAAATATTTCACTGGAATATTTGATAAATATTAAATGTAATATTCCATGAAATATTGAAGAAATCTTTCGTGAATATTTCATGGAATAATTTTAAAAAGTTTTCGAACGTTCCTTTGAAATATTCCATAAATATTTCTGGAAGCTTTCAATGGTAGATTTCAGTGGAATATTTCGAAATATTCTGTGAAGACTTCCTAGAATCTGCACGGAAGGTTCCATTGAGATATTCCGGTGGAAGATTGCGCTATATTTTAGTGAAATTTTCCATGCTGTGCTAGCTATAACTTTTGAATTAGGTAAGACTTTCTAATGCAATAAAGTTTAAATCAAAGTATTAAACTTAGACTCCCCTTTTTTTATATTTTGCTGTAAGAGTTTTAGTTCTTTGGTTAATCAAGGTTTTATAAGCGCTTCTTCTTACTATGTTTTCGAAAAATGGCTTTATCTTAGCCTGTGGGTTTATTAGACGAAAAGAAAGAACTCGGGTTCATTTTTTTTATCAAAGAATCATAACCTGCAGTATCAGCCAAATCTGTTTCCTAAAGGTGAGGACCTCTCCTTGTTAGTTAAGCAAGTTTCAAGTTACGACTAAATTGCTTAAAATCTGACATGATATGAGCTTTAACAAATTAAAGAATATATTAGAAGATGGCATCGATGTAAATATTTATATTCTTTAAATACTATGTATTTACACGTAAGTAGCTATAGAATTATTTTTCGACAACATTTTTAATATTTGAGCCCAATAGCTCCATAACATGAGGCCAATATTCTTCAATTTTGTTATATTTTCACTATTATACCTACGTTCTAAACACTTTTGAGTATTTTTTTATAAATAAAATAAAATTGTTTGGTTTTGAATTATTCTTTTTATACCTATCTATTTTTCTTCAAATCGGCCATGTAAATCGATTTTAAAAATGATGCCTAAATGTTCGCAAATCATTCTTAAAAAGAATTTGAGAATGATTGCCAAGATTGAACTTCTTAAAAAAAACTGACAAATGCATTATTAGCATAACAAAAATCATGAAAATGTGTCGTGATTAGAAGAATTCAAATCTTGAAATGATCTACATGGAAATTGACAATGACATATCAGATACAATTTTTTTAAACGATATGATGAATTAATGGATTTCAATGATATCCACATAAATTATAACGATATTAAAATTAGAACTAATGAGATTTCATTAAATGAAGAAAAAAAAAATTAAAAGAAATAGACGACAAAGGAGCTTTATGTATAACAGGACTTAATATGAAAATGGTAACAGTACTATTGAATGAATATACAGAAAATTCAGAAAAAGACATGATTATCAAAATGCAGAGAAAATTAATAATAATTTAGAACTAAGGCGTATTTATAGCGTTTACGTAAAAGAAAATTATATGACAATAAAAAAAGATCGACCATATAAATATAAAAAATATTAAATAATAATAAGATAATAAAAATGAAATCAAAAAAAAAATACTGATGAATTGGAACAAACACGTGCAAATGAAGCTTTACGAAAAAAAGAAGCTTATATTGAAATGAAAAAAAACAACCAAATAGATATGAAAAAGTAAAAAAATACAAGGATAACGAAATTAAATTCAAGAAATAAAAGAGTACTGATGAATTAGAACAAATGCGTACAAATGAGGCTTTACGTAAGAAAGAAGCTTATATTAAAATTTAAAAAGTACAATTGAATAAATATAAAGAAAAATTAGAAAATACTAACAAGGAGAGTTCCCCACCTCTGGGAAACGGATTCGGCTGAAACTGCGGGACATGATTTTTTAATGAAAAAAAAATGAACCTGTGTTTTTTCTTTTCGTCGAATAAGCCCCTTAGACAAGGATATAGACATTTTTTCGAAAATATAGTAAATAGGAGCCTTTATAAAAATTTGAATATCCAAACAACTAAGACTTTTACAAAAAAAATACATAATAAAAAAAAATAAAGTGCAAATTAAATGCTTTAATTTAGGCTTTGTTGTATTAAAAAAGCTTCAGTGGTTTAAAAGTTATGCTGTATTGAAAATTACTACATATTTGTTAATTTTTTAAGCATATAAAAAATCATGAAATTTTTATGTTATTTTATTAGCATATTTTAATTACCTGTCACTTTTGAATAACTGAAGTTTTTTTAATGAAACAAAGTTTAAATCTAAACATTTGATTTGCAATTTATTTCATCTTGTATATATTTTTCTGTGAGAGTCTTAGTTGTTTGGGTATTCTTATAAAGGCTCCTTTTTACAACATTTTTGAGAAAACATCTATATTTTTGTCTAGGAGGCCTATTCGACGAAAAGAAAAAACACGGGTTAATTTATTTATATCAAAAAATCGTATCTTGCAGTTTCAGCCGAATTTGTTTCCCGAAGGTGGCGACCTCTCCTTGTAAGATAGCGAAAATGAAATTCAAGGAAAGAATGAGTAATGATGAGTTAGAATAAAAACATACGATTGAGGCTTTACGTAAGGAAGAAGCTTGTATAAAAATTAAAGAAAAACAACCAAATAAATATAAAGAAAAATTAAATAATACTAGAATGACAAAAATTAAATTAAAAAAAAGGGTACTGATAAATTGAAATAGCAAGAGAGGGTGAGAGAAGAAGAGAGACAGCAAGAGAGGGTGAGAAATACATAGACATTCTTTATTTGGCCTTGAGGTATATATCCAGCCTGGCACTATTAGGTAAAATACAACGACGTATAAAATTATTTATTCAATTGATTATAAATATTGGGCCAAAAATGAGAAACCCAAAAAATACGAGGACCGAAGAAAATAGGACTCAGAGAAATGTAGGGCCCGAAAAATATAGAGCCCAAAAAAATAAAGGACCTGAAAAAATTTCAGGCCCAAAAAAATATAGGACCCAAAAAATAACAAATATAGAGCCTAAGAAAATATGAAAATCAAATAGGACTCGAAAAAATGTAGGGCCCGTAAAATATAAGGCCCATGAAAATATAAGAATCGAAAAAAAATTGGGCCAATAAAAATAATAGTCCCAAAAAATAAGATCTAAAAAAATAAAGGGCCCGAAAACATATAAAGCTCAAAAAAATATAGACACCAAAAAAAATTGAGCTCAAAAAATATAAGGCCCGAAAAAATAAGGCTTAGAAAATTATAGAGCCTAAGAAAATATAAGAATAAAAAAAAGAAGGGCCCAAAAAAATGGGCATTAAATAAAAATATAGGGTCCAATAAAATAATATAGGGTCCAATAAAATAATATAGGGCCCAAAAAATTATGGCCAAAAAAAAGCTTTCGATTAATGAGTACTAATTATATAGGACCCATAAAAAATTTCTACTTTTATTATGAAAAGATTAGACACATTTAAAAAATGCGGAGAACCGAAGAACCGGAGAACTAGAGAACCGGAGGAAAAAGTGGTTTTACTTTAGTATAATATAAGATAAGATATTTGCATAAACAAGTGTATTCGAAAAAATAAAAAATTTTTTTTGCGTTAAAAGTATCCCAACTTAATTCTCCATCCAAAAAAGCAACTTTTTTGTAATTTTTTTGTAAAATGCATAATATTTAAAGCATAATTCATTTTCAAAAAATGGCATTTTTCATAGAAATAACTCTAACGCAGTCATAAAACAATTTTAAACAACGTTTAAAGTCTCATTTAAAAGTTTTTGCCATTTTCTTTTTAACCGCTTTAGGTTTTTTTAGATACGTCAATTTTCAGATGCTGTACAAACAGTCAAAGTTGTACTAAAATTTTTATTTGATTTCAAGCTTGTAAGTATGTGCAAAGAGAGTTTACGTATCGCAAAAAAAAATTATTTATAAGATTTTGAAAGAGTACCTGAAGAGCTTTTAAATGAGATGTATAGAAGTCTTTTATGACTTATAGTTCCTGAGATATAAAACTTTAAAAATTTAAATATTTTTTTTTAAGTGAGGTTAAATTTTTGAGCGGCAATGTGTGATTGTACCATTCTGGCGAGAGAACAAATAGTACTCGATGCCATTACCTAAAGCCAAAGCATGTTGAACAAGAGAGCATTTAATTGCTTTAATCTTACTTCACCGCAAACAACTGTTTCGAGTTGAAAAGATTTTTTTTCTTTATTTATTTAGTGTCGCATCAACGACTTAGTTATTAACGATATAAAATAAACATAATATTAATACAGAAAATATACATACTATTTATAAAATGATACAGTTTGCCTATTAAAGTTTGAATGATGATTCACTGATTAATATTCATTTGATACACTTAAATTAAATTTAACACTTTTATAGACTTTAAGAATTCTAACACCTTTTTTATACCGTGAGAGTTGAGTAAGGTCTTGATGTTTTCTGCTATTTGATATTGTCTTGCTGAGTTGTAATTCGAGTAAGTGCAGATAAAATAACCTGTGGTGATAGGGGCGTTACATATATTACATATTTTTCTCTGTTCATTACTGAGTAAATAAGAGTGAGTGAGGTTGTTGTGACTATGGATTGTTCTTTTCTGTTGAGATTGTGAGTAAGATTTTTTAGGAATATGTTGTCTCTGATAGAGTGAAGGTAAGTCTGTTTGATGGATATCCAGATATTATTTTAAACCTCTAGGATGGATTAATTTAGATAAGACTATGGCTTTGTACACTGATAGATTATTGGTATAGCTGCTGCCCTCACTAGTACAGCTGAAATCTAAAACGCATGACACAATTCGTCCTTTGATTTGGTGCGGTTGCCGTCCCAAAACAGTGCAGCATTCGTCTTAGTCTTGAGCCTATGATATACTAAAAGCACCTGTGATATCTGAAAAGCGCCTCTGGTGGACGAAAAAAGAAACTCAGCTGATCTATGTTAGTCGTTTTGGGACAGCTAGGCTCCCGAATTTTGTAGCGCTTCTGCACATATCAACGATGCCACAGCTGTATCTAAAGTTTACAGCAGATGTGCCAAAATTCTCTCAGTGTATGTATTAATTAAAATACTTTGATCTGCTCCTTAGGTTTTTGCTGCTAGAGTTTTTATTAATTTCAATCTGTTATGAGCTTCGTATTTTAATTTTCTGATGTGACTTTTCCAAGTGAGTTTTTTTTATCGAAAATGAGACCTAATATTTTAATTTCTTCAACTTTTTGCATCACACCGTTGTTTAATTTAGGTGATATCTCAAAATTGTCTTGTTTATTTGAAAAAATGATTTAGTTGGCTTTTGATGGTGAAAATTTGCATCCTGTAGTTGTGGACCGAGTGAAGATATTGTTGATTGCGTTTTGAAGAATTTTTTCGGTGATTAATGGGTCATTTCCTGTGGCGTAGATGGTCAGATCGTCGCAAACAGACAGAATCGAACTAGCGATTCTATACAAGTGGTTAGTTCATTGATCACTATAAAAAAAAGGGTAACACTAAGGACTGATCTTTGGGGTACTACATTTTCTTGAAGGATTCTATCAGATAATATGTTATTTACTTTCACCTCGATTAGTCTATCTTTTAAAAAGTTCTCAATGAATTTAAACATTGGTCCACTTATTTGTCTCTTGAGCAAAAGAATCAATCTGTTTTTCCAAACGCCTTGCAAATTGCAGATTCTAGCAAAATAACGTGATCATTAGTGGATTTATTTTGTCTAAGACCACTTTGTCGCAGAGAGAAGTAGTTTATCGATTCTAGAAATATTTTTAATCTTTTATTCACTATTTTTGAGTCAAATTATAAATACTACTCGTCAAAGAGATTGGTCTGTAGTTTTTAGGAGATGAAGAATCTTTTCCTGGTTTGTTTATGGAAATAATAGTAGCGAGTTTCCATTAATTGGGGTTGGGAAATATGTTGAGTTGCCAGATAACGTTGAAATTTTTTTTATTATAGTGGATGGCCGAAAGAGGCAGATTTTTCAGGAAAATATTGGAAATGGCGTCGAAGCACGCACTAGAGTTTTTGCAGCTATTAAGAGTTTCTGTTATTTGTTTCAATTTGACTGGTTCGTTTAGTAGTGGGAGATCTGGGATCTCTTCATAGGTATCTTGATTGTAGTTGAAATTGTTTTTATAATCTAAAAATTCTTGAAAGTAGTTACTATTGATAGAATTTTGTGAAAAGGTGATAGCAAACTTATCTCTGGACTCATGAATTATTTGATTGCTTTCGTCTATTGATGTTGGGATAGATTTGGATTTCTGTTTGCCTTGTACTTTTTAAATTTTATTCTAAATAAAAGATGCAGATGTGTTTACGTTTAGAGATTGAACGAGTCAAGCTAGCATTTTCTTTTACTTTCTTTAATGATTCTTTTGTAAATAGCTTTCTTTTTGTTGTGTTCGATTTAGTTTTCTAAGGTTTTGTGTTTTTTCAATATATTGAATGCGTGTTTTGACTCTGTACATGCATTAGCGCATTCTTCATTCCACCATGGTATTTAAATTTTATTTTATTTAATTACGTATTCAGGATAGACTTCTACAGCGGAGAGGATAGCTTTATTGAATTGGTCGATCATTGTGTTTATATTTGGATTGTTGAGTTTAGTAGGATCTTCCAAAATTTGGATATTTCTTCTTATTTTTTCTTGATAGAGACTTCAATCGACTTTCTTGAAATTCCATGGATTATATCCATTAAGACCAGGCCGGAGTAGAATCTGATACCGACCGAGTAAAAATTGAGCTTTTTGTTATTGACTCAAGTATTAATCGGTGTATCTTCAAATTAAAGGTTGAGCGCAATAGATATTATTATTATGAATATCAATGTACAAGAAAATAAAATTATACCACTTTGTTTTTGAGAAAAGTAAGGAACGCCGAAGTAAAAGTTTATGTTTATTATATTTTCGCGTTCCTTACTTTTCTCAAAAACAAAGCGATAGATTTTTTTTCTTGTACATAAATATTTGTAATAAGAATATCTATTGCGCTTAGCCTTTAATTTGCAGATGCACCGATTAATACTTGAGTAAATAACAAAAATCTCAATTAGACAAGGACAGCGAATCTGGCCTGCTCTTAATATCTTATATTATATTATTGAGTATTATTAACTTCATAAGTTTGATTTTAAGATTTTACAGAGAGATTTTGTTCTAAATTTTCAATAATTTTCGTGAAACTAATTTCCAATCCTTTTGTTTCAAAGTAAGGGTATAAGGTTTTAAGCATTGTCGTTATGTCTGCTATGTTAGATGCATATTCCTTAACAATTTTTATAGTATGTTGACTTTTGTAGACTTCATCGAGAAAACTTTTGAAATTTGAAAAGCTTATTGGGAACTTTTGAGGATTGTCGTTTATTATCCTTTCAAGCGGTAATGATTTCTCGTTTAACCCTTTGAGGGGCACATTTTTCTGTTAAACCCACAACCAAAATCAAGATGGTTCTTAAGGTTTTTGGGGTCGCTGATTATGAATCTGGCTTCAGGATTTCAAAATTCAAAATGACATATTCAATATAGCAGCTATTTGAAATTAAATTTTCGGATTTTGAAGTGATTCTTTTGAAACTCTATAAAAAAAGATTTTTGGGGTCGCTGATTATGTATCTGGCATCAGAATTTCAAGATTCAAAATGGCGGATCCGATGTGGCGGCTATTTGAAATTAAATTTTCGGATTTTAAAGTAATTCTTTTGAAACTCTAAAGATAAAGGTTTTTTGAGTCGCTGATTACGTATCGGGCACCAAAATTACGAAATTCGAGATGGCGAATCCAATGTGGCGGCTACCGTAGCTTGAATTTGCGTGTTCCTGAGTAAAGATTGCTATAAAGAGGTATCTGAGTTACCTATTTATAGATCTTACATCAGATTGCAAAAATGGCAGGTTCAATATGGCCATGTATGAGATAAAAAATGTCCATATCATTTATCTTGTTTATTTCATGACAAGAGAAGTTATTCAATGCTTTCCCTCTCTGCATAACCCGGAACAAACAGCGAGGACGTGAAGAAATACTTGTTCCATATTGCTTTTTTTTTTATTGTTTTTTTTTTGTTTTTGTTAATTTTTTTTTTATTTCCCAGTTATTCCTAAGAAACGTATACTTTACAATCTGAAACTAATCTAGTTTCTTTTTTCATGGAACTTTTTATAACAATTTCCATCTTTACATATACACAGCCCAATATTGCACGTTTCAAAATAGAACTGAGTCAACTGCTTTTTTTCTCTGGTACTGCAATAAGCACATCAAGTACGATTTTCTCGGGCAGTCGGTATATGACTAATATTTTCAATTCTTATTGAATCAGTTACTTTCAATCTTTTTAGAGGATTGAGTGAAATTTGAACAGCTGGTCATCCTCTCTTGGGTCGTTCAGGAGTTTTGATCAAAAAGTCCACTACTGATAACGGAAAATCTTCAAGTTTCATTTCCTTTTCAAGGAAAAGTAGCGAGTGACATATGGATGAATTGACCAGAGTTACATCAACAAAATGCCATAAGATACGCTGCCACGACTTTTACTTTTTCTGCTTATTTCATAATAAGATTTTAACATATCGGCCTTATCAACACAATTAATGTGCAAATTATAGTCTTTGGTTATTTATGGACACGTCACTTGTTTCGAAGATCCATCTTTTTACTTTGTGTTTACTTGAAAGATTACAGTGGGATCATGAAACTTTAATAAAAAATGTACAGGTTTTTGTCAACCCATTTAAACCAACTTATTTTTTTGTCAGATGTACGAAATTCACTATCACCTATAGACATGCCTTTTTCTTTTTTTTTTTAATTTTAGAGAGATTCATTCTATCTTTTCTTACTTTCTCACAAGCCAGTATTTTAGAGGATAACAAGTCTGGCATCAATTGAACCGTAGTGAAATAATTATCGAAATGAATGCAATAGTATTTCTGTTTTAGAGCATGAGCTAGAAGTTTGACTACTTTCACACCTAAAAATTTCTCTTGCTGGCCATCTTTTTTTCCAGTATGGATCCCAAATTTACATACATACCAATAACTATCTGCTATAACACAAACTTTATAGCCCCGCTAGGTTTCATTGGCATGCATTGTTTTATAGTACTCCTGCCTTTGTACCTAATCATGCTTTTAGCAATTGCTTGATTTAGGATCATAAAATTTCTTAAAATTTGTGGAGAGAGTATCTAGTAACAATCCAACTTTGTAAAGTTTGTCGTAACCAGGATCACCCCTTTGCGGCTTCTTAGTATTATCATTCAAATAAAGATTTGATAAAAAGAAGGAAAATCGTTTTACAGGCATAACTGAAAAAATGTATCGATCATTCATCTGAATATTTGAGGACCAGTAATCGCGGTAGGACAGTGATTTCTTTATCCCCACGAGTATGTTTAGACCCAAAAATAGCTTTATCTCTTTACTAATAATAGGGACGAATTTCAGTTTTTTCTGATTACAGTACAGATTTTATTGTTTCACTATGATGTCAATCATTTCTTTTGAAAATAAATATAGGAATATTTCTCCTGAAGATTTCATATCTGTCAGAAAATTTTTGGGACTTACTGGCTCAATAAAATCAGGATCAAAGTATGATGTTTATTTCCTTTCCCATATTCCGTTAATCTCATCAAGCCTAGTTTGCATTGGGATGTCATCCTGTTGATCAAGATCATAGGGAAGATTGCCATTAAGATTAATTTGATTAATCAATATCACAGGTGGTTCACTAGAAGGATCATCAGAATCATATTCATCTTCACTATTTTCTGTATCTACAGATTTAGCGTCACTTGATATATTTAAAAATTCTTGTACTTCACTCATCGTGAAAAACAATAATTTTTTCAAATATGAGACAGCTCTTATGATCTACATTCTCAGCCAAAGTATATTTTGAACGAGTTGTTTGAGAATATTTCTCTTGGTTCTAAAGAAAGGTTATTAGTACTTTGATCGAGCTATCTTACAGAAATGTGTCGCCACTTAGCGTCGGATTATCGAGGAGTGTGTTCACTATTCTACGAAAAATGATTCAAGTAATTATATGTAAAAACGCTATGTTTTTGGATTTTCCAAAACTTTCTGATTTTTTCAACAATATATAAGAAATGATTCACAATAGATTCAGAGCCACTAAGAAATTTCGATTCTGTAGAAAACTGATTTATCCAGACAGTAATACTTATACCACAGAGTAACTTTGGCTAATGCTCGAATTTCTATGGATATTGACTCTAAAAAGTAAAGACCTTATCTCATAGTGGCTGGATCTATTTTATTGAAACAGATCTGAATGTTGGCTTTAATACTTCTATGATTCAGACGCAACAATATACGAACTAAATGCAATCACTCTGTGAAACTATTTATTTACAGTTTATTTACAATAATTGATCCAGTTGCTCTCTTGAATCGCTTGACTTTTTGATCTTCATAAATAGATTCACGCTGCTTATTGTTACAAATTGATGGCAACTAATCCAAAACCCGTGATATTGAATCCGTCAATTTGAATTTTGAAAATTGGAGACTGGATTTATAATCAACGACTCTCAAAACCTCTATACAAGTGATTGCATTTAAAATAATCGGGTTTTGGTTAATTATCAACATTCACATCCACCATAGTGGATCCGTCATTTCGAATTTTCAAAGTCAGAGACCAGAATCATAATCAATAGACCCAAAAATCTCCATATAGACGATTTCACCTGAAATAATCGCATTGTTCTAGTTTTAAATTTTAATGCCGCCATATTGGATCCATCATTTCGAATTTACAAAACCAGAGACAAGATTTGTGATCAGCGACCCTCAAAATCCCTATACAAGCGATAGCACTTGAAATAATCGGGTTTCGGTAAATTTTTAACAGTAACAGCCGCCATATTTTGACCCAACACTAGTGTTAGATCCGGTTACCAATGGTCATTCTGTTTTCTTTTCGACTAAGATTCTAGCAAATAACGTACAAGTACAGAAGGAATATAACCAAAGCCAACGAAAACTAACTTTTAAAAATTAGTAAATACGTTATTCTTATAAAGCTGGGAAAAATAATTTGCGTAGCTACGACAATCAAGCCTATCCCTCTAATAAAAGACCCCAAACATTAAGCAAAACTCACGTTGAGGAACAATCAAATTCGAACCCATTACCTATACTAGAAAATTTTTGGTGAAAGCAAATACAGCCGTACTTTAGCTTTGGAAAGGTAGGACACTGGCTACGTGAGTATGCTCAACCAATAAAATGCTATGGTTATGGACAATCTTACGTGCATAGGAAGGATTGTGCACAATGTGCGCAAACAGGAAACGAAAAAAGGAGAGAACATTAAGAACCGCTGTTTCCTCCAACGGAGCGCGTCAGACTCGACTATTTCTGACTAGGCTTAAGAACAGGTTGAGTATATCTGTCCTTTTCTAATCAAAGAATTGTTTTTTTTTACAAAAACTAATAATTTCAGCAAAAATGCAGAGAAAGCCCCATCTCGTACCAGAAAAGCAAAATTTTCTTTGATAAGAAAGAATTAATTTTATTGCTTTGTTTTCAAGAAAACCTTGAAAAACCAAATTGTTCACCCTAACCTCTATGTTTTTAGTTTTTCAAGGGTTTCTTTAAAACGGAGCAATAAAATTAATTCTTTCTTATCAAAGAAAATTTTGCTTTTTCTGATACCAGATGGGGCTTTCTCTTCATTTTTTGCTAAAATTATTAGTTTTTGTAAAAAAATCAATTCTTTGATTAGAAAAGGACAGATATACTCGACCTGCTCTTAAATGATATTGATAAGCTACATGTTCGAGTAGCTATAAGGAAACAGCAAATCGAAAATTATTCCGAACGTCAGAAGTAGATAGCATGATAGCAGAAAGATGAATAGCATCTAATAGCATAGGATATAGTCAAATACTTAATAGTCATTAAGCAAAAACATTTGTAGCAAAATGACCATAGCAGAAGTAATATGGCAAATAACAATAATCCCAAAATAGATATGAAGAAAAAATTAACCCATAGTCTTAATTATGTATATAGCAGTAGTGAATTAGAAAGTAGCTTGAATCATAAATATAGCAATCGTTACATAGTAAGTCGTGTTGATAGCATCAAAAATATTAAGGAAGTCACGCATCTCCATCCTTTTCTAATCAAAAAATTAATTTTTTGCAAAAACTAATAACTTGAAGAGAGAAAAAAATAAAGAGGAAACTACACTTTGTATCAAAAAAAGCAAAATTAGAATTAATTTAATTGCTTCGTTTTCAAGAAGACTTTGAAAAACCAAATTGTTTACCTCTATATTTTAAGTTTTTCAAGGTTTTCTGAAAAACGAAGCGATAAAATCAATTCTTCCTCATAATTGAATATATTGCTTTTTAGGCACAACCGCTATATGAAAGTGCTTTATATTTTTGACATTACGAAAAATGTAACCCTTGAATGTATGTTATATTGTGATAAAAAAATTATTTTTTTAATGACTTCATCGCAAAATGAAGTCATTACAAGTCTTCCTTAAAATATATGTATGGATGTAAGTGTGAGAGAAATCAAGTTTATGAATTTTCTCCACGAATTTTTCTATTGAATCAGAATAATTTTAACAGGAAATTATTTGAAATGATAATATAAATAAACCGTCATGTGCGAAGAAAAAGGTCATAAGTCAGACAAGCGCTGAAAAAAGTACCCACTCGATTTTGCCCATTAAAAGTACTAACTCCATTTTGCGCACTGATAGGTTCTATCTCGGGTTTGGCTACAAAAAGGTTACATTTCGGATTTGCCCATTTAAATTTAAATGGGCGAAGCCGAAATGTAACCTTTTTAAGTTAGTACGTTTTAATGGGCAAAATCGAGTTCTTACTTTTCTCAGCGCTTGTCTAAGTCGTGACCTTTTTTTCTCACCCGACGAAACGTTCCTATTTAGAAAAAAATCGCTGTAGCTATTTTTCTATGCTGTTCTTTTTATAAAATGTATGCTTACTAGTGGATTTGTGCACTCTTACTTAGGCATGAATTTAGTAAGAGAATGGAAAATTAAGAGTGTACCACAAACTAAGTTTGTAAACGATGCTGATGGTTGTTAGATCAGTATTCAATGTATTTTAAATATTACAATGACTATAGATCAAGACTCAAAAACCTTACCTTTTTGATTCTCTAAAGGTAGTCTACATGAATGCATTTTTGGAATTGATTTCATGCGTCGAATAAAAATTAATATAGATTATAAGACATATCGTGCACTCTAAGAAAAATTCATCATCAATTCTATCCCGTATTTAAGGACTAGTACAAGCCACTGAAGCAGAACTAAATCAACTAACCCATTCGCTAAATAATTTCATAATACCCGCACTTGAAATTTTCGGCGTTACCACTTTAGCTACCCATAAGATAGATGTTTAAACCATGAACTTATTAGACAAAAGATACAAAGGTATTCTCAAATCTGAAAAGTAACCTAAGCTGAAGTCGGTTATATGCTACATAAAGGTATAATCGAATCTTATAACAGTTCATGAAATAGTAGTTCCGTTTTAGCTCCCAAATCAAATGCAAAATATGGATTTTGCATAGATTATTGGCAAGTTAATGACGTTATCAAAAAGTTTGCCTATCCAATTGAAAATATTGATGATATTCTTGATAAACTACGATTCGCTAGATATGGTAAAGACCGCAAAACGCGATCACTTTTCGAGAAAATAAAGTAGAATTGAATGAAAATAACAGAGAAAAAATTCTAAAGATTGGATTCTTTTTTATGATTATAAAGAAAAGTCTATGAAAGGATTTTAAAAAATCATTTTTTCAGATACCAAAAATTAGTAACTAAAATCTGCGTTAATTTATTTACACTTAAAATTATATTTAATAAAATAATTCATAGTTTTATATTGGAAAATATATAATTTAAATCTAGTGATATTTTAATTATTATTTCTTTTCATACATTATCAGTAATTAACTTATTTATTTTTGATCATGGATTGGGTACTGATCGCATTTTGAGTTCTTTACCTTATATCTTAAAATTTTATTTAACGGCATGTCAGAGTCCCCCCCCCCTCTCAATAATATTTTTATTTAAAGTTTATGAATAAACGGTGCATCAAATCAAGTTTTTTCGTTACAGTAAGAAAATTTGTAATATTAATCCTGAGTGTGGACAAGTCAAGGTATTCATGAAAACACTACACCTAAAAAGTTATTAGCAAACTTTCGATGTATAGTATTTTGTGGTTAGGTTTATCGAGCTTAATATCTAATTTTCATTCAAAGTTTATAAAAAAAATTACAAGTTCAACTGAATTTTTATTTTAACAAAAATTATTATAACAACATACTTTTAATGCGGACAAGTCATTACATTCGTTTAAATAATGAATTTGAAAAGATATCAATAAAATAAAAAAAGTAAAAATCAATTCCAACAACTCCGGCATCCCGTTAAGCCAGGCATACCATCAGATACCTATGGATTCTAATCGCAAAGAGGTAAAGGCCTTTGTAGTTTCAGATAGAGAATTATTTTACTTCGTTCGTATGCCGTACGGCCTTTCTAATGCACCTGTGACCTTCCAAAAGGTCATGGACAATCTAGTTAAGCCTAGTTGGAAACCTATGTTTCATCTTACCTAGAAGACGTGATTATTGCAACTACCACCTTCTGCAAGCACCTAAAATGGTTAAACAAAATATTAATAGCCTTGAAATCATTAAACTTTTAACTCTATCAAGAGAAATCTGAATTTTGTTGCGCCCAAGTAAATTACCTAGGATATGTAGTTGATGAGCATGGCTCAAAGACGGATACACGGAAAGAGTTTTGCCTTCAGAGACATCGATACTTAGTGTTCCTGAATTTCGAATAAAAATAGAACAGACAAGAAGTTGAGCTTGGACCTACAGATGCACGCGCACCGCGTAGACTGGAACATTTGACAGCGAGAAGAAAAGAAAACGACATTGCCGTTCATCGCTTCTTTTAGTTTTTCTCACCAGGAGCAAAAATGGTATTTTTAGTTCACTGTTAAAAAAAGTATTTTCCGTAGTTAATATTAGCCATAGGCGTTTCTATATATATATATATATATAGTTGTATAGCTCTAGCCACCATCACACAAAGCTAACGCATTTCGTTTAAGGAGGTACCTTCGTCCACCAATCAAGTCAAATTTTCAATATGCTCATTTGATTAAAAGTTACTAGATATCTCCCCTCCCCAAGAATGTGCGTAGCAATCATATGTTTTGTATGGTGATATATTTTAATACATGTAAACTATTTAATAAATGTAATAAAGCATCAATATAAAAAAAAGAAAAAATTTTTATTTGAAACTAAAAAATGAAAATTAATTAAAGAGCTAAGATCATCTTTACTGTCCAAATCATTTACATGCTCTTTTTACGAAATTTGAAAATTTGAGGTTATGGTGTGTTTTTGCCGCCATCCGGTATGTACGATAAAATTAACTACATTCGCACGTAAATGAATAATTTATTCATTTATATTTCCACGTAAAAGTAATAAAAGTTTCTGAAAATTATTTTATAAGTTCTCAGTAATTTTATGTTTATCCTAAAAAATTTCATATTATTGTGTTTTGTAAATTTTAAGATCAACTACAATATTAACGTTTCCCCATAAGAACCAATGTTATATAATTATTCTAATTTCTCATTAACGAGATAACGAATCTTCATGAAATTATATATGTGCATTTTAGACATAAAAACAAACAATTTTGCATAGTTTCAACTAAATCTGTTTTGTAATACTAAAGCGAAGGTATCTCCTTAATTAAAGCATCTCGTGGCTTTAAGAATCTTTGTAGCTGTAAACTCGTACGTTAGTTTACGAAGTTTTATTTCTCTGTTCGTATAGGCATAGCAAAGATTTCTGATTTATAAATCCCGCGTTGCCTTAGCTTTGTCTCAAGTATACAACTATATAGAGCCATATCTATATAGATATATATATATACATAAATACAACTCTGAGAATATGTTCTATTTGTTATCCAAAATATACAAAAACAATTTCAGAGGTCCAGGTCAAAGGAATTAGGAGATAAACGTGATGGAATTTTTGGAATTTTTAAAATTTCTTGCTAAATACATTTTTTGATAAATTTTTTTCTCAATAACTATCAACTTTTCGTTAGAATTCAATAGAATACTTTTTGTTAGAAATTAAGTGTAGATTATACATGAATTTTTACGAACCTCAACTTTTCTTTTTACACGCTTTTATTAAGCTTGCTTTCACGTCTGTCTGTCTGTCTGTAATCAAATCTTGTACACTCGATTTGAGGCACTTTTTGTCGATGGAAATTTTTTAAAATTTTACACAGATCTTGGTCTCCAACGACAATGCAATAAACCATTGTCAGGTCGGCGATGACGGGTGTGCAAAATCATCTCCGAGGAAGTTTAAGTAGGAAGGCATCTTTGGATCTAGGCGAGTTGATAGAATGTTGTTGAGTTCATAGTTGAAGAAAATGCATAGGACAGGATAATGTATAGGGGATAGGGAAATGTATAGGGGATATGGGAATGTATAGGGGGAATATAGAGAATAGGGGAATATATAGGGGATATGGGGAATATATAGGGGATAGGGGAATATATAGTGGATAGTGGGATATGTACATATATATATATATATAAGGGGTAGGGGAATGTAGGGAAGATACAATAAAATACAAGCTTTTAAAAAAAATTACTCATAGAAAATTCAATTTCAACTAAAAAGTAGAAAATTAAAAATTAAAAAAAAAACATTTTAAAAACACGCTTTTATAATGGAGAAAATACACTAAAAAGTATTGAATAAATGAATGTACTTCTTTGAAATTACTTTTATACAGTTCATTGCAATCATTAAAAGAAAATTTTATAACAAAAATTTAAAAATAAAAGTGGGCGCTAAATTGGATTTACTAAAATTAGCGCCCACACTTTTCTTTTTAAATTTTTTTGTACAATTTCCTCTTAATTATTGCAATGAACTGTATAAAAGTAATTTCAAGGAAGTAAATTGATTTATTCAATACTTTTTAGTGTATTTTTTCCATTATAAAAGCGTGTTTGGAAAAATTTTTTTTTTATTTTTTTTTTATTGAACCCTCTGTTTATTATATATAACTTGCAATTACGTTCATGTTGCCCTAAGTGATGGAACTTTTTAAAAGCTCATTTTCTTCCTTTTTGCTTAAACTTTAAAATAAACTGTCGATCGCTGTGGCAGGTTCCATAGAAAAAAGTTTATGCATATTTAAGTTAATAAAAATCCATGATTTCAAAAATTATGATGCAAAAAACCTTCGTCGCTAATTAGCGTATCGAAATAATAGCAGAAATACAGCCACGTAAAGTGAAAATATAAAAAAATTATCATAGAATTCATAATAATTTATAGTAGCCTATAAAAATCCGATATATTAATATAATGATTATTATATTTAATATGTGAATTACATTTTTTAGGCAAATCGATAACTTACTCCAACTATAATAAGAAATTAATTAATCTTCTTTTTATAGTTTTTTTTAACTTATTGAAAAAATGCACAGTGAATATTTGAACTATAATTGAAGCTTTACACTACAGCGCAGTCGATGTTTTTCTTTTAAAATCAAGTACGAAACACAAATTATTTGAAACTCAATAATTTTACTTTGAGTATGTTAAAATATCAAAACTGACCTTTCTAGGGTGTTAATCAGCAATTCTAATCAATCAATAATGTAAAATATTCATAAGACTAATGTACACTTATGGTCTAAATGTCACTGCGCTATGACTTTTATTACAAAACTTATTTGCGATTTGTCTGAAAGTCCCTACTGACAACTAGCCACAGTCTCCCTTACTTAATACTATAAATCAGGGAAGTTCATTAAAATCTGATTTGACAGATTTTTACAAAAAATAACTTAAATTTAAAATTTTTCAATTTATTTAATTTATTTGATTATGAGTAAAAAAAATAACACAATAGTTTAGAAAGTCATTTTGTAAATATAATAATATACAACACACAATTAGTATATTGTATATTAAATAATAATAAATAATTGTTAAGAATTATTTTAATGAATCAAATTAATTTAAAATAATCAAAAAATTAGATTATTAAAAAATTGTGGTTTCAGTATTGGGATCTGACATGGGGGCGTAGTCTAAGCTAAGATGGCGTACCATAGCATACAATTTACATTGTCATAAAAAGAGCAAGTACCTGTTTTTGTTAATTATGAATATTTCTGTGCTATTTGGCAGATACTAATCCTACCAAACGTAATTTTATAGAAGGTGAACAAGTTTTCAGAACAGGACATATAATAAAGTACGTTAAACATAGCAAAAATATCGGTGATATAATAACCTTTTCACGCAAGACACACAAGAACATACGAGACGCATCAACGAACTCTTTCTGCTTGTATGCTACCAATCGTTCAGATTTTAGTCGTCAGAGAGCATCTGGTCTATGTCAGATCCCAATATTCTTTGTATTCTGAGTAAAGCTTTGTTTTCATAATACCATTATTTGGAATTAAGCATAGAGGAATTCGATTGCTATTTCGAAATCGTTTTGATAAAAATCTTTTAGTAGCATCACAATCTTTTTGTTCTGAATATTTAAAAGTAATGCTTGGCATTTCATCAGTGGTATTTGACTAATCAAACGAATCTTTATATGTTAAAATTGGTGATTCAGTAGACGTTTGAAGATTAGCCCTAACAGCACCTCTTTTTACTGTTGCTTCAAGTCCATCACTCGGACCTTTGCCGTGAGCTGTATGGTAAAAGTGCCACTCCGCATAAAAACCAAAATCTATTTCGTGATACGCCAAATTGATTACATTTTTATAGTTTTTGTACTGTTAAGGGCATGACAGAACTCGCTACCTTCTAAAATAATTCATTAATATTTTAATTCCAAGTTCACGAAAAAAGGTGCGTTAGATCGAGTTCTTTCATTACAGTCAGAAAATTTGTGATACTAAACCTGAGTGCGGACAACTTACAGAATTTACCAAAATACCATACATAAAAAGTTCTAAACAATTTTTCGAAATATAGTATTTTGAGGTTAGGTTTATCGAGCTTGATATCTCATTTCCATTCCAAGCTTATAAAAAAATACTAAGTCCAAATGATTTTTTATTTTAACAAAAATTATTGTATTAACATAGCTTTAGTGCGGACAAGTCATTACAATTGTTTAAATTACGAATTTTAAGAAATATCAATAAAATAATAAAAGCAAAAATCGTGTCCAGCAGCTCCGACATCCCGTTAAGAAGCACCATCAGAAAAATAATAAATTTATTTTTATTGCTGAAAATTTTCCATTAAGTACAATTTTGTAAAATGTGTATACTGAGATAGCGTTATGTGTCAAGTAATCTGAAATTATTACCAATCTAAGATGTTTTGTTATTTCATTTTCTCTGTAATATATTACTACATTATAAATAGGAGCTTGGCTGTTATCCTAGTGAAAATCAGGAGCAGCATTTTGAACTGCAAACGCGTAATTTTCTGCAAAATCTACAACTGTCTAATATTTATTTAATTGTAAATTATCTTTTAAAACTCTTGAGTATGAAGATTGTTTCGATGCTATGAATGCAAGAGGTAATAATTTTTTTACTTTTTCACAGAAATATTGAACAAAATCAAACGTATCCTTGATCAATGTATCCAGAGTTGTTCTAGGATTATTAATCCATTGCTTAAAAGAAATTGATTCAATATTTTTACTTTCAAAAACTTTAATCAACCATTCTTCAAAATAATTAATTCCTGGAAATTTCTTGCAATTATTAAAATAACATTGATCAGAAGCTGATCTACATATTATAAGATTGAAACAATTTTTGTATGACATAATTCTATGTTGTTCATTTTCTGTCAGCTTAGCTAACGAACTATCTAAATTAAAAAATATGCTATTGAAAGTATTACCATTTTTTTTAGAATATGAACAAATAATACAAACAAGTAAAAGTACCTAATATCATTAGTTTCACATTTTGGTGATATGAACAAACACATGTACTGTGTGTGCCACTGCTACCTGCCAAAACACAGTTTCTAGCACGTAGCACAGAAAATTTGGAAAAGCCAACCTTTTCCTTTGGATACTCAGTTTTGAAAAATTAATATCATTCTCTTAAATTTAATAGAATAAGTCGTTTTTTAATTTTTCTTTTAGTCCATCAGTATTTTTGATACTTATTACGTCTTTCACACCAGGCATAGTCCAGCTTACATCGTTTCTCAAATAAAAATTTATAATGAAAGTTGTTTTATTCGATAAAGACTTACCTAAAGAATATTTTATACTAACGTAGATAAGCTGATTATAAATAAGTTATGTTCATAAATCCATCTTTTTTTATTTGCTGATGATATTTCTAATGAAATAAAATTTTTAATTAAAAATAAAATAAATATTATCAATGAACTTTATTTATTTTCTATTATTGATTAGTTTAAATACTACATTCAATTCATTCAAAATTAGATATTGAGCACTTGAAATATTAATTTATATTAATTGCTATTTAAACATTGTTTCTAAATATATTAATAACATTTCTATAGTTATTAGTTTCAAAAAGTAAAAAATTAAGATTTTCTTTTATATTATATAATTTCGAGAAATCTAAAATCAAGAAAAATTAGAATAATATGTATATAAGAAGCAGACAAACCTTTTTTATTGCATGGCGATGATAAAATCCTTTGGTCTTGTATTAGATTGCGTGCACTTTTAATCATATGATCAGTAGCATCGAAATATAATCTTATATTGATATAGTTCCAAGTACTGAGCAAAATTGTAAAAATTTTTAGTTTCACTTTATATGAGAAAAAGGGATCGTAATAAATTAATTTTAAATTATTCAGTAATTCAAAAGAATTATTAGTAGTTTTTAACGGTAAACTAATAGATGCATGACAATCATCATGTCGCAATTCGTCTAAAACTTCATTCAAATTACAATTAAAATAATCAGTTATTACAGATTCTATTGAAGGCTGACTTTCTACAACACAATCATCTAATTTCATTTCTACAAAAAAAGAGTAAAAAAAGTATATTAGAAAACTTTTAAAATTGTAATACAAATTAGGAAAATGATTTTCTACATAAAAAAACTTAAAATAAATTCATTATATTTACTGAATATGTAATTTAACAATTTCAATTCAAAATAGTAAATAATTTATACTTTTTTTTGATAAATTTGTTTGCATTTTTTTCAGCAGTAACTAGATAGTCATGGTTCTAATTTGAGATAAAGAAAAATATTTTCATCGTAGTAATTTTTTTGCAATTTTTTTTACTAACATGAAAATTTATATGAGATTTTATTTATATAAGATCTTATGTCTGAATTTCGTTGTAAAATTTTATGTCATGTTTTCACGCGGGTAGTACGTTTCAGCTCTATACCTTTTTATAATAAAAACTTTTGTTAAAAAACAATCTAAACTTGTAATAAAATTAAGAACGATATAAATCAAATATTTTTGCTCTTGAAATTCTTTAAAAATATAACTAATTGATAAGCTAACCTTCAAATAATTATTAATAACAATTAAAATGAATAAGATTATACTTACTTTCAGAAATAGCTTTCGTTTTAATTCTAAAATTAGAACTAATTCATTCTGTTATAAGTAAACTTTTTTTTATCTTTTTGAATTTTAAAAGGATTGCAACATCTATCGTAATGAACTTTTGCGTTTGGAAACGGGATTTTAATATAAAAATTTGTAAATTTTAACAAACTGAATACTATGTGTAATATTACTGTTCATGAAAAATAATATATTTGTACAAAAATTCTTTTGGAAACCGTAGATAAATATTATGAATTATTCAAGTACAACATAGTAAAAGATGATAGGGTTATGTATTAGGCAGTTTGCTATGCAAGCTCGAAGCAGGTGGCGTTCTGAGCTCTAGCGCTGTCATGGCGGTCACACTACGACAATCTTGCTGTGTTAACATGTATCAGTGTATTCATGAGTCTATCCGTGTGTATTCAATGACGTCACATCTGAAAGTAGTGAGGGAAGCCCCTTCTCTAATAGCAGAGCGTTGCGCGTCGTTGCACGCACACAGCTACACGTATATGCTCATCCATGCACACATACGTGGAGTGTGCCGTCATGACAGCGCTAGAGCTCAGAACGCCACCTACTCTGAGCTTGCATAGCAAACTGCCTAATAATAGAAAAAGACGCCAAGAAGCGCCGCGATATGCATGTAAATTGAATGAATTTGCCAAAATAAGGAGTTTTTATGAAAAAAAAAGATATAATAGAATCAGGCATATAGTCTGACCAGCGTTGATTCTACGAAAAACTCTATGCACCCAGTTAAGCGCATAGTTCGTACAATGTTAAAAATGAGCATAAAATACATAAAATTTTATGTAGTTGTGGATGAAATTTTCACCTGAAATTTAATGTTTCGCCCATTAAAGTGATACTAAAGTGTAATACGCATGAAAACAATGTTATTTAACATAAATTTAATGCAGATTTGCATAAAAATTAATACATTTTGTATTAAATTTCATGTGACTTCATGTAATTTTATTATGGAACCACATAAAAAAGTTGCATGAAATTTAATGCTAAAATTACATGAAATCTGCTTTCAGCACGCATATTAAATTTCACGAACTTACTGAAAGCAAATTTCATGTAATTTTTGCATTAAATTTCATTTGATTTTGAATTAAATTTCATGTGATTTTATAGTAAAAGTACAGTAAAATGTATTAATTTTCATGCAAACCCGCATTAAATTTATATTAAAAAACATTATTTCTATGTGTATCATACTTTAATATCACTTTAATGGCCAAATCACATTAAATTTCATGTACCATTTTCGCTGAATATTAATATTCATGCATTAAATTTTACATTTTTTTAACAGGTAACTAAAAAACGGATGGCAATCAGTAATAAATTGAAGCTCGATAAACATATATATTTAAATTAAAAATTTTTTGCAATAAAGTTATCTAATTGAATTAAACGATAAAAAATGAAAGAAAACAATTATTAATTTTTAATTTAATTATAAAATCAATTATTTACTTAATGGTGAATTTTTAATTGATTCATATAAACCATTATACGTCATTTAGTCTTAGACTATATGAGAAGTCAGAGACATAAGCATAGAGTTTTTCTTGAATTAACGCTGAGTCAGATTTTTTCGATTAAAAATAAGTTATTGCTATAAACAATACGTGGTTTCAAGTTGTTTTTTTATCATTTCAATTTGAAAAAATGCAATTAAAATTTTTTTTTTTTTAAATTTGACAGCCTTTGGATGAAAAAATAGTAAATTTAACCGCGGATGCATAGTACATCGTTTTCACCCTTGCAGTTCTGGCACTCGCCAAGAATGATCCAATTTGTAGCCTTGGTGAACAATATAATGTTTATTAAACGAATTCTTCAATATTTTACATAACATTGAATAAATCATGTTAAAAAATAATAAACTTCAAATGATAATGGCTTTGAAATGATTACGTAATACTAAACTAATATTTTACAGGCTGTAAAAGTAAATAAAAACAGTATTGTTGTAATTATTGTGAAATAATTCAGTTGAAATCATTGGAATTTAAAGGCAAAAGGTGTGGTCAAAAAGCACAAGTAATTTTTATAAGTTCTTCATTTTGTGCTCTCTCTTATGCTGTCAGACTTAAACTAACTAAATGGTCATGCATTTGTACTCTATGGATCTTATCCCAAATTATTATTTTGTTTATAGTTTCTGAGTCTGAGTGTATGCGTGTGTGTGTGTGTATATATATATATAAATGTGACAATAAGTTTTGTTCTATCTGCTATCATTTCAATACGCTAATTAGCGATGCAGGTTTTTAAAATCATAATTTTTGAAATTATACTGGAACTTTGATAACTTAAATATGCATAAACTTTTTTCTATAAGATCTGCCACCGCGATCGAAAGTTTATTTTAAAGTTTAAGAAAAAAACAAGAAAATAAACTTTGAAAAAGTTCAATTACTTGGGGTAACATAAGCGTAATTGCAAATTATATATAATAAACGAAGGGTTCAATCAGAGAAAAGTAAAGTTGAGGCTCACGCAAATTCATATATAACCAACACTCAATTTTCAACAAAATGTATTCTATTGAGTTTTAACAAAAAATTGATAGTTTTTGAAAAAAAAAAATCATAAAATATGTATTCAGCAAGGAATTTTGAAAATTTCAAAAATTCTATCACGCTTATCTCCCAGCCCCTTTGACCTGAACCTTTAAAACTTCTCTTGTATATTTTAGATGACAAATAGAACATATTCTTAAAATTTTGGCAAATTCTATTTTTTTAACTAACTTCAAAGGAGGAGGAAGTTCGCAATTTAATTGGATTTTTTTTTTTTTATGTTTGTTACCTTGAAACTCCGTCATTTCTGAAACGATCTTAAAAACCTTTTATCTGATAGAGGGTGTCTTCAGAAAGGTCTTATACGTGTCTTATAAGTATTAGGCTAATACTGAGTTAGTAAGAGCAAATTATTTAAAAACAAAAAAAAAATTTTTAACAAAAAAAAAACCGACTTCAAAAAATGCACTAAAAAGTAACAAATAATTTATTATCTTTAGAAATCATACAAATAATTGGTAAAATACAATTTTAGAAGTCGGCGTCTAATTCCTCAATGAATGTAAACGTTATTTTTTTACAATAAATGTAAACGTTATTTTTGAACAATGAATGTGAACGTTATTTTTGAAAAAATGGACTAAGTCGTTCTGCTTACGCACCACAGATTTAGAATTAGACGCCGACTTCTAAAATTGTATTTTACCAATTATTTGTATGATTTCTAAAGATAATAAATTATTTGTTACTTTTCAGTGCATTTTTTAAAGTCGGTTTTTTTTTTGTTAAAAATTTTTTAATTGTCATTTTTTAGTGCAATGTTTTTGAAATCTTATTTTTTGTAAAAAATTTTGTTTTTATTCGATACTTTTGAAGTCGGTTTTTATTTATTAAAAATTTTTTAAATTGTTTGTTTTTGTTAAAAAATTTTTATTTTCTATCTTCTAGTGAATCTCCTTACTAAAAACGCAAATATAGGTAGACCCACTAATTACATTAAACTTTCATGATTAATTCATACGCATGCATTAGTACACCACCAAGCAACATATAGCAGAAAAGAAAGAAGGCTCAACAGCACAGTGTCCTTATGTGTGCATGTATACGTATTCAAGCTCAGGTAAGAGAGAGAGAGAGAGAGAGAGAGAGAGAGAGAGAGAGAGAGAGAGAGAGAGAGGGAGAGGGAGAGGGAGAGGGAGAGGAGGGAGAGGGAGAGGGAGAGGAGAGGGAGAGGGAGAGGAGAGAGGAGGAGAGGGAGAGGGAGAGGGAGAGGGAGAGGAGAGGGAGAGGAGAGAGAGAGAGAGAGAGAGAGAGAGAGAGAGAGAGAGAGGAGAGGGAGAGAGGGAGAGAGCATCATTGGCTAACCCAGTAACAGCTGTAAAATGATTTTTCGAAAACATCATGAAAAGATTTAAAGTTGTAGAGTTATGCTCATTTCCGTGCATAACTCTGAAAGGGATTGCTCAATTTGTATGAAAATTATTTTTTATATGAAGAAGGGTATGTCAAAAAAATATTTGTTATATATTTGGAATAAAAAAATTTTAAATAAACATAAGAAGCGACAGATCCCTAATACGACGTTAAAAAACGTTAAAAAGGAAACTTCATATTTACCGACTCTACACGGAAAAAGGTAAATACCATTAAAATCAATACTACACGTAGTATGTATTATTTCTGTGATAAAGTATTGAAAAAAAATGTAATAGTATAATTTTAATCAATACTATACTTCAAATTTTAACTACTAATGCTGGCATAACTATATTACGAACTGAGTGCATGAATTTCCGCTACGTAGTACCTATTTTTTCGGTACTAGGACTGATATTTCACCTATCCGATCCAGGGGTAAAATTTTGCAGAGAATATAATTGCTATATATAGAACTGATTTTCCCATACTAGAATTAAAAATTGATGATTCTAAAATCATTTTTATAATATATAACCCTTTTAAATTACTAATAATTAATTTTCAACTTAACAGGATGTCAGAGCTGTTAGAATCGATTTTTGCTTTTTTTATTTTGTTGACATCTTTTTAAATTCATTAATCAAACAAATATTCTAACTTATCCGCGCTATAGCTATGTTAGTACAATCATTTTTGTTAAAATAAAAAGTCATTTGAATTTATTTCTTTTATAAACTTGGATTGAAAGTTAGATCAAGCTTGACAAACCTAACCACGAAATACTATACATCGTAAGTTTGTATATAACTTTTTATGTATAGCATCCCGGTGGATTTCATGAGTTGTCCGCACTCAAGCTTAATCTTACAAATTTCTTTATTGTAGCAAAAAAATTCATCTGTGTTTTTCCGTTTATAATAATCAACTCAAGTTTAAAATTAATAATTAGTAATTTGAAATTTTTACATATTATATGATCGATATTATATTTATTGATTGCTAAAAATTTTTATGCAATTTAATGGTTTTTACATTATGATAAATTAGCTGTATTGAAGTTTCATATTCGACAGCGCCGCAGTAAATATTGTATAGGTACTATGTTAGTAAAAGATAATTTAGTCCCGTAGTACGGAAAAATTCGGTACTATACCACACAATTCTTGGGACGAGTCGCGTTAAAAAATGTACTTATATAGGTCATTTTAAAATATATACTGAGTATCAATTAAAAAACGACTGGTAATATTCTTTCTAGTACTGACTCAAATTAGTACATTCTTTTCAGGTATTTTCCTTTTTCCGTGTAACATATTTCATGAAATATTCCTGCAAGATTCCTGAAATATTCCAATGAAAGATCTGAGATGTCCTAAATCTTCCAATGAAATATTCTTGGAATTTTTCAACAATATTCCATGGAATATTCGAATTTAGGAAGAATCAAGGACATACGAATATTACAGGAATATTCCATGGAAGATTCCTAAAATATTTCAAATCTTCCGTGCCAATATTCCAGGAAGCTTCCATAAATATTTCATGCTGTGTGGGATACGCGTAAAAATGCGTAAGAACAGGTTGTAACATGGCAGATTGGCCATATTACTTAAGTGTATATTTGTAGCGCATATAGACGACAGAAGGGAGCATCTAACTATGGGCAAGACGGAAAGCAGACCACGCGAGTCAAATAGTTAAAACTATAACCCAAAATCGCTGGCACACACGTGCGAATATCTATAGCATGTACACTGTGCACTTATGTAGATAGCAAGCAGCTTGACTCGAGTAGCTGAGCTTGGGTCCGTTGAGAATCGTTTGTCTCTCTCTTGCGGCGTACAGCACGGCGCAGCGTACAGCACGAGAGATGAAGCTGAGCAGAGACAAGAAGGAATACCATTGCATCATTCCTTCAATCGCCGGCGTCCAATATAGAGCCATTACGAGCATTAAATAGACCTGCTGTAATATACAGTACCTTTTTTGTGCGCTATAATATCATAATTTTTAGTGTGAGTGAGACTAATTAGCTTCATCTTTTATTTTATTTAAAATCAAGCCTCGTATTATTGCGAGTGCTCTAGTGCTACATAAAATAACGTCATCTATTGCTTTATTTTTGCGATGTGTGTGCCGGGCGATCTCATGCGCGTCCTATTGCTATTTTCCCTTCGTGCTACTATAACTCTTTTTTTTGTGCGTTTAGTGCTTATGTCCCTTTTAGCTTATGTTTTTGTTAATATCTGCTTTTCATCGTGCCAATAGTTATTTAATTAGTGCAAGCGGAGTCGCGTACGCTATACGTGGCTGGTGTTTATTTTGAGCGTGCGTGTTATAAGTGTATGGTTATTAAAATAAAGTCTCCTTTTTTTATTTAACTGATTAGATTCCGCATCTTATCTTTATTTATACCTTAGTGCAACCTCCTGATCCCCAAGGTTGTCACAAGGTACACACACGTATGAACACGTACACACGCGTAAAAACTTGCACACACGCGTACAAACATGTACACACACATACACATACGTACACACACGTAGAAACACTATAGAAAAAAAAATATATATATATATGTATATATATTACCCAATCTCTGTCAAATCGAAGGACGAAAATTTTTTTCGCTAAAAATTGGTCAAGTGGTTCTTTTTCATATTATGAACCACTCAGAATTTTTTTAGGTTCCTTTAGTACATATTTTTAGAGCTACAAAGATTCAAAGTTGGGGAAAAACCATATTTTTTACATTTTTTACTCATTCTAAGCTTAAATTACTCAGTTGGGTTGCGTTTTAAGAATTTATTACTGAAAAACTTTTTTCTTTAAAATTTTCTAAATTTTGTAAAAAAATTAATTTGAAAATGCTAATGTAGCCATTCGCTGAGCTAAAGTCATTTAAAGCATTGAAATATCACATTTCAAGGTTTCGAACCATGATCTTATGTCCGAAAAAATCATCGAAGTAGGTAATATATGTATAAATATAGCCTATAAATTTTAGAGTAGAGTAGAACAGCGATCCCTTTTAAAAAATTGTAAATGTAATTGAAAATAATGAAAAATGTGATTTTTAGCTACATTTACTCATTTTAATGTTACTTTGTACTCATCGGTTGCAGATGTCCTTTCGCAAGCATTCATAGAAATAGTTGTATACTTTTAGATTGGATTAGATATTGTTTTATTTTGTATTATAATTACAAAAAGAGCGTGTAAAATTACAAATAAGGTTAAAAATACATAAAATACTTGAAATAGCCTTACATATATAAAATTAAAATACTACAGTATGATATCCACAGTCATAAAATATAATAGTGATAGTAATACTGTAATAGTTGGTCAATAAATTAAATAAAAGTGATATCACAGATAACACGAATAAATACACGCAAAGAGTATAAATAACATAGTTAAAAATCAGTCTCAATTATCTATCAGTCAAAAAATTACATAAAATCAAGCGTGTAAAGAGCGCAGTCGAAATATCAGCAGTATACAGTAAGTTAAAATCACAGCAAAGTTGAATGTTCAGTAATATACAAGTCAATCTGATAAAAATATTATCATTCACTCTATGCACACACATCCTACATTCACGCCAATAAATACAATCATGCCTTAAATCTATAAAAGGTACATCACGTAATAAATTAACACATATGATATAGTCCAAAAATAATACTGTTTATTCGAGGTCAATACTTCACAAATATTAAAATATATTTTAAAAAATTTTCTAAAAGATTTAGAGTGAACCCAAACCTTGAGATTTTTTAAACAAATCATGTGTCACCGTAGCACATGAAAAAAATACTTGGATACTGGATTTTAAAAAATTTTTGTTCATTTCATAGTTCAAGGTCATATAATACTGTTAATATTTCCCATAACACATGGTGATAGGTGACTATATGTAAAATTCTTTTCTTATAAGATCCAGAATAGATTTGTTTATAAGAAAAAATTAAATGTCATTGAATTTCTGAAAAATTATGATTGGTAACTAAAATATCCTTGGTTTATTTGTCTGAAAAGATTTGAAGAACTATTTTTGCTTTATTTCTTTCATAATTTAAACATAATCTATCTCAAGATACAATAACACTTTAAAGAATAACTAATTTAATTTTTAATCAAGAAATAATTTTGCATATTGGATAATGTTAGCAGTACAAGAGACAATAAGACACGATCCACTTTGTACTGATAATTCATCACATTTGTCATTGCATTTTTACAGTAAAAGTAACTCAAATTTATGACTAAACAATATTTAAATTCAATTTTTTATATACTGAATACAAAATTCATGTGCCTATACCTTTTTCTTAGATGTATCAGTAACAAGATAAAAAACTAAAAATGCACTTCTACTTGTATGTTAGAACTTTTTGTGTAAATTCATGAGAATATTGTTAATAATTATTCAATTTAACGCCAACTGATTTCATCCACTACGATATTGATTCACAAATTGCCTTATACTGATCTTCGACGTACTAATATAAAAAGAGACATAAGTTCAGTTATATATCACTACCCTGTTAAAAATAATCAGGTGATAAATCACCTGTTTTTTTTACCAGGGTGACTATAAGAAAAAATAAATTGAATATTGATATATATCAATCTCTATTATATGTTGATTTTAATTATTTGTTTAAATTAATTCTAAGTTTTTATACATAATTACATATAATTATTGCTGTCACGTCATTAGATTCAATGACAAATTTTCATAAAATTTAAATTACGATAGCCAATTTCCATAGAATTATAATGTTTATTACTAATATAAAAATAATCAAATATATTTAAAACATATAACAAGTATCAGAATCAATCATTTTCTAAAACTGAACTTAATAATAACATCAGTACTTTAATCTTAACGAAACTGATTAAATGAAATTCAAGTCAGTGTGTTTTGAATTAACATTTACCTGTTATTCGCATTCATATTATAATATTCTTCATCTACGATAATATAAAAAGAATGCTCGCTCAAAAGGTTCTGAATATACTTGAAAAATGTGCATGTTATAATTAAAATATAAATTATTAAATTCTTTATATACTGTATATTTAAAAATTTAATACTAATATATAAAACTGTAAAAACATACAGTACCGGGCAATAATTCTGAGCAGGTTATCAAATTTTTGCTCCGACTTTGAAAAAGCGTATCTTCTTCAATTTTCATCCTAGAAAAAATTTAAAAAAAGCATTTTAAAGTATTCTTTGAATGCTTTTATTTTAGCTAACTTACATTTTTTAACGATATTTAAAAAAAAATTAATCGCTTTGGCAAATTTGAAATTTTTTTCATTTTTGCATTTTTCTTCAATCAGCTGTAGTTTTTTAAATAATTGAGCTAGAAAAAATTTGAAAAAATTTGGAAAGGGCTCTAAAAATGCTATTTGCAGCTATTTTTACAAAAACTTTTTAATTATTTTTTGTCAAGTTTTAAGCATATAAAGTTATCGATCTAATACTTTTGCAGTTGTAAAAAACACTTCAATAGCAAGTAGAAAATAATCGCTGGTGCAAAACTTTTGATTTCTATGATATAATTTTTGCAAAATAAATCTTTTTGTTGTTTCATACTTTATTATGTTTTATTATTAATAATGAATAGTTATAATTTCCTACTAAAATTAAATCACTACTTCACCAGCGATTATTTTCTACTTGCTATTGAAGTGTTTTTTACAACTGCAAAAGTATTAGATCGATTGCCTTTTTGTACTCTTTTACAAAATAAATTGATATCTATCTATCTATCTATCGATAACTTTATATGCTTAAAACTTGACAAAAAATAATTAAAAAATTTTTGTAAAAATAGCTGCAAATAGCATTTTTAGAGCCCTTTCCAAATCTTTTTTCAAATTTTTTCTAGCTTAATTATTTAAAAAACTGCAGCTGATTGAAGAAAAATGCAAAAATGAAATAAATTTCAAAATTGCTAAAGCGATTATTTTTTTTTTAAATATCGTTAAAAAAATGTAAGTAAGCTAAAAAGAAAGCATTTAAAGAATACTTTAAAATGCTTTCTTTAAATTTTTTCTAGGATCAAAATTGAAGAAGATACGCTTTTTCAAAGTCGGAGCAAAAATTTGATTAACTGCTCAGAATTATTGCCCGGTACTGTATATAAAAATTAATGAATTATGTTTACTTTAATGGAGTTCACAGAACAAGAAAATAATTTTCATTTCACATTGCCATCTTCGATTGGATTTTATTTAATCAGTTTTGTCAAGATTAAAGTATCTACTGATGATATTATTAAGTTTAGTTTTAAGAAATGATTGATTTTAATTCTTGTTATATTTTTTAAATGTATTTGATTATTTTTATATTAGTAAGAAACATTATAATTCTATGGAAATTGGTTATCGTAATTTAAATTTTCTTAAAATGAGTCATTGATTCTAATGATGTGACAGCAATAATTATATGTAATTATGTATAAAAACTTAGAATTAATTTTAACAAATAATTACAATCAACATATAATAAAGATTGATATATATCAATATTCAATTTACTTTTTCTTATAGTCACCCTGGTGAAAAAAATCAGGTGATTAATCACCTGACTATTTTTAACAGGGTAGTGATATATAACTGAACTTATGTCTCTTTTTATATTAGTACGTCGAAGATCAGTATAAGGCAATTTGTGAATCAATATCGTAGTGGATGAAATCAGTTGGAGTTAAATTGAATAATAATTAACAGCTTTCTCATGAATTTACACAAAAAGTTCTAACATATAAGTAGAAGTGTATTTTTAGTTTTTCATCTTGTAACTGATACATCTAAGAAAAAGGTATAGGCATATAAATTTTGTCTTCAGTGTATAAAAAATTGAATTCAAATATTAGTTAGTTATAAATTTGAGTTACTTTTACTGTAAAAATGCAATAACAAATGTGATGAATTATCAGTACAAAGTGGATCGTGTCTTATTATCTCTTGGACTGTTAACATTATTCAATATGTAAAATTATTTCTTAACTGAAAATTAAATTAATTATTCTTTCAAGTGTTATTGTATCTTGAGATATATTATGTTTAAATTATGAAATAAATAAAGCAAAAATAATTTTTCAAATCTTTTCAGTCAAATAAACAAAGGATATTTTAGTTACCAATCATAATTTTCAAGAAATTCAATGACATTCAATTTTTTTCTAATAAAAAAATCCATTCTGAATCTTATAAGAAAAGAATTTTACATATAGTTACCTGTCACGATGTTTTATTTGAAATACTAGCAGTATTATATAACCTTGAATTATGAAATATCGGTACTAAGACTGACATTGCAGCTACTCGATTCAAGGGCAATATTTTGCAGAAAATGTGATTGTTAATCTCCTTTGGTGCGATTTTTTTTCTTACTAAAATTAAAAGATGATAAATATAGAATTATTCATATAATATATAACACTTTCAAATTACTAATAATTAATTTTCTAATTCGTAATATTTAAGAAATAAAACGATGCATGTTTATCTGCCATACTTCGTTTTAAAATAGTTAGCTTTTCAGTTTAAAATTAATTATTATATGATTCACATTATGTTTATCAACTGTTACAAATTGTTATACAATTTCATGGTTTTTACATTATTAGGTATTAATTATACTGAAGTTTCATATTTGACAGTGCCGTCGTTAACCTCATACCTAAACATATGTTCAGACGTAAAATTTTCCGCTCCTTTCGATTACGGTATAAAAAGTAGGGGTTTCCATTAAAAAAAAATTAGATTGACCTTGAAATAACCTTGGAAATGAGGTTCAAGGCTAAATCCAAGGTCACCATCGGATTCCTTGTTCAAAGTTACCTACACTGTTAAGAAAAATATTAAATTTAATGTTAAATATGAAACCAGCTTCCGATCCGTGTTATTAATTTTAAAAATTAATTCTTAAAATTACGATAAAATTATTAATTTTTATGCAATTTTCTAGTAAATTTAAGGTAAAATTATTAATTTTAAGAATTAATTTTTAAAATTAATAACACGGATCGGAAGCTGATTTCATATTTTATATTAAGAGCAGGCCGGATTCGCTATCCTTGTCTAATTGAAATTTTTGTTATTTACTCAAGTATTAATCGGTGTATCTGCAAATTGAAGGTTAAGCGCAATAGATATTATTATTACAAATATTTATGCACAAGAAGAAAAAAATCTACCGATTTGTTTTTGAGAAAAGTAAGGAACGCAAAAATATTATAAACATAAACTTTTACTTCGGTGTTCCTTACTTTTCTCAAAAACAAAGCGGTAGAATTTTTTTTTCTTGTGCATAGATGTTCATAATAATAATATCTATTGCGCTCAACCTTTAATTTGAAGATACACCGATTAATACTTGAGTAAATAACAAACAACTCAATTGTTTCTCGGTCGGTATCAGGATCTACTCCGGCCTGCCGTTAAATTTAATATTTTTTTAATAGTGTAGGGTATGCCTTTTGTTTGTTTTGTTTTACTATAAAAGTCACAAAATTTCCAGGAGTTCCCATACTTTTTCCTCACCCTGTATATGTAAGTCACTTTTCAGAGCGATATCACAAATCATTACAATAATAAAATACACACATAAATAGTAATAAAAATAAAAATAAATATATTTGTCGAATTAATATCTATTAGTCAAAACAATAAAAATTAAAATAAAATACATTAAAATAAAAATCAATCGAGTCGAATCAAAAAGTAAAAAGTAACACATTCACTTTCAACCATGCGCTCATCAAACATACTATAAATACAAGCACACCTAAAGCTATATACGGGACTACACATAATAAATTAACATAAAGAAAGTATATATTATTCAAGGTCAAGAAAGTACCCCCTCACTACCGTCTTAAACCTGCAGAGAGATTTATTTCAGCAGGTAAGGAATTCCAAAAATTCACACCTTGAACTTGGAAGAAATTCCTTCCAGTCTCAGTGCGCATAAAGGGCACTGCCAGATCCTTTGCCTCTCCCCTAGTAGCCACCCTGGGTACACACCTAGTGAAGAGACTGACTAGATGCCCCGGAGTATTCATGCACACGATTTTTCACATAAGTACAGCCAAAAAATACTTTCTTCTTGAATCAGTGCGCAGTCAACCCAACGCGGTTCTATAAGGAGAGACATGATTACCCATTCTCAAACCTATTACATATCTCACACATGAATTATGTAGCCTCTGTATTTGTCTTCTCAACCTCTGAGAAGCATCGAGCAAAACCACTGAACATAAATCAAGATGTGGGAACAGCAGGGCGGTTGCGAGCTGTTTACACAGAGTCTTCGTGGTGTACTAACGGAAAAACCACAGAGTATATAAAACTCTATCAAACCTTTTTGTAATCATATCAACGTGCGGTCCCCAAGAAAGTTTAGGGTCAAGCACAACACCAAGACTCATCACGGAGTCAAAGAAGGGAATACTAATGCCTCCCTCAAAATCGATCGTCCGTGACCTTCTAGCAAGAAAAGAGTTTACAAAACGACTTTTGCTTAAGACCATTGCTTTAGTTTTATTAGAATTCAAAGTGAGAGAGACATCAGCAGCCCACTTCGACACCGCTTTGGCCACCCTCTGTAGCATTAGAATACCCTCTTCCACATTTTCGTGAGGCACCTGCGTGTAAATTTGCAGGTTGTCTGCGTAGAGTAAGTGCTCGAAGCAACTAGAGTCGAGAGCGTCACGTACGTCATTAATATAAAGACAAAACAACAGAGCCCCAATACCGGACCCTCTGGAACTCCTAGGTTGGTTGCCAGCCAACTCGATTTCTCATTCAAATGCGTGGAAACCATTTGTTTTCTTCCTGATATACAGGAGTCAATCCACAAGAGAACCTGAAAAGCCCCATTAATCTAAGCCTAGCAAGTAACTTGGAAGAAGAGATCGTGTCGAATGCCTTGCTAAAGTCAAAAAGCAAAAGTAACGTGTTGTCGAGTTAAGACAAAAAACTTTAGAGTTTTTTGTCTAAACCCGATCTTATGTCATACGTTAATTTAAGAATAGCTGTCTGCGTGGAATTGTGCTTTCTGAAGGCAGTCTGCTTTGGGTCAAGTAATTTATTTGTAGTAATGTACTCCTGCAATTGGTCATGGGCGATTTTCTTAAGTACCTTTGAAAGGAAAGAGAATAGCAATAGACCTGAAATCCTTAGGCGATTTGGGTGCAGAGTACTTCTTCAATGGCACAATACGTTCCTGCTTCCAAAGGCCAGGAAAGAACCTTCGAGCAAAAGAGGAGTTGAACTCAAAATTAAATTAAAATAATTAGATAGGTTTTATAATAAGCAAAAAAGACTAATATCGTATTCGTATATACGTGCATAATATTACCGTAACCATACAGAAAAAATTAAAGTGCTCAAAAATTTTTGAATAAGATTAGGGTGATTCTACATAAAAAATAAACTTTATCAATTTGGCATTTTTCTGTATCTCCTATAATTAAGGAGATATCGGAGATATAAAAAAAGCCTATTTTTGTACAAAAATCGCCATGTCTCGGTCAATTTTGGACCTAGAAAATAAAACGAAATATGATTTTAAAGTTCAGCAGAATACCTTTAAAACCAGATCCTTTCTTAAAAAAATGATGAGTCGCCATGTTGAAGCATCTAAAGATCGAATCCTGGTTGGTCGATATAGAATAGGCGCCAAAAATTAAATTTTAAAGGGTTTAGATTTTTTAAGTAAATAAAAATTAATTTCTGGGCATTGTTTTTTAAATATAATAGAAGTAACTCAATTAAAATAGAATAAGAATATTTTATTTTAAACCAAGCAATATTATTTATGTATATAACCAATGTATAGTTGAATGATAAAATATATAACTATGAGCACAAGCAAGGTGACTACCTTTTATTTGAAAATTCCAGTAAAATTGTAAAGACATCAAATAATATAACAATTCAGATAAGTAATTTATTCCTTTATTGCAGAAGTATTGCTTAATGCAGGTACAATATGTATATATTTTCAATTGTTTTTCATTTTAAAATAAGTATAGTAATAGCAATTAATGAAGGTTTGAGGTTATGAAAGTTTTATTATTCTATATTTCTAATACTCAGATTAAAAATCATCAAAGTACCAAAAAAAGTAATATATTAAAGTAATGTTTTAAAGATAAATTTATGTGCACATTTTAATAAAAAAAATAAGGTTAGAATAAATCAAGATCAAAATTTACTGATAACAATGGATGATACAATTGACGAACAAACTGTATGTCTATTTTTAATGAAAATTTGAAGAATCTACTTATACGAGTGTGCTATTTCATAATATACAATACTATTTAGTTAAACTTATTATATTAAATATTAATACATAAATAAATAGAAGTATAAAATGTGTGTTTTCAGTAAATGTAGTTTGAAAATAATTTACACACTGATGAAAGTATGATTACGGTAGACACCTTTGTTATAGATTAACATAAAAAATTTGTATTACAGTTGACAAACAAGCTATATGTCTATTTTTAATGAAAATTTGAATAATTTACTTATATAAGTGTGCTATTTTATGATATATGATGAATTAATATTTAATATAATGTATTTAACTGAATAGTTTGCTTGTACAAGTGAGTTACTTTATTATATACATTACTATTTAACTAAATATTAATACATGAAATTAAAAAATGGAAAAACAATTTATGTTTTAATGAATAAAGCTTGAAAATAATTAACATACTGATAAAATTATAACTATAGTAAGCATCTTTCTTATAGATTTGTATATAAAATTTGTATTACAGTTGACAAACAAGCAATATGACTATATTTTCAATAAAAATTAAAATATTTACTAATATAGGTGTGCTGTTTTATAATATACAATGAATTAATATTTAATATAATATATTTAATTGATTAGTTTACTTATACATGTGGGTTATTTTATAATATACAGACATAAGCTGAAATAACTTGGGCGCCTATGCACTTTCTACTCAACTGTAGTTACTAGAGCTATCAGACCTGAGTTTCAGCCTGAAATAAAATCAAATTTAAATGTAATTGATAATTTTTTGTTATAATATTAACTAATAAAACTTCTTTTTAGCTTAAATATATATTAAGGGGGCCAGATACTATTAGAAGCTGAAATATATTGTTGAGATATATTGATATAAATTGCTGAAGTTTAAAAATAACTAATTTCATATAAAAATACATTCAATTTCAAACATTTTTTGGTTTAAAACATTTTCTATATCTTGAGAATAGAAGTGGTGGTGCTCGTTGAAAGTCTGGAACAAAAAACCCTTTGCTGCAAGGTTTCTTCATGAGTTTTTATTGGATTTACTTGAAATTTTATGGAGATATTCAAAATCATAGTAGAATCCATATAAGTGTAAAACATTCATGAAAAATTCAATTAATTAAAAAATTTTTGAAAAAAAAACAATTTCAAAAAAATTTTTTTTATTAATTATTATAAATAATAAGTTGATAAATAAATAGAAATAAATTAATTTAAAATCTGCTCCACTTATATGGATTCTACTATAATTTTGAATATTTCCATAAAATTTCAAGTAAATCCAATGAAAACTCATGAAGAAACCTTGCGGGAAAGGGTTTTTTGTTCCAGACTTTCAACGAGCACCACCACTTCAATTCCCAAGATATAGAAAATGTTTTAAACCAAAAAATGTTTGAAATTGAATGTATTTTTATATGAAATTAGTTATTTTTAAACTTCAGCAATTTATATCAATATATCTCAGCAATATATTTCAGCTTCTAATAGTATCTGACCCCCTTAAATAAAAAAGTTTGATCCATAAATAGTTTTAAAAACCCTTATCTCATGCTTAAAATCCTTTTGATTAGTTAAAAACTTGATTTTGATTATTTAATAACACTATTCAAAATGAAATAATGTTGTATGTGTATCATGTCTTAAGATTTATGAGTTATAAATATATTTTAGTACACTTCTACTTTCTCATAGAAAAAACTATGTATCAATAAAAAAATTTTTTCTATTTTTTTATTAATTTGTACATATTTATAGAATAGATATAGATATAGATATTTATTTATTTTGTAATAAGAGTACAAAAAGGCGTGTAATACATGAAAATAGTAAGTAATAATTCTATAAAAAGTATTGCACATAATAAGATAAGATATCACAGTCAATTATTAAAATTAATATATAATACTGTATCAGTAAGTCACCATGTAAAAGTGATATCACAGACTATTCTAAATACACGCAGAAAACATAAATTACAATAAAAAACAGTCTTAAATATCTATCAGTCATTGAATTAAAATACATAATTTAAAAGAGGAATCACTGTCATGACATCAATAAAAATAAAATTGGACAATACTATAAAAATAAAATTGAACAATACAATAACAAAATAATAGTAAATAATAAAAAAATAAAATAATAATTACATTTAAAAACAATACCGAAGATGTCATGACTTCTAATAAAAACAGAACCATTCATACTTTCCGCATACATTCATCCATCATTCACGCTAATAAATACATTTACACCTTAAATCTATATATAGGACAAAACAAAATCAATTAACACAAAAATTAAAATACTTAAAATTAATTTCACTCGAGGTCGAGTAAGTACGTCCTCAAAGCCGACTTAAACCTGCCGAGCGATGGAAGATTTTTTATATAAACAGGCAGGGAGTTCCAAAAATGCGCACCTTGAACTTGAAAGGAATTTCTTCCAGTCTCAGTACGCATGAAGGGCACCGCGAAGTCCTTGATCTCTCCCCTAGTGGCTACCCTAGGTACATATCTAGTGAAGAGACTCACTAGATACTCGGGAGTATTCATGCGCACGATTTTGTACATAAGTACAGCCATAAAATACTGTCTCCTTGAATCAGTACGCAGCCAACCAAGCGTCGCTCTATGAGGAGAGATATGACCGCCCAATCCTACGCCTAATACATATCTCACACATGAATTTTGTAGTCTTTGTAATTGTCTTCTCAACCCCTGCGAAGCATCAAGCAGAACTACTGAGCAGTAGTCGAGGTGCGGAAATAGCAAGGCGGCTGCGAGTTGTTTACGCAGGGCCTCAGTGGTGTACCGACGAAAGAACCGTAAACTATACATTATCCTATTAAATTTTTTAGTCACCATATTAATATGCGGCTCCCAAAACAACTTAGCGTCAAGCACAACACCAAGGCTTGTAACGGTATCAGAGAAAGATATGCCGACACCTCCCTCAAGCTCAATCGTTCTTGGCTCACCAGCATAAAAGTCATTAATAAAACGACTACTGCCAAAAACGATAGCCTTAGTTTTGCTTGCATTTAATGTGAGAGAAGCATCGACAGCCCATCCCGACACCGCCCTGGCCGCGCTCTGCATAATACGAATACCTTCATTCAGATGTTCATAAGGGACCTGAGTATAGATTTGGAGGTCATCAGCATATAATATGTGCTTGACACAACAGGGGTCGAGCGTATCACGTATGTTATTAATGTAAAGGCAGAACAACAGAGGCCCCAGCACTGAACCCTGTGGAACTCCTAGATTGGTTGTTAGTCAATCCGAATCCTCTTTTAAATGTGTAGAAACCATTTGTTTCCTACCTGATAAATAGGAGTTGATCCACTCGAGTGCAGCCCTAGAAAACCCCATCAATCTAAGCCTCGCAAGCAATTCGGAAGGGGAGATCGTGTCGAATGCCTTACTAAAGTCAAATGGGAGTAGTATCGTGGCAAGTTTCTTGTCAAGACCTGATCTTATGTCGTCTGTAAGTTTAAGTATGGCAGTCTGCGTAGAATGATGCTTCCTGAAGCCAGTCTGCAAAGATTCAAGTATTTTGTGTGTCATAATATACTCCTGCAGTTGGTCATAGGCAATCTTCTCAAGAACCTTTGAAAGAAAACATAATATTGCTATGGGCCTAAAATCTTTAGGCATTTTAGGTGCAGGGCACTTCTTTAAAGGCACAATACGTGCGCGCTTCCAAAGGCAAGGGAAGACCCCCCGTCCAAAAGACGAATTGAACAGAGTCACAAAATGCTCTCCAATAACCGGAAGTGCTTTAAGTATCACACTCTGCGGGATGCCATCCTCGCCACAAGCCTGTGATGAAAAATGCGAAATCGCAAGGATTACATCATTAATATTAATTGGCTTAAAGGCAAAACCACTTTCACTACACTCAGAAAGAATCCTTTAACGTTCCGCAGTATCATCGTGTGACGAGACCGACACCCCCACAAAATGTGCATTAAGCTCATCTGGAGTGAATCCATTCAAGTCCCCTTGAGGTCCGGACAGGAGTCCCAGGTCTTTTAACTCCTTCCAGACATTACCTCCAGCAAGAGCATCGAATAGTCTATTATGATAATAATTTGTTTTAGCTTGTTCCGTCCGTTCATCTATTGTTTTACGCAGCTGCAAAAATTCGGAGAGATATCGCTCCTCCTTCGTCCGTTTAAATCTACGATACGTGGCATCTCTCTTGTGCCGCATCTGCGACAACTCTTTATCAATCCAAGGAAATTTATCTTTACCAATTTTAAGTGTTTTAGTGGCGCTAGATTTTGTATTGCCGCCGTAAGGTTGTCACAGAGGCAGCCAAGTGCAGATTCTGGGTCAACTGTACCAACTGTAAATGGCGTCCAATCACAGCCGACCAAACTCTGTACCAATAAGTTTGGACAGATATCTTTGTAATTTTTATACTTAATTATTTTATTATCTGTCTTGATGTGATGACAAGAAATACATACATCAATTAAGTTGTGCCGACTGTGAAAATTCGCCGATAAGTTGCGTGCGTCAAGTACTGTGTCATTATCGTCAACAAGAATCAGGTCAATCCACGTGTGAGACGTTGGAGTGTGATGCGTGGCACCGTGCTGAACCAACTGTAACGAAAGCTCAGCCGACAATTTATTAATAAATTTGGCATCACTGCTCTCACGCAGGAGATCGGCATTCAGGTCTCCCATTATAATTTTATGAGAGTATTCTGAAGCAAAATTTCTCAAGTTATCCAAAAAATCGGTAGTTTTAAAAAAGGAAATTGCAGGAGGTCGATAAATAACAGAAACCAACACGGCTTCGGAGCTGCCCAATTGCACGGAACAAAAAATATACTCAGGTACCTCCGGTTTACCTTCACTATGAATAGTTTGAGTATCCGAAGTAGCCAAAATAGTGCACTTTAAATTGTCTTTAACATACAAAGCAACTCCTCCACCACGCAAGTTTCTGTCCTGTCTGAATACTTTATACCCTTTGACCCGAATGACGTCATCCGAAACAGATGGACCCAGCCAGGTCTCAGCCACTCCAAATATGTCGCAAGAAGGACCATCACTCAGAAACTCACGTACCTGCCCAATGTGAGCCCTCAACGAAGTCACATTCAGAAAGCACGCTCGCAGTTCACCCCTCCTCCCTGTACGACCCTCAGAGGAGGCCCGGTGCAGTCATTGGGGAGAGGCTACACTCGACGTTACTCCATTATTTGTACCTAATTATTGTTTTGTCGACGTATTTCGTTGATGTTCAGAGGCTTCATTATTATCACATATATTATCATTATTACACTTAATATTCGATGGAGTTTCAGAATTTACATTAATTACATGCACACCGTCTTTTAATTTCTTACTTTCTGTCAATAAATTATCTAAATCATTTTCATTAAAAAATTTGTGAGCTCTCTCCCCTCTCTCCCTCCTCACCAGAAATTTACCATGCCTGTGCCAAACAAATTTAAAGCCTTTTTCTTTGGCATACTTTTTTAACTTTTTAAAATTAACATATTTTTCTTTAGGCAAAAATTCATTAATAAATATCAAGCCGTGACGTTTGATGGCTGGAAGACTGCCAAGGAGGGAGAGATTAAGATCCGCTGTCGAAAAACCAGTGAATTGTCGTTAAGCCTCAAACACCTTATGCACCAGGTTCTCCTCAGAAAGTCTAACCAGCAATGAGAACGGACCCCCGGGCCGCCATTGATCCCACGATCTGTAGACACCTCGTTTACATCATCAGGTTTAGCGATTTTCTTAACTGAGATTACATTTGTACGCTTGATTGCCGGAAGAATGGTACCAAGAACGGCACAGGCGTAATCATCAGGCCCAACATTAACTGCTGAACAGTCAAACTCGCCAGAGATCACCAATGTACCGCCCCCAGAGCCACACTCCGTCTCAACTTGACGAGGTGCCTCCTCACTAATTACAGTATAAGTGTGTGGTGTTTGTGGCATTTCTACAGATTTAGATGTGTGTAATGTATGCTCATTCATTCCCGTGAGATCCGCGACGGCCTGCGCCACGCCAGCTACCCCGGTTGTAAGGTCAAAGAAACCCCTGTCCACTCCGTGAAACTCGTTATTAAGAAAAGTTTGAATATTATCAAATTTACATTTAATTTTTTTATTATATGTTTCAATTTTATTATTTAGAGCGGACAAGAAATTCCTTTCCGAAGTGACTATTATTTCCCTAAGTTTGCGATTTTCCTCTCACAGCTGCATCTGCCCAATTTCTAATTTTTTAATATATTCATTCTGTGTATCAATTTTGGACACAATATCCCGCAGGCCTATGTCAAAATTTTTAACTTGGTTCTCTACAGCCAAAAATCAATCAAAAGAATTTAATATTGTGTCAAGCCTGCCAGATAGTGCGCCCTCTAGAGCAGATACAGCTGCCTGCAATGAGGAAGAATCTAAGTCACCTCGGACTACATCAGAATTATTTTTCATAAAATTATTACTATTATTATTATTACTCGGGGCAGCGAGCGTAGCGCCACCTCCCAATAGTTTATCAGATAAAGGCATACTTATTCTACTTCTCCCTCCATCCGCCGTGGCACCGCTGTTGTTTGGACAAAGTTTGCGATGATAAAGTAGTTTCCACTCTTTCAGGCTGCTTCTGTGAGGTGTTGACAGATGTCACTTTCGAGTCAGTTCTTGATAGTGTAGAGGCACTGATTGGCTGATTAGGAGCAGCTTTGCGTGCGACCTGTAGAACTCCATTGGCCTTGATGCTTCCACCGGCAGACGACCTTGAATTGTTTCTTATTTTTTCCATGCATCTTTTGCACTCGTATTTTGTGCCACTTTCCATTTTTGAGCGAGTCATGCATTTCGCATGACAGCGCTGCCGGCATGTAAAACACAAATGGAGCTTTGCCATGCCCCATTTATCATTAGTGGATAACTTACAGATCGTACAACTGTCCATAACTCCAACCTCTTGTGTATACTCCTTAAAGGGTAAGGTAAACTTCTATATTATTGGTCGAGGAGTAGGTTGAGAAATCAGCCACCAAGATCTCTGCCTGCAGATGAAAATTGCCTCCCAACTAACCTCAAAACTGCAACAATTCTAACCTCCAAAGTGCAGCGTCCTGATGTAAATTATGAGATAAAATGCAAGGACCGCCAATAAAACTGATGATTTATAGCTGAAACGGTGCCTTGCAAATTGAGCGTGCAAGAATCTGTAAGAAAAACGCCCTAGGGCACAAAAATGCAGTACCAGAACAAAAACAACAAGAGTGAAAAATAAAGCGTGTTTAACTACTTACAGATGGAGAGAGATCTCTTCATATTTAGACTTGTGAGTCGAAAAAAGTGGTTTCCACCCTGTTAGAAAAAATCAGGCGAGAAATCACCTGATTTCTTAGGTGATTTATCATGCCAAAATCTCATGTAATGATCTCTCACCTAATTTTTTTTTGTAGGGCAGAAGATGTCTGTATGTATGTGTGTGGGTATGTACTCATTACGTCAATTAGATCTCGAAAAGTACTCGACAGCATTTCCTTCAAATTTTGCGTTCAATTTATTTTTTTGTCTAACTGGTACGAAAGTTATTGAAAACTGGTTTTCTTGGCGTAGTTTTAATTTTAGAACAATTTAAAACATTTTTTTTCAATTCTAATTTTTAATTTTTTTTTGTATTTTACTTTAAGTACTCGATGGATTTGCTCTAAAATCTGCTTGGAAATTATTTGCGACTACCAAAAGAAAAACTTCTGAAAACTGATTTTCTTAGCGTGGTTTTAATTTTAGATAATTTTGTAAAATTTGCAAAAAAAATTCATTTTTCTTTTATTTTACGTAAATTACTCGATAGATTTGCCCCAAAATTCGCATGCAAGTTATTCGCTATTGTCAGAAGAAAAAAATTTTTTTAACTAATTTTCTTAGCGCAGTTTTAATTTCAGAGTATTTTAAAAATTTTGAAAAAATTTTAATTTGAAACCACTTTTTTCGACTCCCTGAGTCTAAATATATACAAATTAACGAAAAAATAGAAAAAAATTTTTTCACCGATACAATAATTTTTCTATGAGAAAGCAAAATGAAATCAAAATACTCTAACACAATGAGCTCAATGAGAAAGCATTACACCAAAGCACTTGGCAGCGTTTTTGTAAATGCTTAAGTTCAAATAAATGTGATGGATATATTTATTATTACCTATAATGGGATCATGAAGTAGCTAAGTAAAGTCATTTATTTAATAGTCATTAAATATATGAAGATGAAAAAGATCCCATATGAAAATAATTTTTGTGAGAAATTGTAAATAACTGTTAATAATTGTAATAAACTACCGCAATTGAGACATTAATAAGAATTAATAACAGTAAAAAACAGTTAATAACTATTAATAATAGTTAGTAATAGTTATAAACGCTAAATAACAGATATTAACTGAAAGTCATGATTATTAATAATTATTTATAGTTATTCATATTTATTCACATTTATACACATTTATTAACAGTTACTCATATTTTCCAAAATTTTAAAATTGGTGAATAATTTATTATTGCTTGTTCTATTGCTTTCCTTACCCCGTATAGATTTTTTACATCTGTTTACGGGACACCTCGACCACCTGTGTGTTCCGGTGTTTTCGCGTTCGAAACCATCCCTTTTTGCCCCGGGGGGTTATTCACTAACTTTTTAACGATAATGATTGACTTAACGTTTCGACGTCGAAAAGCGTTAAGTACTCTACTCTTTTAAGTAATCGATAAGCACATATGAAAAAATGTTTCCGTTAATTTTTTAAAACAAACATTTACAACATAAATATTCCAAATTAAAATAATTCTAAATAATTATTACATCAAAATTAACATCATTACAAAAAAAAATTATTTTTTTTTAATTTTTGACATATTTATACGCAAATAAATTACAATATTACTAGTCTTTTTGTAGATTTATATTAGATCTTGTGCTCTCCACACATTCAGTATCAGGATTTAAAATGGACAGTTGATGAGGACATTATGAAAACTTAAGTAATATTTTATAACTTGTTTAATTTTATAAGTTAATAATTAGATATCCAAAATAATAATTAGAAAATATGTCATGATCCATTCATTTTAAATTCCAATACAGAGAAAAAATGAATCTTAACAGTATTCGTCTTAAAACACACAACATCTAACATTCATATTAGAAATAAATCTGTATTTATGTTTCTATTATATATTCTTTTAACTCAACATTATCCAAGCCAACAATTTCATTTTGAAAGATGAAATTTTGAAAATCAATATTTTTAAGTTCTACAGCAAAATTAACAATTCAATTGAAAAACTGTAGTTGCTGATATAGAATATAAAATGCAAATTTAGATTAATATATAATTTTATTATAAAACGTTTTTTTATTGGTGATAAGATAAGTTTATTTAAAACAATATTCATATTATTTTTTTCTGTTCGTTTTTATTGAAGTACATACAAGTCACTTTAAAACCTGCAACTCCAATTGAATTTAAAATTATACACAATTTATCATGTAATCACTAATGTAAAAAATAATAAAATAATGTTCGCTTTATTTATATATATATATAGGTATATACATCCGCTGATAAAAAAGATATCTCGATCCTCTTGGATATAACTTAAAATCTGTGAAGCAAGAAATTAATTAAAACATCTAGTTATCTAAGAAATTATTTTTCCATTTAAATGATCACATCAAATCGAAGAAATTCTTTTGATTCGAGAAATCTTTTCTGTCAATGTATATACGTATGTCATGCATAATATAACGTTTAACAGTTTAACGTACGATTTACAACCAAGCTTCAAGTTGGTTGTAAAATTTGTCGATAAAATCGACTTAGCGCTTCAGTTTAGAAGATTTTCGTCGTTGCGTGAACATGATCTCTGATAACGTTCGCGATATTCGATAGTATTTGCTGAAAAATGATTACTACGCATGCGCGCGTCGGCGTTAAGCTTGACGTTAGACGTTACGGTATTACTGAATAAGCCCCCCGGATGGTGTTCGCGTACCCGTGCAGGCCTAACTCAAGCGGGGAGACTCGCTCTACCCATCCTTTTAAGCGCATCGAGAGCTCACACCAACCCGGCAGAACGTTCCGGCTCAACTATAGTAAAGGAGCAGTCGCATTCTGCCTTACCGGCCCCCGAATAATTATCTGCGGTTTTTGTTAAAACCGCGGAAAATCATTCGGGGGTGGTCCACCACGGTGTCAATGAGTCCGAAAAATTCTCCACTTTTAATTAAAAATGGAAAAAATCCCGCCCTCACCGGGACTCGGACCCCGGCCCTCTGGGTGAGAGTCGGATGTTCTAGCCCCTGAGACACCGTGGCTCTTAATAATTTATTATTATTTATACTTATTTATAATTATTCATATTTATTTGCAATTAGTTACAGTGAATTATAGTTATTAATACTTTCTTACAGATATTTACAGTTTTTTACATTTATTAACAGTTAAACAGTTTTTTACATTTACAAAATTTTTCGCCTATATAAAAAAAACAATTATACGTGTGAAAATTTTTGAAAGTGTGAAAAAGTGTTAATAACTGTTAATAAATGTGAATAAATGTGAATAAATGTGAAAAATTACAAATATTTGTAAATAACTATAAATAACAGTAAATTATTATTATTTACAGTTAATCATTATTATTATCTATTCGTAACAATTATTAACTGTTATCAACTGTCATTTACTGTTATTAATGTCTCAATTACGGTAGTTTATTATAGTTATTAACAGTTATTCACATTTTTTCACATTTTTACACAATTATTAATAGTTATTCACAGAAATTATTTTCATATGGGATGCTTTTGTAATTTTAAATAATGAGGGATTTTTAAACTCTTATTACCAATAATAGTATTTAAAAATTTAATTTACTGTAATATTTAATTTAATTTAATGCTATCCAAACTAAAGATGTAACGCATATAATCATTTGTAAAAACAATTTTATATGAATGAGTTGAAACAAAATTTAATGCAAAAGTAAAAAATAAAATGTTTTTTTTGTGAAAAACTTTTTGATCTTTTATTGCATAATTTATAGAATTTTCATACATTATTTTAAAACTCGGAAATTGATAATGATGAAAATCATTAATGAATCAGATGAAACGTTTCTTCTAGAATATTTAAATTCTTTTAATCCTTCCAGTAAATTACATTTGAGAGAAAAATTTATTGTTATGCTTATAAGAAATATAAGTATTAATAAAGGTTCATGCAATAGTGCGAGATTGCCAATTTTAGAATTTTCTAATCATTTATTAAAATGTAAAATTTTGACGAGTGGTATAAGATAATATTTTTCCCAACCGTAGTAGATTATATTGTGAAATGAATATTCCTTTTACATTTGAAAGAACGTAATTTCCATGTGAATTATCTTTTGCTATGACGATTAATAAATTACATGGACAAACGTTTGATAATATAATTATTCTTTTAAGAAACTGAACACGGTTAAAAACAATTGTGTAGTCTGTTAACTTTTTTTTCTGTTACTAAATTGTCTGTTGAAGTAACAAACAAGGATGTGACGATTTAACAGACTTTATGTCAGTTGATTCTGAAAATGCCTGTAACAAACGACTAGAACAGATAGTCCAGGGGCAAACTACATAAGTCTTGGTCGATCGAGGTCCTCAATTCCACCCAGGTTTTTTTTATGTATGTTGACCAGCTGAATCCGAATTTTTTCGGGTAGAAAATCTGAAAATGGCGCATTTAATAATTATTAACAATTTTTATAAACAAATTATAAAAATGCGCTTAAAAAAAAAAAAAATTTATCATATTTTTCAATTTATTTTGAGTAAAAAAGGTTCTCGTGAACATATTGCTAAAATGCATTGAATCGGCAGAAAACAAATCAAAAAGTTTGAAAAAACGCGATTTTTCAAAAAACGGTACTTTTTTGAGCGATTGAGAAGCGGTCGGAACCATTTGCCGCTTGGTGGCGCTGCAAGTGAAAGAAGAATATAAAATATTTTTTATACGGATTTACAATTTATTAAGACAATAATATACCTCTAATGTTGTCAATAACTCTTGCCATATATATGTAGAATAATTATTGATGCTAATCTTGTTTGAAAAGTCTAAAATATTTTTGTAAAGCGAAAAATTCTGCGTATAATAGACTCGATGTAAACATGCGTATTTTTCTTTAGTGCGACAGAGAAAGTAATACCAAAGAATGATGAATACAAATGCTCACGCAGACTCTATCCCGCGCTGCATTTTTCGCTTTACAACAATATTTTAGAGGATTCTGTGCGCGGACTTTGAGTGGAGCGGACGTGTTGCCGGCTCTATCTCTATCCTATCTCTCTCTTTTTTTCTGTTTCCCTGCTCGATTCAGAGTTGGCGGATGGAGTTCATCTAGCCCTACTATTTTTGTGGGGATTATTGTTCCAAGATCGTTATGGCTGTTTGCCATAGCTTGATAAACTTATAAGTTTAATCTTTTGGCTCGTGGCTGGTTTTTTGTCTCGGTGCCCTGTTTATTGGCTCTCCTCCGCTGCAAGTGCGGTGTTGCGTTGAGGGGACGTTTTCGCGGTTACCCTTTCGTTTGTTCATTCACAAGGCGACCGGGGGTTGCCTTGTGAACGCTTCGCCAGGTGATTTCTACTCATAAACATAGTCATCTTAGTTTTTATAATATGCGTAACGAGCGACGTAGTCATCTTAGTTTTTATAATATGCGTAACGAGCGACGTAAGCATTTATTACTTCTCGGGGATGACGAGAGGTGAGTTTCTTCAAGTTTTCGTGGAAAATGTACGGAAATTTTAGTGTGAAAATTGTGAATCGTGTCCTAACGTCTCTTTTTTCGAATAAGTGTGAACATTTTATTCAGGGTCATTCATCAATGTCCCAGTGTTTATTTATTCTTAGGATATAATATATTATAAGTGTGGCACCGATCAGAAGTTCCAATTTAAATCTTTTACAACGATCTTTGACCGGATAGACATTGACTGGTTTTCTCGGAATTCGGTGTCATCGGGAGTGTGGTGTATATTTGTAAATAGACTTTTCGCGGAAATTTTACCGGTATACACGTTCGATCTTTATTCAATATGGACGCTCAATGCGCGGGAAGTGATGGTGTAGTGTGCTCTACGTGACGTGAATTTATTGGTTCTTTGACCTGAAGTACCTTACATGAGACTCATCCACGTGTGATAAACTTTATGACATGTTCGGGGCTCGGGATTGTACAGTGGCTCACTATAGCATCTCATTGACAATTTAATTCCTTTATCTTCTGTTCGCGCCATTTTGTTTAACAGACGTTTTATCTTTTTTCTTTTTTCGAATTGTGACCACTATCCGTGACGGGGTTGTTTTGTGTCTGACGGTGTTCTTGTCCGTTAATGGTGCGGATGTGACGTGCTGAGTATTGTTTGACTCGGACCGTGATTGCCGCATCTCGCTTTTTCTATCGTCAAGAACAGTATCGAGATTTCATTTGACTATATTTTTGGACGAGTTGCCCTTTTCCACCTTTGTGCGGGCCGTTGATACAATATTTCCGGAGAGACGCTCCAATGATGATGAAGGAGAGATAGATGTTCTTTCCTCCAGGACAGTTGAGGAGACCCCTGCTGGAGTGAGGATTGGGCAAAAAAGAATCTTATATCTCATACCCACATTAGATGCGTAGATCCACTGAGGAATGGTAATGGGTACATGTCGGAATCGGCTTTACCAATAAAAGGATAAAAAAAAAATAAAAAAAAACAATATTTTAGACTTTTCAAACAAGATTAGCATCAATAATTATTCTACATATATATGGCTAGAATTATTGACAATATTAGGGGTATATTATTGTTTCAGTAAATTGTAAATCGCTGAGTAAAAATTATTTTACATTTTTCTCTCACCTAACCACAGCGTCCCCATGCGGCAAATAGTTCCGACCGCCTCTTAATGGGTGATGTAATCATTATAAATACAGTCGCTAACTACTGTAATCTTTAAGTTTATATTTCAACAAACAATTTAAGCTATTGTGAGTTAAAATGAAATCAGTAGAAGCTGAGCTATAGCCTGTCAAAGTTTTGAAAAATCGCGTTTTTTCAAACTGCGATTTTTTTCTGCCGATTCAGTTCATTTTAGCAATATGTTCACGAGAACCTTTTTCACTCAAAATGACCTAAAAATATTAAAAAAATTTTTTTTTTTTTGAAAAAACGCATTATTATAATTTGTTTATAAAAATTGTTAATAATTATTAAAATTATATCATTGTAAATGCCACGAAAGCTATTCATTAGACAATGAATATCATATTATAAACGAATATAATATTGTATAAGATATAATAAAAAACGTTCTTTCTAATATTTCTTGAGTTCTTGTATATTTATTAATTTAAACATGAATTTAAAAAAGTAAAACTATATATAAAACGTGTATGTATGTGTACGGAAAACAAGACCAAAAAAAGTTTCAGTACATTGACAGACAATGTCTGTAATTTATAAGTAAAATTTTAACAGACATTTGTTTGTTAAATCATTTAAAGACATTTTGTCTGTTAAAGTAATACACATTTTTGTCTTTTAACTGGTTTTAACAGACTTTGCCTTTAATATTTCTAACTGTGAATAAACTAATAGCTACAGCTGTTTCAATTTTTCTTTATTTTCATAAGAGAAAAAACGAATTTTCTCCTCTATTTTTTAAAGGCTTCTTCAGGTGCTAAGACATGAAATTTAATAACAACTGATAACAGTTTCTTAATGATTGAAATTTCTAAATTCATCAACAATACATTAAAAAAACATCACCTAATACAATAAATTTTAGGCGTAACAATAAAAATAAAAAATGAAACTTACAAGTATTAAGCATGTGGTATTAGATAACTTTCAAACTATTTATGTTTTATAAAAATATATAATAATAGATATTTCTATTCATAATAAAAATTTTCGCAAGTTATACAAATCTTTAACATAGGTAATTTAGTTGAGTTACATTTGTACAAAGTGACTAGCAAGTGTGTTCCTTTATGTACTTGGTATTTGATTCAAGATTTTGACTCACATGAATGAATTTGATTTAATTATATTTAATCTAATTTAACAATTATTGCGTTTTATTGTAAATAATTTATTCTTGAAACCGTTTCATCAAAAAAATTAATTTATTTTTAATAATTCAACTATGTATTTATTACATACGTTGTTCAATTTTTCAGTGTCGTGTATTATTGCAATTTTCATATTTTTTAATATGTATCATTTCTAATAATTGCATTCAATGTCTAATATGTTTGAGATTCCTATGTTTGTATCAAAGCTATGGCCAGAATTTTCAGTGTGTAACCAACACAGATTTGTCTCTATTATGTTTCAAATCACTTATATGTTGTAAATAAACAAAAATTGAAACAGATACTGCTATTAGTTTATTCAGTTCCTTAAAAAAATTTTTAGCTGTTGTCAGCTGCTCAAGAATAATATAATTATTGATTGATAAAGAGAAGTTTTTCATCATGGTCAGTTGTATGCTGCGATGTCTAGAGTTTGATCTTATATCCTACATGCCAAAGAACTAATATAAATATTGAAAATTATGTATGTAAAAAATTATATTAAAAATTTTTTTTAATTTAATTTTTTTATTTTTTGATGACATATTAAAGACACTCCGTACTGTTTGATTTTAAGGTTCATAATTTTAGTTTTTATTTAAAATTAATTTTTGATAGATGACAACTCATCATTTTTTTAAAAACAATAAAATTGCTACTAAAATAATTTCGTTTATTAAAATTACTTATCATGTTTATAGATGTTATTATATCCATAGTTGACCCTGGAGTATAAATTTGTTGCGCGTTTTGCGTGCATGAATGTCGCTATTGTGTTGAATTTTTCTACCATCATTTTTCGAAAAATGTTTCCAATTTTAGTATAGGCAGGATAAAAAATTTGTTTTCCAATTTTTAAGTCGCGATATTTCCCAGACCAGTATTTAAATTTAAATTGCCAATACACCATTAAAAAGTACTTACAAATATTTTTAAAATGAGTGTTCGTACAATTCTGTACAACCATTATTTGCTGGGATACAAAACTTTTTGTTTGGTACTTCATTTCTCAAGGTTGGCTCCGTTTTATTGGACCCCACTGTATATTTCTGTGTGATGTTTCAAACTTACAGCTATGAAAATAGTGCAATCATTAGAAGTTAGTTATGTATTTTATGAGAATGAAAGGAATTATTTTGTTTTAAAAAGAAAAAAAAATATTTCATTTTACTTTTTATCATCCCATTCTTCTTTAGTTTTCTAATTGTTTTAAATATTTCACTTCGTGCAATAAAATGTTATTGCATTCAATTCATTTTTAATACTTGCCGCCTCTGCTCTACCGTGAATTATTAGTGAATTATTTTCCTCCCTACTCAAATTAATTATCAATGTTTTCAACCTGATTGATTATGATAATCATCAATGGCAATTAAAATATATTTTATAATTTTTTTGCAAAATTCAAATATTAATAAAGTTTTTAAATTCTTTCATGTATGTACTAATCCAAAAGATAAAAGTGTATTTTCATTCTTTTAACTTCAAAACCTGAATTATTTCGAGTTTTCTTGGCTTTCAGAATGTAAAATACATTTTATATACTAACCAAGACAAAATTAAATGGTCTTTAATACATCGTATTTTCCACAGTTAGTATTATTTTAAATAAAAATGCAATATTAATTTTATATATTTAATTTTCTATTTTTTTTTTAATTATATCAAATCGCTTAGGTCCTTCACAAAATCATTATGCTGATCGAAATAAAATTATTTTTTATTTAATGTAAATGTTTAAATCAACGTAAATGTTTGAATCAGCGTTTAAATTTCTTTCAACTCAAAAACCTATAGAATTTATGAACTTATTTAAAAGGACGCTCGATCTCTCTATCCTTTTTTACTTGAAAAATGTAGGTTTTTGGAAAAACCAGTGATTATTGATAGAATTTGAGATTTGTCCGCAACTTGTATAGTAAAAAGCAATATTTCTTCTGATTAGGACAAATTAATTTTGATGCTTTGTTTTCAAGAAAAGTTTGACATATTTAAACAAAATTAATTTATATTCATCAAAGAAGATATTTCTTTTTACTATACAAGTTGCGCACAACACTCAATTTCTCTCAATAATCACTGGTTTTTCCAAAAACCTACATTTTTTAATTAGAAAAGGATAGAGAGATACAACGTTCTTGTAAAATTGTTCTAGCTATACAGTCTGTGTCAAAAATTAGTTTTTCGATAATTGTTTGTACTTGTCGGTGGAAAGTTTTTATTCAATTTTCAGGTTATTAACCTACTAAATAATGTTCAAACAATCTTTTTAAACTTCGTTTTATTTAAATATAATCTATTATCAAAAAGCTATAACATGTTAAAGTTTATATATTTATTCAAAGGGTCCGCCCTCTCATTTAAGATAATAAAATTTTAATGTTTTTTATTTTTTCTAACCCATATAATTATTAACTTTAATCCGATTGAGAAACATTTGGGGTATTTTTTGCCCTCTCCCGACTCCCTCCACATTACCCCAATCGAAAAAAAAACTTTTTTTAGACTTTATTTTTTCAAGTGTACTTACCTTCTAAGAATCTGAAAAAATTGTGAAGTACAGTTTTTAACTTTAGGAACGAATAGAAATTTTTTCAGATACCTAAATACAAAGGAACTAATCTAAAAAAATTATTAGAAATTTAAAATTGCTTTGCAATATTCTTCTTGATCGGTACGGATTCCATTCTAAAAATAAGTTATACTCTATCCTTGATAACATATTTCAGGATTTTTTCAGATGTATCCAAGTGGTGCGCTGTCCTACAGAGAGGTTGGAAAATTTTATTAATCTTTTTAATACTTACTATCTATGGCTGTGAAATGAATCATACTCTTGATTTTTTTCAGACCCCTAGATACAGCATAACTAACCTGAAAAATTTCTAAAATTTTCAAAGTGTCATAGATACGGTTCCTTGATAGATGCAGGTCTAATTCTGCATTTATTAAAAAAAAAACATTCAAATACATCCATCAGGATTTTTTCAGATATTTTTAAGAGGCAGCTCAGACCTAATAATAGGTTAGAATATTTCTAATTTTTTTTTATAGTTACCATCTATGGGTCTGAAAAGAATCAGGGGTAATTTTGGTATCTTTGCAAACATCCTTGAATTTTGCAAACCTTAAAATATAAAATATTTAGCCTCAAAAAAATTCTAAAATATTCAAAGTATCGTAGATATGGTCACTTGATAGAAGCAGGTCTCATTCTGCATTTTATATTGAAAAAAAAACATTAAAATTCGTGTTTCAGAATCTTTTCAGATTTTTCCAAGAGGTGGATCTGATCTAAAAATAGGTTAGAATACTTATTTATTTTCTTTAATACTTATTTACTTTTGATAAATCTGAAAAAAATCAGTAGTTACTTTCGTATATTTGCTAATACATTAAAAAACTTTTAGTAGATAGAACTATGATAAAAATATCGAAGCTCTAACTACGAAGACTATCACAGTTCTACACTTCGATATTTCTTATTTATCAACCTCAAAATTTCGTAGTTTAAAAGATATCAAATTAATATAACTAAATAACTACGACGTTCGAGGTCAAGAACTGCGAGCTTAGTAGAAAAATGATATCCAATATAACGTCTTTTTAATCGTTGAATTTAGGAGTCAATAATTTAGAACTCAGGAGTAAAATAGCACTAAGTTCGAACTTGGCTTCTGCCTCCTTCTCCAATGCTCGGCAGAGAGTAGGGGAACCTTGATGGACTCTCTTTTATAATTTGAACTCTTCATGCGATTTTAATCTTAAGTTCCGGAGTTCTCAGTTACTACATTCACTGTTAAAATGGACATAAAATTGTACATATTTTTTCTACTAAACTCGCAGTTCTTGACCTCGAATGTCGTACTTATTTAATTGTATAATTCTGATGTCAAATAAACTACGAATTTCGAGGTTTATAAATTAGAAATATCGAAGTACGAAACTACGATATCTTCGTAGTTAAAGCTTTGATATTTTCATCAAAGTTCTATATACTAAAAGTTTTTCAGTGTACAGTAATATTTTTACAGACCTCCAGATATAGAAAGTCTGACCTAAAAGAAATCCTGAAAAGCTATAGCAGGATAGAAGGGTCGAATCGGCCCTAGCCGGAATCTTTACGGTTCGTTGCTTATTCAATAGAGTATGTTGAAAGATGCCTCTGTACAAAATTTCAGTCGCCAAGCTGACACGGGGGCACCAAAAATGTGCAAAACGTGTTTTTTCTAAAATAATTTTTACCGTGCGCAGCTTACAGCCGAAGAATCTGGAATATGCATATAGCTTTGTAATTATATTAACGGTAGGCCGGAGTAGAACCTGATACCGACCGAGTAACAATTGAGTTGTTTGTTATTTACTTAAGTTTCAATCGGTGTATCTTCAAATTAAAGGTCGAGCGCAATAGATATTATTATTATGAACATCTATGCACAAGAAAAAAAATATCTACCGGTTTGTTTTTGAGAAAAGTAAGTAACGCCAAAGTGAAAGTTTATGTTTATAATATTTTCGCGTTACTTACTTTTCTCAAAAACAAACCAATAGATATTTTTTTTCTTGTGCATAGATGTTCATAATAATAATATCTATTGCGCTCGACCTTTAATTTGAAGATACACCGATTAAAACTTGAGTAAATAACAAAAATGCCAATTAGACAAGGACAGCGAATCCGGCCTGCTCTTAAGAATTTCCCAGATTTTATTCAGATTGTTTTCAAATTTTTTTAGCCCAAAATTCCCATTTGCAATTATATTTAAAAATTTTTTATCGTTCTTTTAACTATGAAGATAATATTTGGCTAAACCCTGAATAGCTTTTTTTATATATTTTTTCCGTACTCTCCAACGCCGGGGTCGACAAGATCATTTTCCTACCAGAACATGCTCAAAAATCGAAAAATCAGCAAAAAACGGGGTTTTTGCGTTATTTTTAATGGTTTTTTGTCACCATAACTTCAAAAACACGTTTGTGTGCTAAGTTATGAGTGAGTTTCATACCTTGAAACTCATTAACTAGTTGAATTATACCACAGCAAGCCGTCTAGGCCTTGGAAACCCAAGAAAACAGAGTTTTCCGGATTTCGTTGGACCAAGCTTTGTAAAATCTTTATCAAAAGGAAAAACATTAATAAAACTACGCTTATTTACAATTTCTTTATTCTGACTGCACGTGCCTACTATTCCTAAAAACCGACTGCACAAATTTATAGCCTATAGAGACTTAATACACATACCCGCAAGCCCTGCAGGCCATCTGCGCAGCCTATAACCAGTAGAGAATTACTGCACATAACTACGACCTATGAAGGCAAATCTCAATGTACAGCACAACAGCTCCTACAAATTAACTGCGTATCCTCATATATTGCTTTAACATTATGCGCATGCGCAAGCCCCCTTTAACTTCCCTTTATATAATTATTATATTACAATCTATATCCTACCGGGATATCCTTAAAAGACCTCGAATTCACCTAAATTTTAAGGCAAAAAAACTATCTGTAAACCACTTTAATCTAACTCCATATAGAAATCAAGTTCTACTGTTTTAACAGGGTGCTACTTCATTATTTAACTTTTTTATTACATTAGTTTTTACCTCTCCATGAGATTTTAGCATAAAATCTGACGTATTCTCTCATATCACTATTTTTTTATTTGTATGTGGTGTTTCATTAACACTGAAGATAGCTATGCTTGATTACTAGATCTTCGTGACTAGATGGTGGCGTAATCTTATTACTGCGTCAAGAGTCAAAATGTATTACCAACGAATATAGACCCTTATAGAAGAGTACTTCTGGATTAACTTTGGGGGCCAACTTTGAAGGACACTTTTAACATTACGTGTATATCTATATGTATGAAAACATCAGTATGTATAGATATAGAAATACATGGCATTTTAGTAGCGCCACCACGTGGTTGAAGGACATAAAGCTTCAGATTTTGGCCCCTGTCCGCCCATTTAAAGTACGCTTCTATAAGCGTCTATCTTCGTTGGTATTACATACATGAGGTTGATTCATGTCATGAAGCTGCAGCTCAAGAGAATAAAGTGGAGATAAGTGTTCTTATTTACAGCTTATTCTTACAATCTACTTTAACTATATATATATATATATATATATATATATATATATATATATATATATATATGTTATTAGTTATAGGGGCACCATTGACGGTTAAAACAAACCCCCACTCCACCAACCCAAAGGTTACTGACCACTAGGTCGATGACCTCTGAGAAGGTGAAGTAGGGGTTTGTTAGGCATGGTACCCGAACAACTGGAGGGTCACTTACCCCCACCTAGGAATTTAGAGTGGGGATGAACTGGAGGATCACTTACCCTCACCTACAAAATTTGGAGTGGGATGAAAAATATTTTAATCGATATTTTAAAATTATTAATTTTAAATTTGTAATATAATCTTTTTTAATTATCAAAATAATAAAAACTTTAATTATAAAATATGCATTTGAAAGATTTTTCATTTTTTAATTATTATAAATTTCTATATTGAATCAGAAAATATAAAATTTACATATAAATTATTGTGTGTATGAAGGATGAGGAGTTGATAACAGACAAGGTGATTGAAATACTCATGTTTTAAAGTTTGAAAACATTTATTAATAATAAATAAAACATACATTACAATGTAGCATTCATACATCTCATTACAGTGTACACATGATAAATAACGAATTCATATATGATCATAAATAAGTCTTGTTTTCCTAAAATTAGATTCTAATTTTTTAATGATTCATCGAGATCATTTACAAAATTATCATTTATACTAGACATTGTACTTTTTATATTGTTAGCATGATAGTATACATATTGAGATTCTTGTTGTCGTTCTAATACATTTTTTATATGAATTACCACTTCTGTTAATATATAATCTACAGATTTTGCAACAATATTCAAATATTAAATTCTATAATCTATACATATCGATAGTTCTTTTAGACGTACAAATGTTACACGTTTAAATACTAACGATCAACTATATCGGCCATGTTCTTTTTCGGTGGTCCACCACTCTCTTCTGCTTTTGGTTGAGCATCATTGGGTACAAATTCAAAAGCTCTCTCGTTAAAACTGTTCATGAAGCAGATAGTGTATCCAGGTATAGAGAGTCGCTAATCCAACATAGATTTCTCATTATAACAAGTAAAAAATTCGTCAATTTTATCAAACTCCTGCTTCAGTGCCTAACAACAGTCGACTGACAGAGGTAGACCTTGAAAATTGGATCCGCAGAAGCGCACTACAGAAACAAACTCCATTTTTACTTATCCCATATTCTCCAGGCCTACCTGGATAATTTTCCCAAAAGATCTGTTAAGTCCGTAGACCATCGGCAGAAGCTGCTGCCAATAATTTTTCTAGCTATTCTGTTATATTAAGTATTCCAAGTTGTCATGAAAGGATTGCTTCAGGCTTCTCTTTTGACCAGCCATCTTGGTTAGGTTTTGTTGCTTGTTACTGCTGTCACCGTCGATCACACACAACTGTGGCTAGACCGAGTGGATGCCACTTCTTTTATACTGTAAAAATAAGTGGGGATGTCGTAAAAAGGTGGCATGCAACCAATCAGAGACAGTCAAGTATCAAATTACGCATAGCAAGTTTTTCTATAAAATTCTTGACTATGACATCATTTTTTCGCACATTCTGCGAGAAATTTCCCAAGAATTTCTTGAAACCCAATCCGGTAGACGTATAATACAGAAACATGATACAATAATGTCCACAAACGTTGGAATATTCGCTTTGTAAGCGTTTATGATTCCATCTAAATTTTTTACAATTTTGCTGAATACGTCGTAAATATTGTGGAATTTGTAGTGGCTTACCAAGACTATCAATGTACACACCTGTGCTATACTTATCAACGTATATAGCAACCCAGTGCGCACCACGCTGGTTATAATTTTGCGTATTAAGCACAAACGCACAAGGTTTCACCCACATCAGAGGAATCCAATCCGCTGGATAAACGCCTACTGCGTAAAACTTGATCCGTATCAGATATCGTACAATCTCTTTTAAATTCATTGCGGAGAATTTCGAAAAATTCTTCCAAAATCAGCGATTTTACGCTAGAGTTGAGTTTCAGTAGCCAATGTTTCAGATTAGCAACGTTATTTAATGCACACACGTAATTTGAATAAGGTCATTTTATGTAATAATGCATGCACTGTATACTGCTGAAATTTAAATTTCTAAAAGCTGGACAATCTTGTTTTTCTAAATTTTCAATCTTACAGGTGGTGAGCTTGGAAAGTAGTTCAACCTTTTCTTGACCTCGCACGAAAATTGCACGACAATGCTTGCAAATATCTTCCAAATTTTCGTATAATCTTTTTGTCGATATATCACCTTCGTACCACTCCAAACCATGATGATTCAGTATCACTTAATTGTTCTGTCTCAAAGCATTTTTAGGTAAGCATCTTAAATTACAAGGAGACACCACAATCCAATGAGCGATAACGTTTTTATGAATAGCAAGTAATAGACCTCCGTCCGTCGACCTTTTTGTCAAGTCATTAATATCAAGCTAAAACTTTCTAGATCGCTTCATTTCAATGAGTCGAACAAACTTTTTATCTGGCAATAATCTCGGTAGTGGGGACTAAATCTGCTACAGGCCTTCAAACATGTCGATAATTCCGGGTGTCAAAAATTTACTAATACCAAGTCGATTCTTATTGAAATTTAAAAATTAGTTTATGAGAAAGTCGAAAAGTAGATTGTCCGACAAAATTAATGGGGACTATCCGCCAGTCCGACATACTGAAAATGTTGGAAATCCCTACTCAAAAAAGTGATTAATACCAAGCTAATTTTTTTTTATGGGTAAATTAAAGTTAATGTAATATAACCGTAACGTTGTCCGACAAAATTGATAGGGATGTGCGCCAGTCCGACACGCTAAAAATGTTGATAATACCTACTCAAAAAAGTGATTAATATCAACCTAATTTCTATTTATTTAGTAATAAAATAATGTTTTGAACTTGATTCTACAACTGTCCGACAAGAAATGTGAGGAATACTAATAAAAATCGATGAAATATCTATTAAAATTATTCGTTCTCTACACAGCATTTAAGTATACCTATGTATATCTCCCCTCTCTCCCTGAACGCTCTGTGTGTGTATAAATAATGTAGTAACCAAAAATGTTTTCCTCATCAATCTGAAATTTAGATTTTAATTTTAAAAGGCTATCTAGCAACTTTTTTTTTAATTTTCTATAAATCCTCGTAAAAGAAATCTATAAGCTATAATTTATGATATAAACAAAAACAAAAAAAAATTTAATCGCTTGACTCCTACCGAAAATTTACTAGAAAAAAAAAAATTTTTACTTACGATTTTCTCACATTTTAATTTTACTCATTCCTTCCGTGTTCGGACTTGTTAATGTAAAAAGATACTTAAAGATTTAACTAGGAAACGATCAAAAATTACGTAACGTTATTTTAAAACATTTTTGACCCGCCCCTCCCTAGTTACGCACATATGCCATCTAATCCCTCAAAATAACATCAAACGCAATTTTGATGTATACTATCTAGTGCGATAGATACATTATTCTTGTCGGACTAGCGATATGACCCGTTATTTTTGTCGGACATCAATATATTTCGGTTATAAACCATCTAATCTATGATTAGACATGTTTGTCCGACAGATATTAATCACTTTTTTGAGTAGGTATTATCAACATCTTTAGCGTGTCGGACTGGCGCACATCCCCATTAATTTTGTCAGACAACGTTACGGTTATACTACATTAACTTTAATTTACCCATAAAAAAAAATTAGCTTGGTATTAATCACTTTTTTGAGTAGGGATTTCCAACATTTTCAGTATGTCGGACTGGCGGATAGTCCCCATTAATTTTGTCGGACAATCTACTTTTCGACTTTCCCATTAACTAATCTTTAAATTTCAATAAGAATCGACTTGGTATTAGTAAATTTTTGGCACCCGGAATTATCGACATGTTTGAAGGCCTGTAGCAGATTTAGTCCCCACTACCGAGATTTTTGCCAGATAAAAAGTTTGTCCGACTCATTGAAATGAAGTGATCTAGAAAGTTTCAGCTTGATATTAATGACTTGACAAAAAGGTCGACGGACGGAGGTCTATAAAGCCACCTCCTTTGGAATCAAACGATTTTTGTTGTCCTTTAAAAACTGCACGTCAATCACCACGTCCATATTGTTTGCAATGAGAGTTGCTTGCCGACTGAGATAATAAAGATGGCTTTGCTTTACTCAAATAGCGAGAAATATATCTTCACCACCACTACTACTTAACCGCTATAATCCACGAAAACCTGTCTCAACGAGGCAATTTCAAGCAAATTGTCGTATTCAGAATAAATTATACAATTCACAGCGCCCTCTAGTGGGTCGTCGAATCTAACATCAACTCGTACATTACCATTTTTTATCAAATTCCAATGACCACCATCACTCACCGATAAATCAGGTGTCAAATCAAAAGCGAATAGGCAGTAACTGTTCGGATAGTCTTTACGTGTAATCGAGTTGCCTAAATTCATAAAGTGAATACCAGTACCGCAAAAAGTGTATGATAAGCATCAACGTACATTTTGCTTTTTTTGAAATCTGGCTGTAAGGGTTTCAATGGCACTTGCATTCCATCAACGTACAGACACAAAAAATTTATATTAAAATTCTTGAAATTAAACGGGTTGAGACTTTTATCTCCGTTGTAAGCTTTATTCTCAACAAAACAGTGTATAATTCTTTTTGGCAGTTGACCTCATATGACATTGTCGATTGTTTCCTCATACACACCATTATGTAACGTAACAGCCTTAACTTCTACACATATCAGTGGGTATTTTGCAGTAGTTTGCGACAGTAGTTTTTCGTGTGTTAGCACAAGTAAAGGATTTAATCTTACTTGACGCACAAAAAGCGTAGCCTCAGTAATATTTACTGTGAAAGCACCAGCAGGATCCATGAGACAGAAACCATCACAAGAACGCACGAGCCTTACTCTAACTTCAACACCACCCAGTAATAATTTGTCTTGATTAAAAACATCACAATGTAAATGACCAAGTAAATCAGTCTTTCTGTCAATCATAAGTGCTTTACGCTGGCTGAGATCTGTATTACCATCTCTGGTATCATCTATTTTCCCTGCTGTATCATTGTACTACAATGCACTCGTTAAATGAGACTTTTTAGCTGTTGGGCCAGAATTTAGTAATGTTTCATCGTAAGCTCTGTATGCATAACCATTGTTTGTCGGTTAAACAGGTTTCTGATTGAATAGCACGTCGACTTGATTGAACAACGAATGCAAAAGATTATTTATTGGTCTAACGTTCGGATCTTTAGGTGGTTCAGCACTAATGCATGTTACACTTACACTCATACTTAACATTGTGTGCGCCAAGTCTAGATACTCAGTGTTGCCAGGGATGGTAAATTAAATTGATGATTGATCGTTAAGTGAAGATATCGTTTTGTACTGAACCCAGAAAGAGCCTTCAATTGCAGTTTGTGTTGAGGGTAATTCAAAGAGTGATAATTCCAACTTGATCGACTGACAAGATTCTGTATGCAACAACGCCATTTTGAAATTTTAATTTTCAAAAATATCTCTAGCTACACGTGTTTTCTTATTCTGCTTCTTCTTCTTTTTGGCAACCTCACCACTTTTCGAGCGTTTAGCCGCTGAGGTGTTTGTAGTACGAGGTGCACTCGACGACTGAGTTGATGATGACTCGTTCTTTTTTTTATGATTCCTCTCCCTCTTTCGCACTTGACTCACCCAAGAGCAATTTGTCCAGAAAAAGCTGCAGCGTCAAGACACGACTAAACTTCATGTATGTAATACACTTTGACTGTTAACGAAGTTGTGAGATTGCACCATCATCTAGTCACGAAGATCCAGTAACCAAGCATAGCTTTCTTTAGTATTAATGAAACACCACAAACGAATATCGACTAAAAAAAAATAACATGAGAGAATACGTCAGATTTTATGCCAAAATCTGATGAAGAGATAAAAACTAACATAATGAACAAGTTAAATAATGAAGTAGCACTCTGTCAAAACAGTAGAATTTTATTTCTACATGGAGCTACATTAAAGTGGATTCCAGATGGATTTTTTTGCCTAATAATTCAGGTGAATTCAATTGTATTATTGGATACATATTGGATATCAATTGTAATATATTAAACATATAAAGAGAAGATGAAGGAGCTGTCGCATGCACATAAGGTTAAAATAATATATGGGGATACGCAGTCGATTTGTAGGAGCTATGATGCTGTACATTCAATCTTTCGTTCAGGGACTGTAATTATGAGCAGTAATTCTTTACTGGTTATAGCCTGCGCAGATGGTCTGTAGGGCTAGTACTTATACGCAGTAAGTCTCTGTAGATTATAAACATGCGCAGTGGATTCATAAAAATAGTAGACATCTGCAATCGGATTGTAAAGATTGTAAATTAGCTAAAGTTTCATTTACGTATCGGCTTTTGATAAAGATTTTACTAAGCTTGATCCAAAAAAAAACGGAAAACTCCGTAAAATCCGTGTTTTTTGAGTTTTTAGGGCCTATACGTTCCGATAAGGTGTAATTAAACTTGGTCGTAAGTCCTAAGGCATTAAAATCTCTTATAACTTGGTATATAAACGTGTTTTTGAGGTAAGGGTGAAAAAAAAACAGAAAAAAGCTGAAACCCTATTTTTTTGCTGCTTTTTCCATTTTTGAACATGTTTCGGTGGGAAAATAATTTCTGCGATCCCGGCGTTGGAAAGTACGGCAAAAAATACACGAAAAAATCTCTTTAGGTTTCAGTCAAATATTATCTTTATAGTTAAATATATATATATATATATATATATATATATATATATATATATATATATATATATATATATAAAATATAGGAATAGTTATATATGTCCTTTGGCCGTATTCAGGTGGAATATGAATCGAGAACAATGTTTGTCACTTGAGCTGAAATTGCCGAGGGCGCGCGAAGCGCGCCCGAAGTAGATTTCTGCTCAAGCGGCAAACATTGTTTGAGATTCAGATTCCACCTGAATAAACGGCCAAAGGACATAGATGATTTTATGTCCGAAGTAGGCCGTATGAGGAACTATAACTTATTAATTGAAAATATTAATGTTTTTTCCAATAATTTTAAAATTAAATTTTAATTCTATTGATTTTTTCTTTTGTTTCTTAGATTGACATTTTGTAATGAGTATAGCTGCTGTCGAAGCGCGAGTCATTTTTTTTTCACTAACCTACGTTCAATATGATTGCTCTTTGACATATTGAACGAAACATGGTAGGATCGGTGATGCCATATTGATTTCTCCTGAGACATATTGAGTCTCAATATGTCTCAGGAGGACATATAAAGCTTGTAAAGAGTCGAGGAGCGCGTCTGAGACATATGCGATGCCAATACAAATTTAGCATGCTCTTTACATACTGACACGAATACGGCCTACGAGGACATAATATATATATATGAGCCATTCTAATAATTTTTCTAAAAAGTGTTCGCAGTGGGTCTCCAGAATCTTCCATTGATCATGGCATCTTTTTGTACTATGAAACTTAGGAACCAATGCCAAATTTCAGCCTTCTAGAACCAATAGATGCCGAGAAATGACCATACAAAGTCCAAAAATGGGCCCTTTTTTGGATGTTTTTCGCTAGTTTTCGAATACTCCTCATTAATCCAATATTGCACCAAAATGATCTCACAATACGTCGTTTTCTTCGTTTTGAACTAAACTTTTTAGAAATCATCAGCACATTTGGATTTATGAAAAGGACTTTGCTACAAAACCTTAAAGACAACGGGCGTTTTTTGACTTTTTTCAACTTTTTATCCATCCATAACATCACGAATTTTTAATATTTTTACGATCGGCAAACGGCGTTGGATTTCTCTTAAAAAGACCTTTAATTTAACATTTTGAACGTTATGAACATTAAAAATTGATGGAGTTATTGAAGGTTGAAGTTTACAAAGTTCGTAAAAAATGCGTTTTTTGCCATTTTTGAACCCCTAAAGCTCAAAATAAGGTGTCTTTTTTTTGTTTTTTATTGCATAAATTTTTTGTTTTAATATAAATATATGAAATAAAACCGTCTCCAGAGGACCGTTTTTTGATTTTCGAATTATTTTTTGTGCATCTAATTATTGCTTTTTTTAGACATTTACAATGCTATATTCTCATATGTGTAGCGTTCTATACATACGAGCATAGGGTATCCTCCTAAATTGACTTTCGAAATAAATCCTTATATTTGTTTACATCTCTTTAAAAATATTCCAACACCGAACTCAGATAGAAAGTTTTTCACCGATCATAGAAAAAATACAAGTGATGGGATAAAATTTTTTAAATAATAAAAAATTGCCTTTTTTCAAACATTGACATGAAAGTTGTCATTATTTTCACGCGCTACTACAGATTTAAAGGAAACATGTTAATCAGACCATAATAAACTACAGGAAGTTAGAACTTTACCTATATTTTAATATGCTTTTTTATTATTTTTATCAATTAATTTTATTTTTGTTAATGCACAAAAAATATCATTTTATGTTTTTAATTTTTAGTTTCATACATTCATTGTATACTAAAAAATATACAATAGAGATGTTTGTTATGCATGTGAAAAACTTACGTTATAGGAATACTTAGAAAATATTCTGTAAGAAACTTGTTAAAAAAAAAATATTTCGAGTAACACACTCCAAGAACGTTTAGAAAAACCTTTCAATAACATTATGATTTATTATTGTTTTTGTTAAATGTCAATGTGATAATTTATTTAAAATATACAATTTCAAATTATATGCAAAAGCAAAATTTAAAATCATATGAAAAATTAATTGTTAGTTTATTCATACACATTAGAAACAAAAGCTGCTAATTTCCTTGTATATAAGACACTTTATAAAAAATGTCAGCTAATACACCAACAAATTTTGAAATTGATAGTGAAATAATTACGTATTTCTTTCCAATTCGAAAAAACTATTAGGTTCAATTTATAGAAAGTTAAATTAATTAGATGTAAAAATAGTTAATAATATTTATAAATTAATATGATTTTCGTTAAAAATACAGATGTATAGAATGCCTGCTCATAAAGACATGTGATTACAAAATGTTAAGGTACGAGTAATTAAACTATTAAATTACTAAAGTACCTATGCAATGAAAAACTATTGAACTCTTCTGTATTACAAATATACAATGTTTACAATAATAGAAATAAATAAAAGTAAACATGTCAGAAGATTTTTTGTATGAATATAAAATTATAAGAAATATTTGAAGTTACAAATTGAATAAAAAAACGTAGGATTGTATTATGTTTGAAATTTATATCTAAGTTCTAAAGGTTAGATATGATTAAAAAATAACAAACTGAATTTATATTATGCTCACCACTTATAAATACTTTAAAAACACATTCACATCAATAACTTTGACAATATATTTAATTTTTTGTTAAAAAGCTATATTTGCGTATATGTAAACTAAAATAATATTAAATTTATAAAAATAGCATTACACTATCTTTCAGTTTTCGAATGTAATAAAATTTCTTCAAAGCTTTTAAATATTATGTCTGTTATTTTTTGTTTTAAGTCATTATTCAAACTGATGAATACTGTTTTATTATGTTATTATTACTTTTAAAAAAGTATATTTTAGGCAAGTTTAGTTATTTAACAGTATAGTATTCTTTAGAACATTTTTTCTAAATATTTCTTTTTTTTTACTACATACATCATATTTTTTTTTCAGTTTCAGTTCTTGAGAGTACTTAAATGAATTGAGTAATTATTATTAAGTTTATACCTTTTACTAGATTTATCTATAATTTTTGCTTAAGAAAGTTTTGAAATCAATCAAGCAATCGTCGAGTACTTCTGTACTTAATACATTTTTTTTAATAATATAAAATTCATGGAATATTTACAATTTCGGCTAAAGAAAGTTTTAAAATCAATAAAGCAATCGTCGAGTACTTATAAAAATTGTACATGTACACAATTGGTTTATAGATTCATATTTTTACTTATTATTTAACACACTTGAATTAGCTAACAATTCAATTATAAAGCAGTACTCATATACATTGAGCATTTCACCAACAAAATATTAAACCACGGGCCTGACAAGTTATTTTGTAGATATTTAGTAATATTTAATATATTTTACAGCCCTTGAAAATAAAAAGATAGTGTGATGAGATAGAAAATGCATAATTTTATTTTATTAAAAGTATTACAATTAAAATGGGTATCTTCCCCGAAAGTTTTAAAAAGGCATAAATAATTTTGAAGTTGATGGCAGCAAATTCTCAAATATAAGTTGTTAGAAGCAAATGGCTCTTCTGCCAAGTTTTTAGAAATAAAATTGCACAATTTTGGTCTTCAACCGTAGCATATTAAATAGAAAATTATTCCGAAAATTTGAAGTTAATCGTTTCGGAAATTGTTTATTAAGTAAATCTTTCATCAGGAATAAAATAAAATAGATGAGGATATCTCTACAATTTTTAATCTTTTTATGATGTTTTTGAAAATTCATTTTACAGCCGTTACTGGGTTACTCAATGATGCACACTATTTAAACTAGGTTCATACCTTTTGTACAATCTGGAAACTCTATTTTTTCTGTATCCATTGAATGTGCCACCAATGGTAAAGTAAATATTTCTACAAAACGTAAATTTTTATATGGATAAAATTTCGGAAATTTTATCCATGTAAAAATTTACGTTTTATAGAAATATCTACTATACCATTGGTGGCACATTCACTAAATACATAAAAAATAGAGTTTCTGGATTGTACAAAAGGTATGAACCTAGTTTAAACAGTGTGCATCATTGGGTGACCCAGTAATAGCTGTAAAATGACATATCACGGAAAGATTAAAAATTGTAGAGATATGCTCAGATATCACTGAGGTCAAGTATAGTTCATCAATGTTTAAGTAGTAATATTCACTCATAAATGAAATAATAAGTTGATCTGATATATCATTTTTTTTAATTTTGATGTGTACCATCATCGCTATCTTCATCTCAATAATCTCTTTTTCTCAAAAATTATTTGGCAAAGTTTTTCCAAATATTCGTCTATCAAAGAAAATATAAATTGAACATTTTATGGATTTTATATTATTAAAAAGTAAGAATTGAATACAGAAGTACTCGACGATTGCTTTATTGATTTCAAAACTTTCTTTAGCCGAAACTGTAAATATCAGTCGTGCGCAGGACGCCGTACAGTGTAGACGTGGGCAGTGGCGCTCTATCGCCTCGTTTAGTTTGCTACCTGTTTTGCACGCTGTATTTTGTGCTGGTGGTTTTTTGTGCGGGTGTGCCTTCGAGCTGCATTTAGGGACTAGAAGTGCACTTTTTGCGTATGTTTGATGGTACGGATGGTGCGGATGCTCCGGTTGCCGGTGTCAGCAATGGGGCGTCGCAAGATCTACAAGGTTCTCAAGCAGCCTTCAACGCAGTGCATAGTCGTGGATCGGGCTCGGTTGTCGGTGGCGACAATGGGTCTGCTATCACTCAATTAGTTACAAACGAAAAGAATTCTAATTCTGGCGTTTAAGCCGTTGAAACGTCAAGTAACAGAGATGAGCTCTCCTATGCAAATGCTATTAGTAGGAGCTCACTACCTACATTTGAACAAACTGTCGTGTTAAATGCTATAGAGGGTTACACCAACGACCAATATATGGATCATTTTGAAAAAATCATGAACATTAAGAATTTGATTTACTTTTCAAAAATTTCCGAGAATAGAGTCTGTTTCACTCTAAATTCAGAGGAAGCGGCTAATGAAATTATAGGCAAAACAATAACAGCGAACAATCGCGCTTACACGTTCGTTCCATACGTGCCAGGAAGACCTGCACAAAATTATCGTAGAGTTGTTATTTCTAATATCTTGCCACGAATACCCAACGATATAGTCATTGATTATTTAAAGTCAATCAACATAATTACAAAAAGGGGTATAATTAACATCAGATCCTCCACAGCCAATGAATCTCGAAGTCACATATTTTCCCATAGGAGGCAGTTTTATGTTAAGGAAGAGGACTTTGAAAGAGTCCCAAATAAACTTAAAATTAACTATTAAAATATTAGTTATTGGATTTTCTTTGGTGCAGAAAATATAAAATGCCACTATTGCAGAAATCAGGGACACATTGCTAAATTTTGTCCGGTACTCAAGGAGAATGAAGCCTCTAATACTGATGGCACCATCACTCACATGATAAGCCAACAGTCTGATAAAGAAATCGTTACCCACAATAGCGTTGGTTCTTCACCACCTCCGAAAGATGGTGACTCTCTTGAATCTCAAAAACTTGATCAATCAAATAAGAACGATGCCCGCACGCATTTTACTATAGATAACACTCAAGCAGACGGTCTTAACATGGAAAATCCTCTAAATGATAAAAACAACTCCTCGTCAACTATCGCTGAGAACTCTTCTCATGAAATAATGGACGCACAGTTCTATGGTCTCAAAAGGTCTGCTCCTTCTACCACTAGTGGAAGCATTAACTCAGAACATTCAGTAAACAATGAAAAAAGCAACCAGTTCAAAAACCCTTCACAGACAAATAAAACCTTAAAACCAGCCAAGAAAAAAACAAAAATTGTAGAAATAAATAGTGATGAAAATAGTGACCAAAGTCAATCCGAAGATATTAACGAGGATATAACTCCTCAGTTAGCTCCAGTCATAGATATGTACAAAAATGCTGATTTTAACAATGTTCTTCAATACAACCAACTAGTTAAATTTCTTAAGAAAGTCAAATATCAACGTGAGGTCCTTAACATTAGTGAGGAATTCACGCAGGACACTCCTGCCCTAGTAGAGTGGCTGCATGTAGTTGAAGCCAAAATACTGGATATCAAACTTAAAAACCGTATTAAAAAACTTCTCAAAAGGCTTAACTCAGGATTACAAAATGAAGAAGAACATACAGTCACACGTTTACAAAAAGGAAAATAATAATAATATATACATATCAAATATATCTATAAAATATTATAATGTAAAATAAAAATTTTAAGAGGAGGTCACGTATCTCTGTCCTTTTCTAATCAAAGAATTGAGTTTTTTACAGAATCTAATAACTTTAGCAGAAAATGAAGAGAAAGCCGCATCTCGCATCAAAAAAAGCAATATTTTCTTTGATAAGAAAGAATAAATTTTATTGCTTCGTTTCTAAGAAAACCTTGAAAAACTTAAATCATAGAGGTTAGGGTGGACAATTTGGTTTTTCAAGGTTTTCTTGAGAACGAAGCAATAAAATTAATTTTTTCTTATCAAAGAAAATATGGCTTTTTTTGATACAAGATGCGGCTTACTCTTCATTTTTTGCTAAAGCTATTAGTTTTTGTAAAAAATCATTTTTTTGATTAGAAAAGGACAGAGATACGTGACCTCCTCTTAATATCTTGTTCTGGAATCTCAGGAGTTTAAATGCAAGAAGGCTCGAATTAGAAAAAATGAAAATTGAATTTGACATCATCGTTGGAGTCGAGACTTGGCTGAAGCCAGATAAACCCGTTAATTTTACGGGATTCAATATACACAGATTCGATCGCCTAGATGTCACTGGTGGTGGCATCATATTTATTATTAAAAAAGACATTGACTTCCAAGTTCTAAATACTACCTCATCAGAACCAGAAATTGAACTCGGAGGCATTAGGATTAAAGCCAAAGATTACTCTTTTAATTTACTCGCATGCTACAAGCCACCTCACATACATCCCTCTCCAAGAGTTTGGAACGAGATTATGAGCAACAGTATAATATGTAGCGAGCCAACTATTTTTATGGGAGATTTAAACTCGCACCATGTTGGCTGGAATTGCAGTTATAATGACAAGGATGGATTAAATTTATTGAATTCCCTTGATGGGAATGGTCTAATTATTCATAATGTCAAGACGTCCACACACATTGATCCTGCTCGGTGTAAAAAATCCAATATTGATTTAGTCATTTCAACCGCCTCTATGGCTGATCGCATCAATCACAAGGTTTTTGACGATCCACACGGATCTGACCATTTCCCCATCTCCATCCAAGTTAGTATAGATCAAGCCATCTACGCCAGAAAGTCATTCAAATTATATTCTAAAAAAACAGATTGGCAAAAATGTAATGATACGCTTGACCAACAATACTCTGAATTTCATAATAGTGACTACATCAATTCGTCACCCATTAACAAATATAATTTCTGGATTGAAAAGATCAAGCATGCTATCACAAGTAACACACCTACGAAGAGAAAAGTCGCCTCCTCCAGATTTCGTAACCCGGTCCCCTGGTGGGATGCAGAGTGCGATAAACTTAAAAGATTACGCAAAGCCACATTTAAGAAGTGGGAATTTTCTGGTCTTGCCTCTGATCACCAAAGCTACCTAAAAGCTGATCATACTCTAAGGAAAATCTTCAAGAAGAAAAAAAACAAAACTATAAACAATTCGCAGAAACCATTGATTTTCGGAAAAACGTCTCATATGTTTGGAACAAAACCAAAATTTTCAAAAACAAGTGGGTCAAAACACCCATAACTAGCCACGATAGGTCACTAGTGAAATCCCAAGCAGAGGTGGTAATGGACAAAATAGCCCCACAACTACAAGCCAATCATATTATGCCTTCGATTCAATCGTTTAATAACGAAGACTCCTTCTTTGACGACCCTTTCGATTTTGCTGAATTCAATGCCGCCCTTGAACCTAGAAACAAACACTCCGGCTGCCGTCTGGACGGCATTGACTATTACACACTCACTAAGATTCCACTGAAATATAAATTGAAATTGCTTGACATTTACAACCAGATGCAACAGGAAAATATCTACCCATCAAACTGGCAAGAATCCTTTGTACACTTCATCAGCAAACCAGACGGGTCAGGCCTTCGACCTATAGCTATGACATCGTGTCTCTGTAAGATATATGAGCTCATGGTAAAAAACAGATTACAATGGTTCGGCGAGCACAACAACATTCTTCCAGCATCAAACTCAGGCTTTCTAAAAGGTAGATCCTGTTACGACAACTTAACAAACTTTCTTCTACATATCGACAACAACTTCAGTAAGAACTGGGATACACTTGCAGCATTTTTAGACGTTCAGGGAGCGTTCGACAACGTCAACCCCCAGATTCTTCTTCGCAAACTAGAAGAGATTGGATGTTCTCGCACAGTACTTTACTTCGTACAACATCTTATAATCAAGCGCTCAATCTGCACTGAATATAATCTAGATTATCCGCGTTATGCTTATAAAGGTGTACCTCAGGGTGGGGTACTCAGCCCCCTTCTTTATCTCATTTGAGTTAAGGATATCCATAAAAACATATCTAGATTTATACATATTTCCCAATTTGCTGACGACATTCTCCTCTACACAAGTTCATCATCATTGGAAAAAAGTGCTACACAACTTGAAAAGGCCACAGAAAACATACGCAATAAATTATTTGAATTGGATCTCACTTTAAGCGTTAAAAAGACTAAACTAGTCCATTTCAACAACAAAAACATACCACCTGGGGACACACACATCACCATCAATAATGAAAACATTCAATCCACTGAATCCACCGGATTTCTAGGAGTTATCTTCTACTTTCAACTCAAGTTTGAGCAACAGGTCAAGACCATCGCCATTAAGTGTCAAAGAGCTCATCGAATTCTTAAATATCTACGCTGAACGTGGTGGGGTGCTCATCCCCAAACTTTATTAGTTCTTTACAAGAACTTCGTTCGAGCCACTATGGACTATGGATTATTTATTTATTATCCAAAATCAAAGGCTATGGCACAAACTATTGAAAAAATTCAGTATTCTTCTCTCAGGACCGTAATGGGATATCGTACATCTACACCCAAAAACGTTATCTTAGCTGAAACCAAGCTCACCTCTATGAGGGATCGGGCCTCATATTCAGGCTGCAACTATGTCACCAAAGCTCTCTCCAATAGATCTAATCCTGCATCCAAAAATATAAATCTATATTACATAAAAAATAGAAAAAGTAAACGCAAAAAAAAGAGAATTATCTCTCAATGCGTTTCCAAAGTTCTCACAGAAACCAACAAGACATTATATATAAGCCACCTCAATGAAATATATGCACATCCCTTCAAAGCTATGTACCATCAGCCAAATACAGATTTTAGTTTTGGTATATTAATTAAGAAAGTCAAAGATCCGGATCTGACGCTCGACCCATACTACTCCGATGACTCAATTTGTAAAATTTTCACCGAGGGCAGTAAAATTGCAGGCTCCAAATCTGTGGGTTCCGCCTACATTACCGATGATGCTGGAAACAGTAATATAACAAGCTCTAACCAGCACTCTTCAATTTTTTCTGCCGAAGTCATCGCCATCAACACTGCGTTAGAATTTGCATCTCAATCCAAATATGATAAACATGTAATATTTTCCGACTCAATAAGCGTACTCCAAGCATTACAAAGCCATAAATCCACCACATTTAATTACCCTCTAATAGTTAAAGCATGAAACAAAATATATCAAATAACGTCCAATAGTTCTCAAGATCAACCGTTACAATTTGTTTGGATTCCAGCACATATAGGCATCCAAGGCAATAAAAAGGCCAATAAATTAGCTAAAATGGCCACGAGCAGACCATCTGAAAACAACGAAGTGCCCTATACAGACTTTAGACAAACATGGAAAAAATTTGCCTATGACAACACATGCAAATCTAACATCGAAGATGGAATTTTAAAAGGGATTAAATACTTGAATAACTTCAACAATAATTCCAAACATCCTTGGTTCAAAGACAAAAATCTTCCCAGGCATGCAATAGTAACCATAAATCGTCTTAGAGCTGATCATTACAGCTCTGCTTCATCGATGGCCAGGAAAAATATCGTTTCCTCCCCAGCATGCACCTGCGGCCACGATTATCAAGATATAGAACACCTACTATGGGAATGCCCACTCTACAGGAATTACCGCTACGACATGTTTAAAAGTTTTAAAGACGCTAAAATTATTGTTGATTGTGATATGACTCATATTTAAAAGAACTTAAATTTAAATATTATTAAAATAGTTATAAATTTTCTTAAAAAGTGTAACTTAAATCTTTAGTCATATATTTGTAATCTTTAGTTATATATTTGTAATCTTTAGTTATATATTTGTAATCTTTAGTTATATATTTGTAATCTTTAGTTATTTATTTGTAATCTAGTAAAAAATTTTTTGTAATATAAAATATATAACTGTATGTACGAATTGTATATGGCCGTATAGACCTTAACTAAAGGTCTGGGTACGCCTTTATAATAATTAAAAAAAAAAACTGTAAATATTTCATGAATTTTATATTATTAAAAAGAATGAATTGAACGCAGAATCCCATATATATATATATATGGGACATTTCATGTCAACTCGTACGTACTCATAATCACAGGCTTTTCTATATATGTTGGACATTTCATGTCAATTCGCATGCATGCACACGCACTTTCATATACGTACGATTTTTCACGTCAATTCGAACGCACACACACAGGTTTATATATATATGGGACATTTCATGTCAATTTGCACGCATGCACACAGACTTTAATAAACATGAGATTTTTTACGTCAATTGGAACGTATGCACATACAGGTTTATGTATATGGGATATTTCATGTCAATGGGCACGCACGCACACATAGGTTTATATATATATGGGACAGTCCATGTCGTTGCGCATGCATGCAGACACACGTTAATATACATGGGATTTTTTATGTCAATTGAAACGCATACAAACACACAGGTTTATATATATTGGACATTTCATGTCAATTCGCATGCATGCACACATCCGTTAATAAACATGGAATTTTCCATGTCGATTCGAACGCACGCACAGACACAGGTTTATATATATGGGGCATTTCATAACGATTCGCATGCATGCACACACGTTAATATACGTAGGATTTTTCACGTCAATTATAACCCACACCCATACAGGTTTATATATATGGGACATTTCATGACAACTCTAACACACCTATCTAAGTGCCCTTAGGTTTACATATATGTGACGTATCATGTCAACACGCACGCACCGGATTTCATATATTTGACATTTCCTGTGAACTCAAACGCGCAAACACATCTACACATGTACTTGAGATTTGTATTTATATATATATATATATATATATGGGACCGTTTTGTCAGTTCGCATGCACGCACACACATGGGCTTATGAATATATATATATATATACCTGTGTGTATGTGGGTGCGCGCGCATGTGAATTGACATAAAATATCCCATGTATATGTATATACATATATTTATAAGTCCAACTGTGTGCGTGCATGCGCTATGACAGAAACAGTCCCATATATATATAAAAAAAACATATATAAACTCAAGTACGTGTGTCATGCATGTTAATTGACATGAAACGTCCTGTATATATGAATCTGTGTGTGTGCGCGTACGTGTGATTTAAAATTAAATATCCCATGTATATGTGTACACAGATATGCACACATGTATATGTACGTATACCTATCCGTAATGCGGCGTTCTGGAATGTTCCAAGTTATGAAATGCGAGTTTCTGGGATATTAGTAGTTTTCTGGGACGTCCCAGAAAAATTAACATTGTGTAGATCAGGGATCAAGGGGCGTTCACAATCGTTTCCCTTAGGAGAGATTATTTCTTTAGTAAGAATACTTTACTTTTTTTAATGAATATCACTAAAATATCATAATTGAACCAATTACACCCCACTTCCGCTCCTTATTGTAAGGGTCTTTACACGTTTTTTTATTATAAACCTTTCATGTTGTGAGAAAAACCTTATGAAATCTCGGAAGATTGCCGTACAGATATGTATATACATATTATATATATATATATATATATATATATATATATATATATATATATATATATATATATATATATATATAATCCTGTGTGTTCGTGCGCATTGGCATGAAATGTCTCATATGTATAAACCTGTATGTGCGTGCGTTCCAATTGACGTTAAAGATCCCATGTTTATTAAAGGCTGTGTGCATGCATGTGAATAAACATGAAATGTCCCATATATATAAACCTAAGAATACTCGGATGGGTGTGTGCACGTTGTCATGAAATGTACCACATATATAGAAAATCTGTACTTATGAGTACGTGCTAGCCGACATGAAATGTCCCATGTATGTATGTATGTATATACATATATATAAACCAAAAAATATATGTTATTATTCATTAGTAGAGTTTACAAAAAAATATGGATCTACGAGTTTACAAAAAATATATGGATCTACGGGTGCAAGTTGACATGAAACGGGCCATGTATATATATATATATACATAACATATGTATCATTGCGCATATACCATGAACATTAAAATATATTATTAAGCATCTATATTCGTTGATACTGCGCATTTCCGGTTGCGCAGTTTATGCTGGCTGAAAACGATGAAGAAGAAAGAAACCAACGAGAATACGACATTTCGAAATTTCAAACTGCTTTTTCTCGTGATTGAGTGAACCGATTGTAATCAATTTTTTTTTAAATTAAAGATAATGAAAATCTTTAAATATTATTAATTGTATTTGTGTGTATATATCGATGTATTTTTATGGGATTCGATTTTGAAATTTTCGGAACTCTATTTTAAAGTATAAGAGGAGCGCCTCGACGTTTTCGTATTTGCACCTTAACTCGCCGTCGAAGCGCTACCGCGCCTCTTGATCAAGTAGGGGAATATATTTGTTTAACTACACTTGAAAATGAAAATACGCTGTAATAAAGTAAATATGAGAACGCCTACACTAGTACAAAAATAACGAGTAATTTTAACTTAAACAAATATTATCGCTATACAATGGCAAGTATGGAGAAAATCATTAGTGCATTTAAAAAAAACATACAGACGTAAATAAACAAGATTGAATGTGCATTTATAGTACTGTAAATAATGAAAGGAAACAAGAGCAATCTAGATGGAACATTTTCAACTTTTTAATAAACACAGCGTATGTACCCCCAACATATTCTACCCTGGTTGTACGCTGTGACGATGGCCCAAATTCATTCAGCAACTTGGAGGGCGCCACTATTCCATGTATCTGTATATCTATATATAGCATATTTTTCATATGTATAGATATACAGACAATGTTAAAGTGTTAACCAGGTTTACGGACAAAAAATTAAACCCAGGAGAATCCTTCTGTAAGTGTCTATCTTCTTTGGTATAAAGGTAAAATTAGATGGAAGGGAAAATAGGCTACGAAACGTCATAGTACGTCAATTCCGTATGCTTGTATTCCGTCAAATTTTTTCCCTATATTCTCATGGATCGGAATTTAGCTGGAAACCTTTAAAATAACCTACAAATGTGTCCGCGAATTTTAAATTAACAACAAAAATTTGTTTGATTAATTTTTTATTTTACTGAAACGTCGATTCTACGATGTATGATAGCCAACGATAACTCAAACATATGATAAGAATTTCAGAAATGATATGAAGAAGAAATTACAATATAGTTTTTAGCCTTCCTAAACGTTCTTGAAGTGTGTTACTCGAAATATTTTTTTTTGAACAAGTTTCTTGCAGAATATTTTCTAAGTATTCCTATAACGTAAGTTTTTCACATGCATAACGAACATCTCTATTGTATATTTTTTAGTATACAATGAATGTATGAAACTAAAAATTAAAAACATAAAAAGATATTTTTTGTGCATTAAAAAAAATAAAATTAATTGATAAAAAATAATAAAAAAGCATATTAAAATATATGTAAACTTCTAGCTTCCTGTAGTTTATTATGGTCTGATTAACATGTTTCCTTTAAATCTGTAGTAGCGCGTGAAAATAATGACAACTTTCATGTCAATGTTTGAAAAAAGGCAATTTTTTATTATTTAAAAAATTTCATTCCGTCACTTGTATTTTTTCTATGATCGATGAAAAACTTTCTATCTGAGTTCGGTGTTGGAATATTTTTAAAGAGATGTAAAAAAATATAAGAATTTATTTCGAAAGTCAATTTAGGAGGATACCCTATGCTCGTATATATAGAACGCTATACATACGAGGATATAGCATTGTAAATGTCTAAAAAAAGCAATAATTAGATGCACGAAAAATAATTCGAAAATCAAAAAACGGTCCTCTGGAGACGGTTTTATTTCATATATTTATATTAAAACAAAAAATTTATGCAATCAAAAAACAAAAAAAAGACACCTTATTTTGAGCTTTAGGGGTTAAAAAATGGCAAAAACACATTTTTTACGAACTTTGTGAACTTCAACCTTCAATAACTCCATCAATTTTTAATGTTTTTAAACGATCAAAATGTTAAATTAAAGATCTTTTCAAGAGAAATCCAACGCCGTTTGCCGATTGTAAAAATATTAAAAATTCGTGATGTTATGGATGGATAAAAAGTTGAAAAAAGTCAAAAAAACGCCCGTTGTCTTTAAGGTTATGTAGCAAAGTCCTCTTCATAAATTCAAATGTGCTAATGATTTCTAAAAAGTTTAGTTCAAACGAAGAAAACGACGTATTGTGAGATCATTTTGGTGCAATATTGCATTAATGAGGAGTATTCGAAAACTAGCGAAAAACATCCAAAAAAGGGCCCATTTTTGGACTTTGTATGGTCATTTCTCGGCATCTATTGGTTCTAGAAGGCTGAAATTTGGCATGGGTTCCTAAGTTTCATAGTACAAAAAGATGCCATGGTCAATGGAAAATTCTGGAGACTCACTGCGAACAGTTTTTAGAAAAAGTATTAGAATGGCTCATACATATATATATATATATATATATCAAATTATAAGATATTTCTTTAAAAATCCAAATATTGAAATAAAAAAATCTACAAACAATCTGAAAAAAATCTGGATAGTTCCAGATTTTTCGGACACGAATTGTGCATGGTAAAAATTATTTGAGAAAAAACAAGCTTCGGGATTTTTTAGGGCCCCCATGACGGCTTGGGGGATGAAATTTTGCACAGAGAAATCTTTCAACATACTCTATTGGATAAGCAACGAGCTGTAAAGATCCCGGCTGGGGCCGATTTGACCCCCTTATCCTGCTATAGCCTTTGAGGTCTTCCAAGGATATCGCTGCAAAATATCGATTGTAATTTAATAAACATATGAATAGAGTTGGAGGGGACTCACCGAAGTGCAGAATGTTAAAGCCATATATGGAGGTGCGTAGTCGGTTTGTAGGGCTAGTGGGTATTAGCAGTTTTATTAGTGTTTTGCCTTTTGATAAAGATTTTACAAAGCTTGGTCCAAAGAAATCAGGAAAACTCTGTTTTCTTGGGTTTCCAAGGCCTAGACGGCTAACTGTGGCATAATTTAACTAGTTAATGAGTGTCAAGGTATGAAACTCACTCATAACTCAGTATATTAGCGTGTTTTTGAAGTTATGGTGAGAAAAAACTATGGAAAAAAATGCAAAAACCCCGTTTTTTGATGTTTTTTCGATTTTTGAGCATGTTCCGGTGGAAAAATGATTTTGTCGACCACAGCGTTGAAAATTACGCAAAAAATACGTAGAAAGGTATTTAGGGTTTAGCCAAATATTATTTTCATAGATAAAAGAACGATAAGAAACTTCAAATATCATTGCAAATGGGAATTTCGGGCTAAAAAAATTTGAAAACAATCTGAAAAAAATCTGGGAAATTCTTAATATAATTACAAAGCTATATGTATATTCCAGATTCTTCAGCCGTAAACTGCGCACGGTAAAAATTATTCAAGAAAAAACACGTTTTGGACATTTTTGGGGTCCCCGTGGCAGCTTGGGGACTAAAATTTTATGTATGAAACCTAATCTACGAATTTTTTTATCGTATATACAGTTTCTTGATAGGTGCAAATCTAATTCTGGATTTAATATAAGAGAAACAGTGTAATATATGTATTAAAATTGTTTTAGTTTTTCGCAAGATGAGACTCCAACCTAAAAATAGGTTGGAACTTTATATCATCGTTCTTTAAGTACCTAATTACATGATGTAGGTCTGAATAAAATCAGGATTAATTTAGGCAAGCAAAATTTTGCATTCTATATTAAGCTGACATATAAAATCATATTTAAGAATTTTTCTAGTTTACCCTTAGAGAAAGATCTAATCTAAAATTAGGATGATGAAATACGTACATTGAGTTATTTAAAGGAACAATCTAATATTATGAAATTCAAAGTTCGATAACGACTCATAAATAGTAAAACATAAATGTTATATACTATATGTGTGGGTGTGAAGAAGAGTGGCATAAGTCACATTTTCAAAAAAATTTAGTTAGTGATAAATTTTTTTTGAAGTGATAACTTCTTATGGGACGGTGAGTTGCTTAGGGATTCAGCCAAAAATTTAAGATCAGAAGTTTGTAAAACTTAAATTTTCAGCTCGTAAAACTTAAATATGTAAACAAAAAAACTAAGGCTTGAATATTAGTGTGGTTAAGAAAAAAATACATATAGAAAATGCATGTCTATTTCATTTATATATATATATATATATATATATATTGCAACGATTATTCATAATCGTGCAGACAGGTTATTCAAATCTCCCGCGAGGCACGATAGTAACAGGCTCAACCGCCAGGTGCCGTCAGTTTTTGCTGCTCCCGCAAGAGGAACAGCGAGCTCGGGTAGATATAAGAGCTAAGCCTCAACGAAGAGTCGAGGCATTGGGTACTGTGCTCTCCCTCTCTCTTAGCCGAGTGTGCTCACTGGCCTAGAGAGAGAAAGCAGTATACAGTACTGGCTTTCTTATAGAAGGCTCCTATGCCTTATAAGAAAAGCCACTCTCTCTCGCTCGCTCTAATGTATCAAACCATTAGAAGCAAGTCGAGACGCAATTAATCTTTGCCGAATGTGCTCGCTGGCTTAGATAAAATGCGACCGAGAGAACCGCCAATGCACTTCCGCACCGCCGTACCGCTGTACCGCCGTACCGCTCGTCCTGTATATATTAGATTAGTTTAACTTAATATTAGTTTGCACTGCCGAGCCGCCGTACCGGCCGTTTTGTAAATAGCCCCTTTATTTAATTCTTTATTAATTAACATTTAAGATTAAGGTTGATTTACACCGAACCGTTGTATACCGCCGAGCCGCCGCGCCGATCCGTATATAAGACATTCTGTCTAAAATTAGTTCATAATAACTTTAAGGTGTTTTTCCACCTACTATAACTGTAGTATTAAGTTAGTATTAAGGGTGCTTCCCACCTATTGCCGCCGCCGGAAAGAGGCAAGCTAAGATTTCTCTAACCACGTGTGGTTGTTACGTGTTAGAGAATCACAGGCCTTCAGCCATATTCCGTGTCACCGCATTAAGGGTGCAGTCCACCCACCGTTATATAGAATAGTTTATTAATATTATAATCATTATAACTTTGTTTGTTTATTAGAATTATCCAGGCCGTTAACCGTCGTTAGTCTAATTTGACTTATTATTAAAGATAAAGTTTATTTCTATTACTTTTGATTTCATTTATTTTTATCGCCAACAAGAGGCGCATAAAAGCCGTCAAGAGGCTTATATTAAATTCAATCTTTATTTCTTTGTATCTCGCGTACATATATTGGGTTAGTTATTGATTTATATAATTTAGGTTAGTTTATTACTTTTTATTATTATTGTTATACGTCGTTGTAAAATATGAGTTCAGAGTACAATAAAGCCCTGGTACTCCCTAGCATAAACAAATGTGTCAACCCGTTTACTATCCTTTATCTTTCCACCGTCCGTCCTAACCGACCTCCTGCCTCGAACCCTGGTCACTCACTGAAGCGTCTGGCAACAGGAGGTAAAGACGTAATATTTCCCACCCGCGGGAAATAAAAACGTTACAATATATATGTGTGTATATATATATATATATATGGGTGTGTGTGCGTGAGAGAGAGAGATTGATTGATTGATACTTTTATTTCAGGCCATGGGGTTCAACCCCGTATGGCCCATACGTAATTACAGATTATATACACAATATGTAAAAGATAAGCATATTAGATATTTATTTTATATGACTCGATATAAACCAAAATAGAAATTATCCTATAATTAGATTACTATTATAAGTAGACAATTAAGTTTATCACATAAAGATGAAAGTAAAGTAATTAAATTTGAAATAAAGGTCAACAATAAATCTATGTAACATTTTTACCATTGTCACTTTCGTATCAGCACAAAAAGCAACCATTAAGGACTACATTTTGAAAACTGTAGTAGAGAATAGCTTGTATACATAGACAACGCTCTTCAAGCATCCAACGTGCCATGCCACTCAGTGCGCTCATCATTAAGGAACTTGCTCATTAGTCTCGTTTTAACAACCCAGGTCAACCCAGCTCCAAAACCAGAAAATAGATTGACATTATTATTTATGAAGTTAGATGCTGTGGAGACAAAAGAATTTAACATCGCAGCAGTGCGTACAACTGGGCAAATGAGCATTCTTGCAGGAAGTCTATTTGATGACCTAACCTCTGTATCTATGTTTGCACGGAGGAACTTGGAAGCTAAATATGGTGGATTTTGATAAGACACAATAGCATGGGCTAGTGCCATTTTAAAGTAGAGCCGCCTATTTTTAACCGATATCCAACCAAGTTCAAGGCGAAAAGGAGTGACCCTATCCTGTCTCCCAATATTACCGAATACGAATCTGACACACGCATTAAGCGCACGATGAAGTTTAAGATTCAGAATTTGAGGAAGATCATCATAAACCACACAACAGTAGTCAAGAATCGGGAAGATTAACGCCTCAACCAGTTCCTTCCTAACCTTTCTGGATAATGCATGTCTATGAAACTTAAGAGACTGCAGAGTACCAAAGATTCGACCAACTATCGAGTTAACTTGTCTGTTCCAGTTTACTGTACTGGTAATCCAGACTCCCAAGTTTTTAACGATATCTGTGTAAGGAATGGACACGCCATTTAGAAGAATAGGTGGGCATGACAGTCGATCAATTCTAGCCATAAATTGTTCACTGCCCAAGAACATAGCCTGCATCTTGGTAGGATTCAAAGTGAGTTCATTGTCATTTGCCTACTTGAGAGAGAGAGAGAGAGAGAGAGAGAGAGTAGGCACATATTTAACTCATAGGCACGCCTGAAGTATACAAAAATGACACCCGAGAACTTTTAGAGTTTTTATGTCGAACCTTTTTCAATCATAGTTAACCAAAATTTTTAAATAATTTGCAATATAAAATAAAAGATTTATTATTAAATATTTGCATTTCTTACTTCGAGAGCTTCATCGTGAATTTTCATTTGCAAAAATCGGTCAATTTTTACATGAATTATGTCAAATAATTATTTATTTCATTTCATAAAAAATCGACTGATTTCTTTCATTCAAATTTGTTAAACTTCGTAGACAAGCTCTTATATTTGAATAAAAATTGCTAGTCATGAAATTTTGATTATTGCAAATAAATAAGTTGAAAATATTTACTCGAGTTGAAAAAAGAAAAGTCATTTAAATAGACTCAGTGAGTACAGTGCAGCTATTGTACTCACCCTGTGGTGTCAAAGAATATCAGTAAGAGAAAGATATATATATATATATATATATACTAGGGGGGGTACCCCCCTGCTCGCACTGCTCGCCAACCCCCAGTTGTGCTATAAATATAATTATATATTAAACATTTTAATCATTTTTAAATTTTTAAATCATTTTTTTTTTAGTTTCGTTGATAATTTAGTATATTATTTGATATATCGTAATGATTTTGAGTTTTATAAGATTTATAGGATTATTTTGTTATAATTCCTTTTTTATATCTTTTTTCTCATTTTAAACATTTTATGAGATATATCAAAAATTCATACTAAAATTTATAAATTTATTATGATATTGTAAATGAAATTATTATGTGATCATTATATCATATTTTATTTAAAATTTAGTTATTTATATAACAAATAAATAAATAAAATAATTTTAAATTATTTTATACTTACTTATATTACATTTACCTGTATAAAGTTATGAATATGTTTTTTTTATTTATTGTTGTTAGTAGTTAAATTATTTATTTATTAAAATTTCGATTTATAAATTTTAAATAATCATAACTTTTAAATATTTTAGTTAATTTTTAAATATTTTATTTTTTTTTATTTTTAATAATATTGATAATGTTTAAAATTTTTTTTAAATTTATTATTATATATTGAAATATTTATGATTTATTTTAATTTTTCATATTTTATTAATAATGTTAGCTAATCTTAATAAATATTTAGAATAAATTTCATGACTTTGATTAAAGTAATATTCTGCTATTGGTTCACGTATATTTATTTTATATTTTATAATTTCATTCGCATAATATTTATAATACTCTGGTACTTCATTCCAATTTTTAAATTCAAATTGTTCATTATTTTCCTCTATATATGAATTAATAATGTTATTTAATTCAGAAATTATTGTATTGTTTATTGAACTATTATTATCTAGACTTTCTAAATAATATTCATATTCTTCTTAAAAATTTAAATGTTCTTCAATTTGATCATTTAAATTTTCCATCAAAATGGATTTCATTCAATCATTTGTTGATCATTAACATTGTCAATTTCAACATTATTAATTGGATTCCATTCCATTTTTTTTTATTTATATATTATTAAAAATTTTTAATGTTTATAATTAATATAAATATAACCTGAAAAAAAAGTTTAATTAATAAAATAATTTATAAAAAATTTATTTAAATAACATTAAATTTTTGTTAAATTATAATAAAATTATTTTTTTAATATTTCTTTCCAAACTATGTTAGGTACAATATCTCTGTTTTTCGATTCATTTTGAATATATATTTTATTTACATTTTTACAACGTGAAAGAGTTATTTGTGCTTCTATGTTATATTTGAATAATTTAGTTATTTTTAATCGCGTTTCATTATATAATCCATTTTTATACTTAAATTTCGAATTAACATAATTATGGTATTTACTTTTAATTTCAGTTCCTGTGGAGGTAATCTTTCTCTTATGTTATTTAACATTTCTATTGAATAATTCAAATGAATATTATCATCCGTTTGATCTACACCTTTGTAAAACAAATATAAATAGTTATTAATCTTGAAAGTTATATAAATTTAAACATAAATATTAATATCAATTAATTTTAAAAGTTGTATAAATCAATACTATTAAAGGTTTATAATGTAAGATGGTGTGGAAATTTGAATCCTCAACACTATATGCTTATTTTTATTTTAATACAATAAAATATTTATAATATGAACAAATTATTAAAAATCATTATGTTTTCAACAAATGAATTAATTATAGTGTTGAGGAATTGTAATAGAATTAATTTAAATTTATATTTATTAATTTCAGATAAACTATGTAAAAAATGGTAATAAGATATCTGATGAGGCACATGTTTTTCATTTTAAATATTATAAATTGTAATTTTATTCAACTACTTTCGAGTTTTCAACAAAAAAAAATTAAAATTTTTATATTTTTATGTAATATTATACATAAATAGAATATAATAAAAAAATATAAAACTATATTATCCAGTATTTGATGGTTCTAAAAGGTTGTAAGATGGATTGTGGGGGGGTTGTGGAGGGGATTGTGGGGGGGGTTGTGGGGGGATTGTGGGGGGGCAAGAGGGGGGTTAGTGGGGGTCTATGGGGGGGATGTGGGGGATGTGGGGGGGTAATGATCGATAACATAAAATAACGTAAATTTACGTTATTTAATTAATAAAAATCATGTGGGGGCTGTGGGGGCTGTGTGGGGGGGCGTGGGGGGGGCACCGACTGAATTTTGGTTGATATAACTATATAATATAGGGAGATATATATATATATATATTATATCATCGCCTCTAACGAAACACATTTCAATTCTCAGTCGAAAACTAGCACGATTCACTTTTGCGGCAAAGAGTAGCACAATTCGTACCCTTTGCCGCTAAGAATAATTCAAATTGTCCTGCGAAAAGTAGCACATCTCAAAGTTGTCCCTTGAACAATAATACACGTTAACGATACCTTGCGATGACTAAAAAGCCAAATGTACCAGTTTTTTTGGAAAATTTTCCTAAAATGTGCTACTTTTCGTTAGAGTCGACGTGCATATATATACATATGTATACACGTACACATCTACCGACACTTTTCGAAGTGATAACTTCTTATGGGACGGTGAGTTGCTTAGGAATTCAGACAAAAATTTAAGATCAAATTTTAAGCTCGTAAAACTTAAATTTTAAGCTTGTAAAACTTAAATATGTAAACAAAAAAAACTAAGGCCTGAATATTAGTGTGGTTAAAAAAAATACATATAGAAAATGCATGTCTATTTCATTTATATATATGTGTATGTGTGTGTGCGTGTGCGTGTGCGTGTGCGTGTGTGTGTGCGCGTGCGTGCGAGCGTGCGTGCGTGTGTGTGTGTGTGCGTGTGTGTGTGTGTGTGTGTGTGTGTGTGTGTGTGTGTGTGTGTGTGCGCGTGTGTGTGTGTGTGTGAGAGGAGGCACATATTTAACTCGTAGGCACGACTGAAGTATACGAAAATGACACCCGATAACTTTTAGAGTTTTTATTTCGAACCTTTTTTAATCATAGTTAACCAAAATTTTCAAGTAATTTGCAATATAAAATAAAAGATTTATCATTAAATATTTGCATTTCTTACTTCGGGAGCTTTACCGCGAATTTTCATTTGCGAAAATCGGTCAATTTTTACATAAATTATGTCAAATAATCATTTATTTCATTTCATGAAAAATCGTCTGATTTCTTTCATTCAAATTTGTTAAACTTCGTAGATAAGCTCTTACATTGGAATAAAAATTGCTAATTGTGAAATTTCGATTATTGCAAATAAATAAGTTGAAAATATTTACTCGAGTTGAAAAAAGAAAAGTCATTCAAATAGACTAAGTGAGTACAGTGCAGCTATTGTATTCACCCTGTGGTGTCAAAGAATATCGGTAAGAGAAAGATATATATATATATATATATATATATATATATATATATATATATATATATTATATCGTCGCCTCTAACGAAACACATTTCAATTCTCAGTCGAAAACTAGCACGATTCACTTTTGCGGTGAAGAGTAGCACAATTCGCACTCTTTGCCGCTTAGAGTAATTCAAATTGTCCCACGAAAAGTAACACATCTCAACACTGTCCCTTGAACAATAATACATGTTAGCGATACCTTGCGATGACTAAATAGCCAAATGTGCTAGTTTTTGTGGACGCTTTTGAAATGCCCTACTTTTCGTTAGAGCCGACTGCAATTTTTGCAAGATTCTTAGATAATACACAATTGTGCTAGTTTTATTCAGTAAATTTGATTTTTCTGAATAAAATCTGCAATGTCTTGTCTATTCTCTTTTTTATAATTATTCAAAGCATCTGTGAATATCATATTTATTTAAAGTTTCAGCATTTTTTTTTTAACTTTAAATCGTCATAACTTTTGTTCTAATTGATTAAAATATTCGATCCGGGGTTTATTTTAAAGATTATTGTTGATATTTTTGATATATTAATAAATAAAAGCATAAAAATAGTTGTAAGAACACGTAAAGTTGGAAAAATAGTACGATGCGCCATGGTATCAATGTTTTAAAATCGAAAATATAAAAAAAACGTTTAAAAATCTGTTTAAAAAAATAAGGCAAAATCGCATATTCTTACCTATGTTATGTCCGGTCACCTTAAATAGGTTTACTCGGACATGTGTTTGTTTGGGATATTTCTTGTTGGTATTGTTAAATATTTTTTGGTTTTTAAAAGACTGCGGGATAGAGGAGCTTAATCGCTTACCTTGTCTTAACTGCTGAAGCAAAAGAGTTTATCTACTTAATAAACTTTACACTGAAGGGCGCAGTGCTCCTCTCTGGTTGCCCGTTTGTTAATTATTTAGGAACTGGATTAATGGCACTTATGTTCGCAGAGATTATTTTTGTATATTTTTGTAAATGATATTTATTTTATTTTATTACAAATGTTGTACAAGCTATTGATAAGTGAATCGCGCAGATTTACAATAATAAATCGGAAGAAACCTCGTTAGTATTTTTATTTATTTTTATTTGAAAATAAAATAGGAAATATTCTTTTTATTAACACACTTTTTCCCCTAGCAGTAAGTTGTATAAAAATCGCGTTTTTATTGGGCTGACTTGTTAAAATAAGCGCGCGACTAAATTAAGTTATTTCGCTTGTAATTAAATTTAAGAAGGAAATAAAGCGCGAGTTACAAGTTTTTATTGTTACGATTTTACACTTGATTTATATGCAAGTCGAAAAAGGTGTTACCCTTGCGAGGTCTAACTGCGGACTGACTTATTAAAATTATTTTTCTCTGCAAGAAAGGTACAAATCTAGAAATAAAATGCAAGTTTGTCAAAATTTAATAGAGTCCCATTGGTCAGTTCGGCCGTGAGAAACTCTTTAGAATCTCACATTCGGTGACAGAAGATATCTTCTTATCACGCCTAAAAATGCTGAGGTAGCGTATACGGCGCGCGAACTTACTGCTTTTCTCTTAAGACTATTACAAGAAATTAAATTTATTTTTTAATACAGTATATTCCTTATTACTAAAAGATTCATTTATTTATCTACTTATATGTATTTATTAATGTTATTTAGGGAGAGAACTGCAAATAAATATGTTTATATGTTTATATGCATGCATAATGTATATGCGTATATATAATTATATATACGTACGCACATTTATATGTATAACAATTTACAAAGAAAAAAATTAGGATGAAAAATGATTTTTCGTACATCCGTGATTATGCGGATGTAACACCTACCCTAGAAGTTAGTATTTTTTATGTATAAAATTATATAAAAATTTCAAAAAAAAAAAAAATATAGTTTTTGAAAAAATCGTGTTTGAAAAAAATCGCTTTTTTCGGTTTTTTGTAAATAACTCAGCGAAATCAAATTGTATTACAAAAATCGAGATCGCATTTAAAACTAGACCAAATTTCGCACACTTTCGTTAAAAAAACGCCCAAAAACGTTAAAAATTGACGGAGCTATAGTCATTTAAAAGTAAAGGTTCATTTTCAATTTTTGAATTTTCGTTTTTATATCCAACACTAAAATTGCTGTAGTAAAAAAAAAAAAAAATTTTTGAGCGTTCTATGAGGTAAATTTTATCTTCATATACATAATAGAAGGTATTTTTATTACTTAAAAGAAAAAAAAAATTCGATCAGTGACGGCCTGCATGAATCTGAATGGAATCAGCCAAATGATGTTTTCTAAATAACTACTTTATATTTAATATTGATTTCAATTTGTATTTAAAAAAAAAATTAAATAACTATTTATCAGAAATCTTTTTTGAGTCTTAATATTTTCCAAGATCACTATATTTATAATAATAATATTTAAATAACAGTACATTTAAAAAAAAATTTTATGCACAATAATTTCAACCTATAATAATTAAAGTTATCACTTCTGTCGGCCAGTCCCACGACTGCCACATTTTTTTTCAGCATTAAAACAACTTATTTTTGAAAATAAAGTGTATTTCCGAAAATAAGTTGTTTTCTTTTACTTTTTCTTTAATATTATGAGCACTTAACAGAAATGTAAAAGGGTTAATTTTGAAAATGGGATAAGTCACATTTTAACCTTTAGATGGCCGCAACGCCAATATATTGGCGCACCCCCTGATCGACACTTTTCCTCCGATCAATCAATAATATAAGATACCTTTTTTACCGGTTTTCTATGAGCGATAAGCAACCTCGAATCTCGGCCGTCTAAAGGTTAATAGAATTTTAATGTTAAATCATATTTATTATTTGAAGCTGTTCTAAATAAATTTTAAGTTTTCGTGTACATCATTTTATAACCTATAAAAGAGGACACATGAAATAAATATGCTGTTCCGTATTTCTGGACAGCAAAAACATGTTTATATTCATAAATAAGATTGCTATGTATAGTGCGGTTAGTAGTAATCAATTCAGTCACAGTTACTCGTATTTGATATGAAAGAGTACGTTTAAAGTATTTCCAAATGACATGATTATTTAAATAAATTATGTCGTTGGATAATAGCTCTGATTATATTTCAAGTAGTGATTCAGAATCACAAAGTAATAAAGCGTAGAATGGTTTAAAAAAAACGACAAGTTGCTTAAAAAACTAGAAAAAGACAAAGAAATCCCGAAAATTAGAATTCATTCCGCTGCTATATATAGTAATTCTTTTGAAATCTTACTACTAGTGAAAATAATCATAGTACCTTAATTTCTAATGAATTTGATATGATATAAAATTTTTATGTTGTTACTGTGTTATAGTGAAATTGTGTTTTTTTAATATAGTTAATCGATTTATGTTCATTATTAAGAATATTTGTGAAATGATATTTGTTTAAATAAAAAATATGATTATACATCGACAATTATATAATCAAAAATATATTATATCTATCAGATAAAATACGAAAAAATAAAAGACCTATATTTTTTGTTTTTCAAAATATAATGAATTGTAAAAGTTATAGCCGGTACAAGTTACTACAATTGAGGGGCTGCGTAGAATAAGGCGTTAAGTCGACTGAAGAGGAGGTCGAGGATATCTGTCTTTTTTTAATCAAAGAAGTGATTTTTTTACAAAAACTAATAATTTTAGTAAAAAATAAAGAGTAAGCCGCATCTTATATAAAAAAAAGGAATATTTTCATTAATAAGGAAGAATTGATTTCATAGCTTTGTTTACAAGATAACTTTGAAAAATTTAAAACATAAAAGTAAGGGTAAACAATTCGGTTATTCAAGGTTTTTTTGAAAACGAAGCCATAAAATTAGTTTTTTTTTATCAAAGAAAATTTTGCTTCTTTTTATACGAGATGCGGCTTCTTCTTTATTTTCTGCTAAAGTTATTAGTTTTTGCAAGAAATTAATTCTTTGCAAAAACTATATATTTGTATGTTTTCACTAAATTTCTTGTGTATTTTTAAAAAAATTCAAACGATATTCGGAATAAGGGGTTAACTCTATTTTTTTAATAATTAATAATTATTTTATTATCCGTTAAATTAACTGTAATTATTGTTAAATTTGCTTTATTTATTTTATTTTTTTAAGTTCATGAAGTTTTATCGAAATTGTTCATGTCAGTATTAAGTTATTGAGTTCTTTTCGATTATCTCAAAACTGACTTTTTCGACTCAACCCCTTATTCTAAACAGCCCCTCAATTTTGGTATGTATAGATATAGCGCCATGATTAATGACGATGGCCTTGACTATCGTGACGATACACCAGTCCATTTACCTTTATCTCCTTGAGTTTTTATTTTTATGATAAAATAAAAAATGTGACCTTTATTTTTTCTTTTTCTAAATGACGGATATAATGGATTTAAAAAAAAAATTTTATCAACATTCAAATTATCCCTAATTTTATTCGGACTGACAAAATGTAGTACTTGAAAAACGATAATAGAGTATTCTAACTTATTTTTAGGTTAGACTCCACTCTTGGAATCATGTTAAAAATTTTGTATATATGTATTTCACATTTTTTCTTCTATCAAATTCAGAATTAGATCTATACCTATCAAGGGACCATATTTACAATGCTTTGAAAATTTCAGAAATTTTTGACGATTTTCGAACTTCTTTACCGACGGTATACACTTCCCTTAAGAGACGTATAAAAAAATTATACAGGAGTGAATTGATTCCATGACGGTACATGCATCGGAACTAATGAAACGGAAGTATATATATATATGTATATATATATATATATATATATATATATATATATATATATATATAGGAGGAGCGTGCGCGCTTCCTATATGCAAATCAAGGTACTAAATACGTATAAAGAAACATTCGCGGGACTGACTGTCAAACGCACAGATATAGTATATGTATACATGCATACTATATATATAATACAAATATCTGAATCCGATCTGAATAATCAAAGAAAACATTAGCAAGCGTTTTCTCTTTCTCTTTCTTTCTCTATAATGTTTTATGGTGAACCCTTCTCCTCCCTACATTTTTTAAATTGTATTTTTGTAAAATAAATATTCAGAGCAGGCCGGAGCAGATTCGATACCGACCGAGAATCGAAAATCCATTGTTTAATTTTCTTTTAGCATACGTTATAGAATGTATTAAAATTTTAAATACATTCACGAAATTTATTCCTCTATTGCGCTCGCCAAAAATAATTGAAGAAAATTTTTAAGAAATTAAAAATTTTATACAACAGCTATTTATTAAACTCCAAGTGCGGTTACTTACTCTTCGTTTAAAATATGGTGAATTTTATGATAAAAACATCTATTATACAATCATGTATGTATAAAAAATTGCGCTTGATAACAATATCTTTTGAGAACAGTATAATTATTTTATTTATGATAAAATAACATTTTCACCTCTCGGTCGGTAATCAAAACTGCTCCGGCCTACTCTTAACAAAAATTTTATATACTATCTTATTTAAAATTGAAAAAAAATTAATTCCTTAAATAAACTAAATTATTTTAATTTAATTTTATTTAATTTTATAACTATTTAGTTTAAAAATTATTTTAAAATTAAATAAAACAGTGATAGAACTTAAATAAACATTTATGAGTTCTATAATTTCGTCAAGAAGTTTCGCTTCTGTCGGCCAGTTCCAAAGACTGCCACATCGGTTTTTTTTAAATGCAGAGTTAGACCTACACCTATCAAGAGACCATATCACAATACTTTAAAAATTTCATGATTCCTTTTAAGTTAGGTTTCTATATCTGGAGATCTGGAATAATATCAGCGTACTGTCAAAGATAAGAAAATTACTCCTGACTTTTTTCAGACCCATCGGTAATAAATAAGTGTTAACAAAAATAAATCAAAATTCAAACCTATTTTTGAGTCAGATCTACCTCTTCGATAAATCTAAAAAAATTCTGATGCACCACTTTCAATGTTTTTTTTATACAAAATTCAGAATAAGGTATGTACCTATCAAGTGACGGTATCCCCGATACTTTCAAAATTTAAAGATTTTTTTTACGTCAGGCTTTCTATATCTGGAGATCTGAAAAAATATTATCATATTTTCGAAGATACGAAAATTATTTCTGATTTTTTTCAGATCTATCGCTATTAAATAAGTATTAAAAAAAATAAATTAAAATTCTAACCTATTTTTAGTTAGATCCACCTCTTGGAAAAATCTAATAAAATTCTGATACACGAATTTAAGTGTTTTTTTTATATATATAAAATGCAGAATGAGATCTACATCTATCAAGAGACCGTCTCTATGACACTTTAAAAATTTCAGAAGTCTTTTTAGGTTAGTTATGCTTTATCTGGGGCTCTGAAAAAATTCAAGGATGTTGGCGAAGATACCAGAATTACCCTTGTTTTTTCAGAGTCATAAATAGTGAATAAGTATTAAACAAAAAATAATGAAATATTATAACCTATTTTTAAATTTGAGCCACTACTTGGAAACATCTGAAAAAATTCTTATGAATGTATTTCGATGTTTTTTTTCGTTAAAAATGCAGAATTAGACCTGTACCTATCAAGAAACCGTATCTATGAAACTTTGAAAATTTCAGATTTTTTTTCAGGTTAATTATGCTGTATCTAGGGATCTGAAAAAAATCAAGAGTGTTGGCAAAAATACTAGAATCACCCCTGATTTTTTTCAGAGTCATAGATAGTAAGTATTAAAAAAATTAATAACATTTTCCAACCTCTCTGTAGGATAGCGCACCACTCGGATATATCTGGAAAAATCCTGAAATATGTAAACAAGGATAGAGTATATCTTATTTTTGGAATGCAATCTGTACCGATTGAGGAGAATATTGCGGAAAAACTTGGAATTTCTAATAATTTTTTTAGGTCAGTTCCTCTGTATCTAGGTATCTGAAAAAATTTATATTTGTTTCTAAAATTAAAAACTAAACCTTTTTTTAGATTTTTAGAATGAAGTTTAGCATACAACATAATAAAATCTAAAAAACGTGTTTTTTTTTCAAGTTGAGGAATGTGGAGAGAGGCGGGGGGCTAAAAATACGCAAAATGTTACTCAATCAGATCAAATTTAATAATTATATGGGTTAGAAAAAAAACATTAGCATTTTACCATTTCTAATAGAGGGACCCTTTATTACCAATTTTCTGCGTAAAAATGTATATGTCTTAGAAGGTACTTACAGTTTTATCGTGGAAAATTGGCAATAAATTAAAATTTTTTTTTAAGAAAAAAGTTAATATATGAGGATATTGTCCTTTATATATTAACTTTTTTTATATGGTGATATCGAGAGATTCTAATCCAGTTCCTGTTTAACAGATTACATCAGGCTAGACTGTCTGACATACCATACCGAAAACTTTGACTACCGATGGATAGTAAGCCACTTTTGTGACCAACAATCAATTGATAAGGTCGTATTTTTTAAGAGTCACGATGTAAATAGCACATACACTAATTTTCTTTCGAAAAAAATTCAGAGATACCTGGCCAGGATTTGAACCCATGCCCACCGCGATTAAGGCAAGAGCTCTATCCATTACACCATCGCGCTCCAACAATGAATTTGAACAAATAATAAAAATTGAAATTTTGTTATAGTTAACAGATTTTAAATTTTAAACTGCACAAAATAAACTTTGTTGATATCGAATAGAATTATTTTTGAAACTTTGGCACCATTTTTCATGATTGCATTAGATTTAAGTTAAGGTTACACTGAAAAAAGTTTCGAAGAGATTCCCCACTACTCCAAGCAGTGGCGCTTCGAATCGCCAAACGGCTATTCCTTACCGCTTTCGAATAACTGCTTTTCTTTTGTCAAGTAATAGCTCCTCGATATCGAATAGCAGCTCCTCAAAACGCACCGGAGGATAGCCCCTCTACAAATCGAGTAGCCAATATATGTCGCAAATAAAAGCATGCGCAAATTGTATATAAGGAGTCTTTTACAACCCGTGCGCAACTGTACTTATTAGTTATTATTACGTAAAATTTTTGCTGTTTAACTGAAAGCAAATAGCGAATGAGGAGGTCACATATGTCTTATTCTAATCAAAGAATGAATTTTTTACAAAAACCAATAATTTTATCAAATAATAAAGAGGAAGCCATATCTCATTTCTCGAAAAGCAATAATTTTTTTAGGTCCCTTGAGCTGACGGAGTGATTTCACCGGAATTTAAAACTAATTGTCTGATAATTTTTCACTAATTTTTTGCTAATTTATTACCAAATGAAAAAAATTTTCGCCCCGGCAGATCTCGAGATATACTCCGATCCGCCAGCTTAAGTTTTAAGCTGACGGCATTTTCAATATCGTTTGATCTAATTAAAATAGCGGGATGATTAGGATGTCATAATTTTTCCCTTTTCAAATACTACAAATGGGTATTGTCAAAATTAGAAATTTTGAACCCCTTAACCACATAATTATCACTATAAGTGATTTATTGTTAGGAATCATATGAAATTAATTGATTATTCAAATTATACAACAATAATGTAAAAAGATAAATTATTTCCTAATTTATTGCCACAAGAAAGGTGGTTCAATGTTACAAAATGTTACATGAATTCGATTAAACTGGAGATAAAACTGGGGATAAAAAACGATTAGGTAAAAGTGACTGCTACACTTGCATGTCAAATGTAACTGGGGTAAATAAAGTGCGACCAGATAAAATATTGTATGCGACAGTTTCTAGTGTCGTTCGTCCGCAGAAGCAAATAGTAGAAAGTTTGATAGACGAGGCTTCATGAGACAGCTTGATACAAGGAATGGGTAGCGTGCTAGTTGATTGTGGTACATAAGAGGACTTAGAAAATCTTAACGACCATACAGACGACGATACTGACGAAAATGAATCGTTGACGAAAGCAGAAAGTGAATACGTCGAAAGTGAAGAAGAACTGTCTTCAGACAGTGATGAGCAATATGTTCCAATTGGTAAAGAGAAAAGTCAAAAAAGCATCTCTCAAGCTCAACTTAATAACACGTTTAGGAATGCTGGATTAGCAAAAGATGCAGCTGAATTAATGGCTTCTCAATTAAAGTCTTTCAATGTATTAGAAAAGGACGTAAACTGCAATGTATACGACGTATACGTAAGCGTAAGTCAATTTAGCTCTTGTGCAAATTGAGTTTGGGTAGTTTTTTTAAGGTTATCATCAAAATTAGTCAGTAGAATCTCTTTTTCCATAACAAATTTAGATTCAACAGGCCAAAATACATAAAAATAAAGCGTTATTGATTTGCTGGAAACAATGTGTTTTGTTCTTCTCAAGTTTTTCCACAGAAACACTGCTTTTTGAACAGTTTTTTGAAGTTATGTTCAAAATTAAATTCAAAGGAAAAGTATAGTCTCCATCGCAGAACCGACAACTTTTTTTGTGGGACTTTGTGATCATTATAAGTGGTCTATCGTTAAGAATCATATGATATTAATTAATTACTCAAATTATACAAAAATAATGTAAAAAGATAAATTATTCCCTAATTTATTGCCACAAGCAAGTTGGTTCAATCACCTCTCTTCGTCCAATATTGCTAGTTTCTGCCATCTTAAGTTTTAAGCTAGCAGAATTTTCCATATAGTTTGATCTAATTAAAATAGCTGGATGATCAGAACGCCATAGTTTTTCTCTCTCAAAATACTGCAAATGAACATTGTCAACATTAAAAATTTTCAACCCCATAAACACATAATTATCATTATAAGTGGTTAATCTTTAAGAATCATATGAAATTAATTAATCACTCAAATTATACCACAATTTTTGCCACAAGGAAGTTGTTTCAATCACGTATCTTCGTCCAATAACACTAAATTCCTCCAGTTTAAGTTTTAAGCTAGCGGGATTTTTCATATAGTTTGATGTAATTAAGATAGTGGGATGATTGGGACGCCATCATTTTTCCCTTTTTAAATACTAGAAATGAGCATTATCAACATTAGTAATTTTAAACCCTATAACTACATAATCATCATTATAAGTGGTTTAACGTTAAAAATCATATGAAATTAATCAATTACTCAAATTATACAACAATATTGTAAAAAGATAAATTATTTCCCAATTCATTTCCACTATAATATTGGTTCAATTACCTTTCTTTGTCCAATCCCACACAGCATGAAATATTGCAGTGAAACTTTCATTGAAATATTGCACTCTAATGTTGTTACAATGTCGCAGTAACCTGTTTTATACATCACTAAAAGGTTCCATGAAGTATTGTGTGGGTGATATGTAACTGCAACCTTGCTGCTAGGTTTCAGAAAATAATTCAAGAAATATTGCAAGAAACCTTTCAAGAAAGGTTCCAGCGAGGTTTCTGCAAGGTTTTATGGAATATTTCAAGAAACTTTGCAGAAATCTTCCATAAAAGTTTTGTGAAAAGTTTTCAGCGAGGTTTCATAAATCATTTCGAGAGGAACATTATGCGAAATATTGCAAGAAACCTTTTATGAAAGGTTACTGCAAAGATTTTGGCAAGTATTCTGAAACATTTCAAGGAATCTATTATAAAAAATTCTACCAGGGTTTTCGCAAGGTTTCATGAAACATTTTATAAAACATTAATGAAACCTTTTCTAAAAGATTGTTCCAAAAGTTTTTACAAGATTCCATGAACATTTTAATAAACATGGCTAGCAACCTTTAATAAAAGATTGCTGCAAGGTTTCTATAAGGTTTCATAAATCATTTCGAGAGTCCCTTTAAAGCCTTGTCATGAAAGCTTTCGGCTAAGCTATTGACAAGATTCTAAAAACTCTTTGAGAAACATTGCAAGAAATATTTTATGGAAGACGACTACAAAGCTTCAGTCTCTTGAGGTGTCTCCGACGTTTGGTGCCCTATTAAGCTGTGACCCAGACAAATAGGACAAAATCGATTTTTTTCTCTTAAATAAATTTTATAAAAAATGTTTTTAATCAATTATTATAATCATTACAATTTTTATTACATTTTATTATTTGACAACAAAAATATGTTCTACTTACGTTTAATTTATTTACGTCGTAATAATATTTGCCGTTAAGAGCAGGTCATATATTTCTATCCTTTTCTAATGAAAAAATTAATTTTTCTGCAAAACCTAATAATTGGGATGTTGCATGAAATTTTTTTTAAAATCCATTACAACCGTTATTAAGAAAATGAAAAAATAAAGGACACGTATTTTTTCTTTTTTCGTGAAAATGAAAACTTGAAGAGATAGAGGCAGTTGAAATTGGTGTGACGTCACGATTGTCATGTTGCCAATAGAAATCGTGACGTCATTTATCATAGCACTATATCTATATATATCAAAATTGTAATAATTTATATCGGCTGTAACTTTTGCAATTCATCATATTTTGAAAAACAAAAAAATACGGGTTTTTTATTTTTTCGTATTCTATCCGACGGATATAATACATTTTTTCATGCAAAACGCTAATTGTAGCAAAAAAAAGAAGAAAGTCCCATCTCGTATAATAAAAAGCAATATTTTCTTTTATGAGGGAAAATTATTTTTATCGTATTGTTTTTAAGAAAATTTTGAAAAACCGAATTGTCCATCCTAACCTCTATTTTTTAAGTTTTTCAAGGTTCTCTTCAAAACGAATCGATAAAAATAATTTTTCCTCATCAAAGAAAATATTGCTTTTTATAATACAAGATGGGACTGTCTTCTTATTTTTTATTTTTATCCATCATGACATGTTACTTATAAAATTTCAAATCGTCTACATATGTTACAGAACTATACTTTCAATTTGGTAGAAAATTTTGAGGTTAGAAATAAATTTACAGATCATCGACTGGACATTATTATTTCAAAAAGTACAATTTATTATATTTATAATAAAATTTATTATTTTTATAGCATTAATTCTAACATAAGATATCAAATATTTTTACTCTGTCATATCAAATTTTACTATAGTATAATTTTTACTATGTAACAGCAATTTTTCTAATAAGATATTTCTTAAATGATGTTGTCAACCTCATCAAATCTTATCGTAGTATTTGTTATAAATGTAATAAAACTCTTTATACTCTTAAATGTCCCAGCTCTCTTATAAAATATAGTAATTTTTATTACTATCTCACGGTGCTCCTGAGCAAGTTTTAATGAAAGTTGTTTGTCATTACAAAATTCGAAAATTTATTGTTTCTATACTACTTCTAGATCAATTTAGGCTGAAAATTAAAAAAATCAGTTCGGCGCTTTTATTTAAATAACAATATTTAAAAAAATGTTGAATAATTAATTTTATAATCTGAAAAAACACGTTTGTTAAAAACTAACTCAAATAATCACAAATATCTTATTTTAATACTATGAGTACAACTCTTAGAAATTGACAGTAAACTAAATATTCTTGACGAAATTTGAAAATTATATGTGTATATTGTTATTTACCAAACTTATCTATATGTATACACTCGTGCACATACGTTTTTGACCTTTTTCGATAAAAATTGTATGAATTTCAAAATATCTTAGCTCTGCGAAAAATCAACGTGCAGATATAGCCAGGATAGATTAAGAAAGGTCTGGAAGAACACTTGAAAATGGCATCGTTTTTATTTCAAAATATATTGTTTTAGTTGTTTATGAGAATTAAAAAACCAAATAAAATTTTAATAATTTTGACCTATTTTTAATATTTTGCCATTTAAAAAAAATGTTTCTCTGCTATTAACGTCTACGATTTTTTATTAATTAGTTATTAGCTGATTCGTAAAAAATAGATACATTTTTTAACTCCTGCATATCTCCGTCATTTTTTACTTTAGAATAAAATATTACAGAAGAAAAGGCGTATTATTAGTGAAATGAAAATGTATACAAAGTTTGAACAACTTATTTTTAAAAAAATTTCTTTGCAAAAATTTTAGTTAGCCAAATTTAAAAAAAAAATTAAAAAGTCACAAAAAAATTTTTTTTATATAAGTTTTTTAAACTTTGTATACATATTCGTAACTAAAAAAGACGCCTTTTCTCATGTAACATTTTTTTCCAAAGTAAAAAATGGAGATATGCAGGATTTGAAAAATGTATCTATTTTTTACGAATTAGCTAATAGCTAATTAGTAAAAAATCGTAGACGTTAATAGCAGAAAAACATTTTTTTTAAATGGCAAAATATTAAAAATAAGTCAAAATTTTTAAAATTTTGTTTGGTTTTTTAATTCTTATTGTTAAGTTCTGGCTTGCACCAGGACTAAATAAAAGTGGATAAATAAAAGTGGATAAATAAAAGTGTATATATAAAAGTGTATATGTTATTTAATTATATTAATTAATTGCATAGAAAATATATAAATTATGTTGATTTGAAATATTGAATTTATTTATAAAATGTATGTCGTAAAGATAAAGATGTATGAATCTAGTGGTGGAAAAACTCCACCAATATTTAATTGAATGAAATCGCTCTCACGATTGAATATTATTAAAGGATAAACTTGATTCTTGAAATAAAGAGTTTTTTGACACTCCGTGCGAGAAGCTCGATTTCACGCACGCTGTGCAAAGTGACACGTGCGAAAATGGAGCTTCTCACACGTCGTGTCAAAAAATAGTGTTCGATACTCGTGCGAGAAAGTGATTTTTTACTCGTGTGACCTTTTCACCCTCGCTTCGCTCGGGCGCAAACCGCCACACGAGTAAAAAATCACTTTATCGCACTAGTACCGAAATATACTGTATTAAATAATTATATATTCTTTCTCTTTAGTATTTCTCAGTAGATTGGTGCTAGGTATGGGCAGACAAATGAATAGGCACAATATGTAAATAGATCCTCGAGGTTTATTGATATCTTTTAACACTTTTGATACAATTGATTTTTATGCGCGTATATATATTTTAATAATTGATATATGCATATTTAGTAATAGCAATTGCTTTGAAATATAGAACTTGACGGGCAGTGTAAACGTATTACCAATAAGACACCCGGGGTAATGTTCCGAATATCATTTGTTTCATTTGGTTTTTATACTTATTTTGTTTATGAGATTTATTGTCTTTTACATCAATTTTTATTTATAAATTTTCTTGAATTTTGATAATATGTTTCGTAATGTTTTTAGGATTTGTAAAATTCATTTTGAAATTTCGAAACATACATTTCGATTCTTTTCTTATGATCTACTTAATTTCGCTTAATAATGAAATAATGCGAGTGTTCAATAATTGAGGAATTTGATTTACCAATGTTAATGAAAACGATACGTTTGTGACGTAACACCTCGATGCTCAGGAGATTGCATATCAGAAGAATAGGCAATCAAAAAAAAAAAATAAAATAAAAGATAGGTCAATTATTGAACATTTACAATATTACAATTAAAATCTAAAAAATTAATCAAGAACTGTATATGTATTTATTATTATTTTTTTTTTATGAGTGGCCAACAGAAAGGTACGTTTTATGACGTAACACCTTGGGGCTCAAAGATGTTGCTTATTGAAACAAAAGCAACAAAAAAAACCTGAAAACAGTTACTGATTAATAAATCTTAAAAATCTTTTTACAATTAGCATGGATTAAAGTTTTATACAATTATTCATGTTGTTAATTTGTAAAACATAGGTTAATGACATTGTAATAACAATTCAGCAAAGTCAACGAAGAGAAAAATGTATGCTGCTGACATGTCTAAAAAATTTTTTTTTTCTTTTTACCATTAGTTTTCGTTGTTCTTTTCGGGTATTTAAGAGTTTGTTTTTATTTATTTTTTAACAATCATCATCATGTATCCAAGGAAGCAGTATACCCGAGTTTGTGTAAGTATCTCTATTATTATCTTAATATTTCGAGTTCAATTTTATATTCTTATTTTTATGGATTTTTTTTTTATATTTTAACTAACTTATGAAATATTAGTATTTATATTTATTATTGAATTCTTGTTATTTATATCTATCCTTTACTTTTATGTTTAGTTTGTCGATTGGCAGTTAAAACGTCTGTTTCGCTCAATGGATCGGTGTCATAACGATGCATGGTGGTTGAACGGAGAAAGTGATTTTGATGGCTGGAATTTATGCTACCTCTTCCGTTGGGAAGAACGGATTGCCATTGTCCACGGAAAACGTATGTTAATGAGGGTGATACAAGATAATTTCTATATGTACATCGGTGAAGATTTGATGTCCACTGGTAAACTTGCATCAGATGATTTACCAGTGGAAGGGACACCCGAATTTGTCCCGATTGATTGCCAGCCTCAAAATCCCTCCAAAGAGTCATGGGACTGAGTTCGAATATATATATATATATATATATATATATATATATATATATAAATTTTTTATTTGTTAATTATGGAGAACAATGGGATTAGTTTTCCTCTCTTTTTTTTCTGTATATCTTTTGTTATATAAAAAAAATAATAATGATGTAATTGTACAATATAATTTTATAATATATCTATTTTTATCATAATCTTTTGTTTTCCTTTTTATTTTCCAACTGCTCCTTTTCATTTTTAATATTAATTATATATAATACTTAAATTCTAAAAGAAACTATTTTAATTTATAAAAAATTTTTAATACTTAATTTATTTATTTTTATTTATTTTCATTTTTTTCTCATTTAGACTTATTTATTTTGAATAATTTAATTCCCTTCAATGCTATTTCATTTGTTTTTTTTTTTTTTTTTTTTTAACTGTTCTTATACTTTTGATAATTAAAAATTAATTTAAAATAAATTTTGCTTAAAATTAGAGTATCATTTTTTTTCTTATAAATACTTTTCCTTATATAAGTCTTATTAATTTTAACTAAGTCAATTCCTTTCAATATTATTAGTATGTTTCCTTTAAAACAATATTATTTAGAATGTCTATATCACATTTTCATTTGTTTTTTTTTTTTTTTTTTTAAACCAGATAGATCTTTGATCATTAAAAATAAAAGAAATCAATTTTGCTTAAGGTTGGAGTATTAAACAATGTTAATATATTGTATAGGTGAATGATATGTTCGCTTGGTGTCATTCACCTCTCTCCGCGCCAAAGTTGAATTGCACGCGATTCAACAACGTAGAAACTTATTATGAAAATAAAACGCTAAACTGTCAATTATTTAATACAGTCAAGTTTTTCTTATAAATTTTATAATCTATTCTTGCATAACTATGTTATAAGTCTAAATAAATAATTATTTATATAATTAGAACTTGTTTTAGTTTTTTTTAGATACTTATATATGTATCTGCCTTATCATTTATATATGTAAATATACGTATATGTACATATAATAAAATAAAATTGAATGACATTAATGGGCTAATTTCGATTGTATGGAATTACAAAATTTGTATAATTAATTAATCCTAAATAATAATAAATACTAGAATCTCTTTTTTTTCTGGTGGCTTTGTGACTGAGGATTTATTTGTGGGAGTAATATATGGTGACTTCTCTGGTAGAGGTGGGGGGGTTGGTTTAGGTAGAGGATGCTGAAGAATAGGTTGTGATATATCTTGATTCTCAATTTTTATTCCTTGTAATTCAATTTCTTCATACTTGGTTTCTCTTTTTCTTTGATTATTCTTTAATGTAATCATTAAATGAGTAATAGAGCCGAAAATTGCTTGTTGAATTTATTTTGAGGTCTGCTATAGTATGTATATTATCATATTTAAAGATTCCTGTATCGTGAATGAATTTACATTTTTCATGACTAATTTCGTACAGATATTCTTGCAAAGCATTAGCAGTGGATCCAAGGTGACCGAACATTCCGCAATGAAAAACCGTTCTTTGAATTTCTATTTTACTCTGTATAACTTTAATTTTTTTAAATTCCGCTATTTGTAATAATTCTATTGTAGAGTTGGTTATTGTAATATTATCCTGTTGAAAATCACATTCTCCTGTGTCTAGTAGAAAATATGTAGTGATGATTGGGTCCGTAGATTCACAATTGAATCCAATAATTGCAACATTTTCTCTAACAATAGCTAATAATATGAATAAAATTAACAGCATTTTTTTTTCTTTCTCTTTTCCTTTTCCTTTCTGAAATATAAAATAATATTAATTTTTTCGTTCATGTAAAATTAATTTATTTGCATGAACTAATTTTGAACCACCCTTAAAATCTATAGAGATATTGCTATTTTCATGGACTTTTAATACTTCAAAAGGTCCCAGGTTTTGATTTTTTTCTAATTTACCTGGTTTTGGCTCTTTTATAAGCCATACTTTATCACCTATTTGAAATTCTACAGGTTTTATGAATCTATCGTGATATAATTTAGACTTTTCTTTTGATAGTATTAAATTTTCACGAGCTATTTTTGCAATATCTTTCATATTTATTAATAATTTTTCTATATAGTCATTAAATGTCTGTAATTTTTCTGATGATTTTAAAGGTTCACTAGATGGTAATCTAGCTGGATAGGCGAAAACTAGTTCATGTGGTGTAAATTTATGACTTTAATGAACACTAGTATTATAGTTGAATTGTGCAAGTTCAAGCAAATCATCCCATTCTAATTTTTTATCAGCAAAATTTTTTAAATATTCACATGAAGGATGATGAGCCCTTTCTAATGAACCATTAGATTGTGGATGAAAGGCAGTAGTTTCTATTTTTTTAAATTTAAATCTTTTTGAAATAGCTTTTATTAATTTGCCTGTAAAATTTGCACCTTTATCTGTAAGTACTAGTTTTGGTGAACTAAAAATGCAAATAAATTTTTTTATAAATGCGTTGGCTATAGTCTCTGCTGTTTGATCTTTCAGCGCGACAGCTATTAAAAATTTTGATAAATGATCTTGAATAGTTAATATATTTATTATTATTTTTAGTTATATTAAGAGGTCCTACTATATCTAATGAGATTTTATCAAATGTTTTTTCTGGAGTATCTGTTATTATCATAGGTTGTTTTGTTTTGTTTCTTTTTAATTTATTTCTCTGACATATTTCACAGTTTTTAAGAGCATGACGAAGCTGTCCGCCTTCTAATAATATTTCCAATCTTAACTTATGAATAAACGATGCGTTTAATCGAGTTTTTTTACTACAAAGAAAAAATTTGTAAGATTAAACTCTAGTGCGGACAACTCAAGAAATTCACCAAAATATTATATATACAAAGTTATAATAAAAACTTTCAATATATCGTATTTTACGGTTAGGTTTGTCGATTTGATGTCTAATTTCCAATCCAAGCTCATAAAAAAATAACAAGTCCAAATGATTTTTTATTTTAACAAAAATTATTGTATTAATATAGCTTTAGTGCGGACAAGTAATTATATTTGTTTAATTTAAGAATTTAAAAAGATATTGATAAAATCAAAAAAGCAAAACTCGATTGCTGCAGCTCCGACATGCCGTTAATACGATTTTGTATATCACTTTTAAGATTCTCCCAGAAATACTTATTTTTAATTCGATTATATGTTCTATTTACTCCCGAATGACCTCCTAAACTTGAAGAATGATATAGTTCAAAAATTTCATTTCTTTTTTCCTTTTCGACATATTCTGCATTATTTAAGCAAACTATAACTTTTATACTTGTATTATTAAAAGTATTGTATAATATTTCTTCAATTTCATTTCAATTTATATTTAATATTTTTATATTTTTTGATATACTAAACATAGTACACTTATTTTCAATTAATAAATCTTTTAACGTATTCAAATTATTTATTAATTTTTCTTTTATTATAATTGATGATTCTTTTATATCTAAGCACATTATAAAAATTTTTCTCTTTTTGTAATTTATTATTTTAATTTCATTATCTTTTAAATCATCATTTATATTAATATTTTTATGTGTAAAATATTCATCTTGAATCTCATCTAAAGATATCTTTTCATTCGTAATTAAATGTAATATATTATCTTTTCTACTTTGTATAGGATTTTTAGAATATATAATAGTATTAGATTTATTTAAATAAATATCTTCTTCTTTTTCGACTTCGTTTTCGACACTTTTAATTTCCTCGTTGGTTATTTCTTTGATTACTTTTTTTGGTCTACCGCGTTTATTTTTAATACGTGTACGTTCTTCATTTAATTTTTGTATTTTTATTTCGTTTGAGGGTATATTTATTAATTTAATGTTCACTTCATTTTCCTTTGCTTTTTGAGCTCTAGTTATCACATTGATTTCTACCATATCTATAGGATTTCTAGATAACGCATCACTATTCACATTCATTTTTCCCTTCTTATATATTACATCAAAATCGTATTCTTATAGTTTAAGTCGCCATCTTTGAACTCTGTTGTTTTCATCTGCAGATCTAAAAGATAGTAATTGTTTGTGATCTGTTACTATTGTAAATTTATTTCCATATACGTAATTTCTAAATGTTTCTATTCCAAATAATATGCCTAATGCTCCTTTTTCATAAGTGTGATATTTTAGGTCAGGACCTTTTAATACTCTAGAAGCGTATGCTATGGGTTTATCTTTCCCGATTTCACCTTGTGATAATATAGTGCCTAAAGCATATCCTGATGCATCTGTAGTGATTATAAATGGTTTATCTAACTGTGGAAATTGCAATAAAGGTGCAGAGCATAGTGTGTCTTTTAGTTTATCAAAAGCCTTTTGTTTCTCTGGATCCCAAGTAAATTTTACGTCTTTTTGCAATAATAACGTTAAAGGTTTTGTTATATTAGCAAAATCATTAATAAATTTTCTGTAATAACCTGCTAAGCCCAAAAATTCTCTAATGTTTTTAACTGTCTTTGGTGTTGGAAATAATTTTACTGCATCAATTTTTTTTTGGATCTGCTTCAATACCCTCTTTACTTATAATATGACCTAAAAATGTTACTTCATTTTTCATAAAATCGCATTTTCTTGGTTCTAGTTTTAATCCGGCCTCCCTTAATTTTGTAGCTACTAGATTAAATTTAATATTATGTTCTTCTTCTGATCTTGCAGCTATAATTATGTCATCTATATAAACATGATATATTTTTTTATTTATTAGCTCACCAAGAGCTGTATTTGCTACTCTCATAAATGTTCGTGGTGAGTTAGTTAAGCCAAAAGGTAATACTGTAAATTCAAATCTTCCTAAAGGATGTACACTTAAAGCTGTTTTATGTATGTCTGATTCTTTCATTGGTACCCAATGAAAAGCTGAAACCATGTCTACGGTAGTAAAATATTTATTTCCTCCTAAATCATCAAAAATTTCAGTTATAGATGGTATTGAATAAGGATCTGGTATAGTTTTCCATTTTTCTTTTCCATTAGGACCTGGTTTCTTCTTAACTACAAATGCTGGAGCGTTATATGCGCTTTTAGATGGCCTTACTAGATTATTATCAATTAATTTTTGAGTTTCTGTAATAGCGATTTCTCTTGATTTATGTGGCAATGGAAATTGTTCAACATACACTGGTCTGTTATCTGTTAAATTTATCTCGTGTTGTTCTAAATTGCATTTTCCAATATTTTCTCCTTCTAACCAAAATATGTCATTATTTTCTAAAATTAAATTTTTTATATTTTGTTCCTTCTTTTTACTTAAATGATTTAAACTTATTTTACTTAATGATTCCTCTTTACGATCATTTTTTTCTTCACTAATATAATTTACATTTTTATGCATTAAATTTTCTTGTAATTTATAAAATTCTTCTTCATGATTATCTAATATAAAATTTGTTAAAATATCTTTTTCCATAAAATATGTAAGAAATTGTTTGTCTTTATTATTAATGTTAAAATTTGTGTTTTCTTCAAGTTTTAGTAGAAATTGTTCATATTCTATATTCTTATTATTTTTACATTCATCTTTTTCTAAAACACAGTTGATTTCTGTCATAAAATTTTCAATATTTTCATTCTTATTCTGTAGAAATTGTGTAATCGAAAATATGTGATTATTGTCTTGCATTAGCATGATATAATGAAAAACATTATTAACTGCTGTGTCCTTAATTTCGATGTTTTCTGTACATAAATTTATCAATAAATATTTATCGTTTTTATAATCTGTTTGAATAAAGAATTTTTTACCATTTATTTCTAAATATCCCTTGTCTAATCTCAACTCATTTTTTCTCAATACATTTATTCCTAAAATACCATCGTAAGGTATTAAAAATTTTTCAGATGCTACGTGGAAATTCGTATACGAATTATTAATAGGAAAAGTAATTAAACCACATGTTTAACCGGAATATCAGTAATTCCTGACAAATATATTTTAATATTATTATTAATAGAATTTAGTGGTACTAATTTTTCTTTTATGATGTTAAGTTGGGCACCTGCATCTATTAATAATTTGCATAAATCATTTGTATACGGATTTCGTATCTCGATAAATTGTAATGTCTCACCTAGTTTAAATATACAAATTGGTATATTATTATTATCATTAATGTTTTCAGTTTTAAATTGTATAATTTTTTTCAATTCATTATATGTTATATTTTTTTCATTATGTAGTTTTACTGTTGTTGAATCATTCTTTATTTCTGGTTTAAATTCCATTACATTATGTAATGTTTCTTTTTGTTCAATAATTTTAACGTATTCATTATTAGTTTCATTTTCATTAAACTCATCACATACTTCAAAGTCATAATCAATTTCGTGTGTTCTTGCAAAAAATTGAATGTCAATATAATTCTTGAGCGACTTTTGTTGCGAAACTCGTCTTGTACGCTCTTTCCAAGTCGAGTTTATGCGTTTCCCTGTATATGAGCTGATGTGTTTAATTTAGCTTGACATTCTGCCTCTGTGTGATTCATGCTTTTGCAAAATGTGCAAAATTTACTTAGCTTGCTTTCTATGTTCTTTAATGTAAAGCATGAATCAACTGAATGTCCTAATTTTTTACAATATGGTCATTGTACACTTTGATTTGCGTTTTGAGGTTTTTTGTATTGTATTTTCCTACATTCCTCTATATTATGCCCTCTATTTTTGCAATATTTACAAAATTTCATTTGAATTCGTTGTCCATATGAATTATTATTTCTGTTATTTCCGACGAACATTTTATTCTGATTAAAATTATTTTGACCGATGTTATTATTTCTGCATTCTTTACCTGAGTGACCCCATTTGTCACATAATTGACATCGTATTTGATTATCTGGTTTAGCCTGATTTAAAAATATCTTAAATTTTTCACAATCAATAGTATTGTGTTCACTGTTACACAGATTGCATATTTGCGTAGGTTTATTACTTTTTTCTGTAATTTGATTACACAAGTTGGTATTATGTCCGTTCTTGTTGCATTTCAAGCATAATTCATATTTTTGTATGATTGGACAGTGGCCAATTTGATGATTATTTTCCTGGCAATATTGGCAATAATATTCATTGTCTTCTAAATATTTACACATGCTTCTTGAATGACCAACTTGGTTACAAAACTTGCATATTAATATAATTTTATCTTTTGCATTTGTGCATTTAAATAATGGATGAGTTGGCTGTTTGCAATATATGCAGCCTGCATTGTTGCAACATAATGCCTCATGATTTATGTCTTTACATATTTGACAGCATTGAATTCTTTTAGGTTTATCTTCAAAAATTTCACTATACATGATTTTCTGTCTAGACGAATTTGTCTTTATCCTAATATCCTTCTGTTTCTCCTGTTGTTTTTCAATTTCTATTGCTTTAATGGTTGCACTTGAATAATCTGCTACCTCTTCTAATTGAAATCTGATTTCATTTTTTAATCCTTGTTTAAAATATTTTAATGTATCCTTAGCTAAATCATTTGTAAAACGTTGATAAGCATCTTCTGCTATACCCACTTCATTTTGTTTTTTTATCTTTAATTTTTAATGTTAACTTTGTTATTCTCTCTACATATTCAACCACTGATTCATTTTCCCCTTGTTGTATTTGTTCCAATGGTGCATATAATGAATGTAAATTATCACTTTTAGGATATAGTTTCTTTATTGTTTTGATAAAATCTGCAATACTTTCAATGTTACTACCTTTTATAGCAGTACGAATCGTTTCTGATACTTTAAATCTTATATAATTCATAAATTTCTTTTGTTCATCCGCAGTCAGCATATCTTTTGCAATTCCTAACGAATCTATGTACTTTTCCAAAGGTATATTTTTACCCGTAAACTCAGGTACTAACCTTGACACCTCTTTCAAAAAATATCTTGAAGTATTTGCCATGTTTGTATTATTAGGCATATTATTATTATTTATTATATTATTATTTCTATTATTATTATCAAAATTTATATTTTCCAGGTTTTCAATACCTTCTATTCCGTAATAACTCTCTTGTTCAATAGAAAATTCCTCTAAGTCGTTATTTGTTTCGTCAATAGTTGTATTATTTTCTGATGAAATTGTCACGTTTTTGTCTGTTATATTGGTGTTATCAGCTAAAGCAATATTTTTTCCATTCTCAATACTTTTTATTTCTTGATATCCTGTCTGTTTAAATGAAAATTCCTGAGTATCGTTAAGTGATGTATTATTTTCTGATAAAATCGTCACGTTTGTCGCTAAAGTATATTTTTGTGTAAAACTGTCTTCTTTATTATGACTCTGTTTCGTCCTAGTAATTTGTGGAAATGATTTTAGAGTTGTGCCTGTATATTCATTTAATAGTGTATTTTGTTCACTTGAATTATCTGTACTAATATTTGATTGAACGTCCGTGATTATATTTGAGAGATTATTTTCAGATGTTTCTTCTAAGGTTGTATTTGAAGTATTATTATCAACTGTTTCGTCTAAAGTTTTATTTGAATTATTACTTTCAATTGTTTGATCTGAACTTTTAGTCGGAGAGCGTGTAATTTTAGTGCTTTTGCGAAACGGATTAATATTTTCGTAGATATGTTCTCCTAAAACTGCTTGTCTGATATGATTCCTAATTCTTTCACGAATAGCATTAATATTTTCGTCTTTTTTAGTAGGTATATTAATTTTTTTACGAATTTCAGATAATTGTAATTTAGAGTATGATATTACCCACTGTGTTTTTCCTTCTTTTATATATTTTGCTATCTGATCAAAATTTATTTTACTCATTTGAAATCTTCATTATTTACTTAACAATGAAGAATTTTATTTATTCAAAATATTAAATTTTGTACATAAAATTGTAAGTTTTTAAAAAAAATTATAAATCCTACTGTCTGTGTTTCTCTCTTTTTTTTTTTAAATGCCGCTTGTAAACATACGTTATTAACAATTCTTTGACACTGACCTACTATTCTTACATAAAAGTAAAGAATTTTGCCGATTTATGTTTTGAAACTTGATATTAACTCACTGCTGTTATGCCTATACGAGAGCGTACGGTAAAAAAAAGGAATTTTGCTGAGCTTGTATTTTCAAAGTTGAATACACTTGTAATGTTTTGATGACAACTGTTTATGCCGTTTGTTTACTTTATTTTGATATCTTTAAATTTACTTTATATTCTTTTCATAAAAATTTATGTTTTTAGTATTATTTAATATAACTCAATATTTTAAATAATATTGAATTTTTACTGTTTAGTCAACTTTCCTTTTTATTTCTTTTATTAATCGTGAACTTGAAACTTATTTCACTTTTAAAATTAAATTATTATGCAAAAATTATTGATATCTGTTGTAATTTCTCAATGCACTAATTAAATGATATTATTTGAAATCAGTTTATATAAGAATTAGTAATTTTTACTTGATTTCTTATTTATAATTATTCTTGCTAAAATATAGATTTATTTATTGATTTGATGATTTTACATTTATTTTTATTAACAATTTTTTTATGTAAATTGTATTATATGATTTTAAATCGCGCAATTTCGCGTATATAAAAATTATTTCAATTACACACCATGCGTATAATATATTGATTTTATTATTTTTTTTTTTACACTATTCGTATTTAATAATACACTTCGTGTTCAATAATTTATTTTTAATAACACTATTCGTATTTGATAATGCACTTCGCATTCAATATTTTATTTTTAATGACACTATTCGTATTTGATAATATACTTCGCGTTTAATATTTTTATTTTCAATGACGCTATTCGTTTTTAATAATGCACTTCGCGTTTAATTTTATGTATATTTATTTGATTTGTGCCTTCAATATATAATATTTTATTTGACGCACTTGGCGGTTAATTAACACACTTTTGAACACTGTATTATAAGCCCTTTGAATATATTTTTATGCACTTTATAAATATATAGGTAAAGAATTATAAACTTTATTTGATTATCCTTCAATATTTTCAATACGATTTCTCAATTAAAACGATTCGTACCGGAACCAAAATGTTAAGTTCTGGCTTGCACCAGGACTAAATAAAAGTGGATAAATAAAAGTGTATATGTTATTTAATTATATTAATTGATTGCATTAAATATATATAAATTATGTACGTTTAAAATATTGAATTTATTTCTAAAATGTATAAAGATAAAGATGTATGACTCTAGTGGTGGAAAGACTCCACCAATATTTAATTGAACGAAATCGCTCTCACGATTGAATATTATTAAAGGATAAACTTGATTCTTGAAAATAAAGAGTTTATTAAATAATTATATATTCTTACCTTGTAGTATTTCTCAGTAGATTGGTGCTAGGTATGGGCAGACAAATGAATAGGCACAATATGTAAATAGATCCTCGAGGTTTATTAATATCTTTTTACACTTTTGATACAATTGATTTTTATGCGCGTATATATATTTTAATAATTGATATATGTATATTTAGCAATAACAATTGCTTTGAAATATAGAACTTGACGGGCAGTTTAAACGAATTACTAATAAGACACCCGGGGTATTGTTCCGAATATCATTTGTTTCATTTGGTTTTTATACTTATTTTGTTTATGAGATTTATTGTCTTTTACATCAATTTTTATTTATAAATTTTCTTGAATTTTGATAATATGTTTCGTAATGTTTTTAGGATTTGTAAAACTCATTTTGAAATTTCGAAACATACGTTTCGATTCTTTTCTTATGATCTACTTAATTTCGCTTAATAATGAAATAATGCGAGTGTTCAATAATTGAGGAATTTGATTTACCAATGTTAATGAAAACGATAGGTTTGTGACGTAACATTATAAACAACTTAAACAATATATTTTGAAATAAAAACGATGTCATTTACAAGTGTTCTTCCAGACCTTTCTAAATCCATCCTGGCTATTTCTGCACGTTGATTTTTCGCAGATCTATGATATTTTGAAATTCATAAAATTTTTATCGAAAAAGGTCAAAAACATGTAAGCAGGGGTGTATACATATAGATAAGTTTAGTAAATAACAATACACATATAATTTTCAAATTTCGTCAAGAATATTAAGTTTACTGTTAATCTCTAAGAGTTATACTCATAGTATTAAAATAAGATATTTGTGATTATTTGAGTTAGTTTTTGACAAACGTGTTTTTTCCAGATTATAAAATTAATTATTCAACATTTTTTTAAAAATTGTTATTTAAAAAAAAGCGCCGGTCTCTAATTAGTCAAAAACTATGCGGTAAAAAATTTGGTTGTTATTACGAAATTTACAAATTATACTAATATCTAGCAGGGGCTGCTATTTTTCTCTTGTTATACCGGATAGTGTTTACATAAATAATGAAAAACGCTATTAGACAAAGACAGATAGTTCGGCCCCTTCTTAAGGAGATGTAAAACGGACACTACACGTGTACTTATAGATATTAGCTTCCTTTCTATTTTATTGCTGAATTTCTAGAAATGAAATGCATTAGCTTGTAGTTTGTACCATGATGATTATTTAGATAAATTTTCGAATCAATTCATTTATTAGTTTTTAAGATATTTGGATTCCTGTACAAAATTGAAAAATGTTAATAAATAATTTTGGAACCCAAAATCCTCAATAACTAATGAATGAATTTATTTAAAAATTTAACCGAATAATGTTTATGGTACATACTACAAGCTAATGCATTTTTTTATTGAAAATTTTGCAATAAAATATAAAGATAGTGAATATTTATGAGTACAGGTGTAGTATCCATTTTACATCCCCTTAAAACTGGCTCAGGAGCACCGTGATCTATAACTTAAGTTAGTATTTATTTTTCTCTATGTATAAAGAAAGAAAGAAAGAGAGGAAAAACGCGAGCCGCTATTGCTTTCTTTATTCATTTAGATTTGTATAAGATATGTAGCATGCATGAATACATATACTATATTTGCGTTTGATATCAAGTTAGTCCCGCGAGTTTTTCTTTATATGTATTTAGTATCTTACTTTGCCGTGAAGGCACAGACGTGCCTCCTGTATACATACACTTTCGTTTTATTAGTTCTGTTGTATGTAGCGTCATGAAATCAATTGACTCACGTATAATTTTCTTATAGATCGCTTATGGGAACTGTATTCCGTCGGTAAAGAAGTTTTACTTCAAAAAATGTATAAATTCTTGCAGGCCCCTGCTTGCTAAACGCTTAAATCGCTTTAAATCACAATTCTCACCCGCGATCGATTGGGTTTTGTTTGATTATACTTTTGTTCTGTAAGCGACTTTGTAACTCGAAATTTGTGACTTGGCGCGTTCTTTAGGTATAGTTAAGTTGTAAGCGCTACACTGAGAGAAAATTCATGCCAATAGAGCATGTAGTCTACGTATCCAAAGTTAGTAAGTAATATCCTATGCTTTAATAACAGCGCCATCTACTCTTACGAGGTTTGTGCTATCCAAAAACTGTTTGTTTACATGCTTTAGTAGCTCCCCACTCTAATATCCTTCGATAGCTAGCGCTGTATCCTCTCATGGGACGTGAAGGAAGTAAACGTGGCTTGACCACTATTCTTTCTTTACTGCTAACTATGGCATTCTTCTATTGTTCAAGTCGCCTCCTCTTTTGGGTGGCAATGCGAGCAAACACGGCTGGTCTATATCCAAAATCATGTTGCAAATTTCGTTAACGTATTTTCGTAGCGTGAATCTTTTATTTCTTTTCTTTTTTTATGAAGGGAGATACGTTATAAATATAACCTGTTAAACTTTTTTAACTTTAAATAATTAATTTTTAACTTAAAATTTAATTATTTTAAACCGCTGGGGGGCAGATGAGCATGTACGATTTTACGCCAGAGATATTTTGAAGTAACGTTGGTCTAGTGCGTAACGTTCGCGCTTTTCCTTTTGAGTAGGTGAGTTCAACTCTCGGCTAGGGTCACTTTTTTTTTAATTTTTTTTTATTGTTTTAATATTTTTTATTCCTTTTTATTTATATTTTTTTATTTTCTATTTTTTATTAATTTTAAAATCTATTTTTTCACAAGTTACTTAAAATATGCTCGTTTTTTTATTAATATTTTTAAATAAATTATTTCATATAGAAAATAATTTAAAATATTAATAAATAAATAATAGTGATATTTACAATACTATAGTTCAATTTTGTCTTTATAAACATATTTCAATATACAATATATATTATAACATAAATAATAATAACTCAGTTTTATTTATTCATTGTAATTTATTGTAAATTTTATGAACTAAATTATAAATAAATTAAACTATACTATTATAAAATAAACATCACTATTATAAAATAAACATCACTATTATTTATTTATCAATATTTGTAATTACTACCTATAAAGAATAATTTATTTTTAAAAAATTTTCATTGAAAAAAACAAGCGTACTTGTGAAAAATTAAATTTTAAAATTATTAAAAAAATACAAAATCTAAAAAAAAATAAATATAAAAAGGAATAAAAAATATTAAAACATTAAAAAAAAAATTTAAAAAAAAGTGACCCTAGCCGAGAGTTGAACTCACCTACTCAAAAGGAAAAGCGCGAACGTTACGCACTAGACCAACGCTACTCCGAAATATCTCTGGCGTAAAATCGTACATGCTCATCTGCCCCCCCAGCGGTTTAAAATAATTAAATTTTAAGTTAAAAATTAATTATTTAAAGTTAAAAAGTTTAACAGGTTATATTTATAACGTATCTCCCTTCATAAAAAAAGAAAAGAAAAGAAATAAAAGATTCACGCTACGAAAATACGTTAGAGAAATTTGCAACATAATTTTGGGTATAGACCAGCCGTGTTTGCTCGCGTCGCCACCCAAAAGAGGAGGCGACTCAAGCAAACAAAGGATATGAGAGTGGGGAGTCATCGAAGTATACCACGCGAGTCATCAGTGAATGCCGTTCATGCTTTAGTTACTCTCCATATCATCTTTTTTAGTATAAGGTAATCCAATACTAATAGAGCTTCTCACGGCCTGTCATATTTGTATCAATGTTTTATATGCTCGCATAGATGGCAGTTCGCATGCTCTATTAGCATGAATTTTCTCTCAGTGTATAGGCAATACCAAGTGGTGGATCATTTTCCTTGTGTAGTGACGAAGACGTAAGTTATAAATACAATTGACTGACAAGCTAGTATTAAAATGTCTAAATCTGTTGGTCGTCCGCCTAAAATAGATCAAGAAACTTTTATAAATGCTGTTATTTTTTTCAAAAATAAAATCGTTAATGATGCAATAGTACATTACGTAACGGGAATGGAAAGACTTTATTTACGAAACGAGAAGTTTACGGCCTGAGCCGAAGGTGAGGGTCGTAACGAGTTTTGTAAAAAAGCCTTTCCATACTAGTTGTGTAGTGTATTTTTCGCCATGAGAGCCAAAAAAGAGCAACAAAATTGCGATTTTAGGGTTAGAATGGCGAAAAAATCATTTCTAAATCGCATTAAGAGGAGGTCACGTATCTCTGTCCTTTTCTAATCAAAGAATTGAGATTTTTACAGAAACTAATAACTTTATCAAAAAATGAAGAGAAAACCGCATCTCGTAATAAAATAGTGGCAGTCGTAGGACTGGCCGACAGAAGCTATGCTTCCACTATATATATATAAACTAGGAAATGTGGCATTTGAAAAAACTATAATTATTTTTTTAATAAAAACTTGTTGCTTTTAATTCGATGTATTACGTATTTTAAAAAATATTAATAATGTTACAAATTGATAAATTTATTAATTAAATTATTTGTTAATCAAATTTTTTTATTTATAAATTTTTTTATTATTAATTAATACCAATCAATAAGTAATATAAATTTAAAAAAAACATATTTAGGTACACATAATTACGATTGTAAACAAAGTAACCAAAGAAATCCAGACATATATTATATGTAGCGGGAATGCAAGTGAGAGGGTATAAGGAAATCTCGTTAACATGAAAGAGAAAGAGTACCTGCTTTGTGTTTTCTTTTAACCTTCTAGTATTACATGGATACTTTCCTCAAAATTTTACTATATAATATATATACACACACACAGTACAAGCATCAATGGCAGTACATACAACACACATCTACTTTAGGTAACGTATATACACGCATATTCATAAACGGGATGGGAGAGAGGGAGAGAAAGAAAGAGAAAAGAATATAAGTGGGTTTAAGTTGATAGCAGTAATAGCACTCTGTGCCGTATTCATACATTCACGTGAGGTGACATTCGTGATCTGTCGATTTTTATACGTTATAGGCCCTTGCCGTAACCTCGCATAAGAAGCATAGCTTCAAAAAGCAATATTTTCTTTGATAAGAAAGAATTAATTTAATTGCTTCGTTTTCAAGAAAACCTTGAAAAACTTAAATCATAGTGATTAGGGTAGACAATTTGGTTTTTCAAGATTTTCTTGAAAACGAAGCAATAAAATTAATTTTTTCTCATCAAAGAAAATATTGCTTTTTTTGATGCAAGATGCGGCTTTCTCTTCATTTTTTGATAAAGTTATTAGTTTTTGTGAAAAAATCATTTCTTTGATTAGAAAAGGACAGTGATACGTGACCTCCTTTCAAGTGTGGAAAGATTTGACTGAACATTTAGGAAATGAAATTGCGCCATCTTCCATTCATACAATGGTAATAAAAAATGTTTATAGCGTAAAAAACAAATTATTTGAGAAAATGTGACCGATAAAGAAATATGTATAGAGAATAAAAGTTCATTTAATGGAAATTCAGATTCTAGCGTTATCAATAGTTCGTTAGAATCATCGATTTCTGAAAAAAGTAAAGAATTTGAAATCTTTATCAGTGATGATGAGTTTAATAGAATTGTTATAGAACGTTACCGCAAGTGCTTAAAAAGAAAAAAATGGAAAAAGTTTACAAAAGTATCGTTGTTTTAAGCCTGGACTTTGGCAAGACATAATGCAGCGAAAAATAACACAAGCTTCAGGATTATCTTGCGGCTTTGATTTCTTACAACATTATGTTAATCTGCGTGAAAATATAGGAAATTTGCAAGGTATGTTTATTACACTTAATAAATTTATTTTTAAGATAAATTGAATAAGTAAGAAAGTTTTTTCTTTCAATATTAATTCAAAATAAAAAACAACGCAAAATACTATGAAGAGATACACGTTGCGCACCTATATTGAACGGAAACTTCAACTTAAACTTCAACTCTCTTCACATGTTTGTTTTCGATCTTCTCGAAACTTTTTTAGTCGTTTCAATAAGTTCAACTTAAAAAAAATAACATTAAAACATTTTATAAATTTTTTACATTTTATTAAACAAACATGTTTAATGATAATTAATTCTATTTATTCTATTTTATTTGATTTCAATATAACAAAATAATTTAAATTATAAGATACTATTATTGTTCTGTATTGTTCATGAAAAAATTTTGTATTATTCGTGCAAAAAAAATTTCACTTGGCTAACGTTTGATTATAGCTTAAATTTTATAGTACTCAATCTAAATATCACCAAAGCTTATGCCGAAATATAATTTTTGAGATGGCTTTGGCATATAAAATCGTTTTGAATTGGGGCTCTGCTAGAAAAGAGACATTTTTTTTTTTTAATGATTTTCATAAAATATATATATATATATATATAAATGTTATTATATTTATATACGTTTATATACTTTTGTTGTTAATGTTAAAATTATCTAATAAATACAGAGCACAATTCATATTATTTAATAGTCTTTATTTAATCTTTACAGAAGGTAATTAATTAAATGAATTAAATTATCTCTCTATAAAATACAAGTTCTGGCTTCAACAGATGGACTTGAACTGAACTGAACGACGACGAGATGCAGCTTTATTCTCTTCAACTGTCTACTAAATATTCTCAATAGGTGGCGACACCTAGTATGAGTGTGTATATTCTCAACACTCTCTCCCACACTCATACATATTTTAATTAAAAGAGTTGTAGCATCTCTCTCGTTCTTATTGTTTCTGTTCTGATTGTTCATTTAGTTCCTGTAATATAGAGAAAAAGTTTGTTAATAACTTGACTAAAATACATATCAGAAATATTATCAGTTATTAAGTATTTGTTTGATCAGTCGTTCATGTAATTCAAAATACAAAGGTTTTGCGAATACATCAGCTATTTGACTTTTAAAGGAAAATCAACTGACATTTATTAAACCTCTAGTTACACATTTCTTTACATAATGTTCTTTTATTTCGGTCATATGTCTTAATTTGTTTCCGCCTCCAGTTTTAACGCTTGATTCTGCTGCCTTGTCATCACATCATAATATAATTGGTGCTAATTCTTGTTTTAACAATTTTTTAATAATTTGATACAAGGATATCATTCTTTTATAGAAACATATTTCTGTCTGTGAGTTCTTCAGGATATTGCGTCTTCGAAAAACTTGATCACATGGCTACTGGTCGTAAGAGAATTTTTGCAGTCGTCAAAACTTGTATCTGAAAATCCTTGTAAACAGTCGTTCTGTCCTTTATATCTAAGTTCAAAGTCTTTTGTTCCTCTTCATTATTCAAATACTCTTTCAACCTTCTATCAATCATTTTCAGTAAAGTTGATTTGGTGTGTGCATAGAGTATTTACCTCATATGCAATTTCTGGCCTGCTTGCATTGGTTTCTCCTTTTTCTTCACGCTGTCTTCTCTTCCTATTGGCCACCTGATTGATTACCATAAGGGTTCGTTGGGCGGGTGATTGATCCAAACTAAACTTCTTTAGCATTTTGTTTATTTATTGTTCTTGTTTAATTCTCAGTATCTTTTTTTTCTCGTTTTATTTCTGAGCCTAAAGAACTTTTAGTCTCGCCAGTTTCTGTCATTTTAAATTCTTTCTTTACATTTGTCTTCATTCTTTCAATCATCTTTACATTGTTATAAACTAGCAGAATGTCATCTGCATACTAAATCAAGATAAGAAATCCGTCTTTTTCTTGCTAAGTAAATAGACAAGGCTCATTGTTGAATGATCTAAGTCCACATTTCTTTACTGTCTTTTTAAATCTTTCATTTCAACATTTTAGACTGACTTTCAAATCGCATAAAGCATTTTCCAATATACACATCTTGTTTTGTTTGATCCTTTCATAAGCAGTCATCCCTTCAGGTATTTCCATATATATTTCACTGTTTCAATATCCATTTAGAAAAGCTGTCTTCACGTCCATCTGACATATTTCTGAATCCAGTTTGTTTGCCATTGCCAGTATAGATATGATTAAATGTAATCGTGAAACCGGTGCATATGTTTCTTGCATATCATACTCATTCCTGTCTTTAAAACTACAAATTACTAGTCTGGCTTTATATCTTATTTTACTGTCTTCTTTCTTTTAAATACCAACCTTGAATGTATAATGTTTGATTTTTTTCTGTCATTCATCACAATTGATCTGTCAACTAATTTTCATACATTATTCTTATACATACATTCTAATTCTTCAATAATAGTTTTGGTCCATTTTTGTTTATCTTTTGACTTCATGGCTTACAAGTGTGTACTCAGGTCATTATTTATTTCTGCTAATAAAACGTGAGTTTCTTCATTTATCTTATTTTCTGTACTTGTTTGTGTTTCCATTGGTAATTCAATCTGTCATTTTGTTTTTTCTTCCTCCGATTCTTGCACTTCATATTCAGTATTTTTCTTAACTTTTGTCGGTCGTCCTACTAATTATTTTATTTTCTCCCCCTCCAATCCTTGTTACTTTTTATCAGTCTTATTATTTTCATTTCTTGGTCGTCTAACTGGTCTTTCGACTTTCTCTCCCTGCGGTTTTTGTATTCGATTTCCATTTTCTCTGTCTTCTAATACAATATTCACAAACCATGTATCTTTATTTTTTCACCAATTCGTTTCCAGTCTTGTATGTCGGTTGTTGCATATCTGTCCTTGTAGACTAATTTTTCGTTGAATCGTACATATCTGCTTTCGTATAGTTTAAATAAAACCCATTGTTTCTGAATTCATTATTTGCAAAGGTTCAATTGTTCTATGCTTGACTGTCTTAATGGGCAATTTGTTAAACTTTGCAATCATACACACTTCACAGTCTTTTAACGTATCATCAAATACAGCCTGTTTTAAAATTTTGATATTAGGAAATTTTAATTATAATTTTCTTAAATAATCAACTGATGTATGGCCCATTCGAAAATGCCACAACATAGCGTAGTTGTTTGTATTTATTTTCTCCATCGCTTTTGTATTTTCAATCTCACATTGAGATTCTTCACTGACTTTAATCTCATGTGATTTATAAATATTTCTGTCTGCAATCTAAATATTTTTCTTCTTTGACTGTCTGAGTTTTTTTTTTCTTTTCATTCAATTGATTATTTTCTTCAATATTCTGTTCTTCATTCATTCTACTTGTTGTTACATATACTAGAACCTGTCTTTGTTTTTTTATTATTTTCTGTCGCTTCTGATTCAAATTCAATTAACCAATATGGCTGATTATATATTGGTAAAGATGAAAAATTTTCATTCAGGTTTTCCATGCAGATTACTCTGTCTAAAATAATAAATTTTCCATCAGTCGTATTTGTTTGCACGCTTCCTTCTCTCTTAGATTTAAGATTTGCGCTGCAGTCTTTATTTGCGCATTGGACTCCGTCCAGTTGTTTAATAAATGTTTTAAAAATTAACTTTGAATTTGTCAAACATTCTGTCGCACCACTGTCAGCACTCGGTTCATTAGTCTTCTTGTTTCTAGATTCTAATTGGTTTAAACTGCCTCCTTTTTTATATTTTCCTCTGTTGTATTTTACATCATTTTCTTGTCTCCTTTTATTGACAGATTTTGCTCGTTTTTTATTGACATTATTAATTAGATTAGCTATCTTACTTGTGAATGATGTCCAGCCTGTACTTTCTTTACTTTTATTATTATAATATTTTGATTCATACCTTTTTCTGTTTTTCTGTCTCAAGTGTCCCTGACGCTTTGGACAGGTTGAGATCACATGGTCACGGGTAAATCTCTGACGAAAGAAACACTTACTTATGCTATTTCCCTGTCGTGAGCAGTCACTGGCACAGTGCCCATAGCTGTCGCATTCAAAACATCGCACTTTTTGTATCGCCCTTGATTTGGCCGTCATAGCTGTCGTTTGATGGCTTTCAACCTGTATAATAAGTAACTTGAGTTGATCATAAGATAACCCTTTCACCATAACAATTTCTGTCATAAAATTTATTCCTTCTACTTGATGTACTTTGCTTATGATAGCATTATAAAAGAAATCTCTTTCGTCTTCTTCAGGCAACGATTTAACTTTTGGCATGTTTGGCATCAAATTTGCCAGTTATTGATGTATATTTTTATATTTATAATTATACATATGTGCTATTATTCTCATACGCAATATACTGAACACAAGTATTATTATGTATATAATAGCAGCAACTATGATCGATCAATATTATTTTTAAAACCATGGATATATTTATTAAAAAATATTTTTATATACGTACGTTCAAGCTTGATTAATTAAAATTTTTAATTTGAAATAATCATTATTCATTACCTAATTTGTATTCAATTTGTCATAATTTTGAATACAATGCTGCCTTCAACAACTGTCATATACATATTCTCATAAGGATGTTTTTGAAGTTGCAATAAACTTCTTTCCTCTGTATAATGATAATTTCAATTAATTAAATATTCTTAAATATATTTTTCTTAAAGTGGTTCTTTTCTGTCTTTTTCTTTTTTAATCGGTCTTTTGTATACATATATGTAAACTTTATTTATGTTTGTTTTGATTTAGTTCGTTTCACTTCACTAATTCTGTCTCTTTCTTAATCTGTCATTTTTATCGCGACGACGCGCACACTCCTATACATATACGATCACACTTATATACTGTCTCTTTTCTTTATGCTATAATCATGTTATACGTACATATGTATATGTATATACCTGCGAGTTTATTCTCGCCTTTTAGCAGTCACCGTCTTTCTGTCTTTTTCAAATTGTGCGTGCACGTCTTCACGGTCTTTTTATTGTACACGGCGTCGACGTCTTTTCATCAACTCGACTTGGGCCTATAACCGCCATGTTTGTGTGCATTATTCTCTTTCAGTTTGCAGAAGTCAGGCCAACGCCTTTCTTCCTTCAAGCAATGATACTTAGTATTTTAACATAAAAACGCGACCGTTTTTACATTCATTTTTAATTATATAGAAATTTAATCAAATCCAAGCGGCACTTTTTGCAAATATTAATTTTTAACCGTTTTTCATTTATTTTCGTCTATACCGTCATAAATCTGTTCAAACTCAGCGCGTGCATCCACTATACATACATATACATACACACATACACACACACACACACACACACACACACACACACACACACACACACACACACACACACACACACACACACACACACACACACACACACACACACACACACACACACACACACACACACACACACACACACACACACACACACACACACACACACACACACACACACACACACACACACACACACACACACACACACACACACACACACACACACACACACACACACACACACACACACACACACACACACACACACACACACACACACACACACACACACACACACACACACACACACACACACACACACACACACACACACACACACACACACACACACACACACACACACACACACACACACACACACACACACACACACACACACACACACACACACACACACACACACACACACACACACACACACACACACACACACACACACACACACACACACACACACACACACACACACACACACACACACACACACACACACACACACACACACACACACACACACACACACACACACACACACACACACACACACACACACACACACACACACACACACACACACACACACACACACACACACACACACACACACACACACACACACACACACACACACACACACACACACACACACACAAAGCATACAAAATTTTCTCATGCACGCATGAATCTGTCATATTCACACACATTGCGTCATTTCACCCAGTATGACGACTCATTTTATTTCTCTCTCACTCTCTTTCTATAGATTAGCGCACGACGCTATCTATTCTCTGTCCTTTTCTTTCTTTCTATAAGTATATGCGACGCCATTACTGTCTTATAGAATTGAGAAAGAATAAAGAAAAATTCTTACCCGGAGTCAACTCTTTTTCCCCCCCTGCTGTCCTTCGTCCTGTTTTTTTGTTCCTTGACTCGCCATCTCTGACGCTTCCACCAGGAGATAAAGAACAATAAAACAACTCACCAAACAGACTGACACACGCTCCAAACCACACAAACCTCTTTCTCAATTTTATTAAATAAAACGCGCAGTACAAAGCACTCTGGGCTCATAACCTGTTAAAATTATCTAATAAATACAGAGCACAATTTATGTTATTTAATAGTCTTTATTTAATCTTTGCAGAAGGTAATTAATTAAATGAATTAAATTATCTTTTTATAAAATACAAGTTCTGATTTCAATAGACGGACTTGAACTGAACTGAACGACGACGAGACGCAACTTTATTCTCTTCAACTGTCTACTAAATATTCTTAATAGGTGGCGACACCTAGTATGAGTGTGTATATTCTCAACAGTTAATTTTTATAAAATTTTTTTATATTTTTATAAAAAATAACGCCAAAGCCACCTTAAACTATATTATTTTGTAAAATTTAATATTTAATAATTTTTTAATATTTTTCCAATAAAATAATATTCATTAACATCTTACGTAAAACTTTTATTATATTAATTAATGATCTTGACAATAGCATGAAATTTAAATAAAAAGATCTATATGAGAAAACATAGAGAAATCAGAGTACCATAAAAGCGCATATTCAGCATAGTACAGTAAATTTCTATACTCAGTCACTAGAAAAATATGGGATATTCCAGATTTTAATAGATACTTACAAGGAGAGTGTTACACTCTCGGGTCACCGATTTTGCTTAAATTTTGGGAATGTTGTCTAGATGTAGAAATATGAAGGAAACCAAAATTTTAGAGGCCAACGCTCAATATTTTCCTAGTAACTGGCAATTGAAGAAAATCACTAAAAAAAGTTACTAGATTTTCAAACACTTATAGTTTCTCAGCATTTTTAGCTAGAAGCTTATACCTTTTTTTTAAATGAAAACTGAGCCAAAATCCTTTCGAAATAGTAGTTATGGCATATCAAAATACTATTTTCTTCCAAAGTTAGAGCGTAATGAAGATTGGACCTGCATTTTCTGTTGAAAACATTAATTAATAATAAAAGCTGAAATTGTATCCAATCTTCACTACGTTATAACGTTGGAAAAAAATAATATTTTGATATGCTATAGGCGCTATTTCAAAAGGATTATAGCTCAGCTTTCATTGGAAAAAAGGTTTGAGCTTCGAGCTAACCATGCAGAGGAACTATAAGCGTTTGAAAATCTAGTAACTTTTTTAGCGATTTTCTTCAATTGCCTGTAACTAGGGAAATATTGAGCATTGGCTTATAAAATTTTGGCTTTCTTCGTGTTTCTGCATCCAGAAAATAATCCCAAAATTTAAGCAAAATCGGTGACTCAAAAGTGAAACACTCCTTGTTAGTAGTGAAATTTCAACGACTCATATTAATACCGACTTTGTTATGACAAAGCTCGAAATTTTACTAGAATAGTACCAAAGCAGATAGACGCTTATAGAAGGATACTTCTGGGTTAAATTTTCCTGGGAAACGCTGGGTAACACTTTAACATTGTCTGTATATCTATATATATGAAAAATTTGATATATATAGATATAAAAATACATGGGATCTAGTGGCGCCCTCATTAGCTGGGTAACTCATTTTTGGCAGAAATTTCCCATTTAAGAGTATGCTTCTATAAGCGTCTATATTCGTTGCTGGTACTAGAAATTCAGATAAAATTTATTCAAACGTTCAAAATTTGTATTCAGTAATAACAAATATTTTATTCTTACCTCAACTTAAGCCATTTCTTACATTTAAAGATTTGCGAGGATAAAGTTCATTATTCCCGCTAAATTAAAAGTTTATGAAATTGAATAATTCATTAAAAATGTTCAACAAATTATTAAATAAACTAATAAAAATAGATTTGAAGATCGACAAATTTTAATAAAAATATGAATATATTAACAAATTAATAAAATTTCAATTAAATTTTTTTTTGATAAACTTAGAAGAAATCAAAATCAGCGAGAGAAAAGTTGTTTTCTTTTGCTATATTTTAGACGTCAGGTATGGCATTTTTTCCGCCCGCTTTTCTAGTTAAAAAAGTGGCTATTTCTGTCGAGGTGCGAATAAAGTCTATTTAATCCTCACTTCGCTCATTCGGGTCACAAATCTACCTTCAGGAGAAATATACGACTTTCCTCCCTAGTTCCATAATGTATTTTTTCTTATTTTAATACTTACCACCATAGGTAAGCCAGGACCATAGGCAAGTGTAAACATTATTTTTATTTCTTATATAAGTACTTTTTTATATAAGAGCCGTGAAATCTGTAATTTTTGTATAATGATAATTTTATAATGTTCATTAATTTAATTCTACATTATTTACATATAATCATACGAGAGTTTTCACAATTGTAAATAATTATAGATAATTATGTGAACTCTTAAGTCATCACATATGACCATACATCACTTATAAACATGATTTCAGTTTTAAACCGGGATATTATTACATAATTCTTATTTTCTGTTAAAATTTTAATTAAAAATTCATCAAATAACATTTCATATTCTCTTTTTTCTTTAGATGTGCGTATATTTTTAATGCAATTGACATTTTATTGATGTTTTCTTTGAACAATAGAAAAATATCAATTATATAAAATTGTATTTTAAGGCGACTACGGAAGTTCGGTTCGATTTCATTTTGTAGTTTACAAATTACTCTTTCAGTTTCTAAAATTTTTTGAATTTTTGAATTTTTCACCATTTATTATAATCCGTAGAATGGTGGAAAATTAGAAATCTGAAAAATTTTACATATTGAAAGAGTAATTTGTAAACTCAAAAATAAAACCTAACCTAAAATCCGAAGTCGCCTTAAATTGATATTGTATTTAGGTAACATTTTTCTATTTGACATCACTATAAGCACTGGTCGTGCTAAGATAAAATTAAACGAACTTCCACAGAATATAATTATTCCAAATGATGAAAAAAAAGAACTTAAATTTATTGGTGCCGTTCATTTTGAAACAGAACACTACACTGCATATATATGTGTATATATATATATATATATATATATATATATATATATATATATATAAAAGAGCAGACAATTCATGGAATTGCTTCAACGACATATCTTCAAAAATTAAATATGTTAAGGGATCAACTTTGATAAAACCTGCATTATTAGTATATGAGGATATCTCTACAATTTTTAATCTTTCCGTGATATGTCATTTTACAGCTATTACTGGGTTACCCAATGATGCACACTGTTTAAACTAGGTTCATACCTTTTGTACAATCCAGAAGCTCTATTTTTTATGTATTTAGTGAATGTGCCACGAATGGTATAGTAGATATTTCTATAAAACGTAAATTTTTACATGGATAAAATTTCCGAAATTTTATCCATATAAAAATTTACGTTTTGTAGAAATATTTACTGTACCATTGGTGGCACATTCACTGGATATAGAAAAAATAGAGTTTCCAGATTGTACAAAAGGTATGAACCTAGTTTAAATAGTGTGCATCATTGGGTAACCCAGTAACGGCTGTAAAATGAATTTTCGAAAACATCATAAAAAGATTAAAAATTGTAGAGATATCCTCATATGTGAAAATGAATAAAAAATTATAATTTCAACTTACTAGGAGAGTGTCACACCTCTGGATCACGGATTTTGCTAAAACTTCGGGATAAGTTTTTAGATGATAAAATATGGGAAAAGCTAGTTATAGTCACAAACACTCAATATTTCCCTAATTACAGTCAATTAAACAAAACCACTAAAAAAGTTACTAGATTTTTAAACGCATATAGTTCTTTAGCATTGATAGCTACAAGCTTGAAACTTTTTTTTAATTAAAGCTGAGCTCAAATCCTTTTATAATAGCGCCTATAGCATATCGAAATATTATTTTTTTCCAACGTTATAACGTAGTAAAGATTGGACCCAATTTCAGCTTTTATTATTAATTAATGTTTTCAACAGAAAATTCAGGTCTAATCTTTATTACGCTCTAACTTTGGGAGAAAATAGTATTTTTATATGCCATAACTACTATTTCGAAAGGATTTTGGCTTAGCTTTCATTTAAAAAAATGTATAAGCTTTTAGCTAAAAATGCTGAGGAACTATAAATGTTCGAAAATCTAGTAACTTTTTTTAGTCGTTTTCTTCAATTTCCAGTTACTAGGGAAATATTAAGCGTTGGCCTCTAAAATTTTGGTTTCCTTCATATTTCTACATCTAGACAACATTCCCAAAATTTAAGCAAAATCGGTGACCCGAGAGTGTAACACTGTCCTAGTTAGTATGAAAACAATTTTTGCTCTCTTTATTTTATTGATATTTTTTTTAATTTATTATTCAAACAAATATGACAACTTATCCGCACTAAAGCTATGTTAATACAATCATTTTAATAAAATAAAAAACAGTTAAACTTGTTATTTTTTTTTTAATTCGAATGAAATATTTATTGAAAACATAGTAAAAAAATCTCTAAAAATATGATTCTTTTATTAATAAACATTTTAAGAAAAAATATTGGAGAAAAAAAATTGCATAATCAAATTAGGCAATTACTGCAGATATTTTATATTCAAAATAGAAAGATAAAAACAACAATGTAAATGAAAAATATACCGAAATTCATCTTTTCTTAAACGATTTCTTTTTGACTATTCATTTTCATTGAATCATAGAAAACTTTTTGATATGATAAAATAGCAGAGTAAATTTCATTAAAATCAGTTTAATAACTATTTCACAATAATTTAGCAATTTAGTGTCCTTCAAAAATAAAGCTTCATAGTAATAACTGATTTGTTCACACATAGTTTTCTTCAACGATTTCTTTTCAACTATTGATGTTCATCATATGATTTTAATATTGACTCACAGAAAACTTTTTAATATGATAAAATAGCAGAAACTTCATTAAAATCGGTTTAATAGTTATTTCACAATAATTTAGATATTTAGTGTCCTTCAAAAAATAAAGCTCCGTCATAATAACTGATTTATTCACATATAGATATCTATTAAATCTTTCACATGCATTTAAAAAAATTTAAATCTGTTATTTCAAACAAGTTCATAAATAATTTGTTTATAAACGAATTGAATATCAGGGAGCGCGGTAGCGCTCCTTACGGTGTTGAATAACTCTTTCAATTTTAAACTAAATCAAATTCAAAAAGTTTTGTTTCAAAGTTTCATGTGAGATGCACATTTCAAAATAAGAAAATTAAAATTTCACTCAATAGTTTTTGAGATATAACTTGCCCAAGTTAACTTGTGTTCGTTATCAAACAGTAACAAATAAAAGACTATTAACAGCGTCATTAGGTTTATTTTTTCAAACAATTTTTAGGAAAAAGTTTTCAAAACATATACTCTTTGAAAACATAAAAAAATCAATATGAATCACTCTGAAAAAACAATCAAAATGCAGAGAAGACTTGGTGAGGGCAGCTAATTAAAAAGTTAATTCAAGACTTAATAACTGTAGTGCACACTAATATTGTTATTATCTTGGCTTCTATACGGAGAGAAAAGTAGAGTAAAAATGACCTGTAAAAAGTACAATGCTTTTTGGAAAAATTACCATTCTGTACCGTAACCCTGTAACAGCCTATTATTATGACCAAAAATTATCATAGTTCATAGTAAAATTTACTATAATATTGTAAAAACCCCTATGTCTTATGGGTCTTATAATTTTTATATTTTTAGCAAATTTTACTATAAAGTATAGTAATTTAATAATAAAGGTTTAGAATTTTGAATAAGTTTTAGAAAGTATTCGGAGAGGTATAGACGCATGTGGGTATAATAAGAGAGGAATTTTTATGATATACTTAAATTGGTTGAGTGTGAACGTTATTTCTATGAGATAAATATATGCGATAGCAAATGTAAATAAAAGAGAACACGAGAATGATAGGTGATGAGTATGATATGTTTTAAAATCAATAATACGAAAATAATAAGTAATATACTTTTATTTTGAAAATGACTATGAGTTGATGTATTATAATTGAAGTAAAGTTGTTTTCATTTCAATTTTGTACGAAGTTTGGATTAAATAAAAATTTATTAAGTCTTAATATTATTTCACCATTCGCGTGCTTTCCTGTAAATTAAAGATTTTTTTTTTGTTTTTCTCCCTTTCTTGTTTATTCTCTTTCTTGCTTGTCTTGAATAAAATTAGTAAATTGAAGTACGGTAGATTGTTGTAATAATAAATGAATGAATTGTTACATAACTAACTGTTAATCAGAAAGAATAGTGCGTCAGAAATATAGTAATTTAAACTTTAAAAAACAAAAATCTAATTTGAAAAATTTTCCATATAAATGCCGTTGATGAGCGAGGATGACCAAGGAAGGGCAGAGCTTGAGAGACAAGCTATGATACAATTGGAGAGACAAAAGCAACAGGAAAAGGAAAGATCGACAAACGAGACCCAGGCAATCATTCACGCAAATCAAGGTAGCCATGGGAGAGACAACGAAGTTACTGCGAGTGATAAGGATGAAAGACAAAGGCGAGCCGCTGATCAGCATGAGAACAAGACAACGACGAGCAACGATCAGGACAGAGAGAGAATACAAAGGTATTTAAATGCGAATGTGATAATAGAGCGGCAACGCATGGATATAGATAGATTTCTCGCGCGATTAAATCAAACTTATGATCGTGAAATATTAAATCGTGTAAATATGGAACAGGTTAAGAATATTAATGATAATAATGTTAATGCGCAGATTGGTGAAATTATCAGTGCGGTACAGTGTAATAACATAGAAATTAAATTACCTAAATTTTCGGATGAAATAGAAAAAAATCCTCGATTTTTTCGGTAAAAAATTACGGTATTTTCGTGTAAAAAATGATATTGAAACAAAAAAACTTATGATAGCGGAACACGCTCTTGAAGGTAAAGCGCGTATATGGATTGGTTGTAAACGAAATGAAATTCTTAGTTTTGAGCGTTTCGAGGAGGAGTTTCAAACTAAAGAAAATTTAACAACGATAAATTTCGCGGACACAAATGCTGTAGTACAAGCGTTGGCGCAGCTAGATAGTGTAAACAGAGATAGAGAATCATCGTACAACAGAGTCAATAGTGAGAGAAACGTAACGATTAGACAGATGCGACCGCGAGAAGAATGGTATTTTGACAATAGAAAACATCATGATAATTATTAATTCCAGAAACCAGTGGGGTGATCGTAATAATTATAGGAATAATGAAGGAAATAGGTCATATCGTAACTGTCATGATTCGCGTGTATTCAATCAAAGAACAGCACTTCGTACGCCGGATACTCGTTACCCACCGCCTAATATAAGATCTGAGATAGTTAGAGACAATAATAACTCGAGTAATAACGATGCTCAAAATTTAAACGGCCAATCGGCGCGATGAAAGAAGGTCCAGCACCGCGCCAAGATAATACACATTTAGTGAATGATTTAGCACACGATATTGATAAAAGGGACCTACAAACTACAAATATAGGAATAAACAAACCACGTTGTCCGCATTTAAAATTAGAAATTACGAACCGCAATTGTGAAAAAGAAATTTGGACGTTAGCTGATTCTGGCAGCTATATAACGTGCATTTTGGAGGATTTATAAAAAATTAACAGAAAATAACTGTTTTCAAGAACTTCCGGTGAACAAAACAATAGTTTCGGTAGCGATAGGGAAAAAGCTACACCGATAAAGCGGCAAATATGGATAGAATTTTAGATAGAAGAATATCGTGGCGCGCATGCGTTTTTAGTGGTTCCGCATTTAATTTCTGAGATGATACTGGGTGACGACTGACACTGGAAACATTCAGTGATATTGAATTATAGAATAGGTATTATAGAAATAGGAAATAGAATTTTAAACGAAAAATCGGTTCTGTTCGAGCGAGGTGCTTCGAACAAGCTTGTTTTATCAAATAAAGATGATACTACGTACGTTTTCGTGATAGGAAAAAATGATTTTGACTACAAAAAAATTATAAATAATGAAAAAAATGAAATAATAAGAAAAAAAATGATAATGAAAATAATATAGTTAATTTGAATGAGGAAAAAAATAAAATGAATAATGAAGAAAATTATATAATAAATAAAGAAGTAAAAAATAATGATATTAATGAGAAAAATAATATTGAAAATATGAATAAAAGAAATAAAAGTATAAAAGGTAATGAATATCAATTTATATATGAGATTGAGAATCAAATTTTAAATAAAAATATAAAAGCGTATAATGAGTTAGAAATAAATAAATAGTTATGATAGACAAAAAGAGAATGAAAATATGTATAGTAATAATAATCATAATAAAAAAAAATGAAACAAGACTTGTGCGAAGAATTTCGATCAGCCGCGCGAAAGCTAACGGAATTCGATGAGTCGCAAAAACAAATATTTTTTAACTTGTTATGAGAAAATAGGAAAGGTTTTATGGAAAAACAGGGATCTGCCTTAGAATGTGAACATTGTTTAAAATTAACTACAGATAAGCTGGTTATAAGAAAAAATTATCCGATTCCTTTTGCATTTAGAGAAGAGGTTAAACAATCAATAGATGAAATGTTGCGATTGGACATAATAGAAAGATCAATAAGTCCATTTTGTAATCCAGTACATATTTTAAGAAAGACTGAAGAGAAAATTCGAGTTGGTTTGGATGGTAGACAGTTAAATAAAGTCATAGAAAATGATCTTGAATCTCCGCCGTTGATTAGCGAATTATTGCAAAATTACAAAGGTGCGCAAAATTTCTCTAAACTAGATTTTTCTCACGGCTATTGGCAAATCCTACTTCATGAAGAATCGCGAAAATTAACGGCATTTTTAGTTAACAATACACAGTATTAATATAAAAGAATACCATTAGGCGTTAGAACTGCGGGCGCAGGATTTATAAAAGCAATAAAAAACGCTCTTTCTGAAATTGCATTATTAAAAGAAATTGCGATATATATATATAGATGACATGTTGATAGGAAGTAAAACTTTTGAAAAACATATTGAAATATTAAAAATAATTCTTGAAACACTGATAAAGTTTAATTTTACATTAAATTTTAATAAATGTTGTTTTTTTAATAAAAATATTAACTTTTTAGGATTTATAATCTCACCTGCAGGTATAGGGCCTGATCCAGAAAAATTAAAAGATATTCGTGATTTTGAGGAGCCAAAAAAAAAACACAGTTGCAGAGTTTTTCAGGCATTTGCAACTATTATAGGCAGTTTAATATTGCACATAGCCGTGACACCGATCCATTGAGGAAACTGTTAAAGAAAGAATCAACATGGGAATGGACGGAAATCGAAGAGCATTTAAAACTTTAAAACAACATTTCTTGAATAGTGTAGGCCTAAGTCATATAATACCCGGCGCTGAATTTAAAATACAATCAGATGCAAATAATCACGGTATAGGCGCGGTATTGTATCAAAACAATAAGCAGGGCGAAAAATGCTTGATTTCGGTGGTGTCTAGATGTTTATCGTGCACAGAGGAAAATTACACAACTAGTGAAAAAGAATTGTCAGCAGTAGTATATGCAACATTAAAATTTAGGACGTAGATACTGGATATAGAATGTGAAATAATAACTGATCATAAAGCTTTAACGTTTCTAGGGTCAACAGATTTTCAAAACACGAGATCAATGCGATGGAATTTGCTACTTCAGCAGTACTCATTTAAGATATGATATTGCAGGGGGGAAGATAAGATTTTTACTGACTTTTTGAGTAGGAATCCCGAAGGCAAGTTTTTTGAAGAAAATGAAAATAAATTAATTGTAGCAACGATTCAAAGATGCGTTCTGCCCGAGGTTATAAATGAAGAGCTCTCATCTTTAATTTATTTATTCGTGTTGTTATTAATTTATTTATTCGTGTATCGTTGTTTATTTATTTATTTATTCAATTGTATATAATTTATGTAAATTCGTGTCGTATTAATTTATTATGTCATAAATTGTTTTCAAATTGTAAATAATTTATGTATTATTTTTTTTTTCATATTTTATATAATTTTTGTTATATTGTTTAATTTATTAAAGTCGTGTAGCGTGAATTATTATTTTAACCGCTCGTACTGCAATTGTGTATTTAGTTAATTATTATTGGACCGATCAATTATTTTAGACAGACCGTTTTCGGAGCGCATTGCGTATCTTAATTAACGTATATTTTTCCTTTTTCAATTGTTAACACGCGCAAAATGAGTATTAACATGGAAGTTGACAATGACAGCGCGTTTAATATCACGGAAATTGCTAGGGTGAATAAGGTTATAAACGATAATTTAGACCTTCAACAGACACCGAATTCTTACGATAAATTTAAAGAACAAGTAGATAGTCGAAGAATAGGGTTAAAAAATCCGCAAAGTAGTCCGCTGGAGGCCGCCGGGGGCATCACGGAAAATGGTGCAAATAAAGCACCAATAGGAAATAGGTTCGAGGAGTTTGTAAAAACCCAAGAGAGAACGCACCGCGAGAAAATGCATCAGTTACGCGATAAATATACAGAAGATTATAAAGTTTGGCTCGCGAAGCTAGAAGAACGCGACAAATTAGTAGAAAAAATGCATGAAGAGATTGATGCGTTGAAAGCGAGTGTAGGTAAACCAGTAGCTATGGTCGGTAATAATAACGCGGTCGGTAATAATAACGCGGTCGGTAATATACCGACAGGAGGCAACGTACTACCAGTAGACCCCATATCGACGCTAGATAATCAAAGGCGTATCGACGCCGCAAATACTAATCAAGAAGTTCCCATACCTACTCCGGGCGTAGGGGGCGGCAGTTACCATTACGGTACGCGAAATGTTAACTTGCCATTTTGGCAGCACGACCCAGATACGTGGTTTAGCATTTTCGAGAGCCAAATTAACTTTCCTAGGCCGATGGACGATAACGCAAAATTTTACGCGTTGATAACTAATCTCGATAAAAGCGTAATTTATGAGGCAGCCGAGATTACTAAATTATTGCTGCCGGGACAAAGATACGAAGGATTAAAAAGTCACTTACTAGAAAAATACGGAAGATCCGCCGAAAGTGAATCTAAAATCCTTTTTGCTGGGTATAAAATGGGCGATAAAAAACCCTCGATGTTCCTAAACGAGATGCTGAATATAGCAAGAGGACGGATCCCTCGGCAGATGGTCCTCGAGGCATGGAGGCATAACCTCATCCCTAGCATTAAATATTATATGGCAGGATACGGTGCAGATGCGGATGAAGCGACACTCGTTAGACACGCGGATGAAGTATATAAAAATCTGCGCGAAAGTAAAAAGGAAATAAACGCGGTCGAAAAAAGTAAAGATAACGCGAAAGAAATAGCGAGAATAGAAGCAGTCGTGCAAGACCAATTAGATCAAAAACGCGACTATGCCAGTGAGAGACGAACAAGATCTCGTAGTCGCGATAATAAAGATAGAAATAGAAATAGATCCGCGAATAAGTTTTGTAAATATCATGCTAAATACGGAAATAAAGCTTATAGATGTATAAAATCCTGTGCGTGGAAAAATTCGGACGTAAAAAATAAAAATTTCAGAAGAAGTAACAGTTTTAGACCGACTAATAGCGCGAGAAGTCTGAATAGGAGAGAAGACGTTATCAAGTCTTTAAACCCCCAAACCGACGCGTAGATGAGGCGTGCGCGTCTGGTATCGAGTCAATACGTCTCCATATTAAAGATAAAGTCTCGGGTAAAACATTTTTAATTGATTCGGGCGCAGAGGTTTCGCTTGTTCCAAAAAGCAAAGGTCAACGCGAGCAACCTGTCAAGTTCCAATTATATGCCGCTAATAACACGCGAATAAGCACATACGGTACAATCCATATGCAATTAGACCTAGGTTTTGAAAATAAACGATTCGGGTGGACATTTGTCGTGGCAGACGTGCCATACGCGATTTTAGGCGGAGATATGCTGAAACAATACCATCTACTACCAGATCTTACGAGAAGAAGACTGGTGGATGGTAAGACGCAAGAGTCCGTCAAAGGATTCAACAAAACCGCCGCATTAGTTCAAGTATCGATCGTTGACCCGGGTAATAAATACGCGAAGTTGTTAAGCCAGTATCCTTCAATAGTTGGTATAGAAGATCCCTTGCCGGCAAAACATAGGGGCGTATGCCACTACATTAAAACAACGGGACCCCTCGTCGCACAAAGGCCACGTAGACTTCCACCAGAGAAGCTTAGAGCCGCCAAGAAGGCGTTCGAGAAATGGGTCGAGGAGGGTATTTGTAGACCTTCGAAAAGTCCGTGGGCTACACCCATCCATATGGTACCCAAGAAGGACGGAAGCTGGCGTATTTGCGGTGATTATCGTAAACTAAATAACGTTACGGTTCCTGACAGGTATCGCTTGCCGCATTTATACGATTTTACGAGCAACTTACACGACAAAAGTATATTCTCTGCTCTGGACCTCGAACAAGCGTTCTTGCAAATACCAATTTTTCCGGAAGACGTACCCAAAACTGCGGTTGTTACGCCTTTCGGTCTCTTTAAGTATCTTGTAATGACGTTCGGGTTCAGAAATGCCGCTCAAACCTTCCAGCGGTACGTCAATCTAGCCCTGGGAGATTTAGACTTTGCATTCGCGTTCGTGGATGATATTCTCGTTGCATCTTCATCGCCAGAGGAGCACGAGAAACACCTTAAAATCGTATTTGAACGGCTCGCCAAGTTTCACTTACGTTTGAACGTGGATAAATGCAAGTTCGGCGTGTCGGAGTTAATATTCCTTAGACACCAGGTAAGCAGAGAAGGATTCCGCCCGGACCCAAGTAAAGTTAAAGCTATAGTAGAATTCCCTAAGCCAAAGACTAAAGATGATATGCGTAGATATTTAGGTATGATAAATTTTTATAGAAAATGTTTACCGCATGCAGCTGAAACGCAGCGCCATTTAAATGCATTAATTAGTGATATTAAGAAAAAGGATAAACGTCCTGTAGTATGGACAAAAGAAGCCGAAGACGCATTCGAAAAAACAAAAAAAGAATTAGCAGAGGTAGCTTATTTAGCGTTCCCAGCAGAAAACGCGGAAGTTAGAGTCGTAACGGGCGCTTCAAACTTCGCGATGGGCGCGTCGTTGGAGCAATTAGTAGGTGACTCGTGGCAACCATTAGCATTTTTTTCTAAAAAATTCACACCTGCGCAAAGGAATTATTGTGTTTTAGACAAAGAATTGTCAGCTATTTATGAAGCGCTTAAATATTTTAGATACTATCTTGAGGGTCGGGAGTTTAAAATTTATACCGATCATAAGCCGCTCATTTACGCACTTGCGCAGAACGTAGAAGATTGCCCAGCAATTCGTGGTAGAAGGCTATCGTATATAGGAGAATTTAATACGGAAATATGCTATCTTCCTGGACAGGATAATGCAGTAGCAGATTCCTTATCAAGGATCGAAGATCCTTGATAAGGATCTTCTACGTAATAGTAGATTTTCTACGTTTTTTTCTTTAGAGGAGCTAGCAGAAAAGCAGCTAGAGGATGAGGAATTAACGGCGATTTTAGATAACCCCAGTCATCCCCTTAAATTAATCAAGCTGCAATGGGGAGCCGGTAAGACCTTCGTGTACGTAGAATTAGTAGATCAGGTTTTCCGCCCTTACGTCCCTAAAGAATTAAGACAGGATATTATTAACCTGTTTCACAATCAAAACTCGCATCCGTCGGGCAAAGTAACAGCTAAGCTGATTAGACAGCAATATGTATGGCCCAAGATGAACCAGGAGATAGCTGCATGGTGCAAGGCATGTATTAATTGCCAAAAATCCAAAATCTCTCGCGAGAATAAATTTTTACCATCGAAATTCGCCGAGCCAGATGCTCGTTTCACCCATGTTCATGTGGATCTCGTGGGCCCACTTCCATCATGTGAAGGGTACAGATATATCTTATTAATGATAGATAGATTTTCAAGGTAGCCAGAGGCAGTTCCGCTGCAAGATGTATCCGCTCCCACAGTTGCACGCGCTTTTTATGATAATTGGGTGGCGAGATTTGGCGCACCGGTGATTATTACGAACGATCAAGGGAGGCGATTTGAGGCGCAGTTGTTCAAACAGCTGTTAAATTATATCGGGTGTAAGAAGGGCAGGACGACACCATATCATCTAGCCTCCAACGGTATTGTCGAGTGATGGCACCGTGTTCTTAAAGCCGCAATCATGTGCCACACAGAGACCGCTGAATGGACCAGGGTCCTGCCTACCGTAATGCTTGGTCTGCGCACGCGCTTGAGACTGGATACGGGGGCAAGCCCAGCCGAATTTTCATACGGTAAGACGCTGACTCTACCAGGTGATCTCTGTGAATTTCGTGAGATCAACGCGCATGATGCAGGCGAATTCCTTGTTGAATTCAAAGATTACATAAGGCAAATTAAGCCAGTGCCTACCACGCACAACTGTGCAATAAAACCTTTTGTTTTTAAAGAATTGAGTCACTGCACCCACGTTTTCGAAAGGGTGAAGGCGGTTAGACCGCCACTTACGCATCCATATACGGGACCGCACAAGGTTATAGCGAGGCATGACGGTGGTAGAAACTATACAATCGAGAAAAACGGCAGGAATGTGGTGGTAACGGCTGATAGATTAAAACCAGCTTTCTTCCTGAGAAGTGAGGAACAGCTTACACCAGTCGAACAACGAGTACAGGAAGATGCTCTAGACGAAGAGCAACCACCCACGCCATCGTCACAAACCAACAATACCTCGCAAACCTCTGTACACAATCAAACGTCGATTGAGGTGGAAGTCCACCGTAACGCAGAAGATGCGCGGAGCGCCGTTAGAGGAAGAGCGGTTAGAGGAAGTCTCTGACGAGATTGGTCCAGTAGACGAGGCAAACCCAGCTGAAGTTGGCCAGCAAGATTACGATCAACTGACAATGGTCAGTCAGCCGGATACTGCCAATAGTGTACAGAATGACGAAGGCAGGAGCATTGAAGATGCAAGTACGGTTCATCAAAGGCAAAAAAAGGAAAGATTTGTGCCTAACATCTTAAAAAGGAGAAAAAGAACTGATAGCATCCTTAAGAGAGATTGTAAAGAAACCGCTATTAAAAAAACAGTTAGGTTTGACGTTAGCGTTAACGTAGGGAACCATGCTCCGCCCGCTTTTGTAAATAGTTTTAAGTATCGTAAGAAAGTAAAGAATGATTGAAATATGAGTAAGGATGTTACACTGATTGTATTATATTAATTTATTATGTTTTTTTATGTATATATGTTGTTTATTATGTGTTTTAATAATTTTTTTCTTTTCTTTTCCTTTCATTTAGGTAGCTTTGGCTCGTTCCTACTGGACTGCGTTCCACTTTTATAGGAACACCACTGTGACCTTATTTCTAATAAACTTTAGTGTGCTTCCTTTCTCAGTGTTAGTGTACCTGTGTTCTGCAGTGATGGAAGAAGTATCAAGAATCAAGACGGACCTCTCTCGCCGTATTACGCAAACAACTGGCATGGCTTTCAAGCATGAAATGAGGCTGGCGGAGATTGCTTTTGAGGAGTTCAAGGAGCAATTTCGGGGTTATTTTACAACCCGCGAGAACGCCCTACGAAGGGCAGCCCAACGCAACATGATGGTGGCGCACGAACGGGTGGAATACCGCGTGCCCACCTTATTTATCGAAGACCAGCCAGTCAAAGAGCTTTTTGTTTTCAATCTGCCAAAGAACTCAAGGAAGACAACTGTAGATACATTGCTGCGGGAGAGGGGTCAGAAGGATTTTGATATCAAGAAGGTGTGCAACAGGGGTGGCCAGGCATCGGCTATCCTCACCTTCGGGAGGTTCGCTTCATGTGTCAGTTTCCAGGGCAGCGCGATGATGAATAGAATTTTTTATGAGACACGGAACGCGGAGGGGAGCTAGACGCGAACCAAATATGTAAGGGTAAGACCACACCAAGAAATTGCGTGTGAGAATAAGGCTGAAATGATAGTCAACGACTCGAAAGGGTCGTCTGGTTCGCCGATTGTGGCTCTCCGTTTTCCGGTCATATTGGCAAATATATTAGGTAATTTAAGTAACGAGGACAAGTATGGTCTTATTAATGCTCTGGAGGGACACAGGGAGATCGGATACCGCCTGGGCACACTGGAGTTTGACGCGGATAACGAAAGATACCGTGGCGCTGGCGGATGGAGATATGCCTGGCAGGATGCTGGAGAGTTTTACTTCTCCAGTATCCACATAAAGAAACCATTGGAGGTTAACCTCGTCGAGTTCCTGAGTGGGATCATGGAGAAACAGAAGAGGGTAGATGGAACAATACCCCATCTGGATTGTTTGGACCTCCGTGGCGTTAAGGTGTCGCAACAACTGCTTGAGAGGTTTAGCCAGGCCTTCAACGCGGGCAACGTCGTCCTTGGAGCGGCCACGGGTCTTCTCGAGGTGAAATTCCAGAGGATGGAAAGTTTGAGCGTCTATGCCAACAACATGATTAGGTTGAAGGAGCTCAGCGGAGACGCGCTTAAGGGCCTGACTGTCTTGCGCCTGGTCGAGTGTAGAGCACTAGTGATCGAGCATCTTTTTGAGTTCCTAAACAAGAACGACACTCTCAGGGAGTTATATGTGCACGACTGTAACAACATCGATAAGGAGGTGCACATATGGAGATTACTCGATCGGTTCTTCTTCAGTGAATGCAGGGTGAAGGTTTTTCATTTTTCTTACAGCAAGTTCCCAACGGAGGAGCTTCCTTTTGTCTACAGGCCAGAGTTGCGAGACAATTTCGACTTAGAAGAACTTAACCTGGAGGGCAATTTGTACGTCATCCAGAGCTTGCCTGAGATCCTCCAGAGGTGTTTCGTTTTGGGGACACTCAACTTGCTGAGCCTCACCCCCCCGGAGCCGTTAGGATTCGGGGACGCCATTAGCCTGCACTCGCTCAGGATGCAGTACCATGTGGGGATCCAGGTGTCTCTCTCATCCCTGAGAGAGCACAAGATGAAGGAGATCACCATACATAACTCCTTAGGTAAAAACAACAGGAACAATAGGCAGTTCGACCTGGACATCGTCCAGAGGTTGATCTTGAACTACCCACAGGAGTTCTCCTTCATCACAAGAAAGTGTAAGGTGAGGATCACCGCGGATCTCCGCAGGTTTTTAAAAAATAAAGGAGCAAGGATCACTGAGGATGGGGACCTGCTCCACATCACCTACAGGTGGCCGTACTAGGCCGAAGATGCGCAGAACACAGGAGAAGACAAGACTGAACTCAGTGTAGTGATAGTGTGTATGTGTGTGAGAATGCTAGAGTAAATGTGACTTATGTCAAGAATGTATGACGTGCAAGCATATGTTATATATTATTATATATTTAATGTGAAATGACGTTTTTTATGGTTGGCAATAAAGCAAGTTCTTTATTATTCAGCGCGTTAAGCGCGAGTAACATATGGTTGCACACTGTATGATAATCATTGTAAAAACGTAGCGTATTAAACGCATAAATGTGATAATTTTAAAGACTGAGCGTAGTAAACGCATAAATGTGATAGTTTTAAAGACTGAGCGTATTAAACGCATAAAATGTGATAAAAATTAGAATGTTATATTGATTGTATGAAATCTTAAAAATATGTATTGTAAAACATAAAAATTAACTTGTTTAGTTTCAAAAATAATTTAATACGGTTGTATAAAATAAAAGCATATAGATAATGTAAAGATTGTTATAAAATGGTTAAAACTAATTAAATATGTAAATTTAGTAAGTTTTGAGATGCAATATATAGCATAGCAAGTGCATTCATGCACGCAATGATATATAAAACGCATAAGTGCAAATGGGCACAAAGTAATGTGCGTGAGCAAGTACTATAAGTACAGTTATGTCATGTAAGTGCATTAAGCACAGCTGTATGAATAAGTGCAATTAAGCACGGAGTATATAAGTATAAAGTGCAAGTAAGCACGGGTAATTAGGCGTACAGAGAAATGACATTTACGTGCGAGTAGCATATTTTGTATCAACATTGTTAAAATTTTTATTTTGTAAACGTAAACAGTTACCTAGATATTAAAGCAAATATGTAATGTAAAATGTAAATATCGAACGGAAATGCATAATGTAAAATCCAGGGAATCAGATAAAATGTCAATAGCTAATGTTACAAATATGGAATGAATGGAAGTACGTTACGCACGGAATGAATTGGAGTACATAAGTGCCAGAGTACGATTAATTATTATTGTAATGCAAGTAAATGCAATTATTAATTAAAAAAAAAAAAAAAAAGAGGGGGAGTATTGTGGGGGTATATACGTGTGAAGGAGTGTGAGGAACCAATCATGTACTGTATGAACGACCCTACCCCCTAAAGCCGAGTTAACGTGTGAGCATGAGAGCGTCAGCTCTCTCACTTGACTACCGACTGTATCCCTGGCTTCAGCAAATACAACGCTTAACCATATCTCTCGTGTATTCATTCAACTTAAGAGGCGGTCGGAACCAAATCGGTGACTTAGTTCGGTGCTTGCAATAAATGCTTATAATAATTTATTCATTTATTAATATGGTAAAAATATAGTCATTTCCTCTAGTCATGTATATAAAGAATAATTTAAAATAGTTAAAGCCACAAAAATATACAAATTATTGTTAAAAAGCGAAAAATGCCACCTAACAATCGACACGACAGTTTTTTGCATGTGGTATATTTCAAGTCAGTTCGATATTTGTAATAAATGTTTATAATAATTTATTTACTCATTCTTATGGTAAAAATATAGTCATTTTCTCTAGTCATGTATATAAAGAATAATTTGAAATAATTTAAGCCATAAAAATATACAAAATATTATCGTAAAGCGAAAAATGCTGACTTGATATATACCGCAAGTCACCGATTTGGTTCCGACCGCCTCTTAACCTTAAAACCTCTACCTTCTCTCATCTATTCTGTGTGGCTTTTGGTTGGAGTCCCAGGCCCCACAAAGCCATGTTTTATAGTTGGCATCAATGCTAATGTATAGTTTGGTACGCGTCAACTTCAAATTCGAATTTTAAATGTAAATTGAATTTGTTTTATATGTACAATTTCTACAAATAAACACTTTTTCAACATAAAACTGTTTTATTTTATTTAAAACATAAATATGTAAAAAATTTAATATTATAAGAGAGAACAATATAGTTTACATCATTTGCGAACTCATTATTTTTTTTTTAATTTTCATTATAGCAAAATAAGTAATCTATTCGTTTCTTTGTTTGAAACAAAATATTTTTTGAATGACTTTATTGAATTAGCGAAACTTTGGCATATCCTAACCTTTTTAGAACATATTTTCATTCTAAAAATTCCAATTTGTTTTCCAAATTATCAGACTTAATATTGATTTCATCATGAAAACACTAAAATGAAATATTGTTTATTTTTTTAAGACGTACAAACTTTATTCTTAAAGCTTTTTGCTAAAATTAATATTTAAAAAAATATGTTTGAACAATTTTTTTTTGCAATAATTATTGTTAAATAAATAATTTTTTTTAAACAAATACAACAGTTGTTAATATTTTCACGCGCTACCCCGATTTAAAAAAAAACGTCAAAATTGGTCCGTAATTAACGGAGATATAAGGAATTTTTAATCGGAACATGAGTTATAACTCGCCAAATCAATTTTCTTGCAAGGCAGGAAAAATTACTCTGTTTAACTAGTAGCAATCTTGATTACTTAAGAGGAGACCGTATAGCTCTGTCCTTGTCTAATCTAAATTTTCGTTATTATTAATAAATTAAATATTGTTATACAAAAGTAAGGGTATAGCCCAATAGATTTCAGGACGAGCAAACGATCCTATTCTATGAAAAAATATAAAATTTTCATTAGTTTCCGAGTGAGGTCTGAAACGGAAAAACAATTAAATTTGATAGCTGTTATTCCGTTTCAGACCTCATTTGAAAACTAATGAGAATTTTATATTTTTTCATAGAATAGGATCGTTTGCTCGTCCTGAAATCTATTGGGCTATACCCATACTTTTGTATAACAATATTTAATTTATTAATAATAACGAAAATTTAGATTAGACAAGGACAGAGATATACGGCCTCCTCTTAAATATTAATTTTCACATTGCAAAATGTTTATTTCATCTCCGATATAATGGAATCATAAACTTCAAGTATTATTCTAGCTGTGATAAAAATTTCAGTACTTAATATTTATAAATAAACAATTAGCGAATTAAAAAAAAAAAAATTATCTTGGCTCCTAATTGAGCTAGAGCATTCTTTTTTTTTTTAAATTTGCGTAAAATTGCCAGTAATAAGAATATCAAATCCCTATATTAATATTTTCATTAGTTGTAAAAATATTTAAAAAACCATTAAGAAAAAAATTTACTTTTTTTTGCCATATTCAGGTTGAAAATATTAAAATGGACGCGATTTCACATCAAATTCATAAAATTTACGTTAATATCTAAATTTTATATGATTATCGTAAAGTCTCTACGATGACGTTTTTGGGTGAATTTTTTAATGTACATTTGACCTCTTTTTAATAAACAAATAGAATATCTCCTAAAATAATTAATATTTTTTGATGAAATTTTTATGGTAACTTAAGGATAATAAGAGGCACATTTTTGTTGAATTACAAACATGTACATCCTTTTTTTATCAAATGACAAATATTTTAAAATTTCGCGATTTTCGATTTTTGTTTATCATTATTTATAAAATTTATTAACCGATTTCCATCAATGACGTCTCAAATTAATCGTCTTTGAAATACCTACAAATAGTATAGTTTTCATATACTAAATCGCAAATGATTTCAAGCTACCTCAAAAAAACAGTAATTTTTACGAATTTTGCACCTTAAATCATTGTTTACTAATTCCTGACGGCTCAAATTTTTAGGGTAATTCCAGAGTCTCATTTCTAATCATCCAACAAAGCCATTTTTGGTGGCCTGCACCTGTTTCTAATTACATTATGCATTTCGACTAATTCTACTGGACTATAAACACTATCCTTTATAACAAAAAAAAAAATAGCAGCCCCCGCTAGATATTAGTATAATTAGTAAATTTTGTAATAACAATCAAATTTTTTACTGCATAGTTTTTGACTAATTAGAGACCTACTAGCCATCTAGAATATAACCTATCTTTTTTTGGTAGGTCTCTAATTACTCAAAAACTACGCAATAAAAAAATTTGTTTGTTATTACAAAATTTACTTATTATACTAATATCTAGCGGGGGCTGCTATTTTTTTCTTGTTATACCGGATAGTGTTTACATAAATGATTAAAAACGCTATTAGACAAAGACAGATAGTTCGGCCCCTTCTTAAGCATTCACTCAATACTTTTACTTAAATCATCTGTAGTCTTTAACACTGAGTTAGCAGTTTTTCCGCGGTTTTGATGCGTCAGTAGCGTTAAACACAGACAAATGCTATACTGTTTTGAGACAGCAGCAAAATTAAATCAAGGGGCAAATCAAGGTGTGCGTTTGGGAGCTCTGCTGCACCAGTAAGTTCAGCAGACACCAACATTCTCTCAGTGTATTCTCTGTCCTCCTTTTGCTTGAAAACTAACCAGAACAAAACATCTCTCTCTCCTTTTTGGTATACTTTCCACTGTGTCTTTTCAATTGTATCCTCTATGATTTCTTTAATATCTGTCCTCTTCTTTCCTTCCAATCTTAACAAAAGGACTCTTCCTTTACCATATCTCTTACATACTTTTTTTATGTTAGGTCTGTCAGTTAGAACTCCTATTTCTTGTTCTTCTTTTCTATCCTTCCCACTTTCTTCTGTTGTTTTTATCTCTTTACACTTCTCTTTTATTTCTTCTATCTTCGATCTTATGTCCGTTACCTCGTTACTCACTTTCAACTCTTTCTCGCATAGCTGATTTACTATTTCTTTTATGCTCTCCTTCTGTCCATGTACTTTATCTGGTTCTAACTCTTCTACCTTTTTCTCCATTCTTCTTATTTTCATGTTCATTCTTTCTATCTTCGAAACCATGTTGTCAATCATCTCCTTCTGTAGCTGTAATTCTCTTTCTTGAGATACTACTTTTTCCTCTAATTTTAACAATCTTTCCTCTTTTTCTTTTTCTTCATTTCTTTTTTTTCACCTTCGCTATCACTACTGTTTTCCATCGGCATTTCGTTTTCTTTTTTTTCTTCTTTTTTATCCATTTTCTTTTCACTTAAGGCGACTACGGAAGTTCGGTTGGATTTTATTTTGTAGTTTACAAATTACTCTTTCAGTTTCTAAAATTTTTTGAATTTTTTAATTTTCCACCATTTATTATAATCCGTAGAATGGTGGAAAATTAAAAAATCTGAAAATTTTACATATTGAAAGAGTAATTTGTAAACTCAAAAATAAAACCTAACCTAAAATCCGAAGTCGCTTTAACCTATAAAATTTTCCTATCTTCTGATTTCTATTAATCTTACTTTTAGATTAATTCGTTTTTCTTCTTTTTTTATATCTTTCTATCTTTTCAGCTTTTCTTTATTTTATCATCCGCTAGAATTTTCTCACTTTTTTCTATTTTATTTTCTTTACTTTACCTTTTTATATTTTTATATTTTTTGTCTTTCTATACTCTATCAATTTTAGGACACGTGCTTGCTTCCTTTCTCTTTATTTCTATTAACAACCTGTTTTACCTATCAAACTGCTTTTCTTTATCTTGTCTTGTTCTTCGTTTTTCTACGTACACCTTCTATCTTATTCCGAGAGATGGCGTTTCCTCATTATCTATTCTATCTTCTCTCCTTCTTTTAGCTTCCCTCTACACTATCTGTTTCTACCTAGATTAGATTTTTCTTTTGCTTTTTAAACTTTTTCACTTTCTTTTTTCTTTTTCTTTTAACTTTCCTTTTTATTTTCTTTTGTATATTTATTTCTAATATTTACCTTTTTAATTTCTCTTTCCTTTTCTTATATCTTTTTTCTCCCTTTTCTTTTTTCTTTCATTTATCATTTTAAATATTTACCTTTTCATTTTATTTTTTTCTTTTCTTTTTCTCTTTAATTTTTCTTTTTTCTTCTCCTTTTTTCTTATATTCTTTTGTATCTTTGTTTTCTTTTTGTTTGTTCTCAGCTTATATCGCCTCATTTCCCATACTTGTTTTCTTTTTCTCTTCTTCTCTCTGCCAATCCACTTTTGATAATATTGCCACTAGATTTACACTACCTCTCATTACCTCTATCCAATTTAATCCTTCTAATTCTGTATATTCACACTCTTCGAGTTACGTGCTTCTTGGCGTAACTTAGACGAGGTATATGACTGAGCGCGTGTCATTTAATTTTACCTAAGCGCGCGAGATTCGAACACGGTAGAATACCGTGACAAAATATGCTTTTTATTAACGAGCCAAAAAGATCCATTCTTCTTTTCCAATTATTTTTGAAGAGTCTTTCCGCTATGCTCCATACTCTTCTTATTTTTCTATTCGCTTTTGCCTTTTGTTTCTTTATATGATTTTCATCCTTATTGTTTCCTTGTAGCTTATACCCTAGGTACGTAAAGGATTGCACTATTTCTATTTCTTTACCTTTCCACATATATTTTTCTTCTTTTCTTTTTCCACCAGCTCTTCTAAACTCCATAATTTTAGATTTCTCTACGTTTAGTTCTAAGCCTTTATTCTCTTAATATTTTGCAAATCTTTTCATTATACTGCACATTTCACTTGTATTTTTAGCTAGTAGAGCTACATCATCCGCATACGATATAGTATATACGTTAGTTTTACCTATTTCTATTCCTCCTGTTTGTCCTTCTCTCGTACTACTTTCTAAATCAGAAAATCCCAAGTTAAATATCGTTGCACTCAGAGGGCATCCTTGTCTTACTCCTTTTTCTATATTAAATTCTTTTGTGTATTCCTCTCCTTCTATTCTTACATTTGCCTTAGTTTCTTCATGTATCTTTTCTATATTTTCTGTTTCCTCTTTTATCTTTAGTCTTCTCATTGCTTCCCATAATTCTTCTCTATTTAAGCTGTCAAAAGCTGCTTTTATATCTGCGAAAAAAATAACTGCTTTCCCCTTTTCTTTCTTTATTTCTTTTCCTATTATTGTTTTCAAGCAGTATATAGCGTCTATTGTTCCTCTTTTCTTTCTCAAACCAAATTGAGTATTGCTTAATAAATTTCTCTCTTCAATTTTTATTGCTATCCTTCTTCTTATAATTTCCGTGAATATTTTATATCCTGTGTCCATTAAAGTTATACCTCTATAACTTTTTGCCTCTTTTACATTACCCTTTCTGAAAATTGGATTTATTATTCCTACTTTTCATTCTTCTGGCAATTCGTCACCTTTCCATATTTTATTCATTATCATATGTAAGTCTTTTATTAGTATGCTTTCCCCTTTTTTCCATGCCTCATTCGGGATTTTGTCATCTCATGTTGTTTTTTTTATCTCTTCTTCCTTAATTTCTGAATATTCAATTCTTTCATTTTCCTTTTTCTCTTTCATTTCTGTATTTTTTTCCACCGTTTCTTCTTTTTCATTTCTCAAGTTTTTTATCCACTCTTTTTCTTCTATTTTTTCTCTTACTATATTTCTTCTTTCTCTCCTTTTATTCACTTCATTCCAAAAAACTTTGCCTATTTTATCTCTCTTAATTTCTTCCAATAGATCTACTCCTCTTCTATATTTCTTTATTTTTATTGAACTTTTGTATTCTCTTTTTGCTTTCCAGTGTCTCTCTCTCATCTTTACCTCTATCTACTTTATCTAGCTTACTTTAGACTTCACACCTGTTCTTTTCACCTTCATAGTCACACCAATCCTCCACATCCTCTTTTTCTTTTATCTTTACTATTTTCTTACACATTGCTTCTCTAATTTTATTTTTCAGGTCTTTCCATTCTTCTGCTCTTCCTTTCTTTACGAGATTTCTTTTGTATGTTTCAACTGCTTTATCGTCCCATATTGTCATCTCTTTTTCTTTGAACTTTTCCATTCCTTTTATTCTATTTTCCCATTTTATATTTAGTTCTATAGGCATATGGTCTGATTCTAATCTTTTTTTTTTATTTTCATATCTTCTGTTATTTCTTTTCCTTTCAAATTTGTTATGACATAGTCTATTACTGATAGACCTGCATTTCGTATGTATATCCATTCACCTTCATTATCTCTTTTTGTTTTCCCTTTCATTATTTCTAGGCCATTCTCTGCTATCCATTCTAATAATTCACATCCTTCTTTGTTTATCAATCTATCTTTCGATTTTCGCTCTTCATGTACTTCCATTTTATTTTCTGATTCAACTCTAGCGTTTCAATCACCGCATATAATCAGACTTTCACCTATACATTCTTCTACAAATTTCTCTAATTCTTTCATACACTTTCCTCTTTCTTCTCTTATGTAAATTGAAACAAATGGCATCCTTTTCCCATTGTATCTGATTTTCATACTCAGCATATCATTATCTTTCTCTTCTGAACCTGATCTATCCCATTGTATTTCATCTGCCAAATCTTTTTTCATTGCTATTGTTATACCTCCTTTTGCTCTCCCTTTCTTATGAACTCTTTTAGCCCATTTATTACTAATGACATAATCCTTTAGCTTTTCTTTTACAAATTCCTCGTTTTTTTCTTTTATCCATGTCTCTTGTAGAGTTATTATGTCATATTCTTTTGTGAACTTCCAAAAATCGTTCCTTTCCAAAATTCTTTCTATATATCAATATATTACTTTGTTCCTATCCGCCATATTGACATCCAATTTTTCATTATATATTATTATTATTTGACCAAGAAGCAACATTTTTGTTTCGACAAATTTTTTTATTCCTCATAAATTCAGAGATATTCATACATCAAAAAAAAGCCTTATTTTTAATATAAAATCTTATAACACCGGTTTAAAAGGTCGAATCGAGACGTTCGATATTGCATTTTCATCATCGAAATATAAGCTCTATTTAGTTCTGTATTAATGTGAAGATTCGTACTAAATTTGAACACTATTTTACAAAGTCAAAACAAAGTTTAAAAAAAATTTCTTTTTAAACAAGAATAAGAGATACGAAAAAAAAGTTTTTTTTATATCAAACCAATGGTTTTTTAAAGAATTTTTAATAATCTTTCGAATCCCGTTGGAATTTTTAGGCTACAACCATTATTTCCAGAGTTATAAAACTTTTCAGATAAGTCGATTTTAATCGAAAGGGGCAAAAGTAGCTCGGCGGCAGTGTATCTATGCGATTTATAATTTTCGCAAACTTATATAAGATATTCGCTCCCGAAGAAGGGGGAAAATGTAACAAGTACGTGCTTTGCACGATGAGAATTTTGAAATTACGCGCCTATATATGTAAATTAGTTCAATTAAGGAGAAGTTTGCGGCGCTGTGCGAAAATCACGTTACATAAATACCGCGGGTTTAGCATTATTCTCTCTTTTCTCTTTTCCCTTCGGACCCGCATCGTGCCTTTGCACTAGGACCCGGCTCACCGAGACCACGCAGCCTCTAGTTAAGGACGTCCACGGACTTTGTTCGTTGTGAAATAAATCTTTTTGAATAAGAAGAAATTCATCTCACAAATCAATAGTCGACTAATTTCTGCACTGCAAAGTGCAGTCAATATAAGCGATTTGTGTGCGTTTTACTTGTGGCGGCTCCTGGAAGTGAAGGATCCGGACACGCGCATCAGAGTTCGGAGGAGAGAGACAGTGAGCGCTCAATCGTTGGTATACAAATAAAGGTAAATTAAAATCGTATAATATTTGTAATAAAAGTAACTTGTAATACTGTTAAAATAAAGTAAATAGCGCATATTAGATAAAACTAGAATTTTGGATAATAGATTGTAATTTCTAATTAAATTTATAGTTGTAATAAATTCATATATTTTGAAAATTTAGTTATAATTCTTAAATATTACAATATCATTTTATGTTCATTCCTCTATGTATTTACATGTGTTTGTCTGATCTGAATATATAAAAAAAATATACATATATCTTTTCAATACATATATCTTTTTATACTTTTTTGTCTGAGTAGACGGAAAGCTATTGGAAATTAGTTTGCCTTGTAAGTTTTAATTTTATAACCATTTTAGAAAAAGAGAACAAATATAGATTTTTTCGTTTTCTTTTTATTTTACGTAAATTACTTGATCAATTTGCTTTGAAATTTGCATGAGAATTATTTGCAACTGCCAAAAGAAGGATGACTTTTATAAACCGATTTTTTTCTTACTACACTAACTCTTTTTTTACTTTCTTATTTCCTCTCTGTCCTTCTATCTCACATTGATCCTCATTTTCACCCTTTCACACTCACTCTCACTTTTTCCCTTTTCAATTTTTCTTGAAAAGAAATTATGTTATTTAAAAAAATATTAAAAAAAATAAAATCAAATTACTCTAACTCAATGAGCTCTATGAGAAAGCATTGCGCTAAAGCACTTAACAGCGTTTTGTTGTATAATTTGTGTAATTAATTAATTTCATATGATTCTTAACAATAAACCACTTATAATGATAATTATGTTGTTATGGGATTAAAAATTACTAATTTTGACAATCCTCATTTGTAGTATTTGAAGAGGGAAAAATTATGGCGTCCTGATTATCCCGCTATCTTAATCAGATCAAACTATGTGTAAGATTCCGCTAGCTTAAAACTTAAGCTATCGGAATCTAGTGTTAATGGACGAAGAGAGGTGATGAAACTAACTTTCTTGTGGCAATTAATTAGGGAATAATTTATCTTTTTACATTATTGTTGTATAATTTGGCTAATTAATTAATTTCATGAGATTCCTAACGTTAAACCACTTATAATGATAATTATGTAATTATAGGGTTAAAAATTACTGATTTTGACAATGCTCATTTCTAGTATTTAAAGAGGGAAAAATTATGACGTCTTGATCATCTCGCTATCTTAACAGGGGCCAAACTATCTGTCTTTGTCTAATAACGTTTTTCATCATTTATGTAAACATCATCCGTTATAGCGAGAAAAAAATAGTAGCCCCCGCTAGATATTAGTATAATAAGTAAATATTATAATAACAATCAAATTATTTTATCGTGTAGTTTTTGAATAATATGAGACCTACCAAAAAAGATAGGTTATATTCTAGTTTTTTAGTAGATCTCATATTATTCAAAAACTACAAGATGAAATCATTTTCTTGCTATCACAAAATTTACTGATTATAATAATATCTAGCGGGGACTACTATATTTTTCTTGCTACAACGGATGGTTTTTATATAAATGATGAAAAACTCTATTAGACAAAGACATATAGTTCGGCCTCTTCTTAATTAGGTCAAACTATATGGAAAATTCCGCTAACTTAAAACTTAAGCTGTCGGAATCTAGTGTTATTGGACAAAGATAGGTGTCCTATTGAAAATAATAACGTCTTTGGACGTGTCAAGATTTGGAACAAAAAAAGACGTCTTTTTTATCAAGATTTTAAAAATAATAGCTACTAAAATGTTTCAAAAAAGAACGTACTTAAGCTAAAGTGTATATACTTGAAGTACGTAATTGAAGTATGTATACTGATTTTCAACTGTGAATAAACACGCAAAATTATAACCTCATATACCTGCATTTCTGAAATTTGGATAAGGGATTGTAAAGTTAAGAAAAACGGCACCTCACAGTTAAAAATGTAAGTACTGAAAAAATTATTCGAATCGACCATTAATTCTGTCTTCGACTGTTAGGTGGCGTTTTTCTTAATACGCGAACTCCTACGAAAATTTTAGTGACGCGGGTATATAAGCTTATAACATTTCCAGTTTGTTCAAAGGCCTTAAAGGCCGCTAAGCGGAAGCTGGAGCGGAGCCCCCCCGCCTATAAAAAAATAATTCATAATTCTTAAAATATAAAAGAATTTTATATGTATAATATGAATTTTTTTATTATATATTTAATAAAAAAATTCAATTATAAATAATAAATAACTGATAATTCTTAAAACACAATGAAAAAATATAATAAAAAAAATTCGATTATAAAAACCACTAATAATTATTAAAATATTAAATTAAAATTAAACAAAAATACAATAAAATATAAAATAAAGCTAAACTATAAAAATTATAACTAAAACATATTTAAAAAAAGAAAGAAAAAGTTTTAAAAAAATAGAATAAAAAAAAAATCGATTATAAAAACAACTAATAATTGTTAAAATATAATATTAAAATTAAACAAAAATAAAACAAAGCTAAACTATAAAAATTATAATTCAAAAATATTTAAAAAAGAAAAAAAGTTTGTAACGTTTGGCTTTTCTGGTGAGCTGCGGTTGCATCAGACTTTTGTGAGGATGATCTACGGCGGTGGATAAAAGCCAAAGTTCATGCTTAACGGTAGGCCGGAGTAGAACCTGATGCCGACCGAGTAACAATTGAGTTGTTTGTTATTTATTCAAGTTTTAATCGGTGTATCTTCAAACTAAAGGTCGAGCGCAATAGATATTATTATTATGAACATCTATGCACAAGAAAAAAAATATCTACCGGTTTGTTTTTGAGAAAAGTAAGTAACGCGAAAATATTATAAACATAAACTTTTACTTTGGCGTTACTTACTTTTCTCAAAAACAAACCGGTAGATATTTTTTTGCTTGTGCATTAATATTCATAATAATAATATCTATTGCGCTCGACCTTTAATTTAAAGATACACCGATTAAAACTTGAGTAAATAACAAAAATGCCAATTAGACAAGGACAGCGAATCCGGCCTGCTCTTAATAACTAAATTGATTTTACTGAATTAATTTGATAATGAAAAGAAATAAATGTAATTTAAGAATTTAACTTTGTAAAAAAAAAGGATAATAATAATTTATATTAATATTGAAATTTTAAAGCTTAAACAAAAATAAATAAACTTAATACTAGAGATATAAACGACGGGTCGGAATTACAGGAAAGGATTTTGCGGAACTAGGTAAATAAGCATATTTGACGACATGGTTTAAATTAAATGTAACTTTGTCTATTTATTAATAATAATTCAAGGAGTGTTTATAACGACGATGTAAAAATATAAAAATGCAAACATAAAAAGTCTATTATTTAATTTAATTAAATTGAACCAAAAAAATAATTTCTTTTGACCGTTGGTATGAAAAATAAATTGTGTTATGGTTCCTTGCTTTCACCGGCAGATGGCGTGGTGTTTAGTAGCCGTCTGTGAAAAAAAAATAAAGAACAAAAGAAATTACATTAATATCTACAACGCAAAATATTATTAACGATTATCTACGGCGGGTAAACGCGGGATCTGTCTTATTGACGGCGGTTACGGCAGCGGTAGGTGGAGGAGTATCTATGCAGTGGAATCCCCCGACTACATAGATAGGATAAGAATAGAGGTTTTTACTATGTAAAGCATAACTTCTTCACATAGTAAGGAGAGAGAGGAGTCTGGGTAGTGGAATCCCCCTACTACTCAGATTGAAGGAAAAGGATACAGGTAAAGAGTACTCTTACTGTGCAGAGCATAACTTCTCTACACAGCGAGAGCGGAGAGGGGACTGGGCTGAGCCGGCTGCCGGCCGGTTATATATGCTATGGAGCTCGCTATTCCCATTGCAGGAGTAGCGCCTCGTGGCGGCTGAGCCCGGGTACTAAGCTTCAAGCGCGATGCTTGAATTTGCATCGTCGCAAGTTTTAACACGCGAAACTTGTAACTATGTCTTTTTCTCGCTCTTTCCTTTCTTTCATAATACACATATATTGAGTCTAACTTATTCGTTAACGTATAGCCAGTATAGTATATGTGAGAAAAGGATAGCGATATTAAGGAAAGCGAGCAGTTCATTAAGTTCAATTCCAAGAATCGCGACGTCGAGAACATTTTTCTGCGAACTTTTATTAAAATAAGACATTGGATATACACATCTTTCTTTTGCGACCTAGGACAAGAATAAACTATTTTGTGCTCCGTATACAGGACACAAAAATTCATTTTGCGGCCTGAGGACAAAAAAATACATTTACGTATTATCAAATGAAGCATATTACAATAAAATAGTTAAATTTTATAATAAACACAAAAAAATAATTTAAAAAACCTTTTTTTATTTATTTTTATTCAAAGTCCAGTAATACGGCATGATTTAAAAACTTGACCATATTTCTGTGCTCCCGCGCGCGATTTGTTAACCTTACTTTTATTGTTGTGTTTATATAACAATATCAACATGTGATGCTCGTTGTTCGTAAAGATTTTAATGTTTATGTATGTTGTAAGTATATATTTAACAAAATAAAACATTAAATATAATAATCTTGTTTTTGTAGGTAATACACAAAAATGGATAAAAACGTAAAAAAACGTGTTGTTTATAGTAAAGAGGTTATGTGCAAAGCTGTAGAAGCAGTTAGAAGTGGAATGCCAATAAATAATCGGAATCGCGGACTTATGGACAGGGCACAATAATTGGGGGAACAGTAATATGACGAAAGGTTTTCGCAAAGCACATCAGTAATACGTACGAAATAATTTTTTTTTGTTTCGGCTTAAATTCGATGAAAGAATATAATTTTAATAATAAAAAAAAAATCGCATAGGATACAGGAATGATAGAAATATGTATATGCATTCATAGAAAAGAAAATGGTAATAATTTTAATTAATAATGGATTTATTTCTTGGAAGATCATCTTAATGACACAGTAATCGGGACTCAGACCCTACTTTTTTAAAAATTTTGATAAAAAAGACGTCTTTTTCTGTTCCAAATCCTGACACGTCCAATGACGTCTTTTGAAAACGTCATTATTTTCAATAGGGTGATTGAATCAACTTTCTTGTGGCAATAAATTAGGGAATAATTTATCTTTTTACATTATTGTTGTATAATTTGAATAATCAATTAATTCCATATGATTCCTAACAATAAACCACTTATAATGATAATTATGTGATTATGGGGTTAAAAATTACTAATTTTGAAAATGCTCATTTGTAGTATTTGAAGAGGAAAAAATTAGGATCGGGGTATATCTTGAAATCTACCGGGGCGAAAAATTTTTTTATTTGGTAATAAATTAGCAAAAAATTAGTGAACAATTATCAGATGATTAGTTTTAGATTCCGGTGAAATCACTCCGTCAGCTTAAGGGACCTAATTTTTTTTTGAGAAAGAATTAATTTTATTGCTTAGTTTTAAAGAAAACCTTGAAAACCCAAAATCTTTACCCTAACCTGTACGTTTTAAGTTTTTCATGGTTTTCTTGAAAACGAAACAATGAAATTAATTTTTTCTCATCAAAGAAAATATTGCTTTTTGTGATGCAAGATGCAAATTTATGTCTATTTTTTGCTAAAATTATTAGTTTTTGTATAAAAAATCAATTATTTGTTTAGAAAAGAGCAGAAATATGCGACCTCCTCGAATTTACCCTTTTTATATAAATTCATAATAAGTTTTAGTTTGGTCAATAAGAATTTTAACTTATTCTCAGTTTTTTTAAATGACATAAACGCAACTTATTTTGATGAAGTAAAGTTGTATGTAGATTCATATGTAATAGGTTCATTTGTCATTAAAAACATGTAAGAAGATAAAGCTGAGTTCATTGAAATTCTAAAAATAATAAAAATTGAAAATGTATATGTTTATATAGGATTATTTAAAGAGACGTTTTTTTATTCTCATTATTATGAGTATATTGTTATAAATCTTAATAAAAGGAAGCTCTTTCATTACAAAGATTCACCTTCAATGCTGCCTCGCATTTCTTCAGATAAATGAATATGCTTGCCCTGTGGATTCTAATAAAACGTTATAAAAAATATTGAATGAAAAAGATCATTCATTTATATTCACCATTTTACTCATAAATTATAAAACTTTCTACAATTCATTTATCGTTGATAAAAATTATATTTTCATTTTGCGCAAAGTTAAAAAAATACTCATGTCAATTGAATGTTTTCAGATACAAAACCAACAACTTTTATATAAAAAAAATGTTTACGAAAAATCCTTCTATTAAATTATTGAGAAGTTGATAAAAATTTATTTTACAATAGTCTTGGTCTATTAATTGACGAAATTATAATAAAAGAAATGTGTAATAAATAAACTGAAAAATAATACTCAATCCCACAATTTGGATAGGATATTCGTTATATACTAATAGAGACAAAATCGAAATCCAAACAAATAACAAAGTCAAAATTTTTAAAATACCCTTTATGAATATATACATCTACATTGGATGAGTAACATATTAAACATTTTAAATTTTTATAAGTTGGTCTATGATAGCCCAGTCAAGGTAGTCCTTAATGAGTCGAGTAACTATCACTCGACCTAATCGAGTGACTACGCTTAGATTCGTATCAAGTTTCTTCTCCTCAAACTTAGAAGTGTGACTATGTGACAACTGCCAAAGTGCTGCTATTCTGTGCAGAGGGAGTTACTCCATAAGACTTTTTTCAATGTATAAACTTTAACATGCTATAATTTTTTATTGAATCATTATATTTAAATGAAATATAGTTTGAAATGATTGTTTTAATATTATCTAATAAGTTACTAAGCTAGAAATTTAACAAATACTCTTTATTGATAAATATAAATAATAATTGAAAAAAACTAACTTTTGATACGGACAACTTTTGATAGCCAGAACAACCTTAATCAAATATCAATAATTCTTAAAAACAGTTTTATAGATTACAGATTCTGCAAATGTTTTCAATACCACATTTATTATTGTAAGGGCATATCGTTCACTTCAATTTGCAATAAATCATTTGTGATAATCTTTATGAAAATTTGCTGTGGATAAGTTATTTTTTTAATAAAAAAATATTACTTATGTCAATAACATTTCTAGAATTTTCGTACTTGAATATTGTTTTCAAAATACAACTGAAAATTTTTATAAATTGAGATAAGAATTGAGTTTCCAATTGTTCCTCTATTGGTTGATGTTCATTTGTTAGGCAAATTATACAATATTTAACAAATTTTAATTGCATGTGAAATTTTTTTCATATATACAGTCTACGTCATTCATAATGTTAATGTAAAATTTTAAAATGAAGTAGAAAACGAATCTTTTAAAGTACATCAATCATACAATTAAAAATTAGACTTCAGATAACTGGAAACAACACCCAAATGAAAATATTAAATGAAATCACATAACAGTTTTCAATTTCTCTTATAATTTTAACATGGGCAGCAATTGTAAGAAAGTTATAATCAGTAATAATAATGTTAATAGTAATAATAATACTTCCCATATGGAAATAATTTATGTGAAAACCTGAAAATAATAGTAAATAATTGTAAATAACTGTTAAAAAATGTAGGAATTGAGACATAAATAATAGTTATTTACAGTTATTTACTATTATTTATTATTAATTACTATTATTTACAGTTATTAACTGTTATTAACTGTTATTTACAATTATTTACAATTATTTACAGTTTTTTATAATTATTTACAATTATTCATAATTATTTACAGTTATTCATAATTATTTACAGTTATTTACATTTTCAAAAATTTTTGAATTAGTGGATAATTTAATGTTATTAATAATTATTTACAATTATTTATAGTTATTTACAGTTTTTTACAGGTATTTATAATTATTTACAACTATTTACAATTTTCCATAGTTTTTTACAATTATTTACAGTTATTCACATTTTTAAAAATTTTCGCCTATATATAAAATTATTGAATAAATTTGTGATAATTTTCGAAAATGTAAATAACTGCAAATAATTGTAAAAAACTATAAATAATCGTAAATAACTGTAAATAATTGTGAAAAAAGTGAATAAATGTAAATAACTGTAAATAAATATAAATAACTGCAAATACGTGTAAATAACAGTTAATAAGTGTAAATAACAGTTAATAACTGTAAATAAGTGTAAATAACAGTAAATAATTCTAAATAATTGTAAATAACTGTTATTTATGTCTCAATTCCCACATTTTTTAACACTTTTCTACAGTTATTTACAGTTATTTACATTTATTTATATTTATTTACAGTTATTAACAGTTATTTACAATTATATCCAAAAATTTTTTCCATATGGGTTTAAATAAAAAAGTATCAAGAACTGTTATATAAAGTTTGGTTTGAGACACTAATAATAATCAACAAGCATTTACATATAAAATTATTTGTAAATCCATCCAATTAAAAGAATAGCATGCATATTTATAAAATAAAAAATAAAAATACTAGAACTAGAAAAGTTTCTTGATAAAACAAGTGCAGTATGTTACCAAGAAATTTATTACTGAGAATAATTAGTGTCAGTTTTGTTTCATTATAAAAATTTGCTTAAAAAAAATGTGTTAGCTTTGTTTTCATATAATATTGTAACGTGAAGAATCAATAATTGAATATTGATATATCATCTGGTACTCGCTTTTCAAATGTAGCTGATCATAACAATTCAAAATTGTTTGTCTAATCTATTTCTACCAAAGCTGTATAATCAAGTACATATTAAACTTTTTGAATGATATTAAATATATTATATATATACTTTGATTTATAAGATTGTTATCATATTAAAATAAAATCCAAATAAAATCAGCAATATACTAGATATAAATTTAATCTACTTCAATTTACGATTGAAATTTATTATTAAATTTACTTGAACCAATACTGGTTGAATGTAAAATTAAAGATAAACAATATTAAAAAATCATTAAAACTTGCATTAAAAAAAAAGATTTATAAATGTAAACAACCATTTATATATTTCTTTTTAAAAATGAATTATAATTAATTTTAATCTATTTATTCACCTGATTTACAGTTCATATTCAAACCCTCAAGGTGCAGGCAGCTGAATAATATAGAGCCTTCTGAATAGACGAAGTGTAATAGAAACAGCCAATCAGCGTTATTCGAAACTTTACGAATAACGCTGATTAGCTAGTACTATTAGGCCTTTCAAATGCTGAAGGTATAAGTTGGACTTAAGAAGAATAAAGGCCTATGCAGACTAAAAGAATAACACAAGGGGATAGGAATAAGAGGGAATAAGATGGACATTAGGGTGTTTATATAGGCTCGAATTTATAATCGACACTCAACACTCAGCACTTGGTTCTCAACCCTCAGATCTTAAAGTTTCATTGTTCCGTGTTCCCTATAAACGTAGACACACGTTTATAGGGAACACGGAACAATAAAACTTCAAGATCTGAGGGTTGAGAGCTGAGTGCTGAGTGTTGAGTGTCGACCGGTGTCGACTATAAATTCGAGGCATAGTGTATGTATGTGTATACAATGTATTTATACACATGCATACACATAAGCCGAAATAACAGCGCATATATTTAAAAAGGTGTAAAACAGAAAATGATTATAGGAATATAAAAAAAATACAAATAGAAAAACACTTGCCACCATAAAATTAAGAAACAGCATAAAAGAGAGAGAAAATACTTAAGTAGCACGCAAAGGCCAGGTTTTCCCCAACCATTTAAATCTTTTTATTACTCAGGTCATGAACGATGCATATGTGCACATCGACATTCAAAAATACAGCTAGTTACTGTTTAGCAAATATACCTAAAGTAATTTTAGTTTTTTTATAATCGATAGATCTTATGTATAGTTTTAAGAAAAGAAAATAAAGGCGAGGGAGGGAAAAAAGACCAATAGTGTAAGCCTAAGAAAACACACTCGGGACACTTCGTCCTCAAACCTTGTACAGGAACTTGTTGAGAAAATATAATTCTTCACTTACAACATTTAACATCAGTCTATTGTCATTTTATTTACATTCACTTCCATATACAACAGATTCTTTATCCAAGGTGCTTGATGCGGCTTTGATTATAAAACGCAATATCGGAAATCAAGGCATTCCCATATGGAAATAATTTATGTGGAAAAGTGTAAATAATAGTAAATAATTGTAAATAAGGGTGAAATCAGATGGAGCGGAAAATAGGCGACGGAACGTCACAGAACCTCAATTCCGCATCTTTGTATTCCGCCAATGGAGTAAAGACGACGTAATAGACGACATCAATTTTTATTTTGTTAAAAAAAATTATTAGTGCTTCAATAACCTCACGTAATATTTTTAATTTGTTTTCCATAGCTCTACTTTTAATTTCAATCAAACTTTTAACCTTTTGACTGCGGGAAAATTTTAGTACTAAACGACCTTTTATAAAGTGCAAAATGTATACATGAGATCATTGGATTTTTCAGGTAGAGTTCCCACCCTGACTGCTGGTCGATAAATCGACCACCCCCGCAGGCTAAAGGTTAAATTCTATTTTGGTTAACTATTTGCTTAAACAATTTCAAAAAGTCTGTGACGCTTCTATTATCCCGTCAAATTTGTTTCCCTATATTCACATGGAGCGGAATAGAAGTTCTGTGACGTTGGTTAGCAATTTTGTAATTAAAAAATAATGATGTTAATTGAAATATTTGGTTATAATAACAAACTATATTTTATTTTTATAAAAAAGGAATCTCATTACAATAACAATAGGTGATTATTTCCAACTTTTTTAACATTTTTGTTGCTAATTTAAAATTCGCTGATACATTTGTATGCTATTTTTAACAATTTTTCAGCTACATTCTGCGCCATGTGAACATAGGGAAAAAATTTGACGGAAAACAAGGCGACGGAATGAATGTTTTGTGACGTTCCGTCGTCTATTTTCCGCTCCATCTGATTTTACCCTAACTGTTAAAAAATGTCAGAATTGAGACATAAATAATAGTTATTTACAGTTATTTACTATTATCTACTATTAATTACTATTATTTACTATTAATTACTATTATTTACTATTAATTACTATTATTTACAGTTATTAACTGTTATTTACAGTTATTTACAGTTATTTACAATTATTTACAATTATTTACAATTATTTACAATTATTTGCAGTTTTTGATAATCATTTACAATTATTCATAATTATTTACAGTTATTTACATTTTCAAAATTTTTTGAATAAGTGAATAATTAAATGTTATTAATAATCATTTACAATTATTTATAGTTATTTACAGTTATTTATAATTATTTACAATTATTTACAATTTTCCATAGTTTTTTACAATTATTTACAGCTATTCACATTTTTTTAAATTTTCGCCTATATATAAAATTATTGAATAAATTCGTGAACATTTTCGAAAATGTAAATAACTGCGAATAATTGTAAAAAACTATAAATAATCGTAAATAACTGTAAATAAATATAAATAACTGTAAATAAGTGTAAATAACAGTTAATAAGTGTAAATAACAGTTGTAAATATGTGTAAATAACAGTAAATAATTGTAAATAATTGTAAATAACTGTTATTTATGTCTCAATTCCCACATTTTTTAACATTTTTCACAGTTATTTACAGTTATTTACATTTATTTACATTTATTTACAGTTATTAACAGTTATTTACAATTATATCCAAAAATTTTTTCCATATGGGTTGTAGACGCGCCCGAATGTACATACTTCATTTACCCTGTTAAAAATACGTACGTACTTTACGTATGTATTTTGAATACGTACTTTAAGTATGTACTTCAAGTATATACTTTACTTAAGTATGTACACTAACAAAAAGATTTCATCAGGTCAACTGAAAAGTTATTGATTTAACAGATCTGCTGTTAGGTCGAGTCTAAACTTGTACCATGTGACTGTACCTTCGCGACTTGATGCTTGTGACGTAGACTTTTATTGGCTAGCTCTAATGAAATTGTCAAAATTCTATTAGAGCTAGCCAATAAGGGTCCACATCACAGGCACAAGTCACATAGGCACAGTCATATGAGACAAGTCTGGACTGGGCCTTAAGAGGAGGCCGTATAGCTCTGTCCTTGTCTAATCTAAATTTTCGTTATTATTCATAAATTAGATATTTTTATACAAAAGTAAGGGTATAGCCCTATAGATTTTAGGACAAGCAAACGATCCTATTATATGAAAAAATATAAAATTTTCATTAGTTTCCAAGTGAGGTCTGAAACGGAAAAACAATTGGATTTGATAATTGTTTTTCCGTTTTAGACCTCACTTGAAAATTAATGAAAATTTTATATTTTTTTATAGAATAGGATCGTTTGCTCGTCCTGAAATCTATTGAGCTGTACCCTTTACTTTTGTATAAAAATATTTAATTTATTAATAATAACGAAAATTTAGATTAGACAAGGACAGAGCTATACGGCCTTCACTTAATCTGACAGAATCCTTTTGATCTAACAAAATCTGTGCAGTTAAAATAGCCCAAATACGATCGTGCTGTCAATTTAACAGCAGGGCTGCTGTTATAATTGAATAACAGTTAACATAAAAAGAACGTAAGTCAAAATAAAAGTATGACTTACTTTTCAACAAAATTTTATAAATTGAACCAATAATATGCTTAAGGGTATGGTTTCACGCTACTTTACCGATCGAAAATTATAATTTTATAAAATTACAATTTTTGAAAAAACTATACATCGGAATGAGTTTTCCTTTTATAGATCACTTCATTTAATTTCGATGAAGGGCGGAAACTCTAAAAATTAGCGGAAAAAATTTCTCAAAAATCGTGTTTTGTAGGGAAATTTCCTATTCAGGATCATTTTATCTTTAAAAAATGAAGGGCGGAAACTTGGTTTGATAAATCATATCGCAAAAAAGCAGAATTACATTTTTCTAAAAAGATGCGATCAGCTGTAAGAATACAATGGCCGTGCAAGAAGCCATGTTTCATAGTTGGCATCAATGCTAATGTATAGTTTGGTACGCGCCAACTTCAAATTCGAATTTTAAATGTAAATTGAATTTGTTTTCCCAACAAGCAAACGGTGTCGAAGAGAGAATTAAAAAAGAATTCTTTATGTATACTTTCGTAAACGAAAGTATCAATAAAGAGTTCTTAATGATTGTTTTGTTTATTCGCGAATGTCCGACCACTTTAGTTTTTAAAGTATTCACAAAGTATTCTTAAACAATTCTTTTGATTGAATCACATTCTCAAAATACTTTTTTTAATTATCAAATTATAAATAATCCTTCTATTTTACATGATTATGAAAAACAAAAAATGTTATAATTGATTAAAAATAAGCTATTAAATTTAAAAAAAAAAAAATTATTTGTTCGAGATTCGATACACGGTTCTTGAGGATGTCAAACAAAATAAAAAAAACTGTTGCCCATGACTTAGCCTACTTGGCTACCAACTCATCTGTTAATAAATTCTTGAAACTTGTACATGTTCATTGGTATAAGCATAAGAAATGTTAGTAAATTTGTTAATTAATTATTCATGGTTAATAATATTAGCCAAACTACATTTTTATTTGAATAATTTAAGTAAAAATTTATTAAATATTCAAGAGATACCTTAATTTAATAAAAGAAATTTTTTGTGAAGTCATGGTTAATTTAATTTAAATTGAAGAATGTTTAGATATTTGTTTAAATTCTCAAAATGAGAATTTATTTAAAACACACTTAAAATATTTATATATTTTGTTTCATAAAATGTTAAAAATTTTTTTGTTTAAAATAGATAAAAAATATTTAAATTATTAAATGATTAATTACATTGAATTTTTCCAATTTATAAAATTATCAGGAATTTCAAGATTTCAATTTTGAATTTCATGAAAATCAAAATTAAAAATGATTTTAAAACAATCTGAAAAGCGATAAAATATCCATTACATCTTTCGATTTTTGAAAGTGACTAAGTTACTAGAAAATCAGTGTTTCAAAAGTAAACTTTTTGACTACTTTATGAATACTTTGGATTATGATTACTTTTTCAAAAAAGAATTCTTTATGAATACTTTCTTAACCCTTTTAAAATATTTATAAAGATACGTTGAAGAGTTTTTTTTTATTTAAATTTTGTGGAAGAATACTTTGTGAATATTTTATGAATACTTTATTAATATATTTTATTAACTTCAGAGCGGACATTCGTGAATTCTTAAAGAATTCTTTTTTCCAGATGTGTGCTTATTGGGTTATATGTACAATTTCTACAAATAAACACTTTTTCAACATAAGTAGATAAGCTATAGGCATACTGGATCAGGTTCCTTCTGGATCACCCCCTCTCTCCTCAAAGTGATCCAGAAAGTACGCATTGTAGATCACCTCAGTGATCTAGAATCCGAAAGTGATCCAGAATGCCTATAGCGTTTTCTACTACTTTTTTTCTTTTTCTTTTTTGTCTTTTTTTCTTACAAATGATTTTCTGAGAGATAGAATAATTTCATGAGTTTGACATTGTGTAGTGCACAGACAGTTTTATAAATTGGATTATGGTTTGTGCATATGGTAACACACTTGAAAGATGGTTTTGATGGATAGCCGTATTGATTGATATTATAAGCAGGAAATTTGAATCGTAACAGCCATTTACATTTGAATTCATTCAGAACAAAAATTTTAGTAGCATCATGTAAATATTCACGAAGTAAGTTTGCAATTTGAGAGTAGTCAAGCCCATCAGTATTCCAAGCTATTCCGTGATTATGTTTGAGGCGAATGTTTTCTTCTTGTAATTCGTCAGAGAGCCTTTTCCATGAAAAAGGTTTTTTGAATAGATGAACGATAGGATCACCACTGTCGTTGAGAGGAATGATTGCTATTTCCTTTAGAACATATTCACCACCCATTTGCTTAAAACCAATCATGTCTACCGCATATTCCATTTCGAAATATTAATTTTTTTACGTAAAGTGAAGATAATTCAGACAAGCTTCCGAACATCTCCACTAATAGAATTGTACTGAATGATGCGATCGTGTAAGATCATGCAATAAGCTGAAGTATTAGCTGGAAAGTCAGTTTGAGACTCAAATTCTAGACGTACATCGACAGGAGCGCTCTTTAGAGATTCGTTTTGTCGTGAGCAGTCAATAACTATGAGTGGTTCAAAGTTGATAAACTGAGACTTTGTCAACAATGGCTGTGAATCTCTTCCGTAATAGCTTTTCTGAAAATTAGCATACATATCATATAGAATAGCAAATTGATTCTTAGATATGTCAAGATTGAGATTGTTGTACGGATAATATTGCGAATTCAAGAAAAGTCTAACATTACTAATATTACAGTGCTCGAAGCGACTGGCATTTTTAGATCTTGAACCTTTTTTTCCCGATTGTAATCCAAGAATCACGAAATGTGGTTTCTCCAATTGATTTGAAGTTTTTACCGTCCAGACGTGTTTATTTGTTGTTGGAAGAAGAGGATATTCAAATAACTCCCATGAACGAAAACTCATAGAAATAGGATTATCTTTGCCAATGAAATTTAACAGCTGGATTTTTTGTTTATCTGATGCAATAACATATGGCATTAACCACTCTATCTTTGATATTTTTATTTGATAAGTTTTATATGTGGTTGCATTGTTGGCTACAGTACCTTCCTGTATTATAGCATTCAGGTCATTTCTTGATCTTGTGAGAATGAGTTCATGCTTCAATTAACAACAATTTTCTTGTAATCTTCTGCGAAGCCTAAAATCATACTTAGAGGGATAGAAACGTCAAAATTTCCATGATCATCTACAATTGTTTTGTTTGCTTCTTCAACACCAAGCCAGCCTGCATTTTCTAATGTTGAAGTCTGATTTGGATTAAATGAAGTGCATCCCTTCATGAGACTACTCAGACCAACATTTTTACTTTTATCTATCTCTACAGCATTAATTTCATATCGAATTTCATCAAACAGATGACAAATGCCATTGTTAACGAAATTAGTTTTAGTTAGTGCTTGTCCATCCGGTTTTTGTAATTTTCCACATACATGGATGTAACTACATGATGGTAAGAGGCATAAATCTTGATGCTGAATAGAAATACGGATTTCATCACTGTTATTGTAACTTAATGTGGAGTATGGTTGATGTGCGTGAACCTCATAATGAGCAATAGACTCATCGAATGCGACACCTGATTGAATGCTTAGAATTTCGTCCATTTTTCTGAAAGCAGCAGAGAATGATACAATTTATCTTTTTCCACGTACTTTGAGACCTATGCTTTTGAGAAACTGGATGCTCTTCCGTGTTAACGGTTTGAGTACCTTTGGACGACTGATGGTGGGTTGACATGATGGCTGACTTATATGCACACTTGAATTATAAACGATTCCCATTATACAGATTTTATGTGAAGTCTAACAGTAATTTCCTCTCCTCGGAAATTCACTAAATTTCCGTCTTGATCAACGATTCGGATTTGAAGATGATCTAAACTCTTAACATTGAGTGGTAAATATATGACATGCGATGGAACTTCTATGATTTTATATCCTGGAGGAACTTTTGGGAAAAACTCATGGATCGTGTGAACTTTTTTTGTCGTTGATGTAAGCACCTGTAGTAATATTACACTCTACTCTGAGTGCGTTTATTTTCAATATCTTCACAGGTAAATCAGAGCTGTGATGAATGTCTTCATGAAGAACGCGACGAGTGAAACCGAGAAGACTGCCTATTGAATCGCGAGGACTAAGATCTATCTGATGGCTGCAATAAATTTCACTTCTGAGAGTATTGTTGTTAGCTTTCAAGGAAAACTCGATGTCTTTAGATTTCAAATCTTTTTGCAAAAATTGATTAATAGCATCAATTTCATAACTGCCAGTAGGAATAATAATAATCTTCTCTCCGTTTATATGAAGTTTATTATTCGAATCGTCAACATTGGGAATCGAGTTGAATGTTAAAAGTTCAACTAAACCCAAAACAAAATTCTTATGCTGTGGTAGTTCTATTGAAGGAAAATATTGCGCTTCTAAGATAGAAGATTTGCCTGAAAGACTCAAAGTGAAACTATCTTCCATGACTGATTGAAAAAGAATGATCCTGCTTGTCTGAAAACTCTTCTTTTATAGTCTTTCACACAAGAATTGAAGACAAAGATGTCCACAAATAAATGAGTCAAAATTTTGATATCTTTTATAGTTGTATTTCACTTCTTCCACGTTAAAATATAACATGAGATCTATAGGGGTTTAAGATCACCAAAACTATCAAAATAAATCACTTCAGAACCTCGTTTTCGATAACATACCCAGTAAGTGCCTTTGTTTTGAAAATCATCTAAGTTAACTATAGCAGATTCGTTATGCCATGGGCCATCAGAAGGTAGATTATTTCTCATGAAAACACCTCGAAAATATGGGATTTGCATCATTCGAGCATACTTTATAAGATCATAGTCAGTCAGTGCACGATTTGGCAAAGTTAAATCGAAGTTTTTTTTTTTTAACTTGACCATTACCGATATGAGGTTTCATAAATAATCCCATTCCAGTTTTATATGGTTTAAGATAGAGACCTTTTCCTAGAGCAATAGCTTCCATAGTTTTATTATGTCTCTTACTTTCTTCATAATTTTTCTGTGCAGCTTTAGCCTCATTCACTGCTTTAGCTATTCCAGCAGCTCCTCCAGCCAGAGCACCAGTTGCACTTAGTGCTGCGAACAATGGTATGAGAAAAGGCAGAGCGCCACCTATTTTTGATGGAACAGGTAGAATACGTGGAATGATAATTTTTTTCTTACCGCCAACGATCTTGAGAGCTTCACGTGCACCTTTTAAAGCGGACTGTATAACTTTGCGAGAATGTTTACTTGGTTTTAATGATTTTTTACTTGCAGTTACTAATTTACTCAATTTTACGCCCATTCCTGTCTTTCCTTTTAATTTCATAGCATTTGCAACAACAAAAGCAGTTGCTTTTTCGCTAAGACTTGCATTTTTGGCTCTAACACGCTGCCAAGCTTTATCAGCGAGCTTCATGTCAGCTACTTTTCGATCAGCATTTTTATCAGAATAAGATATGTCATGTTCTTTGCATGCTTGATCAAGTGGATTGATACCTGTATCACCTCTTTTTAGACGCTTTTTCAGTTTTGTTCCGGGACCACAATATTGATATCCAGGAATATGCATTTCAATAGGTAAGTTATTGATTACTTTATCAAGTAACCCTTTACCCTTAGGGTGCTTCTGTGATTTGTGTTCGAGCATCTCTCTTCGAGTGTTGATTTACAACTGATGATCAAAATATAAAACAAGCGTTTATATTTAGAAAAGGTCAATCTTAGATTTGACTTTGTTACGTAAACATGGATTTTACTGAGCAGAACGTCAAACTTCCCGTCGGCAACTTTGATTTTGAGAAAACGAAAAGAAAAAAGCGACATGGAGAGTTACTTCCAGATAATATACGAGCAGTATTTTGTGGCCCATCGAACTGTGGAAAAACTAATAGTTTATTAGCTCTAATTACACACCCTAATCCCTACTGAAAAAAACCAAGTGATTAATCACTTGATTAATCACATGATTTTTCACTTGATTAATCACATGATTTTTCACCTGATAAATCACCTGATTTTATGACATGATTTTATAGGTGATTAATCACGTGAAAAATCATGTGATTAATCATATGAAAAATCATGTGTGAAAAATCATGTGATTAATCAAGTGAAAAATCATGTGATTAATCAAGTGAAAAATCAAGTGAAAAATCAAGTAAAATATCAAGTGATTAGTTAGATGAAAAATCAGGAGATGAATGAAATAGAAAATCAAGTGTCTAATTAGGTGATTAATCACTTAATTAATCATGTGATTACACAATTAATAAACTAATTAGTCATGTCATTAATCGGGTAACCTACCTACATTTTTTTTGTGTTGCTGAAAATATTTGTAATGTAATAATTTTATTTTTCAACTTTATTTGATGTCGCTGTATTTATGATATCATTGCGATGATAATTAACGATGAAGGTCGTTAGTGTTTTCGTGAACAAAGCACATGTAACATACATTGGTGCTACTAATAAACGTCCAGGACGAGATTACGAATCCATCGTTACATGTGCTTTGTTCACGAAAACACTAACGACCTTCATGTCATTAATCGGGTAACCTACCTACATTTTTTTTTGTGTTGCTGAAAATATTTGTAATGTAATAATTTTATTTTTCAACTTTATTTGATGTCGCTGTATTTATGATATCATTGCGATGATAATTAACGATGAAGGTTGTTAGTGTTTTCGTGAACAAAGCACATGTAACGTACATTGGTGCTACTAATAAACGTCCAGGACGAGATTACGAATCCATCGTTACATGTGCTTTGTTCACGAAAACACTAACGACCTTCATGTCATTAATCGGGTAACCTACCTACATTTTTATTTTGTGTTGCTGAAAATATTTGTAATGTAATAATTTTATTTTTCAACTTTATTTGATGTCGCTGTATTTATGATATCATTGCGATGATAATTAACGATGAAGGTCGTTAGTGTTTTCGTGAACAAAGCACATGTAACGTACATTGGTTACCCGATTAATGACATGACTAATTAGTTTATTAATTGTGTAATCACATGATTAATTAAGTGATTAATCACCTAATTAGACACTTGATTTTCTATTTCATTCATCTCCTGATTTTTCATCTGACTAATCACTTGATATTTCACTTGATTAATCACATGATTTTTCATATGATTAATCACATGATTTTTCACTTGATTAATCACATGATTTTTCACACATGATTTTTCATATGATTAATCACATGATTTTTCACGTGATTAATCACCTATAAAATCATGTCATAAAATCAGGTGATTTATCAGGTGAAAAATCATGTAATTAATCAAGTGAAAAATCATGTGATTAATCAAGTGATTAATCATTTGGTTTTTTTCAGTAGGGATGGTCTTAGATTTGAAAATTTGTATGTATACTCTAAATCCTTAAATCAACCGAAATACCAATTTCTTCAAAAAGTTTTAGAACCAATTGAAGGTATATCATATCTACCGTTCAGTGAACATGCATCTGTAGTGTCTCCAGATGAAGCCCTACCTAATTCAATTATGATTTTTGATGATGTGGCTTGTGAGAAGCAGGATAACGTCAGAGCTTTTTTCTGTATGGGGAGACACAAAAGTGTAGATAGCTTTTATCTATGTCAGTCATATGCTCATATACCGAAACATCTCATCAGGGACAATATTAATTTGATGGTAATTTATCGTCAAGATGATGTTAATCTTAAACATATCTATGAAGACCATGTGAATACTGACTTAACTTTAAATGAATTTCGAAATCTTTGTACAGAATGCTGGAAGAATGACAAGTATGGATTTGTTGTTATTGACAAAGATAGAGCAATGAATGATGGTAGATATAGAAAAGGATTTGACTGTTTTGCCATTAAAAAGGAAGTATAAATCTTAATCTTTGCAGTTTGATTGTAGACAGCATCTTGTCAGCATGCCTGACTTTAAGAAAGAAAAAAGTGTTCTTAGCGAGCTCTTACGAGCACGCGAGGCTATTAAAAAAAAATACTCTTTGTTAAAAAGGAGAGAGATGATTTTGAAAAGGTTATTGGTGATACTTTAAAACCAGTTATTACACCACTTGAAAAGCTTGTCGATTCGACAACTGAAAGTGTGTCACGTTCTAATCACATTAAGGCCATAGACAGTAACAGAAAATCTGCAAAAAAAAGATTGAGATTTGATGAATCAAGTTATATTGTAAACGATATTAATAACTCGGGTTCGGCGTTTGATAATGATGCTTCTAATGGCGATGATTTTTCTCCGATAAATAGCACAATGATGAATTCATCATTCAATTCTGCAAATTCATCATTCAAATCTATATATTCACCATTTGTATCTGCGCATAAAGAAACTGAACCGACAGACTTTTTATCAATGCTAAATGGAAGCCGTAGCAAAATCGATAACATATACGGAGTGAGAAAAGTCAGTGGGGTATACATGATGGGTGATTCACAAATTCAATTTGATGATAAAATGATAAAAGTGAAAGATTTAAGTTTTCCTAAAAGCAATGGTCTAATGGAATTGCTTTTCAAAAAAGAACCAGATGATAATCTTTTGAGTACAACAGATCGCAAGAACTATCGCATTATCCTGGAAGCAACAAATGCCCATAGAAAAAGACATAGCAAAAGTGAGAATATACGCTCTTCGAAGAGTAGAAAATATTCAAAAATCATAGCACCAATGTTCCGCAGTGATCGTAGTAGAATGTCTACCAGCGGAGGGGGTCTCATACCTAAATATAAAATAGCAAAAAAGAATACTTCCATAGATCTAGTCTACTGGGATGATCCGAATGAGCTTGTCGAAAGACTGCGATTATTGATAGCCGAACGATCTGCTGGAAATAATAATCACAACAATGAAATCCAATCAATCATAGAGGAACTACGTGAAGCTGGGCATATATATTGACGTACACAATTTTCAAATCAATAGTAGTATCATGAGTCTCGATGTGTTTGGAAGAAAACTTGAGGGCTCGCAAGTGAGTCGTGGTCCTCGAGGTATTGGATTCAATGTTACATCAGATGGTGATTTTGATTTAGAAAATAAGCGGCTTTGCAATATTGGAGAGGCTAATGATCCAAATGATGCCATTAGTTTGAATTCACTAAATAATATCCTACAGAAAGAAGTTGATTACTTATCTTCTAAAATTATAGAAGTTGCTAAAGCTATACAAGAATATGAGAACAAAGTTGAAATATATAAAGCAGAAATAGACGAAAAATTAACTTATGTCTATGATATGACTCAACGAAATTTTGCAAGTATTGAATATATAATTAAAGAAATGAATAGACGATCGGATATTGCTAAAGTTGAAGTTTAAGATGGAACGTCAAAGAGTAGTTGAAGAGCTACACAAGCCAGCACGTCGAAGGTACAAGCGAAGAAAATATGACATACGCGGATTAGATGAGACTTGGCAAGCTGACCTTGTAGAAATGATACCTTATTTCAAGGAAAACAAAGGTTTTCGCTACTTACTAACTGTCATAGATATATTTTCAAAGTATGCATGGGCTGTACCAGTCAAATCGAAGAGTGGCAATGATGTTACTCTAGCTATGAAGTCAATATTAAAACAAGAACGGGTGCCATCGAATTTACAAACTGACCAAGGAAAAGAATTCTACAATTCAAACTTTCAGAATCTTATGAAAAAGTACAAGATAAATCACTACTCTTCACATAGTAATCTTCATGCAAGCATATGTGAACGCTTTAATAAAACTTTAAAAAATGCAATGTGGTTAGAATTCAGCAAACAAGGAAGTTATAAATGGTTGGATATTCTGCCTGAGTTAGTGAAAGCATACAATTCAAGAAAACATCGGACAATAGGAATCGAGCCTGAAAACGTTACGAAGGTAAATGAAAAAGAAATCAAGAAAAATTACCCAACTGAAAAAAAGACCTGTAAAAAACCAAAATTCAAAGTAGGAGATAAAGTGCGAATAAGTAAGATAAAACAAGTTTTTGAAAAAGGTTATACACCAAATTGGTCAACTGAAATTTTCACAATAACAAGAGTTGTAAAAACCAATCCCATAACTTACCACGTCAAAGATTATTATGATGAACCAGTCTCCGGCGGCTTTTATGAAACGGAAATTCAAAAGACTATGTATCCAGAAATTTATTTGGTAGAAAAAGTTTTAAAGAAAAGTGGTAAACGTGTATATGTTAAGTGGTTAGGTCTAAATAGCAAGCATAATAGTTGGATAGATAAAAATGAGATTATTTGAATAAGCTAAGATGTATTTTACCACGTATTTCAGTGTAATAAATAAAAAGGAAAAAATTTAATTTTATTATGTTCATTAATTTAAGTTATATATAAAATATTTTTATTATTAAAATTTTCTTTTTATGATTCAATATAAATATAATAATTATAAATGGTGGTGATAAATAAAAACAATTATATAATGTTTAATAATTTTCATTTATTCATGTATTCTTATTATGTACAATTTACAATAAATAGTTTGAAAAATAATTTGACGAGTATATTTTTATTTATTTTAAGCCCGATCGAATTTAAAAGAAGATCCTCCCAGGTATATTGCAATCAAACGCAGTTTATTTGCATTATCACAGAGATTGTAGAAAAATTCTTCATCTTTTAAGATTGCAGATGAAATCTTTTCTGGTAAGAAGACTTGGAAGCTTTGGTCGAAATCTGCTACGACCTTGGTTCCAAATCTTGTCTTGACTTGTTTCAGTGAAGTCACCATATACTGCTGGTCTTTTTCTAAGTCTGTGACTTTCTTCCTTGGCAGGAAGTCGCTTCCAGCAATCTTGTTTAGTGAAGATAAATCCATTCTGAAAACAAGAAAAAGTAAAAAAAATTAAAAATTTCTGTTAGAAAAAAATTTTGATGGAAAAAAATAATGTTTTTTGGTAAAAAAAAATAAATTGTAACTTACTTAAAAAGTTAGTCGATTTTAGATTTCTTTGTGCAAGGTTGATCGTCCTCAAGCTCTTCGATTACTTGAATGCGCTCCTCATTGTGGTCCATTGGTTGATATAGCCCATTCCCCACTTCGATGTCTGCCCTTTCCATTGCTACTCGTAATATATCCTTTTTTTCTCCTTCCTGGGAACTTGCCCCCTCCATTGATGGATGCCAGTCATTCATGAACTCCTCTAACACATCATACTCAATGATAATTTGCTCGCCTTCATAAAGTGACATCCCCACTCGCTCTGCACTATTTTCATTGGTGGCTTCATCCCTTCTCTCGATTTCCCTCTCTCTTTCATTCTCTGTAGCATCCATCTCCACTCGTGTATCTCCCCTCCTCATTTCTACCTCCCACTCTTTTTCTTTTTTTTCAGCAGCCATTTTTCTTGCATGTTCCCTCTCTACTTCAAGTGCAGCTTGCGCCATCTGTATTTCTTCAATTTTATAATGTCCCCAAGGTAAAGTATCTGTACTATCAGGCAATAAAAATCTCTTATCATCGTGAGGACTTAGAGCAATTTTTCTCTGTTTTTCAGTATGCACAGTATGCAATTTTGAACGGATATTGCACTGTTCACGGTATATAATAGTAAGATCCTGAAGACAGCTTCGGTAATCCTCAAAAGTAATTGATTTTTTAACAACACTGGACTTTATACCTTTGGCTTTCTTTATAACTTCTCCTCCATCGATTGAAATACTATACATTTTGCTTCGTAATCCTATAAATTCTGTCATTATCTTACCATTACATTCGTCTTTCATCAAACCCGGAACTTTCTTATTAACTCGAGGAATTTCGAACGGATTATTTTCTTCATAATCGGAAGTATCAAATTTATGTATGTCCTCTTTCATTTTTTTGTACATGTCAACATCCTCAACTTCGTATATGAGACTATCAGTATCAGTATACAAAAGTTTGCATTTGTCTCCAACTCGCTTTTTCATATACGAATAATGAAAATCATAAACTGATGTTTTTGATAATTCTAAAATGCAAAATCCAACATAAATTGGTTTCTTGATTGTGATGCTCGTTCTCTTCATTTGAATGGCAACTAAATTCTCATCAAAAATAGCACAGCTGTGAAAATTTGGTAGAGCTATGCGTGCTTCTGCTCCATATCTACCAGTAAATTTATTTACCAATCGGACATCAACTCGAGACCGCTCTCGCTCAATGCACTTTCCATAGACAGCATTGATTAACAATTTATAAAAAAGTTTTTCAAATTCGTTCTTAGCCTGCATTCTTTTTTGAGTATTCAATTCCACATAAGGTTTAAGCCATGCCTTTTGCTCAAAACTTAAAATTCTATGCACTTTTTTCAGTCGAAGTCCATTTTCCAACACTTGTCTGAGTGTTCGATAATAAATAACATATCTCTCCTTGTTCTTCAAAGTAGTGAGAAGTTTCTTTTGTTTCGAGCCATGTGGCGCACTATGCTCTGCGCAGAATGGAAAATCTCGATGTGCATCGTGTATTTCCTCGGGATACTCCAAATCTACTTCAGCAATATATCCAATAACTGAATCTGGCGGTGCGTTGTAAAAGTTTGAATTCGTCTTATATTCTACCCATTTGAATTTTCCGACTGGCAAATATTGAACCATTGCCCATCCATAAAGATTATTAATATCAAAGTACATAAGTGTTTTCATTTTCTGTTTTTCATCATACGAAGAGCCCATATATGGATTGTTCGCCTTGGCATAGCGATTACAGCATTGACTTATTCCTCCCCGAATACCTGCTTCAATGAACATCAACATATCTATATCTGTAAGAAGCTCCAGTTCTACCTTCGTCATTTTTAGCGCTGCTGAAAATGTCAAGCCTGGAGACGTATAAAAGTGAGCTGGACATAAACCGTAAGCTTTGAGAGATGTTTCTCGAAAACTTTCAAATACATCCGCCAATAGTAAAACATCTGTTTTTAAGTATAAATCCGAATACTCGCCTAATGTCCTTACATTGAACTTACTCCAGACTTGAATAGCATGCTTATAGTCTTCATCAGCAATATGAGAATCGGTGAGTTGGTTATAAAACTGATTTTTCTCTGGCAATTTCGTAACTAATAATTTATACAATCCATCTACAAAATCATATGGAAATATACCTTTACGTTTGAGAAAATCAATTTTCTCATCTGTAAAACCATCAGTTCGAAACTCTTTTATCAATATCGGCACATTTTCCAAGTATGATGCAAGTTTTTCTAATGACGAAGGAAGAAAACGCCAAGAATCTATGAATCTAAAACTTAGGTCACTGCCATCTATGTATTTTGTAAAAGAAATATATTTTTCCTTATTATGTGGCAATAGCGTAACTCGTCCTCCCATCAATGAAGATGTGGCTATCTCTTTCAAAATGAAGTGTGTATCGTAATTGAGGTTATGAAAAACCACAGGAATAAATTTTGAATACTTGTAATTCAAATTACATGAATTATGTGCTGCACCTCTGAAACTAATGTAAAAAAATAGATATTTTAAAAAAATTTGCATGATAAAGTAAATTTTTTTTTCATTGAAATATAACTATAATTAATATCTTACCGTCCTGTGAGATGACAGTGATCTCGTACTGCGAGTTCTTCATCACGGATTAGTTTTCGGCATATGTGACAAATGGTTGACCTTTGGAAAGATAATTCTTCTAAATCCGTAAGTTTTAATGGTTCCGGATTCTTGTAGAGTTTATCAATTTCCTCACTGATTGATTTTAATTCTTGAACAAACCATTGTGCAGGAGTCTGTCCATCTTCGATATTTTTTCTATATGACTTATAAAAAAGATAAGCTGTCATCAAAGCTACATTTTATATAATATCCTATGCTATATGCTTCATGAAGTTGGAAGGCAATCTCATTCATTGTAGGCTTCAGTAAACATTCAAAATCAGCATAAACAATAAAAGGAACTTTTTCGCTTTTATAATAATCTTCAAATTTCAGAATGTTGTTCTGCGAGTCAGGTAGATTAATTCGACAATAATTCAAATTCTTACAATCATTTTCATGAACTTGCAATCTTTCTTCATTATAAAAGACTTGTAAACATCTTTCACAATGGAATGATTTTACATGTGTCTTAGATAGTTGAGATTTCAGAAGACGAGACATATTCTTTATCCAAACGTAGTGGTATTTGGGTAAACTAATATCATCAGAATGATTATCTTTTTCATACTCATCGATGTAAAAGTCTTGGATGATGAGTAGATTGACATGCTTTTCCTTTTTATCCGATGTAATGTGGCAAGGTGATACTTCAAACTTTTGTCCAAACTTCTTCAACATGTACACATTTACTGAAATATTATTCAGTTCTTCAAATTTTGGAACATTTTTAAGTGTCACTGGAAATTCTATGTTATTAAATTTCAACTTGTTCTCATGCATGCTATATTGATTAACTCTATTAGTATTAGTTTCACTTGGATATATTGCTGAGAGGATAGCATACTTGAAACATTGATTGTCATTGTTACGAACATTGACACATGCTTTTTCTTTTGTATAAAAGGTGGTAAAGGAATGTACGAACTGCCCTTGATCGGAGAATATTTTTTCATATTTATACTCAGACTTATAATGCTTTTTAGAGCCCAGCCAGAATCTTTTTCCTGAAATTCTTCTATTTGTGTCAAAATAGAATCTTTGATATTTATTTTGAACCATTCTTCTAGATTCGTTGACATGAAAATTGAAGTACTTGTGGTTGTAAAATATTTAATATCTGTCAATTCTTCACTACTTTTCTGTATAGAAAATTCTGCGGTGAAATCTGAATTCACTTTCAGAGCACTATATTCTTCTAAGCATGACTGTACATGTACTTTAAAGAGTTCTTGGGCGTCGTTTGAAAAACTTAAAATATCCACATGATTTATATTTACCACTACGCCAGTTCTAATTCTGTTTTCGAAAGCTGACTGCACATCTCGCCATTCAACAGAAGCTTCTATTTCTTCAGATTGCAGACCACCTCCTCGTTGAAGATGATGTTCAAATTGAACTTGAATACCCGAAAGATGTAACACACAAGTTTGACATCTCTGCTTTTCTCCTCTTGTAAGATCAGAATTGACAATTTTTTCATTTAATTTCTCTAAACTACCATTGCACATATCTATCCAATAATGGAGATCGGTATTGTTCAGTTCATTTACATTTTGTAAAGCATCACGGAGTAGTTGCACAAGACGTTCAAAGAAATTAATTGAAGACATTTTTTTTTCTTTTTATTTAAAATAACCTTTAACAAACACAAACTTTCACGATTAGTAAAGTTTAGTCCCGATGACTATGTACACTCACGACTCCTCTGACGAAGTATGCTCATCCAGAAACCTTCAGTCCTTTTTAAAGGTAAGTTAACAAAAGGAGAGATAGAAAATTCAATTAACTAACCAATAGTAAAACGGAGTGCAAGTTTTTCAGAAAAAGAGAGGTTTTCACGGGTAGGGATGAATTTTTTACCTTTTTTAACCTATCAGAATCATTTCTTAGTTTTAACCAATGAGGATTGAGCGATTTTCCATCGTCCAATCTTAAAAAGTTAGAGGGGGAGTGACTATCATCTTTTAGTTTAACCAGTGAAAACTGAGCTATTTTCCATCGTCCAATCTTAAAAAAGTAAGAGGGGAATTGCTTGACATAAACTTACGATTTGAAAATTTTCTATTCTCATTTCCCGATATTAATTCATACTGAAACATCCAACGCTACGAGATGGCTAGAACTCGTGATTACGATATGCTGTTCAAAAAATTATATCATGCAGTCTGCGGAAGAAGAAAGCATTTATATATGTGATATTCAAGGATTTCAAAGAATATCAGAGGATTCTTTTATTTTCAAAGAAGTTAGTTTCCTCAATTTTAGAAAAACAGCTTTACCAACAGTCTATGTTTTCAAATCTCCAATTACATGGGAGGAACTAAATACAGAAGAAAAATGCATGGCTCAGTGGGTGGAAAGGTTCCATCACGGTATAGCATGGAATTCCGGAGATATTCCATATCATCGTCTACAACGTGTTTTCCAAATCTGCTCGCAAGGAATCAAAAAATTATTTGTCAAAGGAGAGCAGAAAGTGCAATGGTTGAAAAATCTTTTACCAAGTGTGTAAGTAAAAATATATTTAAATTTTTTATATTTAAAATAATCATTTTCTTAATACTTTTCATACTTTTTTATACTTTTTATACTTTTTTATACTTTTTTATACTTTTTCATACTTTTTTATACTTTTTATACTTTTTTATACTTTTTTTTATACTTTTTATACTTTTTCATACTTTTCTCGTACTTTTTAATACTTTTTTCATACTTTTTAATACTTTTTTTCATACTTTTTAATACTTTTCTTATACTTTTATATTATAGTTTAATTATTCTGTTTATTTTATTTGCAGGTCAATTTCAAATGTTGAAAATTTCGGCTGTCCAGCATTAGAAGGAATAATAGGTGATAAGCACCACTTCTGCTTGAACCACGTTTTCTGTATAAGAAGAAAAAGACCCGTGTGTGCAGTCAATAATACGATTGCTATACGAGCATGGCTACGAAATTACTTAAATATTAATGATAAAGATGAGGTTGATAATTATTTTAAACAAAACAAAAAAATGAAATGTACATGTTTATATTTTGCAAATGAATAAAATTTAAAAAATTTTTTATTATTATCTTATTAAAATACTATAATAATTGTATTTCTAAAATGAAAAAATAATTGTATTTCTAAAATGAAAAAAATAATTGTATTTCTAAAATGAAAAAAAATAATTATATGTGATTTTAAAAAATAAAAATTTTATCAATGATTATTATAATTTAATTTAATATTCCCAAAACCAACTACTATTTTTAATTATAATAATTTATTTAAGTGAAAAAAATTTTTTTTTTATAAAATAGATTATATTACATATATATAGGAAGGCTCATCAAATAAGCGAGATTAAGATTTTATGAACTATTATTATTTTTTTTTTTTTTATTGAATTAAAATTTTTATTACATATTTTTCCGCCAGTTACAAAAATTCTTTTTTATATTTATATAAAAAATACATGTACATAAATTTATTTTTCAATCAAGATATGTGATGTCTTCTGTTATCATGAGTTCACTGCATGACGAAACTGTTCCCTCATCCTCCTGCGTTGATTTAGGGAATCTGGCATTCTCATTCTCCTGGTTAGACTTAGGAAGCCTTGTATTCATCACAATCTTTTTCCCTGAATGTTTAAGCTGCAAGATTCGTCTTGCAGGAGGAGGTCTATTCTCCTGGATAGTAGCGCTGCCATTCTCTTCTGAAAAAAGGAAAAAAAAATTAATTATTTATTTAGATAAAATTATTATTTTCAATAAAAAAAATTAATATTTTAAACTATTTTCTTTTTTTATTTTTTTTCAATGAAATATTTTTTGTTTTTTCAACTTACTTGTACCCGAGGGTCCTGGTTGCGGAGACTTCTCCCGAAGTTGTGATCCTGAAACAGAAAGAATAAATATTTTAATCTTTTTCTTTTTATATTTTAATGAAATATTTTTTGTTTTTTTAACTTCTTGTGCCCGAGGGCCCTGGTTGCGGAGACTTCTCCCGAAGTTGTGATCCTGAAACAGAAAAAATAAATATTTTAATCTTTTTCTTTTATATTTTAATGAAATATTTTTTGTTTTTTTTAACTTACTTGTGCCCGAGGGCCCTGGTTGCGGAGACTTCTCCCGAAGTTGTGATCCTGAAACAGAAAAAATAAATATTTTAATCTTTTTCTTTTTATATTTTAATGAAATATTTTTTGTTTTTTTTAACTTACTTGTGCCCGAGGGCCCTGGTTGCGGAGACTTCTCCCGAAGTTGTGATCCTGAAACAGAAAAAATAAATATTTTATTCTTTTTTCTTTTTATATTTTAATGAAATATTTTTTTCGTTTTTTTTAACTTACTTGTACCCGAGGGCCCTGGTTGCGGCGAGTTCTCTCGAAGAGGAGTTCTTACATCCTCGTTGTTGACTCTGGGAACTTTCTTGGGCGTTGCTCTGCATGAAGAGCAACTCGATGACGTTCCACTGGTACTCGAACTTGAACTCGAACTCGAGCTCGATGATCTTTTTCTCGAGCGCTTCGGGCTTGCCCTCGGTGTTTCCATATTTTCGAAGCCTTGATATAATTGCTGCATTGAAGCAGACTGCGGCATCGGTGGCACTAAAAAAAAAAAAACAAAAATAATTAATTATTGAAATAATATATAAAAAACTATTAACTATGAAAAAAGAAAAAAATTATCAAATATTACTCACACGATGTTATTGCATCCATCGCCCATGTGACGTGATCAAGCATCAACAAGATCAACGAGCCGTTCCTCATTAACCATTGGATTCTATCCCTCATTATTTTGAGGCTCGCACTAGTTTTGTTTTCTTGATTTTTTTTTCCGTTTGCCATTTTTTATTTTTTTAAATACGATTTAAATCGAAACTTAAATTTTTCAATCTTGCTTTAGGAAGCTTGAGAGACTGAATACTGAACATTGCATGCAGCACAGTATTTATACAAAAAAATTTACAAAAATTACCTACCTGCGGAAAAAATTTTTTGACAATCCTCCAAGTATTTTCCACGCCCTCTTTTCTATCTAAAAAGAATGCATTCGCAAAGGGCTTCGTTTTCAAAATTAAATGACCGATATATCGTTTTAGGAAAAGAGTAAAAGACCTTTTTTCTTAAAAAAAAGATAAAATAAGATAAGTGGTGACTTTCAAAAATATAAACCTGTCAAGAAAACCTTTTCTGAAAAGAAAAAATTCACCAATAACCTTATTTTAACTTAATACATGGATATAGAATGGGCACAATAAAAGTTTCAATTTTGAAAGAAAAAAGATTGTAAGATTATAAACATGAAAACCAAAACAAAGTTTCTTTTCTCAGTAAAAGAAAACATATTTTTACGAAAAGGAAAAAAAGGTCTCTTTCCAACAAAATGAAAACAAGTGACTTTAAATAGTAAAGTAATGTGAAAGTGACCAAAGGGAAAATATCTATCGATCAGAAGCATGTGGGTTAAAGAAACTGTCATAGAGATGAAAAAGAAAAAACATGCAGTGGTAAAACAATGACGAGACCGAGGGTTTTCTGTGTATACCTGCACTCAAAGACATTAGGCGCCGCATGTATCCTTCAGCGTTGCGTAAAGCGCCGATTGCATTAAGATTATCAGAACAAGCAGAAAGTGACTTTGAATAGTAAAGTAATGTGAAAGTGACCAAAGGGAAAATATCTATCGATCAGAAGCATGTGGGTTAAAGAAACTGTCATAGAGATGAAAAAGAAAAAACATGCAGTGGTAAAACAATGACGAGACCGAGGGTTTTCTGTGTATACCTGCACTCAAAGACATTAGGCGTCGCATGTATCCTTCAGCGTTGCGTAAAGCGCCGATTGCATTAAGATTATCAGAACAAGCAGAGTCCGTTTTTGGCACACTGACTGTACCGACTAAGTGGCGCTGCGGGGAAGCGAAAGAGAAAGGGTCACTAGCAAACGTAAAATTTTTCTGTGGATGGAGAGTCTTTGCATTAAGATTATCGGAGTAATCAGAGTCCATTTTCAACACACTGATTGCGCCGACTAAGTGGCGCTGCGGGGAAGCGAAAGGGTCACTAGCAAACATAAAGTTTTTTCGGCGGATGGAGAGTCTTTTTTTGTAGCGCTGCCCACTATGCATTTTTTTGAACGTTGCACAAAAATTAACCTGCTTTTAGGAGAGAAGAAAAAGAATGTCCTTTCTCTTAATGCAGTACACTGTGTGTGTTCTTTTTTGAGTCGCAGGTGCATGAAAATAATGAATCATGCAACCTTTAAGATATAATACTGTCTTTATCTTTTTGAAAGAAAATCTTTTTTGAGAAAAAAATTTATTATAAGGGTCAGCTATCTTTTTTCATCTTGTTTAAAAAAAAAAGAGAATTCTTATTTGTAAAAGATAAGGAAAAATATTCCTTGACCAAAGGAAAAATATCTATCGATCAAAAGAAGGTGGCTTAAAGAAAAAAAAAGTCATAGAGATGAAAAAAAGGAAAACATGCAATCGTAAACATTAATCTTTCAAAAGAAAAAACATCTTGGGACTCCCTACGGTATGGGGCCACCTACAAATCAAACAAAAAAAGGTAACTCTTATGGGTTTATACACATATTGGATTCTAAATCACATGGAGTAGGGAAGGGTGGGCGTGAACAAAATACTGAAATTCAAAAAATCACACGGAGAAGGGGATACTCTTATGTGCTTATACACACATCGGATTCTCGATCACACGGAGTAGGGAAGGGTGGGCGTAAATAAAAACCAAAATTCAAAAAATCATTCGAAGAAGGGGATACTCTTATGGGCTTATACACACATTACATTCTCGATCACATGGAGCAGGGAAGGGTGGGCGTAAATAAAAACCAAAATTCAAAAAATCACTCGAAGAAGGGGATACTCTTATGGGCTTATACACACATTACATTCTAGATCACTTTGAGGAGAGAGGGGAATGAGCCGGTCTGTGGCACAGTCGGTAAGAGCATTGGATTCGTATTCTCGGGGGACCGTGGATCGAATCCCGCTCGCGGCTGTTTTTCAAGCAAGCACCTCTGTTACATGTGCTTTGTTCCTATGAACACACTTACGAGCTCCGTCGTTAAAGGACGAAAAGTAACTCAGTTGCTTAAGGCAGCTGGCTTGCGTCCTAGTGGATCGGGGTTGTGACTCCCTGGGAAAACTGGGAAAAACAATTTTCGTAGTTTTCCGTGGGGAAGAGAACCCGAAGAACACAAAACACAAAATAGAGAGTTCTTCGGAACAACACAAAAATTAATAATAAAAAGTCCCCTCGGGGCAAAAAATTGATGATGGCCTATGATGAAAAATCAAAAGGCCAATTAAAGAGAAAGAAAGAAAAGAAAGAAAGAGGAGAGAGGGGGTGATCCAGAAGGAACCAGAGCCAGTATACCTATAGCTTATCTACTAACATAAAACTGTTTTATTTTATTTAAAACATAAATATGTACAAAATTTAATATTATAAGAGAGAACAATATAGTTTACATCATTTGCGAACTCATTATTTTTTTTTAAATTTTCATTATAGCAAAATAAGTAATCTATTCGTTTCTTTGTTTGAAACAAAATATTTTTTGAATGACTTTATTGAATTAGCGAAACTTTGGCATATCCTAACCTTTTTAGAATGAAAATGTTTTCAAAAGCGAATGATAAGGATTACTTAATTTTATTGCTAATATAATTTTATTATATAATATAATCTCATCAAATATTATTTTATATTATCGTTCTTTAAAAATAAACAGTTGTAAATAATTTTATTAAGATAACCCCATATGGAAAAAATTTCTGGAAATAATTGTAAACAAATATTACTAACTGTAAATAACTGTAAATAACTATAAATATACAGTTGTTTATATTTATTTACAGTTATTTACATTTATTTATTTTTTTTACAATTATTTACATTTATTTACGATTATTTATATTTTTTCATAGTTTCTTACAGTTTTTTGAAAAAATAACATTTAGTTAAAATAATAAGTATTATAATGCATAAATAAAATTGAAGTTTTAAGGTTCAACATGTACATTTATTTATGATTTAATTTATTTACAAAATTCAAAAACTAATCATTCATTTCTACCAAATTGAATTCTTTGTCAAATAAAAGAATGTGACGGTCGCGACTCCCGAGTCACTGAATTTACAAGGGAACGCGAGTATGGAACGCGGGGTATTTAAAATAATCGAAACGAACATTAAAATGTTCTCTCGAACGCGCGGAAATATGTAAGGATGGCTTAAATAAAATAAACACTTAGTTAAGGTTAGTAAAAAGAACTTAAGATATCCTCTTAAGTACTTATATATATTCTTTTAAGTTTTACAAAGATGCGTTTTAATACAAAAGGTTTAAGAAAAGTGAGTTCAATACACTTCGGTGTCAGACGAATTTCTAAAGATGCTAGGCTGGTTGGTCGAGCTGCTGAAGTTCAGGTAGTTTTTTATGGGGCGGTGACAATCTTAGTGTTTTAGACAAATTCGCTGTAGAAGGGTAAGATCGCCTCCTCCCACGCTTTTCAAGGACGAATAAGAAAGTTTGTTGCAATTTTGCAGATGAACAAGTCGCATGTCTTTGTTGTTGTCCCTTCCAAAGGTTTTTCTTTTAAACATCGTTGTCGATGTAATAAAAATCATATGTGCCAACCTTTTTTGGACTTTATTGAGATCTTCGAGAGATGAGATTTTTACTCTTGAAGATTTACATTCATTTTTATTATTTTGAGTGACCAAAAAAAACTAAAGTGTTACTACGTGCTAAACATCTTGTTTAAAAGATAAATCTATTGTCTACGTGTTTCTCTATATTGTTTAAGGATGACCATAACGCAGTTTGACAAAAAAAGGATTATAATAAATGTCGAAGACATTTATTTCTTTAAACAGATTTTTGTTCTTAATAACATATGTAGTAAAGATTTCTTTTAGTCGTTAAACTTTGTCTATGCATGAAAGTTAAATAAGCTATACCATTATAAAAAGAGTAGAGAAACCCTTTCTCTATTTTTTCTTACTTTATTTGTACTTATAATATTCGCTTTCAACGGTCGTTCAAATATAATTTATAGAGTTCCTTTTCTGATCTTAACGTTAAGAGGCGGTCACGTATCTCTGTTCTTTTTTAATCAAAGAATTGAGTTTTTTATAGAAACTAATAACTTTAGCAAAAAATGAAGAGAAAGCCGCATCTCGTAATAAAAAAAGCAATATTTTCTTTGATAAGAAAGAATTAATTTTATTGCTTCGTTTTCAAGAAAACCTTGAAAAACTTAAATCATAGAGGTTAGGGTGGACAATTTAGTATTTCAAGGTTTTCTTGAAAACGAAGCAATAAAATTAATTTTTCCTTATCAAAGAAAATATTGCTTTTTTTGATACAAGATGCGGCTTTCTCTTCATTTTTTGATAAAGTTATTAGTTTTTGTGAAAAAATCATTTCTTTGATTAGAAAAGGACAGAGATACGTGACCTCCTCTTAAGCTTTACTATATGTTTCAAAACTATATTTTAACATGTAAAATATCATAAGAAAGTTGAAGTATCTTTTGATATTAAATAAAATGATTTTAAATATAAATTCAAATGAACCGCAAATTATTATAAAAGAGGGGAATAAGAAAAGAAGTCGCGCATGACTTCACAAGAAAGTTTTTTTGCAGTTTGTGTTTTACGGGGAGTCTTGTTCATTTATCTTTAAAAAAATTTTGTCAAAAAAAATATATTTCAAAATCTTTTCTATTCTTTTTATATTTATGTTTGATTGATAAATCTATATATAACATGAATGTAAAATTTAAATTCCGAATAAAAAGATAAATATTAGGAAAATGATGAATTTGAAAAATAGATTTCTACAAATTTTTCAAAAATAATATTATGAATTTTATTTTATACTCATTACACTAAGATTTAAAAAATTAAGTGATTTTTCTCACGTTTTTTCAAAGTCTTATCTTAATAAAATTACTTATGACTGTTTATTTTTCAAAAACCATAATTATCAATAAAATTAAGTAATCCTTATTATTCGCTTTTGAAAACATTTTCATTCTAAAAAGGTTAGGATATGCCAAAGTTTCGCTAATTCAATAAAGTCATTTAAAATATATTTGGTTTCAAACAAAGAAACGAATAGATTACTTATTTTGCTATAATGAAAATTAAAAAAAAATAATGAGTTCGCAAATGATGTAAACTATATTGTTCTCTCTTATAATATTAAATTTTGTACATATTTATGTTTTAAATGAAATGAAACAGTTTTATGTTGAAAAAGTGTTTATTTGTAGAAATTGTACATATAAAACAAATTCAATTTACATTTAAAATTCGAATTTGAAGTTGGCGCGTACCAAACTATACATTAGCATTGATGTCAACTATGAAACATGGCTTCTTGCACGGCCATTGTATTCTTACAGCTTATCGCATCTTTTTAGAAAAATGTAATTTTGCTTTTTTGCGATATGATTTATCAAACCAAGTTTCCGCCCTTCATTTTTCAAAAATAAAATGATCCTGAATAGGAAATTTCCCTGCGAAACACGGTTTTTGAGAAATTTGATTTTTTCGAACTGAGAAATTTGTTTTTCTAATTATCTTCGATTGACGCTTTTTTCCGCTAATTTTCATAGTTTCTGCCCTTCATCAAAATTAAATGAAGTGATCTATAAAAGGAAAACTCATTCCGATGTATAGTTTTTTCAAAAATTGTAATTTTATAAAGTTATAATTTTTGATCGGTAAAGTAGCGTGAAACCATACCCTTAAATTAACTGATAAATTATTTCAATACAAATGTTTCAATTCAATTATATCAACAGCCTATCATTGATATAATTGAATAACAGTTAACGGGATGTCGTAGTTGTTGGAATCGAGTTTTGCTTTTTTTATCTTACTGATATCTTTTTAAATTCACTATTTGGGCAAATATAATGACTTGTCCGCGCTAAAACTATATTAATACAATAATTTTTGTTAAATTAAAAATTCAATTTAGCTTCATATTTTTTTATGAACTTTGAATGAAAATTAGATATCAAGCTCGATAAACCTAACCTCAAAATAGTATATATCGAAAGTTTGTTTATAACTTTTTATGTATATTATTTTGATGAATTTCTTGACTTGTCCGCGCTAAGGATTAATCTTACGAATTTTCTTACTGAAGTGAAAGAATTTGATTCGACGCAGTATTTACTCATGAACTTTGAATAAAAATATTATTAGGAGGAGCAGAACTACGATATCCTCTTAACATAAAAAAACATCTCTTTTGAAAATAATGACGTCTTTCTAAGACGTCATTGAAGACGTCTTTGGTCGTGTCTTAAATTGGAACCAAAAAGACGTCATTTTTCCAATGTTTGGAAAAGCTATTTAACAAATGACGTCTTTTTATTATTTTAAAAACATATTTTTTTAATAAAAATGACGTCTTTTCCCACGAATTTTTATTAAAAAAATATGTTTTTGAAATTATAAAAAGATGTCATTTCTTAAATAGCTTTTCTAATCATTGCAAAAATGACGTCTTTTTTTGTTCCAATCTAAGACACGACCATAGACGTCTTCTAAGACGTCTTTCAAAGACATCATTTTCTCCAAATTTAGGGGAAAAAACGTCATTTTTTATGAATTATGTCATTAAAAGATGACTTTACATAATCATTTCCCATTTAAGAGAATGACGAAGCTGTCCGTCTTCTAATAATATTTCCAATCCTAACTTATGAATAAACGATGCGTTTAATCGAGTTTTTTTGCTACAAAGAAAAAATTTGTAAGATTAAACTCTAGTGCGGACAACTCGAGAAATCCACCAAAATATTATACTTACAAAGTTATAATAGAAACTTTCAATGTATCGTATTTTAAGGTTAGGTTTGTCGAGTTTGATATCTAATTTCCAATCCAAGCTCATAAAAAAATAACAAGTCCAAATGATTTTTTATTTTAACAAAAATTATTGTATTAATATAGCTTTAGTGCGGACAAGTCATTATATTTGTTTAATTTATGAATTAAAAAAGATATTGATAATATAAAAAAAGCAAAACTCCATTGCTGCAGCTCCGACATCCCGTTAATGGTAGGCCGGAGTAGAACCTGATACCGACCGAGTAACAATTGAGTTGTTTGTTATTTATTCAAGTTTTAATCGGTGTATCTTCAAATTAAAGGTCGAGCGCAATAGATATTATTATTATGAACATCTATGCACAAGAAAAAAAATATCTACTGGTTTGTTTTTGAGAAAAGTAAGTAACGCGAAAATATTATAAACATAAACTTTTACTTTGGCGTTACTTACTTTTCTCAAAAACAAACCGGTAGATATTTTTTTGCTTGTGCATAGATGTTCATAATAATAATATCTATTGCGCTCGACCATTAATTTGAAGATACACCGATTAAAACTTGAGTAAATAACAAAAATGCCAATTAGACAAAGACAGCGAATCCGGCCTGCTCTTAAGGGAAAAACAAAAACGAGGTGAACCTCGTAGTTTCAACTCTTCGAAAAACGAAGAGCATTTACGATTAAGCTGAGATCATTCTGGCCTTATATATCTGCATCTTCGAAATTTGCATCAAGGATCAGAAAACTTTAAAAGCGCCACCTAGTGACTTACAGTCGAATTGATGATCGATTGCGTCAATTTTATTTTAACTCATCAGGTGGCGATTTTCAAGTTTTGCGATCCCTTTTACAAATTTCAAAGACGCAGATATATATAAAATCAGAACGCTCTCATAAGGAAGGGTCCCCAGGTGTACCTCACCGATTTTGATCATTTTGTGATTTGTTTTATAAATTCTCGAGAAGATATTAGACATGTGTTTTTCTTACGTGCTAACTCGTGGATTTAAGGGGTGAAAATCACCCCTGAAGTTTGCCCCTAAAAACAGGTTTTTTCTAATATCTCAAAAACTATTTAGAGTTTTTAAATAAAACCAAAGCCAAATCCTTTTTTATAAAAAGACGCTACTATAGGCATAACTTTTATCCCGAAGGGTGTCAACCCCTATATTTTTTAGGGGTAAATGTGCAATTTTTCGCTATTTCTTCAATATAAAATTGATCAAATCGGCTAGATTTGGTTAAAAATTGCACTATCATCCAGAAAATAAAAAAATTAAAGTTGACATGTTACGAGATTTACGAAGAAAAAATTTTTTTTCTTGATTGTTTTACCCTTGAGGTTATTTTATTTTATTCTTAAATTAAAAATTATATTCTTGAATTATTTTTAAATTTTTTAATTCATTTGCAGATTTACACATTTATTGTATATGGTCAATGTCCCAATCGCTACTCACGACCCAACTACTAACCGTTCTTTATTATTTATTTTACAAAAAATAATATATTTATTATAAATAGAACAAAAAAACTATTTTAACTTATTTAAATATCCTCGGTCAGGTTGCGCTACATTACTGGGCAGCAGAAGGTAGCTGAAATTAAGAAAAAAAATAATAATGCTGAAGCTTCGGTTTTGTTCGCAATGGCGTGCCTCGACCAAGCGCGTATGTTAAACACGTGGGTATTGATTCTAACATTTAATTAAATAAGGACATCATTTTTTGTGCAATTTTTTGTGTTATCAATTTTAAAAGCTACACTGAGAGAACATTGGCTCGTCTGCTGGAAACTCTAAGTACAGCCGCTGCATCGTCGATTCGTGCAGAAGCGCCACAAAATTCGGGGGCCCAGCTGTCCCAAAACGACTAATATACATCAGCTGAGTTTCTCTTTTCGTCCACCAGAGGCGCTTTTCAGATATCGTAGGCGCTTTTTGTATATCATAAGCGCAAGACTAAGACGAATGCTGCACTGTTTCGGGACAGCAGCAGCACCAAATCAAAGGACGAATCAATTCATGCGTTTTAGAGTTCTGCTGTACTAGTAAGTGCAGCATTTATACCAATATTCTCTCAGTGTATAATTACAAGTGAATGAGTGTTGTGTTATGAATTTTTTTTACGTTTTCACGAAAATAATGGGTGAGCAGTGGTCACATCATAAAAAAGCTACATGCGGCTACAATTGACTAAATTAAATTTGATATTTCAAGTGCTTGTTTGAATATTTTAACATTTTAATTATGAACTAGCAAAAAATACCTCGCTCCTAACGTCGCTCGGTTGAATTTTTATATATGATATTATTATGTATAAATTAGCCAATTTTAAAATAAAAAAGAATTGCCTCAACTTATGAATTTTAATATTGTAATTTTGTACTACATTAAATTTTTATATTTTTATAAAAAAGAATAATTAAAGTTACAATACGCATAAAAATTGTTTAAATACAAATTATATCATGATGAATTCGGAATTTGTTCTACTAAATTGCATTAGAATCAATGAAAAAATATACTAGGAATTCATTCTTTTTAATTACGTGTTTCAATCACGAACCATGAAAAAATCGAAAACGGTATTTGACGTTTACTAGAACTAACGACTGCACGGAGAAAGGGAAGTATTGTTAAAATAGGTTCTAAATCAAGTATATCTAATTATTGTACTACTCACATAGTACCGAAACTTCCAGGAAGCTTCCAGGAAGCTTCCATAAAAGGTTTGGAAACTTCCCGTAAGCTTTCATGTAAGCTTCCTAGAAGCATCAAATGTCCCGCGCACTTTTCATTCAGAATGATTCAATGGAAGCTTCCAGAAAGCTTCCGTGGAAGAAATCAGTAAGCTTCCATGGAAGCTAGCATAAAGGTCTTTTTTAATCTTACAAGAAGTTTCCAAGGAAGATTGCCGCAAGGTTCCAAAAGTACTTCATGGAAGCTTCCACGGAATAATGCGAAAAGCTTACATGCAAGCTTCCGTGAAAGCTTCAATTAAAGCTTCCTGGAAGCGTAAAATGTCTCGCGCACTTTTATTTCAGAAAGATTCAATGGAAGATTCTAGGAAGCTTCCATGAAAGAAATCAATAAGCTTCCATGAAAGCTAGTATAAAAGCCTTTTGAATCTTACAAGAAGCTTTCAAGGAAGGTTGCCGTAAGGTTCTAAAAATACTTCATGGCAGCTTCCATAAAAAAAATGCTAGAAGCTTCCAGGATGATTCCAGTGTAAGGTTCCCGGAGGCTTTGGGGAAGTCAACAATTCAAATATCATTTGGTTAATTCTATCCTTTTTCACCGTTCGAAAGGTATAAATCTACGAACTCGTGGTTGGAGCAAAATTACCACGGATTGTCTTGTAGTTCAGGCGAATTGCCATACGAAAAACTCGAGAATGTTCTACGAGAAATATTGAGTGATGCGCAAATTGTTTACGTCACGGGTAATGAGAAAAAATAGTGGCTCGAAAAGTTTGGCTTTCACATGTCTGATCTCGAAACTCTTGGTTTTCCATCATTACAAAAACTGAATTATAATATATTGGAAAAGTTATGACCACATCACAGGTTTTCATTCAAAGTGCACTGTGCTCATCGTAATGTGCTTCTGTTAAAGAAATACTATCTTGATAATACACCATAGTTTGAACGATCACTCAGAATATTCTTTCAAACGGAGCACCTGTCATTCATGAGTCCTGCTGATAAAGCTTACTTACCCAAATCTTTTCTCACAACTTTTGGAGCAAAAAGTATTGAACAGGCCTGGGATAAAATTCCAGAACAGTTGAAACGTAATCCTGAAATTCAGGCTTGTTTGCGTTGTCATGAACACACAAAGGAGACTCTATTTGCACCATTGAAAAGAGATTGCCTACAAAATGTGCTAAAAATACTTGAAAATGAAAAAAGTACATTTCAAGGAACAGCCTGAAATACACGCTAAAAATACTTGAAAATGAAAAAAGTACATTTCAAGGAACAGCCTGGAATACACGTAATGTACGTGTGGAAGTATGCGAGTCAGGCGGCTCGCCATGGAGAATGGGAACAAATTGCACGTGATCATGAGCGTTTCAAGATGTGCATAGAACGAATGAAACATATTATTGACCCTGTACTCAAAAAAAAATATGCTGATTATTTAGAAAAATAAATGGAAATCATATTTAATTGTGTGTGTTTTTATTTCTCAACCTTCATCCCATTTAAATAATAAGATAAATAGATTAATTTTTTAAATAATACTTAACAATCTTCTTATTTAAGTCTTATGATTCCAAGAATTGTACAACTCTTTCTCTTTCTATTCTTTTTTATAATAGATTGGGGATCGGGGATCGGGGAGTGTGCTTCCTAAATTGGCATGACATCACACTCACGCCTGAGGGTGCTGATGGGTTGACGCATGACGTCATGCAGCTGTACAGGTGAGCGGTGGGTTGTGGGTGGTGGATGGTGACGACATAATTTTCACCTGTACAGGTGAATTGAGGGAGTAGTGGTGCGAGGAGCCAGAATCCTCGTTGTTTACCTACTAATAAGTAGTTCGGAAACTGTAAAATTATAAAGCAGATGCAATTTTTTCAACAAAACAGACAAAACTGCTCATAACTCGGAAAAAATCGAACGTTGGACTGAATGGACGCGGCTTTTTTAATGATTTTATGTAAGAAAAAAGATCCCAAAGCTAGAAGAAAATCCAAGACCCAAATGCAATGCACTCTCCTTGTAAGACTGATATTTCACCTACTCGATTTAAGGACAATATTTCGCAGAAAATGTAATCATTAATCTCTTTTAGGGCGGCATTTTCTGTTACTAAAATTGAAAATTATCAGATATAGAATTATTTACATAATATATAACACTTTAAAATTACTAATAATTAATATTTTAATTCGTAATATTTGAGGATTAAAATAATACATGTTTATCTTCCATATTCCGTTTTTAAATAGTTACTTTTGAGTTTTAAATTAATTATTAGTAATTAAAAATTTATATATATATATATATATATATATATATATATATATATATATATATATATATATATATATATATAAATTTTTAATTTTTATTTGTATATTTCGTGACTTATGCGGACTTTTTCGACAAATAACGTGACTTATGTGGACATTTTGGGACTTATGTGGACGTCCACATAACTTTTTCGATATTCCATGTATAAAGTGGTACTTATGTCGACTTTTTTGTCAAAAGTGATTATTTCTTTAGTTGATTTCCGTAAGAAATTTACGGAAAAATCGACCGCCCGCCAATCAGAGCTTCGAATTTTGTTACTTACGTAATAAAAATCTATTTTACACAGGTCTCGGAACTTAATTATAGAAAATAATTCTCATATTTTTAAGTGTCGACATAAGTACCGTTTCATGGGTTTGTATATGTGGGACATTTCACACCAACTGGAAGAGCAGAAAAATAAAAATCTCTGAAACTCTAAGAATATATTCTTTTTGTTACCCAAAAGATGTAAAAAAATTTTCAAGTATTTAGATTAGAAGGATCAAGAGCTATAGATCCTTGAAATTTGGAAATTTTTTAAAATTTTTGGGAAAGTCCCAACTTACTGAAAATTCTGATGTTTCAGAGAGAGATTCATTATACTTCTTGTTGTAAATGAAGAGGAGAGTTAGCATAATTTTTTACAGACCTGAATTTTGAAGTTTTCTATTGGTTACGTTAACCGACATTCATATATTAGAATTTAAAAATATTTCAAACCGGTACACCTCATTCAACATGCAATAGACTTCACTAATTCAAAGACCACAATATATTAAATCAGTACTGATTAATGGAGAATTTATACAGTTATTATTTTCAGGAAATTTGGAAAAGGGTCACCGGATTTCTGTGTATTATAATAATAAGGTGATTCATATATATGACAGTTTAAATCTTAAATATCTACGAAATGAGCATAAGATTTATATAAACAGATTATTTCCAAACAAATCAGAATTGAGCATAGTATTCAAAACAGTACAGTCACAAACAGATAATTATGATTGTGGCGTTTTTGCAATTGTTTTTGCTATTGCAATACTCTATAATTTAGGTCCATGTTGTTTAAGATATGATGTTTCTCAAATGCGATTACGTTTATCAAGAATTTTTAAAACGCAACAAATAAGAATGTTTCCAGTTTCGCAAAATTATAATAATGCAAATATTAATTACGATAATCCACCGGACATGATAAGGAGGAGTTTTTGTCATGAGCAACGTCAAAATCAAATACCATTAAATCTCGATTTCGCTGAGCTTGAACTATAAAAAAAAACTCACAAATGCTTTCTTCGGCAGAACAAAAAAAGATCATGGAAATGTATCGTAAACAAAAGAATTCGAATCATGAAACAATTTTGATGAAAATTAACAATGACATTTCATAGCAAATTTAAAAAAATCAGATAATGATATAATAGGAATCGATGATATCCACTTAAATTATAACGATGATAAAATTAGCACAGTTGAGATTAAATTTAATGAAGAAAAAAAAGGATCAAAAGAAATAAATGAAAAAGAAGCTTTATTTGTAATAGGACTTAAGAGCATGACAAAGCTGCCCGCCTTCTAATAATATTTCCAATCCTAACTTATGAATAAACGATGCGTTCAATCGAGTTTTTCTGCTACAAAGTAAAAATTTGTAAGATTAAACTCTAGTGCGGACAACTCAAGAAATCCACCAAAATATTATACATATAAAGTTGTAATGAAAACTTTCAATGTATCGTATTTTATGGTTAGGTTTATCGAGTTTGATATCTAATTTCCAATCCAAACTCATAAAGAAATAACAAGTCTAAATAATTTTTCATTTTATCAAATATGATTGTATTGATATAGCTTTAGTGCGGACAAGTCATTAGATTTTTTTAATTTATGAATTTAAAAAGATATTGATAAAATAAAAAAAGCAAAACTCAATTGCTGCAGCTCCGACATCCCGTTAATAGGAAAATGGTAACAGAAAAATCATATTAATATAAGAAAATTTCAGAAAAAGACATTATTATGAAAATGCAAGATAAAAAGTAATGATAAATTAGAACTAAGACGTGTTCAAGAAACTTTTCGTGAGAGGAAAGCTTATATGAAAATGAAAAAAGGACAAACAAATAAATATAAACAGAAATTAAAAAATACTAACTAGGAGAGTATCACATCTCCGGATCACGGATTTTGCTCTAACTTTGAAATAGGTTTTCAGATGTCAAAATATGGAAAAAGCCAGAGTTATAGACCCCAACGCTCAATATTTCTCTAGTTGCAGGCTATTAAAGAAAATCACTAAAAAAGTTACTAGATTTTCAAATGCTTATAATTCTTTAGCATTAATAGCTAGGACGCTTGTAACTGTTTTTAAATGAAAGCTACGTTCAAATCCTTTCGAAAAAGCACCTATAGCATATCAAAATATTTTTTCTCAAAGTTACAGCGTTATAAGAATTTGAGCTGAATTTCCTTTTAAGAATATTAATTAATGATAAATGTTAAAATGTAGTACAATGTTCATAACGCTGTAACTTTGGGAAAAAATAATATTTTGATATGCTATAGGTGCTTTTTCGAAAGGATTTGAACGTAGCTTTCATTTGAAAACAGTTACAAGCGTCTTGCTATTAATGCTATAGTATTATAATCATTTATAGTAATTATCACAAAAATAAATAATCTTCAATAGTAATTACTACATAAATGTGGTTATTACTATAGTATCATAATAAGTTATAATAACTACTGCATAATTATCATTATTGCTACAGTACTATATAATCATAGTAGTAAGTACTATAATATATAATTAATTATAGTACTTACTATTATGATTACTAGATTTATTACTATAATAATACAATCCATTATAGTAATTACTACATAAAGATAGTCATTTTTTGGTATATATTCATTCATACTAATAACTACATGACTATAGTTATCACAACATTATTATAATCAGATATAGTAATGACTACATAATCATAGTGTCTACTATAGTAATATGATCTTTTAAGGTAATTGCTACATAACTGTAGTTACTACTATAGTAATATAATCTTTCATAGTTATGACTATATAACTATAGTCACTACTATAGTATTATCGTACAGACGAGACTAATGGTGCCCAGGTGCTACAGATGCTTCGGCTTCGGACACAAACGACGAGACTGCAAAGGTACTGACAGAAGCAGACTGTGTCGTAGGTGCGGATGGACAGGACATACCAGCGGAGGGTGCAACGAGAAAAACCCGACTTGCTACCTCTGCACGGAGGCGAGGCTTAAAGGATGCGCTCATGTGCCGGGTTCCGGAGCATGCGCCGTCTTCCGGGCTGAGCTGGAAAAGCGGAAAAGGCAGACAACGACATGACTTTGACGCTACAAGTTAACCTGAACAGGTGCGAAGCGGCTCAGCTTTTGCTGGACCAAATCGCGACGGAACGGAACGCAGACGTACTTATAATAAGTGAACAGTACCGTGACTTACGCCAACAGACATGGCTTTCGAACGCGTCAGGCTCGTTGGCCATCTGGGTTAGAGGCGCGCGCTCAAGCGGTCCTTTAGTTTCCGGTGCGGGAGAGGACCAGGTGTAGGCGAGGGTGGGAGATGTTACTTATGTTAGTATACATCTCTCACCAAACTGTACGGCCAGAGAATTCGAAGGTAAAATCGCGGCTCTAGAGGACTGCCTTAGAGATTTACCGGGGAATCTTGTCGTTGTCGGTGATTTTAATTCCAGGGCGATCGAGTGGGGCATGACGACCACAAACAGACGCGGGCGGCTGGTGTTAGAGATGGCTGCGAGGCTGGAACTAACAGTAGCAAACAGAGGACAGGTTTTTACGTACAGACGGCCGGGTTACGGTGACTCGATACCTGACGTGACGTTGACAACGGAAGACCTGGAGACGCGGATAAGGGGATGGCGGGTGCTCGAGGACTTTACGGCCAGCGATCACCAGTGCATCGCCTTTGAAGTTACGGAACGGACAGATACGTCACGAAACGTTTCGGTGAGACCCTCGCGGTGGAACCTTAACAAATAGGACAGGGCTCTGTTTCGGAGGACGCCGCTGGAAACGGTTGCGCCTTCTGAAAACATCCCGATGGACCTGACTGACGAACAGAGGACGGAGTTGATTGTGGACAGGACGATGACCGCTATAGTTCGCCTCTGTTAGGCTAATATGTTACGCATCGTGCCTTGACATAATAAACCGGCAGCATACGGGTGGACGGACGAAATAAGTTCTCTACGACGGACGTGCATAAAACACAGACGAGTACTGTACAGAGCACGTAAAAGAGGACAGGATGATGCAACGAGGCTTGCACAGACGTACAAAGACGCTAAAAAGACCCTGACGAACGCCATAAAATACAGCAAGAGGCGATGCTGGAGACGGTTGTGTGAAGAGGTGGACCGCGACCCCTGGGGTATGGGCTACAAGCTGGTTACCCAGAAACTGGGGGCTCTTGGTCCTCCAGAACACAAAGACGGATAGTTGATGGCGACGATGTGGACGGGCTGTTCCCAAACCATCCGGTTACGGAGGGGCCAGTCGACTACCGGAGCCAAGCAGTTCCGGAGTTCACGGAGGCAGAATTGCTGGAAGCTACTGCCTCTTTAAGACCTGGAAAAGCACCAGGACCGGACGGCATTCCAGGAGAGATTCTCCGGCAGATCGCCTTAGGCAGGCCACGTCTTTTCCTGGACATGTACAACGAATGTTTACGGACGGGGATCTTCAGCACGCGTTGGAAAAAGGCCAGACTGGTTCTCCTCTATAAAGGAAAGGGAGAGCTAAATGCGCCTAATTCCTACAGGCCATTGTGCCTCTTAGACACGGTAGGAAAGACATTAGAACTTCTACTGAAAAACAGACTGACGAAAGCGGTGGACAGGGCAGGAGGACTCTCGGACAATCAGTATGGCTTCCGCAAAGGCCGATCGACGGTGGATGCTGTGCGGGAAGTTCTTGAGCCTTCTAGAAGGACGGCATTGATGAACCACAGACAAAGACCGGTGGTACTGCTTGGCACGCTGGACGCAAGGAACGCCTCCAACAGCGCCAGGTTCTCCGATATCCTCGAGGTCTATAGGTCTTTCGGGGTGCCGGATTACCTGATGAGGATGGTGGAGGATTATTTGCGTAACAGATGCATAACGTATGAGACGACGGAAGGACAGATACGCAGACCAATAACCGCGGGGGTCGCGCAGGGTTCGATACTGGGACTAGACTTTTGGAACGTGGACTATGACAGCTTGCTAAGACTGGAGATGCCCGAGGGCGCGTCACTCGTCGCTTACGCCGACGACGTGGCGGTAGTGATCGTTCAAAGGACTACAGGATTGGCACAACTGACACTGAACAGAGTCATAAGGCGAGTCGAAAGGTGGATGACAGAACACGGACTGTCACTGGCACTGAACAAGACGGAACTGATGTTACTGACGGGAAGGCGTATACCGACGCTCATTCCCATGACAGTAGGTACATAAAGGACGGAGACGGTAGGATTCCTCAAATACCTAGGAGTCACCCTGGATTCCAGGCTTACTTTTTAGCCACATATCCAGAGGGTGGCCGACAAAGCGACTAGACTGACGTCCTCGCTGGGCCGCCTCATGGCAAATACGTATGGACCGAGACAGAGCAAGAGGCTGCTCCTGATGACGACGACCCACTCGATCATGTTGTACGGGGCGGAAATATGGGCCGACACGCTTCGCGTTCGGAAGTACCGAAAGCGACTGACGGACGTATAGAGACGGGGAGCGCTTCGGATAGCTTGCGCCTACCGGACGGTCTCTGCGGAGGCCGGAATGGTGGTTGCAAGCGTAATCCCTATAGATCTCCTTGCGCTGGAGCGCAAACGGATCTATAAAAGAAGCGCTGAAACAGGACGGACAGAAGCGGCAGTTCGGGAAAGAGACCTGACAATGACGCTATGGAGTGAACGTTGGACGAGAGACGGAACAGGAGCGTGGACCAGACGTCTGATCAGGGACCTGAGACAGTGGACGCAACGGACTTTTGGGGAGGTGGATTTTTACCTTACCCAATTCTTGACTGGACACGGCTACTTCAGACGGTACCTGCACCTGAGAGGGAAGGTACAGCATGCGGGCTGTACCTACTGCGGACATGACATGGGCGACGCTGAGCATACGTTATTCGAATGCTCACGTTGGGACTTCGACAGACGAACGCTACTGAGACAGACTCGAGACCTCACACCAGACAATATTGTGGACTGGATGCTGGAGGACGTCCAAAACTGGGCTTCGGTGGTGACCTTTGTCACAGTCGTCCTTAAAGCGAAGAAAGAGGATGGATGTTCAATGTGAATGAATGAATGAGTAAATAGATGAAGAATACAAATACGCAGGGAGACAAATGTCTTTGGGCCTAGCGACCCCAAGTACCCGAGCTAAGTGAACGGTGCATTCAATTTTGGTGAGGATGAGAAAAATCTGAATACGCAGGGGGACTGACCGGTCCTTGGGCCTAGCGACCCCACGTACCCGAGCTGAATGAATGATAAACTGGATGTGTGGATGAAAGTATGGATGAAAATGTGTGAATACGCAGGGGGACTGAAAAGTCCTTGGGCTCAGCGACCCCACGTACCCGAGCTAAGTGAATGGTGAATTGAGTGTGTGGATAAAGGAAAGGATGGAGATGTTTGCACACTCAGGGGGACTGCACAGTCCTTGGGCCTAGCGAACCCACGTACCCGAGCTGAGTGAGTGAATGGTATACTGAATGTGTGGATGGAAGCGTGCGAAAGAATGTACGAATACGCAGGGGGACTGCACAGTCCATGAGCCTAGCGACCCCACGTGCCCGAGCTGAGTGAGTGAATGATATACTGGATGTGTGGGTGAATGAAAGGATGGAAATGTGTGAATACGCAGGGGGACTGAAAAGTCCTTGGGCTTAACGACCCCACGTACCCGAGCTAAGTGTGAATGGAGGAGTGAAAGGAAGGATGACAGGCAAATGTATGCATGTGTGGACGTATGAACAGACATGGCCTAGTGCCTAGACGGACGGACGAAACAGGCGACATTGGACAAGACCGCAGCGTGAAGTAATGCTAACGCAGTTCCACGCTGCGGCTCTGAACGGTGGACGTTACGGATCCCTGTTCGTGTAAGTGAGGCATTTTCTTGCTTCTCTTCCGCGGCCAGGGTGAAGGGGGTTTAGGCGGTCTCCACCTGTGGATGCTTCGGGGGCGAATGTGAACCTACCAGGTTTCTTACTTCCTCCTAGCTGACACAGCGTTAGAATCCCGTCACACCAGTGGCAAGCACTGCGGTTGGGGTGATCCAGCCATAATTACTAAAAAAATATATAACCTCTTGTAGAAATGACTACATAAATGTAGTAACTATAGTATCATTATAAGTTATAATAATTACTACATAATCATCATTATTACCACAGTACTATGATTAATTATAGTACTTACTACTATAAGTTCTAGAATTATTATTATAATATTACTGTCTATTATAGTAATTACTACATAATTATAGTCATTACTTCAGTATAATATTTAATCATAGTAATAACTACATGACTATAGTTATCACTACATTATTATTATAAGATATAGTAATGACTACATAACCATAGTGACTACTATAGTAATATGATCTTTTAAGGTAATTGCTACATAACTGTAGTTACTACTATATTAATATAATCTTTTATAGTAATGACTATATAACCATAGTCACTACTACAGTATTATAATATTTGATAGTAATTACTACAAAAATATATAAACTCTTGTAGAAATTACTGCATAAATGTAGTAACTATAGTATCATTATAAGTTATAATAATTACTGCATAATCATCATTATTACCACAGTACTATAATTATTTATAGTACTTACTACTATAAGTTCTAGGATTATTATTATAATATTACTATCTATTATAGTAATTGCTACAATAGACAATTATGTTACTTTATCTTTTGTTTCTATGAATCATTAACAATTTTCGGAAATTAGGATGGAAGATTCCTTGTAAGTTTCATGTGAGCTAATTAAAAGTTTCAAAAAGATTGAATCGAAATCTTCTATGTAATCTTACTGTTTTTTCCACGGAAGCTTCCTACAATCTTTTATTGTATCTTTCTGAAACCAAAGTGCACGGGACATTTGACGCTTCCAGGAAACTTCTGCAAAAGATTTCATGGAAGATCGCATCAAAGCTTCTTACACTTTAACGTGGAAGCTTGCATGAAGTATTTTTTGAACCTATTGCAATCTTTCCTGAAAGCTTCTTGTAATATTCATAAAGGCTTTTATGCTGGCTTCCATGGAAGCTTCCCATTTTTCTTCATAGAAGCTTTCTAGAATCTTACATGGAATCTTTCTGAAAGCAAAGTGCACGGAACATTTGACGCTTTCAGGAAGCTTTTACAGAAGCTTCCTAGAAGTTTCCGAAACTTTTCCAGAAGCTTCCTGGAAACTTCTCGTAAGCCTTTGGCTATGTGGGTTGATAAAATAATATCATTATGCAATTTTATTGCATAATAATATTATTTAAACATGATTATTTTCAACAGTGTATTATCGAATATACTAAAAGTTACGATATCTCAATTGTAATCATAACAAACAATTATTTGCAACAATAATAATAAAATTATAATTATAATCAAATATAACAAACAATTATATTTTTATAGTGATTATAATTTTAGAACTAAAATAACTAATAATTATTAAAAGCATATATGCATCTTTAGCGAAAAATCAAAATATTATTTTAAATAACTATCATGAATTATTTATTATCTTATTCTGTTAAAATTATAAAAATGGGGGTATTTATATGTTATTCTCACAAGTTTTAATTGTCTTATCATCATTTTCATTGAATAAACTTATTGAAACGCAACAAATATGTTTATTAATAGAGATTAAATAACATATTTTTATAAAATCAAATATGTCGTTTAAATTAATTAAAGAATTTTGGTTAATTCTATTTTATAATTACATATTATTGATATTTATTTCTTTTACTGCAGTAAATAAATATTAATCGATAATAGTTATAACAAAACTAATATCGCCATCTATTATTTAAAACTAGAAACTGGCATTTGTAAACATTAAAATAGAAATAAACAAACATAACCCGCTTCTCAAGCAATAAATTTAAATGTCAAATGTAATTCACTACGAAGTTGCTGCTTAGTTTGAAACATTCTATTCCGTATGTTTTTCACGAAACGTCAATAATTCTCAAAACACCAATATTCAATAATTATTTAAAAATACTTAAAAATATTAAATACAATGGAATAAAGGTCTTATGATCGTGAAATTTAATAAACTTTCAGAATTTTTAATTCAAACCAAGATTCATCAGTTTTTTCAAAAAAATAAATTTTTTATTTTCCGAAATATTAATTTCACGATGAAAATGACCTTACCAATGGATTCCTTGACCTCAAAAACCTATAAAACTATCGTGCTTGATAATAAATTAATAGTTTATCATACTAAAAAATTAGTGACCACTCTTGCACGGTCTCTTGACTTTAAATCCCTATTAATTACTATTAATTCAATATATGAAAATAGAATATTAAACATTGCATTCGATAAATAACTAAAATAAGTAGCAATTAAATAGTCAAGTAGTTTAAATATAAAAGCTGTGATTATTATACATATACAGAATTATACATATCATATACAGAAAGCGCGCTTAGGCCTCGTATTGGCTAAGCGTGTATACAAAAAGCAGGACCACGCACGCGAAGACTGGTGGTGCCAAGCTACTAGAGAAGAGGGAACTGGAGTCCAGCGACTATAAAAGCGGGCAAGTAGAGAGAAAGGCTCGCTCTCGCTTCAGCTCTACCATCAATTCGATCTTGGTTTTTCAAACACGATAGACATCGAAGAATCATCAACGTCGTTGATGATTCTTTCATGCTCGCGTGTCTTAAAGATATTTTCTCTTGAACTTCATGTATGATTTTACTTAATAAAGAGTTGTGGCGAGCAATACGTTACCTTATCCTATCCTAAACGGTAAAGCCCCGCATACTGTGGCACTTGGTCTTCAGCATAAACGGGCATCACCGATGATAAAACTAATCCTTTATTAACACCTGAAATAACCACACACACTACACACTGACATACTTGAGCCCGCACCAGACGGTATAGCTACTTGTCCGGTTATCGGCTTTACACATACAAGTATTGCTTAAATGCAAGCAAAGACTCAACAGAGTCTATGCTCACATTTAAGATCATAATGGATGATTCCCTAACCATAAGTTAGTGGGACATCACAATGTGAAATATTTCAAAATATTTCATTGAAATCTTCCATGCTGTGTGGGCTGTCTGGAATTTTTAATTTTCAACAATTTTTCTTTTAATGTAATTGAAAAAATAAATAACACACAACTCAAGTAAAAACCTACAATGTATATCATAGCTAAATCACAGCTGATAAAAAAAACAATAATCTAACAACAATAGTGTCGTAATATAAAAATGTATCTCAATCATGAGCAATGAAAATTGTCAAGTTAGCATTTCGATCTCGAAATAGCACTTACGCGGTCGTTATAATATTTGAATAAACAACAAAAATTAATTAAACAATGACAGCAAATCCGGTCTATACTAGATATAAATTTTATAATATTCAGCATTTTAATCCTCCATCAGTGACCATAAATGTAGGGTCATGTGCTGCAACCTTGATCATTAATGTTTACTTTATATTTTCTTAAGACTCCAAAATTTAAACTTCACTAAGAAAATCTATTTTCAATAGCTTTCGTACTAGTCAATTAAAAAAATAAATGATATGAAAATTCAAAATGTTCCAAAATTAAAACTGTGCTAAGAAAATCAGTTTTCAAAAGTTTTCCTTTTTTTTGGCAATCGTAAATAATTTCCATGCAAATTTTAGAGCAAATTCATCAAGTAGTTTTCGTTAAATTAAAAAAAAAATGAAAAATGAAAATAGTTTTTTAATTTTTTAAATGACTCTGAAATTAAAACTACATTAAGAAAACCAATTCTCAATAGCTTCCCTTCAAATTAGATAAAAAAAGATTCTACGCAAAATTCAAAGCAGATCTATCGAGTAGTTTTCGAGATCCAATTGAAACATTTTTTTCACAAATTCAAAATATTCTAGAATTGAAACTATGCTAGGGAAATCAGTTTTGAAAAGTTCTTTTTATTTCAGCAATTGAAAACAATTTCCATGAAAATTTTTAAGCAAATTCATCGAGTAGTTTACATAAAATATAAAAAAAAATGAAAATTCTAAAATTAAAAAAAAATTTTTAAATGGCTACTTTGAGAAAACAAATTTTCAATAGCTTCTGCAAAAGTTAACCAAAAAAATAAATCGTATTGAAAATTTGAAGCAAATCCATCGATTACTATTCGAGATCTAACTGACTAAATAAATACAAATATATTTTCAAAAATTTCAAAATGCTCTGAAATTAAAACTACGCTAAGAAAACCAATTCTCAATAGCTTCCCAAGTTAGACAAAAAAATAAATTCTATGAAAAATTTGAAGCAAATCCATCGAGTAGTTTTCGAGATCCATTTGGCTTACTGAGAACGCACGCACACGCACACGTACATGCACACGCACACGCACACACAGACATTTTCTGGAAATCACTTTTTTTGACTCACTGAGTCCAAATATACACAAATAAGTGAAAAAATCATTATTATTATTAATATTATAATACAATAATGTGATTTTTTAATAATACTAGAAAAAAACCTGAGTTTTTTTTAACGTCAAGTGGCCTAGCTTTACATACACTTCTTTACTTATTAAGATACCGGTATAACGAATTTTATATGTTATAATTATGTAATCTACTAATTTTTGCATTTATGGATAAAAAGTATGGAAACTTTTATGTTTAAAAATAATCATAATATCAACTAAAATATTTATTTTTATGTTCAAAATTATAAAATGTTTTAATATAAAATTATTTTATAATTCTTTGAATTCATTTTTTATTTTCTTTCTATAAAAATAATAATATTATATCATTTCATAATTATTTCCCTACTAAAAAATCTCAGGTGAGAAATCACCTGATTTCTCAGGTGATTAATAATGCCAAAATCTCATGTGATGATTTTTTTGGTTTTTACACGTTTTAAAGCATACTTACTAGGAGAGTATCAGACCTCCAGATCACGGATTTTGCTTAAACTTTGGGATAAGTTTTCAGATGTCAAAATATGAAAGGAAACAAAATTTTAGACCCCAACGCTCAATATTTCCCTAGTTACAGGCAATTAAAGAAAATCACTAAAAAAGTTACTAGATTTTCAAACGCATATAGTTCCTTAGCATTGATAGTTAGGAGCTTGAAACTCATTTTAAATGAAAGCTGAGCTCAAATCCTTTCGAAATAGTAGTTATAGCATGTCAAAATATTATTTTTTCCCAAAGTTATAGCGTGATAAACATTGGACCTGATTTTTCTTTTTAAAACATTAATTAATAACAAAAGCTGAAAATGGGTCTAATGTTTATCACGCTATAACTTTGGGAAAAAATAATATTTTGACGTGCTATAACTACTATTTCGAAAGGATTTGAGCTTAGCTTTCATTTAAAAAAAGTTTCAAGCTCCTAGCTATCAATGCTAAGGAACTATATGCGTTTGAAAATTTAGTAACTTTTTTAGTGATTTTCTTTAATTGCCTGTAACTAGGGAAATATTAAGCGTTGGGGTCTAAAATTTTGTTTCCTTTCATATTTTGACATCTGAAAACTTATCCCAACGTTTAAGCAAAATCCGTGATCCGGAGGTCTGATACTCTCCTAGTTAGTCAATTGCGAACTATTTTTGAAAAATTTGAACTTAGAAAAAATTTTGACTCATTTTACAAAAAATTTTCTAAGTTCAATTTTTGAAAAATTTTCAAAAATAGTTCGCAATTGATTAAGCATGGTTTGAAACGTGTAAAAACCAAAAAAATCATCACATGAGATTTTGGCATGATTAATCACCTGAGAAATCAGGTGATTTCTCACCTGAGATTTTTTAGTAGGGTTTATAAAAATAATAATATAATAATGAATATTATATTTATAATTCTATACTTTCAATAATCATTGAAATGTATTTTGATGTCCTAAATCATGAAGTATAAGAAGTTTGTAGTAATAATTTAATAAATTAGCTTCCGACTATACTTAGCGAAGTGTTTGCACTTACAGTATCGTGTAAAATCTTGTTTCGTTTTGTAAATAACAATATGGAGGTCGACGTTCAGTACATTTCGTACTAAGTTTCATTTGAATAGTTGCATAGAGAAGAATGTAAACTATAATTTTTAATAGTTTAGCTATGAAAAAAATTGTGTTTCATAAAAAATTAATATTGAAAAAGATTGGGTTGTTAATAGAAATTCAAAAAATTATCACATAAACATATGAAGGTACATAAAAAATTATAAAATTATTTATGAAAAAATACCTATTTTTTCTAATTTAGAATGAAATAGCACCCTTAGTTCATGATCATGGGTCCCCATGATTTTATAGCCCCGGACCCCAGATGGTGTTGGAGCGGCCCTGATTTTGAGCAATAAAAGTTTTCATGAATGTTTTGCTAAAATGCAGTGAATGCAAATGTTATAGAAAAAACGGTCTAAGGTACCTAAGTCCAAGGGTAAAATATATTAGTCGTGGCCGATCGAGGTCCTCGATTCTCTCTAAGCGTTCTTATGTATTTTGATTTACTGAATCCGAATTATTTGGGTAGAAAGTCTGAAGTTAAAGTTAAAGCAGTAGAAGCTGAGCTATAGATTGTCAAAATTTTAAAAAATCGCGTTTTTTCAAACATTGCGACGTTTTTGCACCGATTTACGGCTTTTTAGCAAAACATTCATAAGAATCGTTTTTCCTGAAATGACCTAAAAAATATGATAAAAATTTTTTTCTCAGCAAAAAACGCGTTTTCATAATTTGTTTATATTAATTGTCAATAATTTTTAAATACGCCATTTTCAGACTTTCTATCCGAAAAATTCAGATTCAGCAGGTCAAATTACATAAAAAAATCTTAGGGAGAATCGAGGACCTCAATCGGCCATGAAATATATTTTACCCCTGGGCTTAGATACTTCAGACATTTTTTTCCATGACATTGAAAATTTAAATTTTTAATGTCATGGAATAATGAAAAAATATTTTCTTTCTTAAATCATTTCTAAGCTGTAAATCTATATTCTGTACCCAAAAAACACACTATTTTTCTATTTACATTTTTTTTCTAAGCTGCTTAATTCTTTAGATGTACGCATTAAAAAAAAAGGTATTTTTTCAGGAATTCAGTCTCTCATTAATTTAAATGTACCAAATTCAATGTTACATATCTCACTTTATAAGCTAAATAAATACTTTTTCAAACCAATTTTGCTTTTTAACTTCATGACAATCGCACCTTAAATTATTCGAGTTTGAAGTTCATCAAAATTTTTTCAATTTTTTAATTTTTTATAATGTTGTTTACGGAGTCACTTTGTGGGTTTTAGAGATAAAAGAAATGGTTTTTGAGGGTTTTCATCTAAACTTTAGAATTGCGTTGAAATTTTCACTCTACAACTATTATTTATAAAGTTATAAAACTTTTTGTGTTATCAAATTTTGATCTAGGAATGGCAAAAACATATGTAGGGGAGTGTATAACTAAGAAACATATATTAGGAAAGTGCATTGCATATTTATACATAGTTGGGTTTCAAAAGAGAGAATTACCGCATGTACCAAGATAATAAAATTTATAATAGTAATGACAATAATTTATAGTAGTTCAAATTCTAAATAAAAATAAAATTCGCTAATTATATGAAATAGTTGAATAATTTATGGTCCATGGTCTTTGTAGACATCAAAATAAAAAGTCACCTTGAATGAATGAAGACTTGGGAAAACTTAAGTAAAAATGTCAAAATAATTTAATGAAACAACGATAATCACAAACGGATGTGCTATTTATCATCAGTTAAATAGTAATGATAAAATAATTTAAACAAAAAAAAAGAAGGCAGACAATAGATTCATCGTTTCCCACAATCTATATTTATTACTAAAGTTTAACTGTCATATTAATATTAAAAAATGTTTATTAATAAAAATTATAGAATATTTATTTAAATATTATTAAAAAGGACATGATTGGGCATAAAAAAAATAAATGCAAGCAAAATAACTGATAAAAGTCAATGATACCATATAAGAAACAAATAATTTGAATAGGTTATGTAATGAAATCGGACAATACATGAACATGAAATATGTTTGCACGCCTAGAACTATGCATCGCATATTGGAATCAAGAGGCGCGGTAGCGCATCGATGGCGAGTTAAGGTACGAATACGAAAACGTCGAGGCGCTCTTCTTATACTTTAAAATAGAGTTTCAAAAATTTCATAATCGAATCCTATAAAAATACATCGATATATACACAAAAATACAATGAATAATATTTAAAGATTTTCATTATCTTTAATTAAAAAAAAAAATTTATTAAAATCGGTTCATCCAATCACGAGAAAATGCAGTTTTAAATTTCGAAATGACGGATTCTCGTTATTTTTTTTCTTCTTCATCGTTTTCAGCCAGCATAAACTGCGCAACCGGAAATGCGCAGTATCAACAAATATAGATGCTTTATAATATATCTTAATGTTCATGGTATATGCGCATTGATACATATGTTATGTATATATATATACATGGTCCATTTCATGTCAACTTGCACCCGTAGACCCGTATATTTTTTGGTTTATATATGTATATACATACATACATACATACATACATACATGAGACATTTCATGTCGGCTAGCACGTACTCATAAGTACAGGTTTTCTATATATGTGGTACATTTCATGACAACGCGCACATACCCATCGAAGTACCCTTAGGTTTATGTATATGAGACATTTCATGTCTATTCGCATGCATGCACACACCCTTTAATAAACATGGGATTTTTCACGTCAATTTGAACGCACGCACATACAGGTTTATATATATAAGACGTTTCATGCCAATGCGCACGAACACACACAGGATTATATATATGGGACATTTCATGTCAACTCGTACGTACTCATAATCACAGGCTTTTCTATGTATGTGGGATATTTCATGTCGATTCGCATGCATGTACACGCACGTTAATATACATATGATTTTTCACGTCCATTCGAACGCACACACACAGGTTTATATATATATGGGACATTTCATGTCAATTTGCACGCATGCACACAGACTTTAATGAACATGAGATTTTTTACGTCAATTGGAACGTATGCACATACAGGTTTATGTATATGGGATATTTCATGTCAATGGGCACGCACGCACACATAGGTTTATATATATATATGGGACAGTCCATGTCGTTGCGCATGCATGCAGACACACGTTAATATACATAGTATTTTTCATGTCAATTATAACCCACGCCCATACAGGTTTATATATGGGACATTTCATGACAACTCTAACGCACCTAACCGAGTACCCTTAGGTTTACATATATGTGACGTATCATGTCAACACGTACGCACCGGTTTTCGTACATTTTACATTTCTTGTCAACTCGAACGCGCAAACACATCTAAACATGTACTTGAGATTTGTATTTATATATATGGGACCGTTTTGTCAATTCGCATGCACGCACACACATGGGCTTATGAATATATATATATATATATATATATACGTTTGTGTATATCTGTGTATACATATACATAGAATATTTAATTTTAAATCACACGTGCGCGCACATACACAGGTTTATATATACGGGACGTTTCATGTCAATTAACAGGCATGACACACGTACTTGAGTTTACATATATTTTTCTTTATATATATATATATATATATATATATGGGACTGTTCCTGTCAAGGCGCATGCACGCACACACGTGGGCTTATGAATGTATGTATATACATATACATGGGATATTTTATGTCAATTCACATGCGCACACACCCACATACACACACAGGTATATATATATATATATATATATATATATATATATATATAGGACGTTTTATGACAATTTTTCCCATGTATATTAATATTTATTAAAAGCTTTTAAATATTATGTTATTTTTTGTTTTAAGTCATTATTCAAACTGATGAATACTATTTTATTATGTTATTATTACTTTTAAAAAAGTATATTTTAGGCGAGTTTAGTTATTAAACAGTATAGTATTCTTTACAACATTTTTTCTAAATATTTCTTTTTTTTTACTACATACATCATATTTTTCTTTTTAATTTCAGTTCTGGAGAGTACTGAAACGAATTGAGTAATTATTATTAAGTTTTTACCTTTTACTAGATTTATCTATAGTTTTTGCTTAAGAAAGTCTTGAAATCAATCAAGCAATCGTAGAGTACTTCTGTATTCAATTCATTCTTTTTAATAATATAAAATCCATAAAATGTTCAATTTATATTCTCTTTAATAGACGAATATTTGGAAAATCTTTGCTAAATAATTTTTGAAAAAAAAGGGATTATTGAGATGAAGATAGCGATGATAGTACACATCAAAATTGAAAAAAAAAATGATATATCAGATCAGATTATTATTTCATTTATAAGTGAATATTACTACACATTGATGAACTATACTCGATCTTAGTGATATCTATTTTATTTTATTCCTGATGAAAGATTTACATAATAAACAATTTCCGAAACGATTAACTTCAAAGTTTCGGAATGATTTTCTATTTAATATGCTACGGTTGAAGATCAAAATTGTGCAATTTTATTTCTAAAGACTTGGCAGAAGAGCCATTAGCTTCTAACAACTTATATTTATAGTTTTCTCTCACTTATCTTTACTATATAAACCTTTCAATTTTTAACTACACCATAAAATATTAAACCACGGGCCTGGCAAGTTATTTTTTAGATAATTAGTAAAATTTAATATATTTTACAGCACTTGAAAATAAAAAGATAGTGTGATGAGATAGAGAATGCATAATTTTATTTTATTAAAAGTATTACAATTAAAATGGGTATCTTCCCTGAAAGTTTTAAAAAGGCATAAATAATTTTGAAGTTGATGGCAGCAAATTCTCAAATATAAGTTGTTAGAAGCTAATGGCTCTTCTGCCAAGTTTTTAGAAATAAAATTGCACAATTTTGGTCTTCAACCGTAGCATATTAAATAGAAAATTATTCCGAAACTTTGAAGTTAATCGTTTCGGAAATTGTTTATTATGTAAATCTTTCATCAGGAATAAAATAAAATAGATATCACTAAGATCGAGTATAGTACATCAATGTTCAAGTAGTAATATTCACTCATAAATGAAATAATAATCTGATCTGATGTATCATTTTTTTTCAATTTTGATGTGTACTATCATCGCTATCTTCATCTCAATAATCCCTTTTTTTCAAAAATTATTTAGCAAAGTTTTTCCAAATATTCGTCTATTAAAGAGAATATAAATTGAACATTTTATGGATTTTATATTATTAAAAAGTAAGAATTGAATACAGAAGTACCCGACGATTGCTTTATTGATTTCAAAACTTTCTTTGGCCGAAACTGTAAATATTTCATGAATTTTATATTATTAAAAAGAATGAATTGAATACAGAAGTACTCGACGATTGCTTGATTGATTTCAAAACTTTCTTAAGCAAAAACTATAGATAAATCTAGTAAAAGGTATAAACTTAATAATAATTACTCAATTCGTTTCAGTACTCTCCAGAACTAAAATTAAAAAGAAAAATATGATGTATGTAGTAAAAAAAAGAAATATTTAGAAAAAATGTTGTAAAGAATACTATACTGTTTAATAACTAAACTCGCCTAAAATATACTTTTTTAAAAGTAATAATAACATAATAAAATAGTATTCATCAGTTTGAATAATGACTTAAAATAAAAAATAACATAATATTCAAAAGCTTTTAATAAATATTAATATACATGGGAAAAATTGTCATAAAACGTCCTATAGATATATATATATATATATATATATATATATATATATATATATATATATATACCTGTGTGTATGTGGGTGTGTGCGCATGTGAATTGACATAAAATATCCCATGTATATGTATATACATATATTCATAAGCCCACGTGTGTGCGTGCATGCGCCTTGACAGGAACAGTCCCATATATATATATATAAAGAAAAATATATATAAACTCAAGTACGTGTGTCATGCCTGTTAATTGACATGAAACGTCCCGTATATATAAACCTGTGTATGTGCGCGCATATGTGATTTAAAATTAAATATTCTATGTATATGTATACACAGATATACACAAACGTATATATATATATATATATGTATATATTCATAAGCCCACGTGTGTGCGTGCATGAGAATTGACAAAACGGTCCCATATATATAAATACAAATCTCAAGTACATGTTTAGATGTGTTTGCGCGTTCGAGTTGACAAGAAATGTCAAATGTATGAAAACCGGTGCGTGCGTGTTGACATGATACGTCACATATATGTAAACCTAAGGGCACTCGGATAGGTGCGTTAGAGTTGTCATGAAATGTCCCATATATAAACCTGTATGGGCGTGGGTTATAATTGACGTGAAAAATCCTATGTATATTAACGTGTGTGCATGCATGCGAATTGATATGAAATGTCCCATATGTATAAACCTGTGTCTGTGCGTGCGTTCGAATTGACATGGAAAATTCCATGTTTATTAACGTGTGTATGAATGCATGCGAATTGATATGAAATGTCCAATATATATAAACCTGTGTGTTTGTATGCGTTTCAATTGACATTAAAAATCCCATGTATATTAACGTGTGTCTGCATGCATGCGCAACGACATGGACTGTCCCATATATATATATAAACCTATGTGTGCGTGCGTGCCCATTGACATGAAATATCCCATATATATAAACCTGTATATGTGTACGTTCCAATTGACGTAAAAAATCTCATGTTTATTAAAGTCTGTGTGCATGCGTGCAAATTGACATGAAATGTCCTATATATATATATAAACCTGTGTGTGTGCGTATAATATACAAGAAATATCACATAAAATTATTAAACTATCCGTTTATGATGAAATTCAACAATGCTTTATTTAATTTAAGAGAATCTACCTTTTTCCCGGGTCTCCGGTTCGCCGGATTTTTTAAATATGCATAATTTTTTTGTAATAAGAGTAGAAATTTTTTAATTAAATCCTATATAATCAGTACTTATTAGTCATTAACTTTTTTTTGGTCTTATTTTTTGTGTCTCATCATTTTCGGCCTCATTTTGGCTTGATTATCTGTGACTTTCGTTTTTTCTCATTACTTTTTTCACTATTATTATTCCTACGATCTTTTTTTTTTATTCACCCCTCCAACTTTCCTATCTCCCTCCCCCTCTCTTCCACTTCATCTCCTTTCCCCCTCTCCTCCCCCCTTTCCTTAGTTCTTCGCTATCTCCCACCCCCTCGTTCTCTCTTGCTCTTTCTCACGCTCTCTCGCTTTCTCTCTCTCTCGTTTTCCCCCTCTTTATCTCGCACTCATTCGCTTCCTCTAGTTCTTTCTCGCTCTTTCTTTCTTTCTCTCTCCCACTCTCTTCATCAGAGTTGACATTGACTCTAGCGTTCGCTCTTCAAATCGTAGGCTGCCCAGAGTTCTTCTCTGTCCACCTGTTCGCACAAGCACCTTGCAGAATTCGTTAACACATCTCGCTACTGATTACGTAGATGAAATAAGTTCTGGAAATGTCACTCCAATTTCCTTCGAATTGGGTTCTAGTAGGGAATTTAAAGAGCATACATCCGACTGGTTACTCGATGGTAAGCCCGAGAATTGACGTAGGGAGACAGCTCCCCCATTTTTCTCACTCTCACTCTTTCTCTCTCTTTCTCTCTCTCGCACTCTTTCGCTTTCTGTCGCTCTTTCTCGCTCTCTTTCTTTTTCACTCTCTCTCGATCTTTCTCGCTCTCTCTTGCTCTTTCTTGTTCTATATGTTTTTTCTGACTCTTTTTTTATCACCCTGGCTCTTGATCTTGCTTGCTATTCCTCGCTCTCTCTCTCTCTTGCTCTTCTGTGCCCCTTCTTATCCTTCCTCTATCTGCTTTTCTCATCTCCGCTCTTCCTCGTTCTCCCTTGCTCTCCTTTGTTCTTACCCGATTTGCCTATCTTTTCCTCGTTGTCTTTCGTGCTTCTTTACTTTTTTTCGTACTCTCTTCCTCTTAACTATTTTTACTTACATTTTTATGCAAATATACTCTCGATTTATTGTAACTTTGTATTTCATATTCATCTATATTGACTCAAATATTTATATTAACAAAGCGTTTTACCCAAGCCTGTTATTTTTAATAGGATTCATCATTAGAGCCCCTGTTTATTGTTTTCTAAACAAGCTCCACTTTCGACGTTTATTCGGATAATATTTAACATATAAGTAGCTAATTCAATAGCGCATCCCTATATGCAGCTGATTAAACAGCGCATCCCAATACGCAGCTCATTATAAGGCGCGTCCCCACTGCCACGTATTTGTTCCAATTTATTAGTACTATTTTTTTTCTTTGCTTTCAATTCCGTTATCTTAGTATTTCCTAACTTTTCTTTATATTTATTGCTTTCTCATAGAGAAAGCATTGTATCGATAAAAAATGTGTGTGTGTGTGTGTTCGTGTGCGTGTGCATGTTTGTGTGTGAATTCAGTGCGCCAATTAGATCTCGAAAACTACTCAATGGATTTGCTTCAAATTTTGCATATTTTTTTGTCCAACTCGGCGAGAAGCTATTGGAAATTGGTTTTCTTAGCGTATTTTTTTTAGAGTCATTTTAAGAATTTTAAAAAAATTTCTATTTTTCATTTTTTTTGTATTTTACGTAAACTGCTCATTTTCTCCAAAATTTTCATATAATCAATTTGCTAATGCCTAAAAATTTTTTTTTTTAATTTACGTTTTTTCATTTTTTTTTGCATTTTACGAAAACCATTCAATAGATTTTCTCCAAAACTTGTATGCAAGTTATTCGCTATCGTCTAAAGAAAAAAAAGCTTTTGAAAACTTTATTTCTTAGTGCAGTTTGACTTTTTGATCATTTTGAAAATATTGAAAAAATTTCTTTTTTTATATTTTAGGCACGACCGCTATTCGGAAGTGCCTTATATTTTCGACATCGAGAAAAATGTAACCCTTTAAAATATGTTATTTTATGATAAAAAACTTATTTTTATAGCAAAATAAGACTATTACGAGGCTTCCTTAAAATGTATGTATGGATGTATGTATGTGAGAAATCAAGTTTATGAATTTTCTCGACGAGTTTTTATCCGATCTGAAAAATTCAAACGGAGAATTATTTTAAATAATAACACAAGTAAACGTTCCTATTTTGAAAAAAATCGATGAAAGCGTTTTTAAATAGGCGCCTTTTAAATGGTCAAAGAATGGATTTTTGGTAATAACTTGAAAAATACGATTTTTTCAAAAAAATTATATAGAATAAAAGTTATAGAATATATAAAATAAATCTCTATTATATTATACATTTTTCTCCAAAGTTAATATTTTTCAAATTGTTCATGAAAAATATTGAAATAGAACGCTTTTAAAAGATAATTTGATGAATATTATTTTAAAAAATGTATATATAATATTAAAAAGATGTATCTTATTTTTTTCTATAAATTTTACTTCATATACTTTTTTTCAAAATTCGTTTTTTTCAACTTATTACCAAAAAATCATTTCTTTAACCTCTAAAGGGATAACTGTTTTAAAATCGTTCCGACGATTTTTTTAAACTGCCAACATTTATTTGTATTATTGTTTTAAATCATCCAGATCAAATAAAAACTTTACACAAAACTTTACTTTTAAGCTACTGAACTATAAACTGATTTTTTTTTTTAACTTTTGACAGATTATCCTATCCAAAACTTTAAAAAGCATAAATTAATGAAAATATGTCTTTTTCACATAACATAAATTTCTTCGAAATCAATCAACTTAATTCACAACTTAAATTATTTGTTTTAATATCCTTTAAATATCAAATAGCGAGCGCGAGCGTTTTCGGTCGTGCCTTACATGCAAGAAGCGAAGCTTTTTGCATGCCTTGCATCGCTTCGCGATGCAAGGGCCGGTGTGGCGAGCTAGTTTGTTATTTTACGTAAAATACTCGATAAAATTGCTCTAATAATTGTATGCAAGTTATTCGCTATTATCTGAAGAAAAATAGCTTTCGAGAATTAGTTTTTTTATCTATGAAAATTTTAAGCTTGTGAAAATTCAATATGTCAAAAAAACACACTCTTAAGAGATAAAAATTAGAATGCTGTTGATATTGATTTACTAAATCTTATCTCGAAGAGCCTATGTAACAAAGTCGTATCTTATAAAAAATTATAAACAATCGTAACTAAACTTTTAGAGTAAGATGATCGTATCATTACAGTGGATTCGATATAATTGTAACTTAAACCTCTATGTATCAGGGTCGTATCTTTGTAGAACTTTTAATATAATCGTTAATCGAACATACGTACAATATAATCGTTTTTTAAGAGGATTTCACGTATCTCTGTCCTTCCCCAATTAAAAAATTAATTTTTTGAAAGAACTAATAACTTTAGCAAAATGAAGAGAAAGCCGCATCTCGTATAAAAAAAAATGAAAATTTTCTTTTTTCAAAAATCCTTCTTGGGTATTATATGCATGCGCGTAGCCCACGGACTTTTCGAAGGTCTACAAATTCCCTTCTTGACCTATTTTTCAAATGCCTTCTTGGCGGCCTTGAGGGCAAGGGATCTTCTATAGTAACTATTGAAGAATACTGACTTAATAATTTAGCATATTTATTGCCTGGGTCTGCAACCGATACCTGAACTAAAGTGGCTGTTTTATTGAATCTCTTTACAGACTCTTGCAACTCACCATCCACCAGTCTCCTTCTCGTGAGATCTGGTAATAGATAGTATTGTTTTAGCATATCCCCGCCTAAAATCGCATATAGCACGACTGTCACGATGAATGTCTAAGCGAATCGTTTTTTTTTAAACCTTAGATCTAACTGCATATTCACGTATTATTAGCGGGATACAATTGGAACTTGACAGGTTGCTTGCATAGACCTTCGTTCTTTGGAACAAGTGAAACTCCCGCACCCAAATCTATTAGAAATGTTTTTCCCGAGACTCTATCTTTAATATAGAGACGTATTGACTCGATACCGGACGTGCACGCCTCATCTACGTGCCGCTCTTGAAGTTCAACGGTTTGTTAGGCTCTTCTTTTCTATCCAGACTCCAAGTATTAGTCTTTGGTTTAAAACTATTGCTTTTTTTAATATTTCTGTTTTTATCGTCCGAATTTTATCATGCGCAGGGTTTGATACATTTATAGGCTCTGTTGCAGAATTTGGCATAGTATCTACAGAATTTACTCGTGGATGTACTTCTATTCCCATTTCTATTATCGCAACTGCGGGATCTCGGTCATCTCTCGTTAGCATAATCATGCTTTTTACTTAATTGATCTTGAACAACTGCCTCTATTCTAGCGATTTCTTCCACTTTATCTTTACTTTTCTCGACAGAGTTTATTTCTTTTTTACTTGCTTGCAAATTCTTATAAATCTCATCTGCGTGCATAACGAGTAGCGCTTCGTTCGTATCTGGACCGTATCCAGCCATATAATTAATAGTATTTTCCTAATAAGTGTTCTTTTAATCCTTTCTTAATTTTGTCCCTGTCCCAGCAGCAGTAATTTAGTAATTTCGGTCGACTCATAGATTACGCTTTTGTCAAGATTAGCAATCAACGCGTAAAATTTCGCGTTATCGTCAATCGGCCCGAACAAGCTAATTTGGCTGTATAAAATGTTAAACCACGTATCCGGGTCGTGTTGCCAAAATGATAAGTTAACACTTTTGATACAGTGATGGTAACTGCTGCCACCTACGCCTGGTGTAGGTGTGGAAACTCTTTGATTGGTCTCTACGGCGTCAACGCGTTTATGGTTATACACTATCCGTATGAGGCCTGCCAATGGTATGTTGCCTCCTGTCGGTATGTTACCGACCACGTTGGTATTACCGACCGTAGCTATTATGTTACCCTCGAGGTAAGGTTTCGTGGGGTTAGAAATGTCTACGTTTACGTTATATATTATAAGCTCGATAATTTAAGTGAACAAATAAAAATATATTTCTTATTATTATTAAATATTATTAAAGCCATTCGACATTTAAAACTGCCATCAAACTAAACTTATCCTTTCTTTTAACTGGTCTAAACTCACTCACATAATAAGTCTGATCTTTCTTCAAGGGGAATATATTCCCAATGGCAAGACGGACGAGTCCACGAGCTACCTCGTTGAATTTATCAAGATCCATATTTTTTTGATAAAGAATTCTAAGTTTACTTAGCAGAGTCTGATGAAGGAATGACTCAAGCTGGTTCGGGAGTTCTCTAAAGTAGGCGTTAAGCCGTGGCTACTGCGCAGATCTCCCCCTCCTGAGGATGAAATAAAACAAAATCTTTGTTTTTAGGAAGTGGTGAGAATCCCAACCATCCCCCTTCACCTGTGAGATACACCCATTAAGCATTATCTCTCCTTTTTACTTCCTATGGTAGCATAAATTAATTTAGTTGTTTTTAGTAAAGTATCTCTTCATAAGTCGGATATTGTGCAAAGCACAACGAGCTTTGTGCGCATCATTGTGATTAGGGCAGTCAGTCACAAGCTTTATTTTATCAGCTGATGGAAAACCCATTTCTGTGACGTCACATACTTTAAACTTGAAGTGTTCTAGCCATTTTTTTCTTATACTACCCACGACAAAAATTTAAGTCGCATCATGTAAGGCTTCTCTAAGAACATTGCCTACGTCATTATAGGAAATGGTAACACAGTTCCATGATAAACCATGGTAATAATATTTCAACCACGTGTTTTGTTCTTTGTACTCGTCCGAAAGTCTACGATAGGAATATGATTTGTTGAAAAGGAGTACCAAAGGTTCGGTATCATCGTTGAGCGGCATTACAGCCAACTCTTAAATATAGTCATCACCAGACTGTTTGAAACCTTGCATATCCACGGATACTCCATGCTGATTAATAACTTTTTCTACAGTTCTGATTCACTGTCGGTATTTGCACGAGTGTCTTCCCAGTCCATAACTCAATCACTGAAATCACTGGTATACAACTTTTGTATCGATTTAACGTCGTTAACAGCACATGTATTTTTATACATGCAATTATGATGTGAACAAGGGACTAATTTAGTTAGCCGTTGATCGAAATGGGGAATATCCAGTTCACTGATATCCACAACTTTAAAATCAAACTTCTCTAACCATTCTTTTTTCACTTAACCAATCACAAAAACTTGTGTAGCATTCTGCAGAGTTTGTCGAAGAATTTTTTCTATTTCAGCATAGTCGTGATCTCCAAAATTCCAAGCTAGTCCATGATAGCAAAGCTCGAGCCAGAGATTTTCACGCTCGTATTTTGTAGTTAACTTTTTTTAAGGAAAAGGCGGTTTGAAAAGATGCACAGTTGGTTCAGCCGACTCAACGAGAGAAACAGCAGCTAACTCTTTTAAAACAAACTCTTTACCTGGCTTTTTAAAACCTTGTAAGTCGACTGCATATTCCATCTTGTTGAAGAATGAGATCTCAGCTTGCTCTCGCTTTCTTATATTCTACTATCCCTACTCCTTTGCAAACTATCCCCACTCCTTTAGACTAATTTGCTGACATCAACGCTTATGGCGTTGTATTCTATGGTTCTATCATGTAAGATTAGACAGTAAGCTGAAGTTCGAACTGAAAAGTTTTGTTTGGTCTCGAATTCAAGATGAACATCAACTGGAGCACTCTTCAGAGAATCATTTTGTTTTGAACAATCGATAACTATCAGTGGCATGTGATTGTTATAATCTGATTTTTTCAGTATTGGCTCGGACTCCTTTTCATACTACACATTTTGAAAATTAGCGTACATATCGTATAATATTGCATACTGATTATTGACAGTATCAAGATTCATATTTCCGTAAGGATAGTATTGAGAATTAAGAAATAGTTTTACATTGCTCAAATCGCAGTAATCAAACTGACTAGCGTTAGCAGTTTTTTGTCCTTTTCGATTTGTCTGGAAACCAAGAATGATAAAACGAGGATTCTCCAGCTGATTATATGTTTTAACTTTCCATACATGTCTTGTTGATGCAGGTAATAATGGATATTCGTATAATTCCCAGGAACGAGAACTCATTGAGGTTTATATTTCTCGATTTGTCGAAGCATGCGAATTTTACATTGATTGTATAACTGTATGTGAAAAATAAGTTACTTGATCCTTAAAGGATCAATTTGGAAATCTTCGAAAACATTAGCAGCAGCTGTTTGTATTACCGCGTTAATATCGTTCCCGGATCTCGTGAGGATAAGTTCATGTTTAACATTGAGTGTGATTTTGCAATAATCTTCGGCAAAGCCTAAAATCATACTGAGAGGTATGAAAATATCAAAATAGCCATCGTTATTAATGATCTTTCGAATTTCCGTTATATCAATCCAACCAGCATTTTCTATAATCAAACTTTGACTAGGGTTGAGTGATACCCGACCCTTCATAACGGCGGTCAATCCCACATTCTTACAGCGATCGATCTCTATAGCATTAATTTCATAGCGAACTTTCTCCAATAGATGACAGATGCCGTTATTAACTAAGTTAGTTCTTGCTAAAGCAGTGCCATCTTATTGACTTAATTTGCCCACTATGTGCAGAGAACTCCGCGAAGGCAAAAGATTTGAATCTTGATGTTGAATTGATATGCGAATTTCATCATCATTATTGAAATTTGACGAGGTGTAAGGCTGGTACGCGTGCACCTCACAGTGAGCTATTGACTCATACAATATTACTCCTGTCCTTATATTTAGAATTTCCTCCATTTCTTTGAAAACAGCAAAAAATTAAGCTCGCAATTTTCCACCAGAAGCTCTTATTTTTAAGCCTTGGCTTTTCAAAAACTGAATGTTCTGCCGTGTTAATACTTTGACTTGTCGATGACGACTGATGTTCGAATGCCATCTTGATTTACTTATATACCCTTTGTTATTTTTATTGTTGTAAACCACTCCCATTTTATTATACTGATTTAATATGTAGTCTAACTGTAATAGTTTCTTCACCAAAGCTAATTGAATTCCCGTCTTGATTAAGTATACGCACTTGTAAATGATCTATGCTCTTGACGACGACTGGTAAATAACTTGTGATGGTACTTCAATGATCTTATATCCTGGTGGAACTGCAGGAAAGAATTCATGTATCGTGTGCACTTATCAACTGTTTCTATAGGCACCGGAGACGATATTGCACTCGACTCGAAGAGCGTTGACCTTCAGGATAGCTACATGTAAATCTGAATAATTCGTTACGCCAGCAGGAAGAACACGTTTTGCGAAGCCTAATAAAGATCCTATCCAATGTTCTGGTCGAAAATCAATCGGATGATTGCATTTTATTTCACTGCGAAGTGCATTATTGTTTGGTTTAATACTGATTGATATACTTTTTGGCGTCAATGTTACACTGAGATAGTTCTCTATATCTTCGATCTCATAACTACCAGTTGGTAAAACGATTTCATCCTGTCCAACGTGGAATAGATTACTACCCTTGACGATATTAGGTATAGAATTGAATGTCATAAAAGCAACTAATTCGAGAACATAATTCTTGTCAGATGAGAGTTCAATTGGTGGAAAATACTGTTCTTCCAGTATAGACGATGTACTCGAAAGACTCAAAGTCAATGAATCTGCCATGATTGTTGAACACATAATGAATAAATACTCATCATTCTTTTCTTTATATATCAAGAGTATTACTCAAGAATCTTAGACAAAAATGACCGCAATTAAAAGTATCAAAGTCTTGATATCTCTCAGGATTGTACTTGATGGTGTCTACTCTCAGATATGTCATTAAATCCAAAGGAGGTTGAAGATCACCGAAGCTATTGAAATACACAACATCGTTTCCTCGTTTGCGATATGCTACCCAATGCGTTTCAGGTCCATCTGCATCATCAAGATTGACAATAGCTGATTCTCTATAGTGCAGTCCATTGATAGGCATAGCATTCCTCATGAATACTCCTCGAAAATTTGAGATTTTTAGGATTTCTGCATACTTGATGATATCAGCATCGGTGAGTGCTCTTTGAGGTAATTTTGCTTTGAAGGTCTTTTTTTTTAGAATTCTTTGGTTTCATACGAAGACCAAGACCAGTTTTATATAGTTTCAAGTAATGACCTTCACCAAGAGCTATTTCTTCCATCTTTATATTATGTCTCTTATTTTCTTCTAATTGTTGTTTAGCAGATTTTTAATCGTTTACCGCTTTAGCGATTCCAGCAGCACCTTCAGCTATACCACCGACAGCACTCAAACCTGGAAAGATTGACATGAGAAATGGTAAGAAACCTTCTACTTCCTTTAGAACTGGTAAAGTACGTGAAATTTTTACATTCTTTTTATCAGCATCTTTTTGAACAGCATCACGTGCACCTTCTAGAGCTGACAGAATGGCTTTTCGAGCACATTTTCTAGGAACAATTGATTTTGATGCAGCCTTTAGTATTGTATTGAAAGTAATAGTAGTAGAAGGCTTTCTCCTCCTCCTACCCTTCTTCTTCATACCCATTCCGAATTTAGACCTTACTTTCATAATGTTTTTAATTGCAAATGTAGCTGCTTTTTCTCCAAAGCTAGTGTCTTTTGATGAAATTCTTTGATTAGCTTTTACTGCTAAAATTCTATCAGAAGCGTTTTTTGGCTTCTACGTTTTCACGATTCTGTGAATAAGAAATGTCGTGCTCTTTACAAGCTCTATCGAGAGGATTGATTCCTGGATCATCCCTAGCTAAACGTTTAGCTAATCTTTTACTGGGTCCACAGTATTGGTATCCTGGTATATGAAGTTCGATTGGAAGACTATTAAGAAGCTTGTTGACAAAACCGCGACCACGTCGTCGTTGTCTATATATGATCATCACGCTTCAAAGACTAAATGAAAACTGAGGGATTGGGTATAAAAGCCCGTTATTTATAGCTAGTCAAGCATTCGTACGTCAGACGTGCTGTGATGATGAATTTAAAAAAACAATCCGTTAAGCTACCGATAGAAAATTTCGACACTATCGTGAAGCATGAGAAGAAATTAAAGAGACATGGAGACTTACTTCCAACGAGTATTCGAGCTGTATTTCGCGGTTTATCAAATTGTGGTAAAACCAATAGTCTCTTAGCACTAATAACGCATCCTAATAGCCTGAGGTTTGAAACGTTTATGTGTACTCCAAGTCTTTGAATCAACCGAAGAACAAGTGTTTAAAGGACCTTCTGGAGCCTTTGGAAGGTGTACAATACTTTCCCTTTAGTAAGCACGAATCTGTGGTAGCCCCTGAAAATGCGCTTCTAAATTCTGTCATGATTTTTGATGATGTAGCCTGTGAAAAACAAAATCATATCAGAGCTAACTTCTGTATGGATAGACACAAAGATGTTGATTGTTTCTATCTCTGTCAATCTTATGCTCGAATTCCAAAACATCTAGTCAGGGACAATGTCAATTCGTTGGTGATTTTTTGTCAAGATGACGTCAATTTGAGACACTTATACGACGATCACGTCAATTCTGACATGACTTATGCGCAATTCAAAGAATTGTGCTCCAAGTGTTGGACTGATGATAAATACGGATTTTTAATGCTCGACAAAGATAGTTCGATCAATTCTGATAGATATAGAAAAGGCTTTGATTGATTCGCTATAAATATAGCAAAACAATCAAAGCCTCGCACACATAGTCCTAAGAAAACAATTTATCATTGTACGTTGAAGCGTCAACATGGCCAACACTCAACGAAAGAAAGATGTTCTACATCAACTTGTACAAGCACGCAATGCAGTTAAACGAAAATATAACTTGCTGAAGTTTGGAAAAAAATATTTGATGAGACATTCAAAGCTATCGTTGATCCTCTTCAGAAACGCGTTGCTACTACTGAGAAAAATAATAATTTTATACGTGACATAGCAAAAAATAAAAAAAAAAGTCATAAAAAACAATTATACTTATTCCTCCTTTTTGCAGTCTTTTTTTTCTTCCTCTTCATCCATTGATGACGATGATGCTATTAATACATCATTAAACGATACTATTCGACAAGTTGATACTCAATTTGAATCGGCTACAAGTGAGCAAGAATTAGAAAAAAAAGAAGATAATGATTTATTGCTTGATAATAAGTACATTCATATGCTCAATAAGAAACAATCAAAACAATTGGATAAAGTTTATGGAGTGCACAAGGAAGGTAATAGTTGCTTAATTGGTGACTCACCTCTATTTTTTGAAGATGAAAACATTCGTATAAAAGATAAAAAATATCCGAAAACGAAAGGATTGTTAGAATTATTAATTACGAAAAATCCCGATAGAGGTCACATAAACAATATAATGATATGCAAAATTAGAAGAATATTCTTGAAACTACTAACGCTCACAAACGACGCTACATAAGTGGATTCTATAGATTTGTTATAGCACTTTATTTTTATATATTTATTATTAAATCTTTATTTATTAATTTACTTAGAATAGCAAATTTGTTTTTAAAATTTATTCATGAAAGATCAAAAGAATTCTTATTGCATCCCCGTTGAAAAAGTCCAATTGGATTTCCAATTGGGATTCCAATTGTTGGAAATCCATGTTGGAATTCCAATCAATTCCAATTGGAAATTCTAATTGGAAATTCATAATGGAATCCCAATGAGAATTTTAGAAATCCAACGTAAATTCATGGACATTTTTAAGTGATTGAAATATTTTTTTATATAAAATTTTATTTATGTTTTCATTGCGACTTATAAAAATATCTCTGTTCATTGAGAAAAATAGAACATGAGAAAGCAGGCTGAATGATCGTCGTTTTAGACTAAATGAGACTACCAGCTTATAAGTTCTAAACTCTTTTATTTTTTTTGTGCGTATTTGCTTACCATAAGAAAGTCAATAGATAGAAAGCGTGGTAGCCACCTGGCAATCATTTATTAGCACTATTATATAAATGTATATATTTATATTCAATGATTAGCCTCAGGGGGCTGCAATGCTTTCTATCTATTGACTTTCTTATGGCAAGCAAATGCGCGCAAAAAAAATAAAATGTTTAGAACTTATAAGCTGGTAGTTTTATTTGGTATAAAAGAACGATCATTCGGTCTTCTTTCTCACGTTCTATTTTAGTGAATGAACAAAGATATTTTTATAATTTGCAATGAAAATAGAAATAAAATTTTATATAAAAAATATTTAAATCACTTAAAAATGTCGATTTAATCGATTTATATCGATTAAAATTGGTAAAGCTTTTTTATCACTAGATATCAAAAACGTTTAACTGAAAAAATTAGCTAAAAATTAAGCTTAAAATATAGCTGTTTTGACTCGTTGAAATTTGTGTCCAACTCCCGCAAGTGGTGAGAGTTGAGCACACTTTGTATATAAGACCGATCCATCTAACCGTTACTAAAAAATACGCGCGTCTAGTGACCCCTGCGACATTATTACTTAGATTTAGTATATGTATAGGTTAATCAATTCACAGCGAAGGTAGGGAAGGACAATATAAATAAACTCGAGTATATCTGAAAGCTACTCTAATAATGTTTAGCTAAAAAAAATTGTTAAAAATATAGCCAAACAACAGCTAAAAATACAGCTGAAATTACTGTTATATATTTTCAGCTGTTCTCGGTCAAAAAAAACATCTATATAAACAGCTAAAAATATAAGTAAAATACAGCTATATTCATTTATATTATAGCAATATTCATGTTTTTTCAGCTAAATATTTATGAGTAATAACCAAATTATCAACTAAAAATTTAGGTATATTTTCAACTATAAAGAATATTTAAAAAACCATTTATTTTCAGCTATAAAGTATAGTTAAATATCTAGCTATTTATATTGTAATAAATAAACTAAAAATTTAAGTATTTTTTTAACTATAATAATAGCTATAAAATATAGTTGAAAAGGTAGCTATTAATATTTTTGGTAAATAATGAAATTATTAACTATAAAATTAAGTACATTTTTAACTATAACAAACAGCTAAAAAAACACATCGATATAGCTGGAAAAACAGCTCGATACAGCTATATATTTAACTATTTTTTAGCTATATTTTATAGCTAACCTTTTTTGACCGGGAGATCTTCATAATTAAGACAAGTAGAGACTTAAAAATTAATATATAAGTTTGAAAGTACTTTCCTTTTCATTTATTCATAATAACAAACTTGTATATTAATTTTCAAGTCTTTATCTTAATAAGATTTAAAGGAATAAGAAATGACTAATAACACATATGACCGCATGTGCAATTTTTTTTAAATCCACATTTCTAAATTTAAATTCAATTCAATATGTTTAGGTATAAAACTATTCAATGATATGAAATTGAATTTTTTTTAATATGTGAAAAACATCTAATAAAGTAATTGAATCTTAACATTAAAGTATATAGTATTTATTTTAGAATTGATGTGAAAGATATAAAATTTTATAGCTATATATAAATATTTTTACATTGAACTGCAACCTATACATAAAACGTATATGTCATGCTTAATGTATCCTAAAGAAGATGTTTCTATAATACATTTAGTGATAGTTAACAAAAAATTAATATGAAAAGAATTACTGACAGAAACATCTTCTTTAGAATACATTAAGCATTGCAGTTACATGTAAAATTTCATATCTTTGTCTCTCTTTCAGGTTAAGAAAAACTAGTTAGTACATGACCTACATTTATTACCTTTTTTTTTAAATTCTAACCTCTATATTGGAAAAAAGTATAAACTATATCTTTTTTAATTTTATACAAAATAAATGTTATGGAATAAGAATATTTTTTAGCTAAATATAAATGTACATCTTAAAAAAAAATTAACACATGGTGAGGGCAGGGTTCAGGAAATTTTTTTTTTTCTTTTTTTTTATGAATAGTTTTTCCCTACTGAAAAAGCCAAGTGATTAATCGCTTGAATGATCATCTGATTTATCATCTTATTTATTATATGATTAATCACCTGACTTTGTGACATGATCTGACAGGTGATTAATCAAGTGAAAAATCAAGTAAAAAATCAAGTAAAAAATTAAGTGATTAATCAGATGAAAAATCAGGTAATGGAATGAAAAATAAGGTAATGAAATGAAAAATCAGGTAATGAAATGAAAAATCAGGTGATTAATCAAGTAAAATATCAAGTGATTATTTATGTATTATGATTCATTCTATAGGTTTTATTTTTATCTATATATATAGTTGACCAATATAATATAGTTTTAATAATCGAGGATTTCAATGGTAGAAATCAAAGATACAATCTTAAATGTTTTCAACATCTCTGCCGTCCAAAGTGTAAAAGTGGTTAACTACATTGGAATCCCATTGGAGTTAAGGTTTTCTTACTTTGGACGGCAGATCTATTGAATTATACAAGAGATGCAAAAATAATACATAAGAATATATACCATACCGATACATTTATCATATTCATATCACCAGGTTTGCATTAATTTTAGGGAATAATTGGGTACACATATACACCCTGCAAAAAAAAAAAACATCTATAAATATAGCTAAAAAATATAGGTAAAAATATAGCTACATTGTGTATTACAGCTATATTTACGTGTTTTTTTAGCTGTATATCTATGAGAAATATAGCTAGATTTTTAGCAAAATTTTTACATATCTTTATAGATATAATCCCTATTTTAGCCCATTATAGCTAGAAATATAGCTGAAAATCTAGCTATACTTCTCATAGATATACAGCTAAAAAAAACACATGGATATAGCTATAATACACATTAATATAGCTGTATTTTCTTTATCTATATTTTTAGCTACATTTATAGATGTTTTTTTTTGACCGGGCATGAAGAAAGCCAAAATTTCAGACTTCAATATTACCATGGTATACAAATAAAACCTATAGAATGAATCATGATACCTAAATAATCACTTGATATTTTACTTGATTAATCACCTGATTTTTGATTTCATTACCTGATTTTTCATCTGATTAATCACTTGATTTTTTACTTGATTAATCACCTGCCAGATCATGTTATAAAGTCAGGTGATTTATCAGGTGATTAATCATATAATAAATAAGATGATAAATCAGATGATAAATCAAGTGATAATCACTCGTCTTTTTTCAGCAGGGAAGATAAACTTACACTAGTAAAATTTCCGTATCTTACTAAAATTTTAAACAATATATTCATGCTAATACAAAATAATGTTATAATACTAAAACTAAAATAAATTCTTGTATTATAGGAAAAATTATTGAATTTGGAGAAATAGCTGAGTGGCCAAAATAATAATAAGGAATAAACAATAACAAGAAAGCTGTAATATATGAATGATGTATATAATGGTATTAAATTATTGAATGGTGAGTTAATTTTGTTAAATTAATACCTAGATGCTGTATAATATAAGTTTCGTATCTTCGAGACTAAATAAGTCAATTAAATTAATTAATTTTCGGTGCTATTTAATTTTTGAATTTAAACTTGTTGAAAGTCATCAAGCATTGTATACATTATTATACAATCGTTATTATTATTATACAATCATTTATAATTATAAATTAATATTTATTCGCTTATTTATATGGATATATTATTTAATATTATAATTAATATAAAAAGCATTGTTTATATGTAACCTTCTATTTAAAATTAATAAATTTCTACCTATCTCTTAGTGGTTTGAGCTTATAGCGTTGCACAGATTAGTTAAAAATGATTGAATGAAGAGTAAAATTCTTTCAGAATAAGCTTCTTAATCATTGATCAGTATTTGCAATAGCAAATTATATCGTACGTTACTATTTAATTGTTTGTACATATTCGTTAAAAGGGATTTAACGTTGAATTTGCCATACAGTCTTTGTCAAAAGTTCATTTTTCCGATAATCATTATTGTTTTTCTTTAGAAAGTGTTCATTCAATTTTTCGCTTGAAGCTCTAATTTATTAGATAAGATTAAAATAATAATTTCAAACTTTGATTTAAATATAATGAATTATTAAGAATCTGTATCGTTTTAAAGTCTCATTTTAGATAAATTTAACACAATCATAAAAAATGATGTCAAAGTTTAAAAAATGATTATATTTAATAGCAACTATTTTCTTTCTGTTCAGTTTAAAAATTTAGAATCTATTGACGAGAATAGAATTTAAAAATTTATTTTTCATTCACATTCATTGTCAATTTCTTACGATAAGACAGTGTGTACTGTCTGAGGCATTATTTTTTCATAGACTATTTGCAATAAATTGAATAAAAAATTAAAATTCTATCCTCGTAAATAGATTATAAATTTTCAGCTAAACAAAATAAATTTTGTTGCTGTCAAATAAAATAATATTTAAAATGTTGGTATTATTTATTCTGACTGTGTTATATTATTGCAAAAGTTATAAACAGTAAAATGATATAACTTATTAATGATTCATTATATTTAAACTGCATTTAATTTTACTACATAAATGTTAAAAATAATGAGATTCTAAAGAATTCCAATAATATAAATGGTTAAAAAGGGTGAGTGTCCGTCCGGGTGTTTTTCTGACCTATTAGTGTAAACGAATCATTTTAAATATAAGATAAAAAAAAAACTCAAAAGCGTGTATGTACGCTTGTACCATATGTTAAAATAATAACTATTTTTGCCACAAAGTAATAAATACTGATTAGAAAATAAATACTGTATTATAAACTTTTATCCAACCAATGGGAAGTAAGGCCTTTGTAAATCAATAAGATCCAAAAATCATTTTAAAAAAATTGTTACGTTTCGTCGGTATGGTTTCCGACCTCTTCAGACTACAAAGACGTAATTAAAATTTATTAAACAAAACAAATTAAATATACACAAAAATAGTTTTCACTTTACAGTACATACCTAACTTAAAATTAATTCATACACTAAACTAGTTACATGAGAATTACTCATATTGTCGAACTAAGAACTGATACAAGTTGTTGTCTATTTATATTGAAAATCAGAAAGACAGTTAGATATTTGTTTATAAACAGAAGGCAAATACATTATGTCCGTTTTTAAATTTATCGCATTTTTATTTCCGTTTATATATAACATTTCGGATATCTTACGCTTTTTGTTGTTACATTCTTTATCTAAAATTATTGTATTTGACCAATCAAATTCATGAGAGCATTTTTTCATGTGTTCACCCACAACTGTATTTTTATTGATAGACTTTTTATGTTCATTTAATCTTGTTTTTAATGATCTCTTTGATTCCCCAATATAACAAGCTGAACAAGATTTACAGTTAAATTTATAAACAATACCAGTGATATCATCTTTCTTAAGCTTATCTTTACCAATTTTGATAATGTGGTCAAGTTTTTTATTAACTAATGGTATAGTGTTTATGTTAAATTTTTTTAACAATTTTTTGCATTGGTTATATAATCGAGGAACAAAAGGAATCGCTATTGTACATATTGAGTCAGAAAAATTACTTAGTTTTGATTTTTCATTAACATTATTGTATTTATAATTTTGTAATCTTTTGTTTATGCATGATATAATGAATTTTTTTGGATAATCATTTTGTTGCAATAACTTTTTAATTAAATTAATATTCTTTTCTTGAAATCGTTTGTCTGAAAGTAAAACTGCTCTATCGGTTAAATTGTAAACAATATTACGTTTTAATTCTATGGTATGAAAAGATTTAAAGTTCAGTAAACGAGAGTAATTTGTTGATTTTTGAAACCAATCAGTTATTAAATAATTATTTTCTCTAATTAAAGTCAAATCTAAAAAGTTAATTTTATTGTTTTTTTCCATCTCATGCGTAAATCCAATACATTTGTCATAATTATTAAAAATATTCAATACAGTTGTGAGATCATCTTTATGAATACAAGTTATTATGTCGTCAACGTATCTATAATAAAAGATCGGTTTTATATTATGTTCAAATTTTAAAATGCTAAGACACTCGCTCTCTAAATCGTCCATTACTATATTCGCAAATAATGGCGAAATGGGAGAACCCATAGGAGTGCCATAAATTTGTTGATAAGTCACATTATTAAAAGTAAAAAATGTATTATTAAATAAAAACTTAGTAATATTGATAACATCACAAAACGGAATTTTACATTTATTATGAATTGACTCTACACGTCTTTCTAGACTTTTCATTACGAGTTCATATGACACATTTGTATACAAAGAAGTAACATCTAAAGAAATTAAACAAAAGTCTTTCGGAATTATAATGTCTCTAATTTTATGTACAAAATTTAAACTGTTATCAATGTTAGAATTCGGAATATTAAATGTCTTTTTTAAATTATCATATAAAGATTTTGCTAAATTATGAATGGGACTACCAATAGTAGAAATGATTGGTCTAAGAGGAATGTTAATTTTATGTATCTTTGGTAGTCCATACGCACGAGGTAACACAGTGTTTGTTTGTGTTAATTCCATATCTTTATATAATCTGTCAAGAGATTCTAAATTATTTAGAATCTTCATAAATTTATATACTTCTTTCTGTATGGTAGCTAACGGACATTTATTACAAACTTTGTATGTGTCACCATTAGACAATAAAACGTTCATTTTCGCAATATAATCAGATAAATTCATACAAACGGTCAAATTTCCTTTATCGGCTCTAGTAAAAAGTAAATTATTTTCATTTTCTTTTACAAATTTTTTGGTAAACAATAAATCATTATTAAACTTTTTCTCTTCTACTGACAATTGAAGTCTATTTTTTAAATTATATTTAATATTTCTAACAATTGTTGATCTAACAATGTTTATAATATTTGAATCAACATTATTTAAAAATCCTAATTTAAATTCTACATTCTTTATTATGTCTATTGAATCGAGTTTGTTTATATTTGATTTGACGTTAAACTTAGGACCTAGAGAAACAATATTAGTTACTTCTATTGGCAATGAAAAATCTGAAATATTTTTGACCCAACTATTTTTAACAATTACATTATCTGATTCATTAACAGAATTAAATTTATTACAATATAACTTATTAAATTTAATATCGAGCATTTTAGATTTTTTTAAATAAATATTTCTACTTTTTCTCTCAGTCATTGTATAAAAATTATAGAGAGACTGTTTATCTATTTTTTAATGACTAATTTTATATTTCAAGGCGTTCAAACGTTTATGTAAATAATTTAAATGTATGAAACTGTCACACAACATGAAATTGAACATTCTATATTGAATTCTTAAATTAAAAGTTTTCACTTTATTTTTAACCGAATTGCTATAAAATTTAAAACTATTTAACGATTTATCAGCTCTCATTATATGATTAGGAATCAATCCCGACTGTTTACATCTCACCAAAAATTGATGATGGGCGTTAGCAGTCGATAAATTATGTCTCAACATTGTCCAATTTTTCAGATAGTGAACTGCGTGAAAACCAAAATTTATGAAGATAAATCCATAAAAACTCAATCCTCTTTGAGAACGGCACTTTCTAGGTTGTACGCCGTGATTCATTTTAGAATAACTTTTTCTTCCACAATTTAAAACAAATAATATAAACTTTTATCCAACCAATGGGAAGTAAGGCCTTTGTAAATCAATAAGATCTGTAAATCTTGTTCAGCTTGTTATATTGGGGAATCAAAGAGATCATTAAAAACAAGATTAAATGAACATAAAAAGTCTATCAATAAAAATACAGTTGTGGGTGAACACATGAAAAAATGCTCTCATGAATTTGATTGGTCAAATACAATAATTTTAGATAAAGAATGTAACAACAAAAAGCGTAAGATATCCGAAATGTTATATATAAACGGAAATAAAAATGCGATAAATTTAAAAACGGACATAATGTATTTGCCTTCTGTTTATAAACAAATATCTAACTGTCTTTCTGATTTTCAATATAAATAGACAACAACTTGTATCAGTTCTTAGTTCGACAATATGAGTAATTCTCATGTAACTAGTTTAGTGTATGAATTAATTTTAAGTTAGGTATGTACTGTAAAGTGAAAACTATTTTTGTGTATATTTAATTTGTTTTGTTTAATAAATTTTAATTACGTCTTTGTAGTCTGAAGAGGTCGGAAACCATACCGACGAAACGTAACAATTTTTTTAAAATGATTTTTGGATCTTATTGATTTACAAAGGCCTTACTTCCCATTGGTTGGATAAAAGTTTATATTATTTGTTTTAAATTGTGGAAGAAAAAGTTATTCTAAAATAAATACTGTATTACCCACACAGCATGGAAGCTTCCCGGAAGATGTGGAAAAAAGGTTAGAAGCTTTCAGGAAGTTTCCAGTGAAAACTTCCCAAAAGATGAATATATTCTCGATCGGGAGCCTTCCGTAAGGCTTTCATGGAATATTTCAGTGGAAGCTCACTGGAAGCCTCCGTAAGTCCTTCATGGAATATTTCAGTAGAGGCTTACTGGAAGCTTCCGTAAATTATTCATGTAATATTTCAATGGAAGCTTATCGACAGCTTCTGTAAATTATTCATGAAACATTTCAGTGAAAACTTACTGGAAGATTCCGTAAATTATTAAGGAAATTTTTCAGTGGAAGCTTACTGGAAGCCTCCGTAAGTTTCTTCTTCCATTCAAGCTTCCATGAAATCTTTCGGTGCAATGACTCATCAATCTTTCAACGGAATCTTCCTTAGAAGGTTTACGGAAACTTTCAGGAGCCTTCCACAAGAATGTTTCAATGACAATTTTCAATATTTCGCTAAAAGGTAAACAGAGTCTTCCATTCAAGCTTCCATAGAATCTTTTGATGCAATGATTCATCAATCTTCCAACGAAATCTCCCTTTGAAGGTTTACGGAAGCTTTCAGGAGCCTTTCACTGGAATGTTTTAATGACCATTTTCAATATTTCGCTAAAAGGTAAACAGAGTCTTCCATTTAAGCCTCCATAAAATCCTTCCGCGCAGTGATTCATCAATCTTCCAACGGAATTTTCCTTGGAGGTTTACGAAAGCTTTCGAAAACCTTCCACTGGAATGTTTCAATGACAATTTTAAATATATTGCTTAAAGGTAAACAGAGTCTTCCATTCAAGCTTCCATAAAATCTTTCCATGCAATGATTCATCAATCTTCCAGCGGAATCTCCCTTGGAAAGTTTACGGAAGCTTTCAGAAACCTTCCACTGAAATGTTTGAATGACAATTTTAAATATTTCGCTTAGAGATAAACAGAGTCTTCCATTCAAGCTTCTATGAAATCTTTCCATGCAATGATTCATCAATCTTCCAGCGGAATCTCCCTTGGAAAGATTACGGAAGCTTTCAGAAACCTTCCACTGAAATGTTTGAATGACAATTTTAAATATTTCGCTTAGAGGTAAACAGAGTCTTCCATTCAAGCTTCTATAAAATCTTTCGGTGCAATGATTCATCAATCTTCCAACGAAATCTTCCTTTGAAGGTTTGCGGAAGCTTTCAGGAGCCTTCCACTGGAATGTTTTAATGACAATTTTCAATATTTCGCTGAAAGGTAAACAAAGTCTTCCATTCAAGCTTCCATAAAATCTTTCGGTGCAATAAATCATCAATCTTCCAACAGAATCTTCCTTGAAAGGTTTACAAAAGCTTTCAGAAACCTTCCACTGAAATGTTTGAATGACAATTTTAAATATTTCGCTTAGAGGTAAACAGAGTCTTCCATTCAAGCTTCTATGAAATCTTTCGGTGCAATGATTCATCAATCTTCCAACGAAATCTTCCTTTGAAGGTTTGCGGAAGCTTTCAGGAGCCCTCCACTGGAATGTTTTAATGACAATTTTCAATATTTCGCTCAAAGGTAAACAGAGTTTTTCATTCAAGCTTCCATAAAATCTTTCGCTGCAATGAATCATCAATCTTCCAGCGGCATCTTCCTTAGAAGGTTTACGGAAGCTTTCAGGTGACTTCCACTATAATGTTTTCATGACGATTTCGAATATTTTGCTGAAATGTAAACAAAGTCTTCCATTTAAGCTTCCATGAAATCTTTTGGTGCAATGATTCATCAATCTTCCTACGGAATCTTCCTTGAAAGGTTTACAAAAGCTTTCAGGAGCTTTTCCGTGAGATGTTTTCATTATGATTTCTAATAATTCGCTAAAAGGTAAACATAGTCTTGAAAACCCTTGAATCCATTATAGCTTCCATGAAATCTTTCGATACAATAAATCACTAATCTTCCAACGGAATCTTTCTTGGAAGGTTTACGGAAGCTTTCAGAAACCGTCCATTCGAATATTTCAATGACAATTTTCAATATTTCGCTGAAAGGTAAACAAAGTCTTCCATTCAAGCTTCCATAAAATCTTTCGGTGCAATAAATCATCAATCTTCCAACAGAATCTTCCTTGAAAGGTTTACAAAAGCTTTCGGAAACCTTCCGCTGAAATGTTTCAATGACAATTTTAAATATTTCGCTTAGAGGTAAACAGAGTCTTTCATTCAAGATTCTATGAAATCTTTCGGTGCAATGATTCATCAATCTTCCAACGAAATCTTCCTTTGAAGGTTTACGGAAGCTTTCAGGAGCCTTTCTCTGAAATGTTTTAATGACAATTTTCAATATTTCGCTGAAAGGTAAACGAAGTCTTCCATTCAAGCTTCCATAAAATCTTTCGCTGCAATGAATCATCAATCTTCCAGCGGTATCTTCCTTAGAAGGTTTACGGAAGCTTTCCGGTGACTTCCACTATAATGTTTTCATGACAATTTCGAATATATTGCTGAAATGTAAACAAAATCTTCCATTTAGGCTTCCATGAAATCTTACGGTGCAATGATTTATCAATCTTCCTACGGAATTTTCCTTGGAAGGTTTACAAAAGCTTTCAGGAGCCTTTCACTGTAATGTTTTCATGACGATTTCTAATAATTCGCTAAAAGGTAAACATAGTCTTGAAAACTCTTGAATCCATTTAGGCTTTTATGAAATTTTTTGGTGCAATGATTCATCAATCTTCCAACGGAATCTTTCTTGGAAGGTTCACGGAACCTTTCAGGAGCCGATCACTGGAATGTTTAAATGACAATTTTCAATATTTCGCTGTAAGGTAAACAAAGTCTTCCATTCAAGCTTCCATAAAATCTTTCGGTGCAATAAATCATTAATCTTCCAACAGTATCTTCTTTAGAAGGTTTACGTAAGCTTTTATGTCACCTTCACTATAATGTTTTCATGACGATTTCTAATATTTCGCTGAAAAGTGAACAGAGTCTTCCATCTAAGCTTCCACGAAATCTTTCGGTGCAATGACTCATCAATCTTTCAACGGGATCTTCCTCGGAAGGTTTACGGAAGCTTTAAGGAGCCTTCTACTGGAATGTTTTAATGACAATTTTCAATATTTCGCTGAAAGGTAAACAGAGTCTCCCATTCAAGCTTCCATAAAATCTTTCGATGCAATGATTCATCAATCTACCAACGGAATCTCTCTTTGAAGGTTTACGAAAGCTTTCAGGAGCCTTTCACTGGGATGTTTTAATGACCATTTCAATATTTCGCTAAAAGGTGAACAGAGTCTTTCATTTAAGCGTCCATAAAATCTTTCCGTGCAGTGATTCATCAATCTTCCAACGAAATTTTCCTTGGAGGTTTACGAAAGCTTTCAACAACCTTCCACTGGAATGTTTCAATGACAATTTCAAATATATTGTTTAAAGGTAAACAGAGTCTTCCATTCAAGCTTCCATAAAATCTTTCCAGGCAATGATTCATCAATCTTCCAGCGGAATCTCCCTTGGAAAGTTTACGGAAGCTTTCAGAAGCCTTTCACTGGAATGTTTTAATGACCATTTTCAATATTTCGCTAAAAGGTGAACAGAGTCTTCCATTTAAGCGTCCATAAAATCTTTCCGCGCAGTGATTCATCAATCTTCCAACGAAATTTTCCTTGGAGGTTTACGAAAGCTTTCAACAACCTTCCACTGCAATGTTTCAATGACAATTTTAAATATTTTGCTTAGAGGTAAACAGAGTCTTCCATTCAAGCTTCTATGAAATCTTTCAGTGCAATGACTCATCAATCTTTCAACGGGATCTTCCTTGGAAGGTTTACGGAAGCTTTAAGGAGCCTTTTACTGGAGTGTTTCATAGACAATTTTAAATATTTCGCTTAAAGGTAAACAGAGTCTTTAATTCAAGCTTCCATAAAATCTTTCAGTGCAACGATTCATCAATCTTTATACAGAATCTTCCCTTGAAGGTTTACGGAAGCTTTCAGAAACCTTTCGCTGGGATGTTCCAATGATAATTTCATATATTTCGCTTGAAGGTTAACAGAGTCTTCCATTCAAGCTTCCATGAAATCTTTCGGTGCAATGATTTATCAATCTTTCTACGAAATCTTTCTTGGAAGGTTTAGAAAAGCTTTTAGGAGCTTTTCACAGAAATGTTTTCATAACGATTTCTAATAATTCGCTAAAAGGTAAACATAGTCTTGAAAACTCTTGAATCCATTCAAGCTTTTATGAAATTTTTTGGTGCAATGAGTCATCAATCTTCCAACGGAATCTCCCTTGGAGGGTTCACGGAACCTTTCAGAAGCCGTTCACTGAAATGTTTTAATGACAATTTTCAATATTTCGCTGAAAGGTAAACAAAGTCTTCCATTCAAGATTCCATAAAATCTTTCGGTGCAATTAATGATTAATCTTTCAACAGTATCATCGTTAGAAGGTTTACGGAAGCTTTTGGGGCACTTCCACTAGAATGTTTTCATGACGATATCTGATATTTCGCTGGAAAGTGAACAAAGTCTTCCATTTAAGCTTCCACGAAATCTTTCGGTGCAATGACTCATCAATATTTTAACGGGATCTTCCTTTGAAGGTTTACGGAACCTTTAAGGAGCCTTCTACTGAAGTGTTTCAATGACAATTTTAAATTTTTTGCTTTAAGGTAAACAGAGTCTTCCATTCAAGCTTCCATGAAATCTTTCGGTGCAATGACTCATCAATCTTTCAACGGGATCTTCCTTGGAAGGTTTACGGAAGCTTTAAGAAGCCTTCTACTGGAGTGTTTCAATGACATTTTTAAATATTTTGCTTAAAGGTTAACAGAGTCTTCCATTCAAGCTTCCATGAAATCTTTCGGTGCAATGATTCATCAATCTTCCTACGAAATCTTTCTTGGAAGGTTTACAAAAGCTTTCAGGAGCTTTTCACTGAAATGTTTTCATAACGATTCCTAATAATTCGCTGAATGGTAAACAAAGTCTTAAAAAGTCTTGAATCCATTCAAGCTTTTATGAAAATTTTTGGTGCAATGAGTCATCAATCTTCCAACGGAATCTTCCTTTGAAGGTTTACGAAAGCTTTCGGAAACCTTCCACTGTAATGTTTCAATGACAATTTTAAATATATTGCTTAAAGGTAAACAGAGTCTTCCATTCAAGCTTCCATTAAATCTTTTCATGCAATGATTCATCAATCTTTCAACGGTATCTTCCTTAGAAGGTTTACGGAAGCTTTCAGGTGACTTCCACTAGAATGTTTTAATGACGATTGCTAATATTTCGCTGAGATGTGAACAGAGTTTTCCATTTAAGCTTCCGAGAAATCTTTCGGTGCAATGGCTCATCAATCTTTTAACGGGATCTTCCTTCGAAGGTTTACGGAAGCTTTAAGGAGCCTTCTACTGAAGTGTTTCAATGACAATTTTAAATATTTTGCTTTAAGGTAAACAGAGTCTTTAATTCAAGCTTCCATGAAATCTTTTGGTGAAATGATTCACTAATATTTCAACGGAATCTTCCTTGGAAAATTTATGGGAGCTTTCAAGTGTCTTCCACTATAAGGTTTTATTAATAATTCTCAATATTTCGCTAAAAGGTAATCAGAGTCTTCCATTCAAGCTTCCATGAAATCTTTCCGCGCAGTGATTCATCAACCTTCCAACGGAATCTTTCTTGGAAGGTTTACGGAAGTATTTAAGAGTCTTTCACTAGATGCTTCAATAATAATTTTCAATATTTCGCTAAAAGGTAATCAGAGTCTTCCATTCGAGCTTCCATGAAATCTTACGGTGCAATGATTGATCATTCTTCCTACGGTATCTTCCTTAGAAGGTTTACGGAAGCTTTCAGGTGACTTCCACTAGAATGTTTTCATGACGATTTCTACCATTTCGCTGAAAAGTAAACAGAGTCTTTCACTTAAGCTTCCATGAAATTTTTCGGTGCAATGAATCATCAATCTTCCAGCGGTATCTTCCTTAGAAGGTTAACGGAAGCTTTCAGGTGACTTCCACTATAATGTTTTCATGACGATTTCGAATATTTTGCTGAAATGTAAACAAAGTCTTCCATTCAAGCTTTCATAAAATCTCTTGGTGCAACGATTTTTCAATCTTCATACGGAATCATTCTTGGAAGGTTTACGGAAGCTTTCAGAAACCTTTTACTGGAATGTTTCAAAGACAATTTTGAATGTTTCGCTTAAGAAGGGGCCGAACTATCTGTCTTTGTCTAATAGCGTTTTTTATCATTTATGTAAACACTATCCGGTATAACAAGAAAAAAATAGCAGCCCCTGCTAGATATTAGTATAATAAGTAAATTTTGTAATAACAACCAAATTTTTTCACCGCGTAGTTTTTGAATAATTAGAGACCTACCAAAAAAGATAGGTTATATTCTAGATTGCTAGTAAGTCTCTAATTAGTCAAAAACTATGCAATAAAAAATTTGGTTGTTATTACAGAATTTACTAATTATACTAACATCTAGCGGGGGCTGCTATTTTTTTCTTGTTATACCGGATAGTGTTTACATAAATGATGAAAAACGCTATTAGACAAAGACAGATAGTTCGGCCTCTTCTTAAAGGTAAACAGAGTCTTCCATTCAAGTTTCCATTTAATCATTTCATGCAATGATTCATCAATCTTTCAACGGGATCTTCCTTCGAAGGTTTACGGAAGCTTCAAGGAGCCTTCTACTGAAGTGTTTCAATGACAATTTTAAATATTTTGCTTTCAGGTAAACAGAGTCTTTTATTCAAGCTTCCATGAAATCTTTCGGTGAAATGATTCACTAATCTTTTAACGGAATCTTCCTTGGAAAATTTATGGGAGCTTTCAAGTGTCTTCCACTATAATGTTTTAATAATAATTCTCAATATTTCGCTAAAAGGTAATCAGAGTTTTCCATTCAAGCTTCCATGAAATCTTTCGGAGCAATGATTCATCATTCTTCTTGCGGAATCTTTCTTGGAAGGTTTACGCAAGCATTCAAAAGTCTTCCACTAGAATGCTTCAATTATAATTTCCAATGTTTCGCTAAAAGGTAATCAGAGTCTTCCATTTGAGCTTCCATGAAATCTTACGTTGCAATAATTCATCAATTTCCCAACGGAATCTCCCTTAGAAAGTTTACGGAAGCTTTCAGAAACCTTTCACTGGAATGTTTGAATGACAATTTTAAATATTTTGCTTAGAGGTAAACAGAGTCTTCCATTCAAACTTTTATGAAATCTATTGATGCAATGATTCATCAATCTTCCAACGGAATCTTCCTTGGAAGGTTTACGGAAGCTTTCAGGTGACTTCCACTAGAATGTTTTCATGACGATTTCTACCATTTCACTAAAAAGTAAACAGAGTCTTTCATTTAAGCTTCCATGAAATTTTTCGGTGCAATGATTCATCAATCTTCCAGCGGTATCTTCCTTAGAAGGTTAACGGAAGCTTTCAGGTGACTTCCACTATAATGTTTCCATGACGATTTCAAATATTTTGCTGAAATATAAACAAAGTCTTCCATTCAAGCTTCCATAAAATCTCTTGGTGCAACGATTTTTCAATCTTCATACGGAATCTATCTTGGAAGGTTTACGGAAGCAGTCAAGAGTCTTTCACTAGAATGCTTCGATAATAATATTTAATATTTCGCTAAAAGGTAATCAGAGTCTTCCATTCAAGCTTCCATGAAATCTTTCGGTACAATGATTCATCAATCTTCCAACTAAATCTTCCTTTGAAGGTTTACGGAAGCTTTCAGGAGCCTTTCACTGGAATGTTTTAATGACAATTTTCAATATTTCACGGAAAGGTAAACAGAGTCACCTATTCAAGCTCTCATAAAATCTTTTGTTGCAATGAATCATCAATCTTTCAACGGAATCTTCCTTGGAAGGTTTACGAAAGCTTTCGGAAACCTTCCACTGTAATGTTTCAATGACAATTTCAAATGTATTGCTTAAAGGTAAACAGAGTCTTCCATTCAAGCTTCCATTAAATCTTTTCATGCAATGATTCATCAATCTTTCAACGGTATCTTCTTTAGAAGGTTTACGGAAGCTTTCAGGTGACTTCCACTAGAATGTTTTAATGACGATTGCTAATATTTTGCTGAGATGTGAACAGAGTCTTCCATTTAAGCTTCCACGAAATCTTTCGGTGCAATGACTCATCAATCTTTTAACGGGATCTTCCTTCGAAGGTTTACGAAAGCTTTAAGGAGCCTTTTACTGAAGTGTTTCAATAATAACTTTAAATATTTTGCTTTAAGGTAAACAGAGTCTTTCATTCAAGCTTCCATGAAATCTTTCGGTGAAATGATTCACTAATCTTTCAACGGAATCTTCCTTGGAAAATTTATGGGAGCTTTCAAGTGTCTTCCACTATAATGTTTTAATAATAATTCTCAATATTTCGCTAAAAGGTAATCAGAGTCTTCCATTCAAGCTTCCATGAAATCTTTCCGCGCAGTGATTCATCAACCTTCCAACGGAATCTTTCTTGGAAGGTTTACGGAAGTATTTAAGAGTCTTTCACTAGATGCTTCAATAATAATTTTTAATATTTCGCTAAAAGGTAATCAGAGTCTTCCATTCAAGCTTCCATGAAATCTTTCGGTGCAATGATTCATCATTCTTCCTTCGGTATCTTCCTTAGAAGGTTTACGGAAGCTTTCAGGTGACTTCCACTAGAATGTTTTCATGACGATTTCTACCATTTCACTGAAAAGTAAACAGAGTCTTTCATTTAAGCTTCCATGAAATTTTTCGGTGCAATGAATCATCAATCTTCCAGCGGTATCTTCCTTAGAAGGTTAACGGAAGCTTTCAGGTGACTTCCACTATAATGTTTTCATGACGATTTCGAATATTTTGCTGAAATGTAAACAAAGTCTTCCATTCAAGCTTCCATAAAATCTCTTGGTGCAACGATTTTTCAATCTTCATACGGAATCTATCTTGGAAGGTTTACGGAAGCTTTCAGAAACCTTTTACTGGAATGTTTCAAAGACAATTTTGAATATTTCGCTTAAGAAGGGCCGAACTATCTGTCTTTGTCTAATAGCGTTTCTTATCATTTATGTAAACACTATCCGGTATAACAAAAAAAAAGCAGCCCCTGCTAGATATTAGTATAATAAGTAAATTTTGTAATAACAACTAAATTTTTTCACCGCGTAGTTTTTGAATAATTAGAGACCTACCAAAAAAAGATAGGTTATATTCTAGATTGCTAGTAGGTCTCTAATTAGTCAAAAACTATGCGATAAAAAATTTGGTTGTTATTACAAAATTTACTAATTATACTAATATCTAGCGGGGGCTGCTATTTTTTTCTTGTTATACCGGATAGTGTGTACATAAATGATGAAAAACGCTATTAGACAAAGACAGATAGTTCGGCCTCTTCTTAAAGGTAAACAGAGTCTTCCATTCATGCTTCCATGAAATCTTTCGGTGAAATGATTCATTAATCTTCTTGCGGAATCTTTCTTGGAAGGTTTACGCAAGCATTCAAAAGTCTTCCACTAGAATGCTTCAATTATAATTTCCAATGTTTCGCTAAAAGGTAATCGGAGTCTTCCATTTGAGCTTCCATGAAATCTTACGGTGCAATATTTGATCAATTTCCCAACGGAATCTCCCTTAGAAAGTTTACGGGAGCTTTCAGAAACCTTTCACTGGAATGTTTGAATGACAATTTTAAATATTTTGCTTAGAGGTAAACAGAGTCTTCCATTCAAGCTTTTATGAAATCTTTTGATGCAATGATTCATCAATCTTCCAACGGAATCTTCCTTGGAAGGTTTACGAAAGCTTCCGGAAACCTTCCACTGTAATGTTTCAATGACAATTTCAAATATATTGCTTAAAGGTAAACAGAGTCTTCCATTCAAGCTTCCATTAAATCTTTTCATGCAATGATTCATCAATTTTTCAACGGTATCTTCCTTAGAAGGTTTACGGAAGCTTTCAGGTGACTTCCACTAGAATGTTTTAATGACGATTGCTAATATTTCGCTGAGATGTGAACATAGTTTTCCATTCAAGCTTTCATGAAATCTTATGGTGCAATGATCTGTCAATCTTCCAACGGAATCTTCCTCGGAAGATTTACGGAAGCTTTCAGAAGCCTTTCACTGGAATGTTTTAATGACCATTTTCAATATTTCGCTAAAAGGTGAACAGAGTCTTCCATTTAAGCGTCCATAAAATCTTTCCGCGCAGTGATTCATCAATCTTCCAACGAAATTTTCCTTGGAGGTTTACGAAAGCTTTCAACAACCTTCCACTGCAATGTTTCAATGACAATTTTAAATATTTTGCTTAGAGGTAAACAGAGTCTTCCATTCAAGCTTCTATGAAATCTTTCAGTGCAATGACTCATCAATCTTTCAACGGGATCTTCCTTGGAAGGTTTACGGAAGCTTTAAGGAGCCTTTTACTGGAGTGTTTCATAGACAATTTTAAATATTTCGCTTAAAGGTAAACAGAGTCTTTAATTCAAGCTTCCATAAAATCTTTCAGTGCAACGATTCATCAATCTTTATACAGAATCTTCCCTTGAAGGTTTACGGAAGCTTTCAGAAACCTTTCGCTGGGATGTTCCAATGATAATTTCATATATTTCGCTTGAAGGTTAACAGAGTCTTCCATTCAAGCTTCCATGAAATCTTTCGGTGCAATGATTTATCAATCTTTCTACGAAATCTTTCTTGGAAGGTTTAGAAAAGCTTTCAGGAGCTTTTCACAGAAATGTTTTCATAACGATTTCTAATAATTCGCTAAAAGGTAAACATAGTCTTGAAAACTCTTGAATCCATTCAAGCTTTTATGAAATTTTTTGGTGCAATGAGTCATCAATCTTCCAACGGAATCTTTCTTGGAAGGTTTACGGAAGTATTTAAGAGTCTTTCACTAGATGCTTCAATAATAATTTTTAATATTTCGCTAAAAGGTAATCAGAGTCTTCCATTCAAGCTTCCATGAAATCTTTCGGTGCAATGATTCATCATTCTTCCTTCGGTATCTTCCTTAGAAGGTTTACGGAAGCTTTCAGGTGACTTCCACTAGAATGTTTTCATGACGATTTCTACCATTTCACTGAAAAGTAAACAGAGTCTTTCATTTAAGCTTCCATGAAATTTTTCGGTGCAATGAATCATCAATCTTCCAGCGGTATCTTCCTTAGAAGGTTAACGGAAGCTTTCAGGTGACTTCCACTATAATGTTTTCATGACGATTTCGAATATTTTGCTGAAATGTAAACAAAGTCTTCCATTCAAGCTTCCATAAAATCTCTTGGTGCAACGATTTTTCAATCTTCATACGGAATCTATCTTGGAAGGTTTACGGAAGCTTTCAGAAACCTTTTACTGGAATGTTTCAAAGACAATTTTGAATATTTCGCTTAAGAAGGGGCCGAACTATCTGTCTTTGTCTAATAGCGTTTCTTATCATTTATGTAAACACTATCCGGTATAACAAAAAAAAGCAGCCCCTGCTAGATATTAGTATAATAAGTAAATTTTGTAATAACAACTAAATTTTTTCACCGCGTAGTTTTTGAATAATTAGAGACCTACCAAAAAAAGATAGGTTATATTCTAGATTGCTAGTAGGTCTCTAATTAGTCAAAAACTATGCGATAAAAAATTTGGTTGTTATTACAAAATTTACTAATTATACTAATATCTAGCGGGGGCTGCTATTTTTTTCTTGTTATACCGGATAGTGTGTACATAAATGATGAAAAACGCTATTAGACAAAGACAGATAGTTCGGCCTCTTCTTAAAGGTAAACAGAGTCTTCCATTCATGCTTCCATGAAATCTTTCGGTGAAATGATTCATTAATCTTCTTGCGGAATCTTTCTTGGAAGGTTTACGCAAGCATTCAAAAGTCTTCCACTAGAATGCTTCAATTATAATTTCCAATGTTTCGCTAAAAGGTAATCGGAGTCTTCCATTTGAGCTTCCATGAAATCTTACGGTGCAATATTTGATCAATTTCCCAACGGAATCTCCCTTAGAAAGTTTACGGGAGCTTTCAGAAACCTTTCACTGGAATGTTTGAATGACAATTTTAAATATTTTGCTTAGAGGTAAACAGAGTCTTCCATTCAAGCTTTTATGAAATCTTTTGATGCAATGATTCATCAATCTTCCAACGGAATCTTCCTTGGAAGGTTTACGAAAGCTTCCGGAAACCTTCCACTGTAATGTTTCAATGACAATTTCAAATATATTGCTTAAAGGTAAACAGAGTCTTCCATTCAAGCTTCCATTAAATCTTTTCATGCAATGATTCATCAATTTTTCAACGGTATCTTCCTTAGAAGGTTTACGGAAGCTTTCAGGTGACTTCCACTAGAATGTTTTAATGACAATTGCTAATATTTCGCTGAGATGTGAACATAGTTTTCCATTCAAGCTTTCATGAAATCTTATGGTGCAATGATCTGTCAATCTTCCAACGGAATCTTCCTCGGAAGATTTACGGAAGCTTCCAGAAACCTTCCACTAGAATGATTCAATGACAATTTTAAATATTTAGCTTAAAGGCCAACAGAGTCTTCTATTCAAGCTTTCATGAAATCTTTTGGTGCGATGACTCATCAATCTTTCAATGGAATCTCTCTTGAAAGGTTTACTGAAGCTTTTAGGAGCCTTCGACTGGAATGTTTTAATGACGATTTCCCATATTTTGCTGAAATGTAAACTATGCCTTATATTTAAGCTTCCATGAAATCTTTTGGTGCAATGATTTATCAATCTTCCAACGGAATCTTCCTTGGAAGGTTTACAGGAGCTTACTAGAGTTTTCCACTGGAATGTTTCAATGACAATTTTTAATATTTCGCTGAAAGGTAAACAGAGACTTTCATTCAAGCTTTCATAAAATCTTTCGGTGCAATGATTCATCAATCTTCATACGGAATCTTTCTTGGAAGGTTTACGGAAGCTTTCAGAAACCTTCTACCGGAGTGTTTTAATGACAATTTTAAATATTTTGCTTAAAGGTAAATAGAGTCTTATATTTAAGCTTCCATGAAATCTTTTGGTGCAATGATGCATCAATCTTCTAACGGAATCTTCCTTGGAAGGGTTACGGGAGCTTTCAAGAGTCTTCCACTGGAATGTTTCAATGACAATTTATAATATTTCGCTAAAAGATAATCAGAGTCTTCCATTCAAGCTTTGCATGAAATCTTTTGGTGCAATGATTCATCAATCTTCCAACGGAATCTTTCTCGGAAGGTTTACGGAAGCTTCCAGAAACCTTCCACTGGAATGTTTTAATGACAATTTTAAATATTTTGCTTAAAGGTAAGCAGAGTCTTCTATTCAAGCTTCCATGAAATCTTTCAGTGCAATGATTCATCAATCTTCCAACGGAATCTCCCTTGGAAGGTTTACGGAGACTCCCAGGGGTTCTTCGTAGAAAGTTTCCTTTGCAATATTTTAGAAATATTTCTGTTTTCTTCCATAAAGCTTTCATACAGAATTCCCTGAAATATTCCATTGGAATATTTCGGAATATAATAATGATATCTTTCATGCTGTGTGGGTATTCATATAACACGTTGGCAATATTTTCGTACAAACTGCAGTGGGAGTTGATGATTTTTAACTCTATTTTATTTTTTTTTAACTAAGTTAAAGTTCACAAATCCACTTCGGTTTTTAATAAAAATTTCAAGTTTTAAAAATCAGTCTTTTGGGGTCCAATGTGTTAAGAAACGGCAGTCAGAATGAGTTTGAAAAGAGGGGATTTAAGATTTTCTTTAACAAATATCTTCCTGTTCTGGATGATTCAAATATTATATGTTAGAATTCCGTTCATAAGACAAAGTTAAACATATCTTATTTCGTAAAAACCACGCGTAAAATAAATAAACAGCTTCCAATATTATTTGTAAGATTTCCACATCCTCAAAATAAATCTTATCGTAGAATAAAAATATGCAATATTTAAAACTTGCAACAAAGAAATATACTAAGCAAGTAAAATAATACAAGCGAATATTTTTACTCTCATAAAATATATTTTTTATAAGTTATTTATGTATATACTTATTTTATGTTATAGTTAATTAATAAAATTATGCTTAAATATCAGAAATTAAATATGAATATTCCAGTGAATTAATTATTTATTAAATAAAAGTGAATTTTGATAATAAATGATTTTAAAAGTTTTTATAATTATAATATTGGCTTGCAATTATATTTTTTTTAATTGAATAATATGCTTAGAAGTATACTATTTTACTTTCACATTGTAAAATAAAAATGAGTAAAAAATATGAAATATTTAGTACTACAAAGCATTTAAATTTTGTAATTTATTTATTTATTAATTAAAAAGAAACGGGCCAAAAGGCCCAAAAAATACAATGCAAAAGAAAACATAATAGATATAATAGCGCACAGACCAACACAGTGGCCCAAAGACCGCACAACGGTACATTGCAAAGATATATATATATATACAAAATATAAAATATAAAATATAAAACTCATATAAATCATTAACAACAATAACAATATTTACAAAATACACTGTATAATAAACACACACATACAAGAAAGCACAACTATCATGACCCATGACCAATCTCACTCATAGTATTTGCACACCGCACGCATGACTCCAGTTTTAAATTTACCAATTTCAGCACATACACGCACCTCACCAGGCAGACCGTTCCATATTCTTGTCAAACGTGGCACTGGAGAACAATAGAATTTATTCACCCTATGAAGTGACTCAGTCAAAGGTTGAAAGCCACGAAGACCATAATTCATGTAACGCTGATTAAACAGCTCATGAATACCACCTGAAGTCACAAAACCATTGTACACATTAAATACGAACACTGCATCACTGTAATCGTGCATAGATTTGACAGTAAACAAATGAAAACGCATCGATATATCCCGAAAACTGTGGTCAGTCCAGTGCATGGGTCTACCGGACTTACGTGCCAAACACCTGAGAAATCTTCTCTGTACCGATTCCAACATCGAGATTCTGACAGCATAATGCGGTGTCCATACCTGGGAGGCATACATCAAATGAGGGACGACAAGGGTCTTATAAAGCACTAGTAAAGGCTTTATAAGACCAAAGGCAGTTTATTCCCATTCAGCATATAATCAAATCTCAATGCTTCATGATGACCAAAAGTTATAGTGGAACACTTTTTCATGTTAAGGGAGAGACCATTAGCTGCACACCACTTGACAATCTCATCCGCATCCCTCTGAAGCACAGAGGCATCCAAAGGTGATCTTATGACCTTAAACACCTTGAGGTCATCCGCATACATAAGATATGATGATCCACGCAAATAATCTCCCAAATCATTAATAAATAACACAAATAAAACTGGTCCCAGATGTGAACCCTGGGGCACACCCGATGGAATTTCAGTAGCCTCAGACATAAAACTATTTACTTTAACTCTTTGTTTCCTGCCTATCAAATAACAACTTAGCCACTCGTAGGCTTTACCCCTCAAACCGAAATTCCACATTTTAGATAACAAACGACCATGATTCACCGTGTCAAACGCCTTTGACAAATCCGTGTAAATAGAATCCATCTGCCATCCCCCCTCCAGAGCAGACATTATCGCATTAGAGTAGCAAAGCAAATTCGTTACAGTAGACCTACCCGGAACAAACCCATGCTGAGCCTCCACAACTACTCCGTAAAAAGCATTAACGAACTTATCAGCCACAATAAAATCAAGTAACTTAAATATGGAACTGAGAATTGAAATAGGCCTATAATTAGCAATATTACATTTATCACCATCCTTGTAGATGGGACTGATATACGCCATTTTCCAAATCTCTGGAATTTTACATTCATTTAAAGACCGATTGAAGACACTCAGCAAGGGTTCAACCAACACATCTATACGATTCTTGATTAAGTTTACGGGAATCATATCCGATCCACAACAGGTACCATCCTTCAAACGTTCCACATGCTCAACAAGCTCAGGACCAGAGACATCGAGTTTATCAAGACACAATGCTGTATCTGTTTGCACACAAGTATCAACGTAATTACGTGAGAAAACACCATCGAAATGCTTAGCGAAAAGACTCGATATCTCCTCGTCCGAACATGCCTTAACATCACCCCCATGCATACATCCAGGCAAACCATGGCCCACTCGTCTACCATTCACATAAGACCAAAAAGATCTACCACTCTCATTCAAATCGCATTCAACTTGACATATGTAGTTCTTATAACATGTGCGTGATTTGCGGATACATAACGCTCTAATGCGCTTAAATTCAATATAATCTGACAAGTCACCCGTACATTTCCACACGTAGTGGGCACGCCTCTTATCACAAATCAAATCTTTAAGTTCCAGAGAGTACCACGCAGGAAACTTTCCAAGAGCAACCCTCCTCGGCGGCACATGTCTGGAAATACCCCTATGCAAAACATCATTTAAAGCTTGAACATCATCATCCAAACATGCACCCCCCAGGAGAGAGCCCCAATCAGTCTCAGCGAAATAATTCCTCATGGATACATAATCCACCCTCCGAAAATCATAACCCATAACATTTAAAGTCCGTGAAAAAAGACATTCACCACGCACAACGAAAATACAACTCTCATGATGTTGATCAGTCGGGAGCAGTTCTTCCTGTAGGTCAGCAACAGCCAAATCCTTCATAGATGTAAATAGCAAATCCAGTGTATATCCCTTCGATCCATGTGAAGGATAAATCTGCCTCAAATCCAAAAAAGAAAAGGCAGATAGCACAGCATCCGCATTACACTTTAGACACGGTGACAGATAACCCGTTTGTATCCATATCAAAGATTCCTCGTAAGACCAGATGACATTTGGGATATTGAAATCACCAATAACCATTAACTCATGATTCGGAAGATTTTCCACTGCTCTCTCAATCCCTCGAGCATATCCATCAACAATACAACTATCAGTACATGGAGGCAGGTACACAGCAGACAGCAAAAGACGTTTAGATGATGTTCTAACATCCAGAAAAAGATGTTCAGCCCCAACTCCCTCTACCTCAAACCTAAGAGCATTGATAGTTTTCTTAATGGCAACCAGCACACCACCACCAGACTTCTTGGAGCTAGTATACTCAGATCGATCACACCTAAAAACATTGTATTCATAAAATCCTAGCTCCGAATCATTTATACTCTGATCAAGATATGTCTCAGTCAAAACCACAACATCAGGCAATACGGTGAACCTATACAAGTTATCACGAAGAGTATTCAGCTTAGAACGCAAGCCATGTGCATTCTGATAATAGAATGTTATACCTTTATCCTGATCAGAGACAACTAGTTTTTTGATACTTCCTTAGCACTTATGATCACAGGAACCTTGTTAATAAACTTGATTGTCTTCTTCTCTCCTGGATTCTGTTCATTCATACCCTTGACCTTCTCCTTTAAGACTTTTAGCTGCCTTCTCTGACAGGGAGTCAGATCAGCAGATATGCTTATACTTTTAGGGAGCTTTGACCTTATAGATAAAACCCTTAATACATTTCCCTCTGATTTTAATTTAACAATAATTGGTCTATGTTTGTCCTGTGCATGCCTTCCCAATCTTCTAATAACAGCAGATGACAAATCCACATCACATATATCAGATATCAGCTGTTTAACCCTTTTTACATCTTCCGCATCACTATCAGAAGCAGCCTCATCGGCCGTTGAAGGCGACTCAGACATATTAAAGACAATGATGTTACATGCTCTGGACTGCCTGTCCAACATCTCCGCATACATTTGCTCCATAGACACATCTGAAGCAGCACCAGCTGCATCAGCTACTGAGACCGTTGCTGGCATGCCTGCCAAAGCAGGAACACCATCCACATTATCTTGAGCATCATTTATAATACCTAACCTTCTTTTAATAGCAGTGACATCTGATCTCAGTTCAGCAATATTAGCCTCATTCATAGATATTCTACCCTCATACAAGGACAGGCTGCTCTGAACAGCGGCAATTCCTTCATTCAGCGATTTAAGTTCGGTTCTCAGCATCCTTCTCATCAATTCAACCATAGATGTATCCTTTGGCATACCTTCTTTCCCTTCACTGGAAGCACATGCTTCAGCAAGCATCATCTCCCCATCACCCCCTGAAACAGAAACATCATCAGCATCGAGTATATCATCATTACCAATTTCATCAAAATCTATATGATTTTGAGATGCATTGCCCTTAAAATGAGCATGTGATACAGGGAGAGGAGAGACATTTAACAACGGTGAGTTAGGTCTATCCAGAAGGCTTTCATTATTATCCTCAAGAGTACCACAACTATTAGCAGAATCAATGCTCTTTTTAGTTACCTTTTCCTTATCTTTATCATTCTTATCAACGCTATTTGCACACCCCTTCTTTGTCCTGGACTGTTGTTTTGCCTTACCACAACATCTTAAAACACCTGATTTTTCCAAGTAGCTTCTGTTAGCACAGGAGGAGTGATACACCGCGACACAGTCTGGACATGAAACGGCTTTGGTGTTAGATGAAACTGTTTTCTTACAGTAAAAACACATTAATCCCGTATTGAAACTCATTATAGGACCCTCTCAGCATACAACACTATTCAAACATATACTATAACTATTTAATATATATATACTATATCGCTTACGCGATCACATGTGGACCTAACCAACAAAATTTTTAATCCATAAAATATTAGGTAATATTTACTCTTAAGAACAGAATTTATATTATATATAAAAGATAGCGCCTCAGACAATATATATCCGCAATAATCCTTCCTTTATAATTATTAATAATAACAATTACAACAAGAATAATTTAGAGCAAAATTACAGGCCACCATTCACCGTGCGCCACCTATCGTCTTCCTGTAATACCTACATAATACAAGAAAATGGTACTTAAAAGCTAAAAATGTTATTACTTTGTTCACCAACACCGTGAAAACCTCCATGACTAATTAGCATCGCTATGATAACATAAACGCAACAACGTTAAAAATTATAATAAAATATTATTTACAACCAATTTTATACTTCAGAAAATTAAAATACAGATTTTAATTTTAATTAATATCACATTTCAAATATAAAAAAATTGCATAACTTAAATAAGACATTTTAATAAATGACATAGATTTAAAGAAATTATTTTCACATATAGAGTTTTGGTACCGTCAAATTTTTTTAACAAAATTGTGCAAATATCTGGAATTGATACATACATGAAATATTGTACATTAGCTGAATAATTAGTTTCACAAAATAAATTTGAGTAAATAATAATATTTGTTTATAATATTTATGATTTATAAAAATGTCAAAATTTCTAATTATCATTTTTAAACAAATTAAGCATTTTTATAAGAAAGTTCAGATTCTTTATTATATATTACTTGAAAATTAAACATCAGCAATTATCAAGTATATTTTTTTTATTACCTGCAAATCACTTACAGTGACATTTTATCATTTGTATTTTATATTATTTTATCTATCTTTTCGATAAGACATTGCATGTCACAAACTGCAGAGGACTACTTACAGCTGACTTTCGATTAAACATACTTAGATGCTTTTTAACGTGTGTACAACAATTAAATAGTAACATATAATATAATTTGCTAATGTAAATACTAATCAACGATTAAGAAGATTATTCCCAAAGAATTTTACTCTTCATTCAATTATTTTTAGCTAATCTATGCAAGACCATAAGCTCAAACCATTAAGAGGATAGGTTTTTACTATTAAATTTTTATTCATTAATTTTAAATAGAAATTAACATATTCCTGTTTTTTTTCAACATTCTTCAACAATGCTTTTTATATTAATTATAATATTATTCAATAATTTAATGCCATTATATACATCATTTATATATTACAGCTTCCTTGTTGTTGTTTATTCCTTATTATTATTTCGACCACTCAGTTATTTCTCCAAGTTTAATAATTTTTCCTATAATACAAGAATTAATTTTAGATAATGTTTAAAATTTTAGTAAGTTACGGAAATTCTTCTGGTGTAAGTTTATTTTATCTTGTACTGACTGGCTGAAAAAGAATTACCTTTAATATACATAAACTAAAAGTTAAAGTTTTCAAAATAAAATTTAAAAAATCCAGCTTTAATAAAAATTTTAGTAAAAGAAACTAATTTTAAAACAATACTCAATACCTGTACATTGAAATTACAGCAATCTCTATGTCTTAAGATAAAGAGCCATAAATGTGATCTGCATCTTGTCTTTTACATAATGGTACTCCTAGAATTTAAGGCAACAGAAGAAAAACAACAGCGTTTTTGCTTATTAGAGACAAAAATGATTTTTCAATATTCACATGAATATTAAATTAGATGTTTAGCAAGGAATCATTAAATATTTTAAAAACTAAATCTCAACAAAATAAACTTGCTTCAGTTCACGTATAAAAGTTTATTATTCATTATCTTAGTAAATGTATACGAATTGTTTGGTTAGAATTTAGTGATTGATATTCAAGAAACAAGTTATTTTAGACATTGTGAAAAAAAAATATTAATAAATGTCAAGTCTTGTCATTTAGAATTATAAAGAGAAAAAAGCTTTTATTTTGTTGATATTGTTAAGTATTTTGTATGTATTTTTTATAAGCCATGTTGACACAAATGTAAATTAGGTTAAGGAATAATAAAGAGATTATAATATAATAATTTACCTGCTTCAATTAATTTACAACATAAGCTAATTAGCTTCTTTTCTCAGAGAAATAAAAAATCAATTGTGTCCCTGCGTTTTGAGTATTTATCAGATTTTGACATGACGGTACTAGAATTATAATAAATAAATATTTTAATTTTTGAAATTCTAATTTTATGAACTCAAAAACTCTTCTTTTTAAGATTATTGTTTATTATTACCTTACTCATCCAAGTGTTGCTCTTAATTCATAATAGTTTTTTCTATAATTAATATAATTATATTTTATTTTAATATCTCTAAAATAAACTTAACTTAAATTTAACTTTTTTATACTTAACATACCAATTAACTTTAGATGATTCTTGCTTCTTCTGAATCTTATTATTTGTTTACATTTAAATTTACGTGCGAGTTTACAGGTTACCTCGCAATTTATCACTAGTTTTGATCTAGTTATTTCAAATTTAAGAATTGCGCTATTCGAATTTAGCTATATCATCGACTTCTTGATCTAGTACACTCTGAACATAGCATAGTGGTACAAAAAAATAATCGAACCCTAACGCTGCTTAAAATCGCTATTAATGATCGATTACGTCGGTTTGACTTTAAATCACTAGGTGGTGTTTCTTCAAGTTTTGTAATCCCTTAAACAAATTTCGAAGACGCATCAGATATATTAGGCCAGACAATAGAAGTTCTTCGATTGTCGAAGCGCTGTAAAAAAATACACCTGAAAAATACACGTAAAAAAACACGTGAAAAAAATACATGAAAAAACACGCAAATTTTACATGTAAAAAACACGTGTAAAAATATGTGTTGAAGCGAAGCTTTTATACGGACGTTCTGGGCGCTCGCCACGTGGCCACTCTATCCGTGCTAAGCGTCAGATCCCTCTACCTCTCCCTAACTCAGTGTGCGTGGCCTTCTGTCTCTCTCTCACTTATATTAGTCATCGCTTTCCATATCTTTCTCTTGAATATCCGCTGCGATGTGTCGTTTCGTTTATCCCGCTTTTTGTCGATTTTTAATAAATCGTGTGAATTGTAATTCTATAAGAATAGAATTAAAAACATTTGTACTATAATTTAATCACCATCAGCCAATAGTTACTTTGGTACAATATAAAAATGAGAATAGTGGTGTACAAATTACTGAATGTACTTCTGATGAACATACAAATTTATGAATGAATCTATTATTGTATGTTAAAACTTTGTACAAAAAACTAATTAATAAATCTTATCATGCCAGAATTACAGTGTTCAAATTATTTTAACATTTTTACCACTTGAAGGACATAAAAAAACAACAGTGCCGTCTAGGGACGCCCGAAAGAAGCGAAGCTTTGTATCAAGCGTAGGAACTAAGCGTTAAAAAAAATAATGAAAAAAATACACGAGGAAAAAAAATTAAGACTTGAGAAAAAATAAAAAGAATAAATATTTTGGAAAATAAAAAAAAATACATTTAAAATAAAATACACGTCCAAAAACGCAAGGCTGCAGCGGAGCTCTCTTCACGATTAGAAGAAGAAAAAAGAGAGCTCCGCTGCAGCTTTGCGTTTTTGGACGAGTATTTTATTTTAAATGTATTTTTTTTTATTTTCCAAAATATTTATTCTTTTTATTTTTTCTCAAGTCTTAATTTTTTTTCCTCGTGTATTTTTTTCATTATTTTTTTTAACGCTTAGTTCCTACGCTTGATACAAAGCTTCGCTTCTTTCGGGCGTCCCTAGACGGCACTGTTGTTTATTTTACACGTGTTTTTTTCATGTGCAAAAAACACGTTTTTTTTTCAATAGAGTAATTAAAAATATTAATAAATAAATAATAGTGATTTTCATTTCATAATATTATAGTTTAATTTATTTATAATGGAATTTATAAAATTTACAAGAAAGTACAATAAATAAATTAAACTAGAGTAGTAATTATTATTATTTATTTATGTTGTAATTTATATTATATATTAATACACATGTTTATAAAGACAAAATTAAACTATAGTATTATAAACACCGCGATTATTTATTTATTAATATTTTCAATTGTTTCAAATGAGGAATAATTTATTTTGAAAAATTATTCATTAAAAAAACGACCATAATTAATATACTTGTGAAAAATAAGATTTTGAAATCAAATATAAAAAAATGTTAAAATATTAATAAATTAATAATAAAAATTAAACAATAAGAAAAAATTTTTAAAAAAATGGTCTTGACCGGGAGTTGAACTCATGCACCCAAAAGAAAAAGCGCAGACGTTACGCGCAATACCAACTGCTACGAGACAATAATGGCGTGAAATGATACATGCTCACCTGCCCACCGGTCGTTTAAAATAATTAAATTTTGAGTACAAAATTAATTATTAATAATTTCAAAATTTAACAGATTATATGCATATTGCCTGTTCATTCTTAAAAAAAGAAAATAAAATAAATAAAGATATGATAGCCCACATAGCACCGAAGCTTCCAGTAAGCTTTCAGGAAGCTTCCATAAAAGGTTCGGAAGATTCCCGGAAGCTTCCATGTAAGCTTCCTGGAAGCGTCAAATGTCCCGCGCACTTTTTATTCATAAAGATTCAATGGAACCTTCCAGAAAGCTTCCGTGGAAGAAATCAGTAAGCTTCCATGGAAACTAGCATAAAGGTCTTTTTGAATCTTACAAGAAGTTTCCAAGGAAGATTGCCGCAAGGTTCCAAAAGTACTCCATGGAAGCTTACACGGAATAATGCAAGAAGCTTACATGCAAGCTCGCGTGAAAGCTTCAATTAAAGCTTCCTGAAAGCGTAAAATGTCCCGCGCACTTTTCTTTCAGAAAGATTCAATGGAAGATTCCAGGAAGCTTCCATGGTAGAAATCAGTAAGCTTCCATGGAGGCTAGTATAAAAGCCTTTTGAATCTTACAAAAAGCTTGCAAGGAATATTGTCGCAAGGTTCTAAAAATACATCATATGAGCTTCCATAAAAGAATGCAAAAAGCTTCCAGGAAGATTCCAGTGTAAGTTTCCCGGAGGCTTTGGGGAAGTCAACAATTCAATTATCATTTGGTTAATTTTATCCTTTTTCACCGTTCGGAAGGTATTGTGTTACGATTCTGTTCAACATTCTATTTTTTATTTTATATTTTACAAATATTTGCTGTGCAAAACACATATTTATTTACAACATACTATTTTATATACTATTATATCATATTTATACGTCAATACATATTCACATATATTAGGATTTACGTATAATTATATAGACGCACTTACATTTTTAGGGCAGGCGCTGTAGGTACATACTCAAAACCACCAACGTTCAACTTATATAGTAAGTGTGGTATCATCTCACCACTTAGGGACAAAACGCCCATTCAACGCGTATCCCCCTGTAGGTGTAACTGCAAATCGAAGGTGACGGACTTGTATGATATCTGTCGGTAGTTCAATTCCCGAATAAACATAATTTTTTTTTTATAAATTATGTTGCACATGCATATATTTCACTATTTTTTTTAATTTAAATATTTTTTATGTATACAGATAAATGTATACCTACGTATTATTCACACACAAACATTCTCATGCTATGTGAAGTCGAAAAATTCATTTTATATAGATTTTAAAATAAATTTATTTAAAATACTTAAATAAATAATATAATACTCTTTCTTAAAACTTTATTCAATTAAAGACTTTTCTTCAAAAAGGAACAAAATGTTTTGTGTGCTTATTTACTAGCTTAAATTAATATTAAAAGAAATTTTTTATCTAAAGATATACAATTATAGAAACTTTTAATCATTTAATTTGTAATCTGTTTTATTCGTATTCATATAATAATCCGATATTAATTTTTAATATTAAAAAGAATATCTTAATACATTAATTTAACAAAAAAGAATTTATTTTTAATTTATAGAATTAATGAGGGATTATTATATAAATACGGAAAAAGCAGATTACAAATTGAATGAATTAATTTATATAATTATGTAACTTTGGGTAAAAATTTTTTATTACTATTAATTTTTAGTTAGTAAAAGAACAAAAAATATTATGCTTTTTTCAGGAAAAATCTTTTATTTGATAAAATTCATATATTCAAAACATTGTAAAGATATTTAGACTTTGTAATTAATTTATATAAACGACTTTCTCTTTAAAAAAACATATTATTTTGTGTTCTTTTTTATTAATTGAAATCAATAATAAAAAAAATTCTTTATCGAAAGTTATACACAATTATAAAAAATTTTTAATCATTTAAAATGTGATATGTTTTACTTTATATTTAAATAATATGCCATAAATTTTGTAAATTAAAAAGAGTATAAGACATTAATTTAATAGAAAAAAAAAACAATATTTTTAATCTATAAAATTAAACTAATGTAAGGCAGACACTACACCTGTACTCATAAATATTGTCTAAATTTTCATTTTATTGTAAAATTTTAGAAAAAAAAATGCACTAGCTTATAGTATGTACCATGAAGATTATTCTATGAAATTTTTAAATAAATTCATTTATCAGTTATTTAAAATGTTAGAGTCCAATGATGTATATTAAATTTATTCGATTTTGTACCAGGAATACAGAATTCTTATAAACAAAGGGATAGATTTATTTAAAAATTTAACTAAATAATTTTCATGATATTTACTACAAACTAATGTTTTTTTTCTGAAACTTTGCAATAACTGTCTGTAAACATTAATATATCATTTCTGTAATATTCTGTGAAAGGCTGCAGGAAGTTTGAATAGAATCTTCTGCAAAATGTTACTGCAAGCTTCCTGCAAGATGTAAAGTAATCTTCCTAATAACATTCGGATATAACTTTTCGGAAGCTTACTGAAAGTTATTTTGTAATATTCCATTTGGCTCTCATGGAATATTACATCTAAGCTTCCCTGAACCTTCCGTAAGACTTATATAAAAGATTCCAATGGAATCTTCCTGAAACTTCTATTTAGCTTCCGGAAAGCTTACAGGAAATCTTCCTGATAAGTTAGTAACCTATCGTAAACAATAAAATATTTTTCCTATAACATTCCACTGACGGCTGCAGGAAGTTTGAATGGAATCTTTCACAATATTACTGGAAGCTTCCTGCGAGATATAATGTGATCTTCCGAATAACGTTTCTGTAATATTGCATGTAATCTTTCCGAAAGCTTACTGGAAGCTATTTTGTAATGTTTCATTTAGCCCTCATGGAATATTACATGTTGGCTTCTCTGAACCTTCCGTAAAGCTTATATAAAAGATTCCAATCGAAGCTTCCCGAAACTTTCATCTAGCTTTCGGGAAGCTTACAGGGAATCTTCCTGACAAGTTACTGGTAACCTTCCGTTAACATTGAAATATTTTTTTGTAACATGCCGTGGAAGGCTGCAGGAAGTTTGAATGGAATCTTCCACAAAATATTACTGGAAGCTTCCTGCAAGATTATAATGTAATCTTCCGAATAACGTTTCTGTAATATTGCATGTAATCTTTCCGGAAGCTTACTGGAAGCTATTTCGTAATGTTCCATTTAGCCCTCCTGGAATATTACATGTTAGCTTCCCTGAACCTTCCGTAAAGTTTACATGAAAGATTTCAATGGAAGCTTCTCGAAACTTCCATTTAGCTTCCGGGAAGCTTACAAGGAATCTTCCTGACAAGTTACTGGTAACCTTCCGTGAACATTGAAATATTCTTCCTGTAACATTTCGTGGAAAGCTGCAGGAAGTTTGAATGGAATCTTCCACAAAATATTACTGGAAGCTTCCTGCAAGATATATTGGAATCTTCCAAATAACGTTTCTGTAATATTGCATGTAATCTTTTCGGAAGCTTACTGGATGCTATTTTGTAATGTTCCATTTAGTCCTCACGGAATATTACGTGTCAGCTTTCCTGAACCTTCCGTAAAGCTTACATGAAAGATTCCAATGGAAGCTTCTCGAAACTTTCATTAAGCTTCCGGGAAGCTTGCTAGAAGCTTACATTGGAATCTTTCTCGAATCTTTCGATGGAAGCTTCCCGAATCTTTCGTGCTATGTGGGAGGAGAATACAGCGCGAGCTATCAAAGGATATTAGAGTAAAGAGTTAACAAAGCATATCAACTAACCGCTATTGGACAGCGTAAATGCAGCAAGAGTATATTGCGATGTTATAAAAGCATAAGATATTACTTACTATACTTTGGATACGTCAACCACATGCTATAATGGCATGAATTTTTTCTCCGTGCAACATTTGAAAATTTTCCGTAACGTCATAATAACATTGTTGTACGTATATGCAATGAGTTTTCCGTTGATGAAATATATATATATATATATATATATATATATATATATATATATATATATATATATATATATATATTGATATTTATACAAAAAAATGTTATATCACGAGATTATATGAAGAATGAATATATTATAAGCAGATTTTTTTTTTGACCTAAAGCATGTAAATATAACAGTAAGATTGTTCAACTATTTTAGCTATGGTTTGTTTTAATTTAAATAAAATATTGTTTTGTTGTAGATTCATATATTATATTAAAATAATTATAAATAAGTAGAAATTTCAGCTCATTTTCTGTAAAACTTTTTTTTCCCATGATTAGTACATTTTTCAGTGACAGAAATGATACAATTTTATGACTCGTCGAGATGATTTTGACGAAGGCTGTCTGAGCTTGTCTGGATCGAAAGATAATTGAAGGCCCGGATGCAATAAGGGCATTTACGCTCGGAAAACGTAAAAGTGAAGTCACTTAGTGGTAAAAATTTCATTTTCTTCAAATAAATTAAAAAAATTTAACGTTGTAAAAGTCATCACGCAGCATCTTTTTTATATTAACAGTTTTTTTATCAAATTTTTATTTTTCAAGAAAAAAAAACGCTACCAAGTGCTTTGGCGGAATGCTTTCTCATAGAGCTCTTTAAGTTTCATTAATTTTTTTTATATTTATTTAAATGTGATTTTAATATAAAAAAATTGTCTAACATTAATATTTACTCATATTGTACTTTATAAATTTCGAACATATATGCTAGCTGATTGCCTTTTCAACATTTATAATGTATTTTAAAGCATCAAGTAATACAAAAAAATTTGTTCTATTGAAAAAATGATATAATGTAGTAATAAAAAGAATGATGACAACAAAATTTCTGATCGTAACCACGCTAAGAAAGAAGATAAATGAAAAATAAAAATTTGTATGAAAATTTTCAAAATGCTCTTAAATTAAAACTGCGCTGAGAAAATTAGTTTTCCAAAGCTTGTTTTCTTCAGAAAAAACTTGCATACAAATTTTGGAGCAAATCTATCGAATGGTAATGCGCTAAGAAAATCAGTTTTAAAAAGTTTTTCTTCTTTTAGCAGTCAAAAATAAGTTTCAAACATATTTTTAAGCAAATTCTTCGAGTAGTTTACGTAAAATACAAAAAAAAAACGAAAAAAAAATTTTTATGAAAATTTTCAAAATGATCTTGAACTAAAACTGCCCTGAGAAAATTAGTTTTCCAAAGCTTATTTTCTTCAGACAGTAGCAAATAATTTGCATACAAATTTTGGAGCAAATCTATCGAATGGTAAAAATTTCAAACAACACCTAAAGGAGATTCAAATGAAATAAATTCTTCGTGTGTGCAAATTGCTGCTAATATTATGTTGTATACTAAAAACTAAATGCAACCTAATCGCATTGATCAAAAACTAAGAAATGAATATTCTGCTACCAATTTATTAAAACTTTAAATGTTACAAATACAACCTACATTTGTAAAAAAATGAGTTTATCTGATCTTCAGAAGGTAAATATATATTTTTTCTGTATTAATATAAAAATTAAAATGATATAATGAAGTATACCTCAACAACATATTGTGTTTAGCTATAGGGCACGTGTCCCGGTTACTGTACCTGAACCTAATTCTGTGCTTTACATGTATTCAAATGGAAAGCACAGAATAAGGTTCAGGAACATTAACTGGGACTCATACCCTACTTACTGTTTATAAAAAAAAATGTTACATTATAGAAGCTATTAATTTTGTTATTTTCTACATTTCAGAACTATTTTTTAATATTAAAAAAATAGTTTTAGAATATTTTTTTCAAAAAAGTTACAAAAAGTATTCATATTTATATTTAAGAATTATTTATATTTTAAAAATTTTCAACATATACTTTTAAATTATTTAAAAATTATTATTTTTGATGAAAAAATATGTAATATTGTCGGGACAGGCATCGAAAACATCACGAATTTCACGACATTACAGCTTTATCATTCTCAGTGGTAAAATGTAAAATTCATTCAACTTTTCAACTGTGCAAATGTAAATCAAAATCAATATTCCAAATATTATATATTATAAACATTCAATAAAATAGATAATTTATGTTTTAATATTTTTTCAGCAATTTTAACAAATGAACCCCCATACGAAAATCATTTTTGTGAGAAATTGTGAATAACTGCTAATAATTGTAATAAATTACCGCAATTGAGACATTAATAAGAATTAATAACAGTAAAAAACAATTATTAACAATTTATAATAGTTAATAATAGTTATGAACGCTAAATAACAATTATTAACTGAAAGTCATAATTATTAATAATTATTTATAGCTATTCACATTTATTCACATTTATACACATTTATACACATTTATTAACAGTTACTCACATTTTCCAAAATTTTAGAATTGGTGAATAATTTATTATTATTTATACTTACTTATAATTATTTATATTTATTTGCAATTAGTTACAGTGAATTATAGTTATTAACACTTTCTTACAGATATTTACAATTTTTCACATTTATTAACAGTTATTAACAGTTTTTCACATTAACAAAATTTTTCGCCTATCCTGGTAACACAATCTGTTGCAAGCACGATTGTACAGAATTCGCGTGGTCTGTTTCCACATTTTAATGCATAACTACTGAAATTTAATTGCGACTGAAACATGCGTCAGATTTGTAACAGATTGCCAATCGAAACGTGCGATTCCAAGATAAAAATAAACACGCAAACTTGCAGCAGAATCAAAGCAGTCTTCCGTAAGAATCTTACAGCAGCACTTTACTCCAGAATTACATGAGAATGACATAAGTTAAATGCAATTATATGACGAGAATAAACACGCAAACTTGCAGCAGAATCGAAGCAGTCTTCCGTAAGAATCTTGCAGCAGCACAGTTTATAGAATTTCAAAGTTAATTAATAGTTCCAAAAATTGAAGTTACTTTATAGAATAAAGATATTAAAATACATTGTATTTTAATAAAAAATGTTCATTGTGAATATTATTAACATTTAACTAACGAGAACATGTTCATAAGAGTTGTTGACAGATTTTAAGAAAGCAAATGTTGAATTTAAAAATTATAATTTATAATTTAATGAAAATATAATAATTTATAATTGCGATACATTTAATGCATTTCTTTAAACTCTACGTGTTCTTACTACCGATGCCTACACCTATAGGCACATATTGGCTAAAAGAAAAAAAGAAGGAACGCAAAAAACAATTGACATATATACACAAAGGGGTGGGCGCTGATGTTATAGTATAAAATTATATACATGTAGACATTGGGGAGAAGAGAGGAGACCATTCCAGCCAACTGTGAAATATAAAAAAAGTAGATAAAATTTTTTTATAATATCTAAGAAAAGTTTTAAATAAATTTCTATCAGTAAAAGATGATAAATATTTTGGTTCTACATTCATACGTAATTCTGTAGTAAAGTTTTGTCGCAGGATTCTTATGCGAGATAGCTTCAAGTATGTTCCCTGTTAAAAAAGTCCAGGTGGATTTCCACGTGGAAAATCCACGTGGAATTCCACGTGGATTTTCAGTCTGATTTACTTGGATTTTCAGGGTGATTCACTTGGATTTTCAGGGTGAAAATCAGGGTGGAATTCCAGGTAGATTTTCAGGGTGAAAATCAGGTTGGAATTTTAAGGGGATTTTCAGTCTGAATTACTTGGATTTTCATAGTGAAATACCACTCTGATTTTGAGTCTAAAAATACACTCTGATTTTCATAGTGAAAATCCACTCTGATTTTCAGTCTGAAAATCCACTCTGATTTTCATAGTGAAAATCCACTCTGATTTTCAGTCTGAAAATCCACCCTGATTGTGGATATTTTTAAGCAATCAAAAAATATTTTTATAAAATTAAATTTATTTATGTTTTTCATTGCAACCACAAAAAATATCTCTGCTCACTTAATAGAATAGAACGTGACAAAGTAGGGCGAATGATCGTCGTTTTAGACAAAATTAAACTGTTAGTTTATAAGCTCTAAAGTCTTTTATTCTTTTCGTGCGCGTTCGCTTGCCATAAGAAAGTCAATAGGTAGAAAGCGGAGCATCCCCCTAACGGTTAATCATCAGTACTATTATATACATGTGTATATTCATATTCAATAACTAACCACTAGGGGGCTACCACGCTTTTTATGTATTGACTTTCTTATGGCAAGCCAACGCGCATGAAAAGAATAAAAGACTTTAGAGCTTATAAACTAACAGTTTAATTTTGTCTAAAACGACGATCATTCGGCCTACTTTCTCACGTTCTATTCTATTAAGTGAGCAGAGATATTTTTTGTGGTTGCAATGAAAAACATAAATAAATTTAATTTGATAAAAATATTTTTTTGAATGCTTAAATATATCCACAATCAGGGTGGATTTTCAGACTGAAAATCAGAGTGGATTTTCACTATGAAAATCAGGGTGGATTTTCAGACTGAAAATCAGAGTGGATTTTCACTATGAAAATCAGGGTGGATTTTCAGACTGAAAATCAAAGTGGATTTTCACTATGAAAATCAGAGTGCATTTTCACTATGAAAATCAGAGTGGATTTTCAGACTCAAAATCAGAGTGGATTTTCACTATGAAAATCCAAGTAATTCAGACTGAAAATCCCCTTAAAATTCCAACCTGATTTTCACCCTGAAAATCTACCTGGAATTCCACCCTGATTTTCACCCTGAAAATCCAAGTAAATCACCCTGAAAATCCAAGTAAATCAGACTGAAAATCCACGTGGAATTCCACGTGGATTTTCCACGTGGAAATCCACCTGGACTTTTTTAACAGGGTTGTATACTCGCGGGATTATTCTTATAATAAGATTGCATTTAACTTTTGTCCTTCTGATGTAATTTAAGCGCAAATCTGCTGCAAGATTCTCACATAAAACTGCTTTGATTCTGCTGTACATTTGCGTGTTTATTCTTGTCATATAATTGCACTTAACTTTTGTCATATTTATGTAATTCTGGGGTAAAGTGCTGCTGCAAGATTCTTACGGAAGACTGCTTCGATTCTGCTGCAAGTTTACGTGTTTATTTTCGTCATGCAATTGCGCTCAACTTATGTCATTCTTATGTAATTCTGGGGTAAAGTGCTGCTGCAAGATTCTTACGGAAGACTGCTTCGATTCTGCTGCAAGTTTGCGTGTTTATTCTCGTCATATAATTGCGCTCAACTTATGTCATTCTTAGGTAAATCTGAGGTAAAGTGCTGCTGCAAGTTTCTGATGCAAGACTGTTTCGATTCTGTTATATGCTTGTGTACTTATTACGATTCGCAGAACCGCACTTGACAATTTGCAATTCTTACGTAATTGTGCTGCAAAACTTTGTCAGGAATTATTTACTCAATTTTGTTGCAAGTGTCTGTAATAAGTTTTTTCCGCAAGTTTACTGCAAAATATCTTCAAGATTCTGCGCATTCTTTCCGTTCCGTAGATTGCACTTTCTCTCTGCCAGAAACGTGCAATTCTGTTGCGCTTATCTGCTGTAATTTCTTTTCATAAAAAACCCTATGAAATGCGAAAACAGACAGCACATGTTCTGCTGCAATTTTTTTATTTTCAAGAAAATTGCAGCAAAATTGCAGCAAAATTACGTTGATCATGTTACCAGGGTATATACAAAAAAACGATTATACGTGTGAAAATTTTTGAAAGTGTGAAAAAGTGTTAATGACTGTTAATAAATTTGAATAAATGTGAAAAATTACAAATATTTGTAAATAACTATAAATAACAGTAAATTATTATTATTTACAGTTAATCATTATTATTATCTATTCGTAACAATTATCAACTGTTATCAACTGTTATCAACTGTTATTTACTGTTATTAATGTCTCAATTGCGGTAGTTTATTATAGTTATTAGCAATTATTCACATTTTTTCATATTTTTACACAGTTATTAATAGTTATTCACAGAAATTATTTTCATATGAATTGTTAAGGAATTTTTTGGTAATGATGCTGAGTTAAATTGGGTGACACACTACCAAATTCATGATAAGTGCTCTTTCATCAAAAAGTTATTTAGTTCGTATCAGTAGAACAAAATAATAAAGGCATCCATGCTAATTTCTCAAAAAGTTTTATAAAAATACAAAATTTGTGAAGAAAAATCAAAATGACTTTTACAATTTATCATCGCTAAATATGATTTATGTATATAAGTAGTATATGGACTGGTATAGCGAGATATATCGATTTTTTTTGCACCTGTCTCTCTCCCCCTGTCTCGACCCCTTGTCTCGCTCCCCTTTACATGTCTGGCAGGTGTGGTAGTATAAAGGGATGGTATAATCGTGAATTGATTTGACCCACTTTCCCCTCCCCCACCTGTCTGGGTGTTCTGGTGAATAAGGTGTCCTCTCTCCCGCACCTATTTGAGGGTGTTATAGTTTCTATGGTGACCTTGAAACCCTTAATGATTTGCATCTTCTGTCTTTTTTCTTCAGCCGTAAGTATTAGTTATATATGTCCTTTGGCCGTATTCAGGTGGAATATGAATCGAGAACAATGTTTGTCGCTTGAGCTGAAATTGCCGAGGGCGCGCGAAGCGCGCCCGAGGTAGATTTCTGCTCAAGCGGCAAACATTGTTTGAGATTCAGATTCCACCTGAATAAACGGCCAAAGGACATAGATGATTTTATGTCCGAAGTAGGCCGTATGAGGAACTATAATTTATTAGTTAAAAATATTAATGTTTTTTCCAATAATTTTAAAATTAAATTTTAATTCTATTGATTTTTTCTTTTGTTTCTTAGATTGACATTTTGTAATGAGTATAGCTACTATCGAAGCGCGAGTCATTTTTTTTTCACTAACCTACGTTCAATATGATTGCTCTTTGACATATTGAACGAAACATAATAGGATCGGTGATGCCATATTGATTTCTCCTGAGGCATATTGAGTCTCAATATGTCTCAGGAAGACATATAAAGCTTGTAACGAATCGAGGAGCGCGTCTGAGACATATGCGATGCCAATACAAATTTAGCATGCTCTTTACATACTGACACGAATACGGCCTACGAGGACATAAAGTATTATATGTATGTGTGTATGTGTATATTTTTTAATGTGAGTAACATTATAAAAATTAAATAAATAAGTAATTAAAAATCATATAACATTGTCATGAAAAATATTAATATAAAAAATATATTTTATAATATTAAAGGTCTGAATTTTATATAGTACTTTTTATCTATTAAGAGGAGGTCACGTATCTCTGTCCTTTTCTAATCAAAGAAATGATTTTTTCAAAAAAACTAATAACTTTATCAAAAAATGAAGAGAAAGCCGCATCTTGTATTAAAAAAAGCAATATTTTCTTTGATAAGAAAAAATTAATTTTATTGCTTCGTTCTCAAGAAAACCTTGAAAAACTTAAATCATAGAGGTTAGGGTGGACAATTTTGTTTTTCAAGGTTTTCTTGAGAACGAAGCAATAAAATTAATTTTTTCTTATCAAAGAAAATATTGCTTTTTTTAATACAAGATGCGGCTTTCTCTTAATTTTTTGCTAAAGTTATTAGTTTCTGTAAAAAACTCAATTCTTTAATTAGAAAAAGACAGAGATATGTGATCTCCTCTTAATTGTTATTTCTTACGTATAAACTTTTGTTGGTCCTAAAAAGGACCGTATGTAAGTATATGAATTTTTTTTTTTAAATTAAAATTTTTTGTATCCTTTCCTTTCAGGAATAGAATAAGTGTTTGTTGAGAATTTATCAGAATATTGTTTCCAGGCTGATGATGATTGATTTTCCTTCTTTTTCTTATCGTCACCTTGTACTAAAGGTGTTTTGGCGGTGTTGGAACTATTTTGACCCATAGTGTTAAACGCGTGATATACAGATATGATAAGAGACAAATTATTTATTGTAAAAAGTTATTATTTAAATGAATATTTTCATTTGTGTTATTTTTTTTATTATGTCTTTGAGAACGTTCTAATTTTACTGTTTCTTTTTTATAATGCTCCTTATATTTTTCTCTCTTTATAACGCTGTCTGTAGAACGTAATGAAGCGATCTTACCTGTGCATTGCCCCATGTCTGTTTCGAGTAATCGTTATGAAATACATGAAGAATTATTGGGAAGGGTGGTTGTTTTTATAGTTAAAAAAAACAAGTCATTTACACAATTAGAGTAATTTATTAATATTAACATATATTTTTATACAGGAATCATTACATCCCTCAAATCTTTTACAATCATCGGTAAACTAAATGCGGATATTTCAGATAAAACAAATTTTAAATATAAGCTTTTATAATGATCCGTATCATCTACCATATTTTCTGTGACGTAACCTTCTAATTCGGTATTGAGAATAGAATAGTATTGTTTAAATGATTTGTAGTCGTTAAGAATTACTTTTGCGTTGTCCAGTCCTTCTTGTCCAAGTTTATTTTTTAAAAAGTCTAGTATGTGATCAGTAGTACGGTTGACCTTACCGACACGCTCGCTTAAATCGTTGAGAAGAAGATCTACCAAGACATTTTGTTGACGAAGATCTTCGAATGTTGACTGTTGCATGACTATACCTGATGGATGATTGAAAGTCTTTCTCTTTTTGCAGAGCGATTGTCCTGGAGTCTCTTCTTCTTCCTCGGAGACGTGTATCTCGTTTGGGTGAGGTCTTTCGTCAATGCTGATAGATTTGGTGCCGTATGATGTGGTGAAATTGAAATCATGATTGGTTAGAAACAATTTAGTCGGTCTTCCGAAATCTTGATAAAAAGAATAAGAATTATAAAAATAAGCTGTTATGGCGTCAAATTGATCTTTGAGAAAATCCCAGCTACGGCGATCAAGAGAGATACTTTTGTGCGAGGCACCTGATAAAACTAGTTTAATAACTTCGTGATAGTATCCGCCACTATATTCAAGACCGACACAAATTCTCTTTGAGTTCGACTTATTGAGCGCATAGGTAGTAGATAATAAAAGGTTTGGCAATTCCGGTTTTACCGGATCGCGTAATTCACAAGGAGCCATTTTTATGTGTTGCTCTATCCGAAATTGAATTTGTACTGGAATTGAAAAAGAACATTTTACCCTACTGCGCATATGACAAATCAGAATGTAGAGGGCGGTAAATACTTTTATAATAGGGTAGTAACACCTGATCTGTATATTAGGTGTGCAATAAAAAATATATATATATATATATATACAAATTAAATTAAAAAAAATATTATTAGGGGTGGATAAATTTTATAATAGAATAATAACACCTGGTCTGTAGACTAGGTGTACAATACAAATATATATATATATATGGGACGTTTCACGTCAGCTCACCTAACAAAAAAATAGAATTCGTCGAAAATCTGTGAAAATGTTCTATTTGATACCCAAAATATACAAAAAAAATTTTAGAGGTCCAGGTCAAAGGGGTCAGGATTTAAACGTGATGGAATTTTTCGAATTTTCCAAATTTTTTGCTAAATAAATATTTTAATGAATTTTTTCCTTAAAAACTATCAATTTTTCGTTAAAACTTAATAGAATACTTTTTCTTGGAAATTAGATGTGAAATTCACCTGAATTTTTCCAAATTATAATATACTGATTTTTATGCTTACTTGATCGATTTAAACATACTATTTAGTATATCTAAAAATCGAGCAGGTTAAATTGGCTTTTTAAAGTCTTATTTTTTTTTTGGTTTTTTTATGAGGAAAAAATATACGAAGCCTCCAGTTGGGCAGCCTTCTCAAAGTTACTTAATTGTGCAAAAATGTATGAAAAAATCGTTATTTTGGATCAATGATGAGATTCGTGATTTTTTTTCTGAAAAAGTATTGATTTTTGGGACAAATGTATGAAAATGTTTTTTATTGGAAATCATGTGTAGAATATGAACATATTTTTACAAATTGTAATTTAAGACATTATGAACCATATATACTAAAAATTTAACAAAAAAAAAATTTTTTAATTTCAAAATTTCATTTATAATTTGTGATGTTTAGCAAATAATGGTTTACAAAAATTTACATACATTTTACATACAATTTTCAATAAAAAACATTTTCATACATTTGTCCCAAAAATCAATACTTTTTCAGAAAAAAAATCACGAATCTCATCATTGATCCAAAATAACGATTTTTTCATACATCTTTGCACAATTAAGTAACTTTGAGAAGGCTGCCCAACTAGAGGCTTCGTATATTTTTTCCTCATAAAAAAACCAAAAAAAAATAAGACTTTAAAAAGCCAATTTAACCTGCTCGATTTTTGGATATACTAAATAGTATGTTTAAATCGATCAAGTAAGCATAAAAATCAGTATATTATAATTTGCGAAAATTCAGGTGAATTCTACATCTAATTTCCGAGAAAAAGTATTCTATTAAGTTTTAACGAAAAATTGATAGTTTTTGAGAAAAAAATTCATTAAAATATTTATTTAGCAAAAAATTTGGAAAATTCGAAAAATTCCATCACGTTTAAATCCTGACCCCTTTGACCTGGACCTCTCAAATTTTTTTTGTATATTTTGGGTATCAAACAGAAAATTTTCACAGATTTTCGACGAATTCTATTTTTTTGTTAGGTGAGTTGACGTGAAACGTCCCATATATATATATATATATATATATATATATATATATATATATATATATATAAGTACAAACTACGTACAAAAAAACTATTATAGGTAGAATGGGAGGGTGAAGTAAAGGTAAGTAAATAATTATAAATTAATTTTCATGTACACAAAAGAAGATTTATTCACATATAAATTTCAAAATTGACATTGATTACAGTTAAATATAAAACACACGTTAGATTACAATATTTTGAAGTAAAATTATGAATATTATTATGTTTATCTCAATATCTTAACCTAGAAGTACATGTTTGATTATAAAGGCCTGAACCTCGAGAGCGTTCTCCAGCGAATGTAATCGCCCGCTTACATCTTTTGCGTTTAATTTTATTTAAAATTCTTTTATAAAAATTTTCAGCTATTTCATCATTTTTTTTCGTGTTATTTGAAAAGAAGCTACAAAACGCGCGTAAACTAGCACCGCTACACATATAATATAGAAACATAATAGTATACTGGCCGCAACACGTCGAATCGATGCTTTGCAGTTTCTTGGTGCTCCATCGAAAAACTTTACAGTTTCTTCTGAGTCTTTCAAGATGGTATTTTGAGACTTGTGGGAAACCGTAACTATCGAAATACGTTCCGTATCCATTTTTATCGATATGCATGGCCACCCAATGCGTACCAGGTTTGGTATGATCATCGATATTACACACAACAGCGACCGATGTTATCATTACATTCGGAATTCGATCTGCTGCGTATACGCCAATTGTTTTGGCTTTCAGCCCTTCCAGGGCCCTCATTATCTGACTGGTGTTCATTTGTATTATTTTCCTGTGTTAAACTACAATTCTGATCATCATCACTCGCGTATTCTATGGTTTTATCGTCGTCGTCGTCATCGTCTACTTCGTCGATTCCCGTAAAAGTCACACTTGATCCAAATTTTACGATACTATTTTTCTTGTAAGCAAGTTTTTGAAGAGAATCATAGAATAGTTCACAACTTCTTTTAGGCAGATTTTGTTGAGATTCTTGAGGGAGTAGTGAATAAAGCCACTCTCTCAACAGCTGTGATCTCTGCATGGCACAGCACTCCTTTTTATAGAGGTTTTCTTGGCAAGCGTGAAAACAGCATACTTTCTGGGAAGGAAACTGTCTTTGTAAGTCGGTAAAGCCTGTGGTGGTGTAATCCTCTATATTTATAACGTTACGTGCCATAATAGATTCTATATACATAGCCTTTTCAGCACCTCCGACGTAAATTCTTACAGCATTTCTCGCTATATTGTAAAAATGATACCGTAATTTGCGTAGAATAACGTCACCATCGAACCACTATAAACCGTGTAGACGTGACGACACGTAATCGTTACTAGTTTTTATACCTTCTGGTAAATTATCAAATTCGTGGGGTGGTGCTATTATCCAATGATCGATTACTTGTTCTTGCAGAGAAACTACTGCCACTTCTTTGGGTAAAAATTTATTATCTTTATCTCTTAAGCCTTGAATATCTATTACGTAATCCATCGTGGTGAAAACGCGAGCTCGTGTGTACTACTACGACTGAGTGTAAGAAGCAACTAGAGCAATGAGAAATGAAACGAATGGTCTTATAATGTTTCTGCCATTATTTTCTCCACCCCTTCCACCTTAGGCATTAAAATCCGTAATAATTTGCCTGTTTGAATCGATTTCTAGCACGTTATCGAATTTGGCGTAAACGATACAATTGATTGTTTCCCTAAGAGCCTGCTCAAAGCGAACTTCAATGCGCAGAGCACCCGAGCGCACGAGATTCCAATGTGATGAAAAATGAGCCAACGAATCAGGCGTCAAGTCGAATGCTAAGAGACAGTAACCTTCTGGATAAGAGGTTCGGCTAACATCGATACCTTCGTTGAAAAAATGTATACCAGTACCGGAGAATAGCGTGTGATAAGCGTCTACATAGAGTTTATTATTTCCTGTGTATTTTGGCTGTAGAAGTTTGCTTGGTATTTGTACTCCATCGACGTAAAGAGAGAGAAAATTGATAGAATAATGTTGAAAGTTGAAAGGATTCAATAGACGATTGCCGTTGAAGACTCGGTTACTCACAAAACCTATGATGATCCTTTTCGGCAACTGGCCCAATATAACATTATCAAGAGTATCTCCTAAAATTCCGCTATGTGAAGTGAATGATTTCACTTCCACTCTTGTTATTCGGTATTTTGCAGTAGTTTTGGTCAAAGCATTAGCATGAATTAGTATGGCTAGACTTATTTTAGCTCGACGGACGATTAACGTCGCTTCTCTGATGCGCACTAAAAATTTTCCGTCATCGGTGAAATCCATCAAACAAAACGCGTCCTTGCTACGAACGAGTCTCACTCGCATCTCAACACCGTTCATTAAAAATTTACCTTGATTAAATACATCGCAATGGAGGTGGCCAATCATATCGACAACTTTACCGCCAGCTGTAAAGTATTGACGATTCCGAGAACCGACATTGGCCCCAACTGTTCTGGTAGCAACTGCTGGTGATGCATCCATACAGCCTGCTGTGTCCGCATACCAAAGTGCAGAGGTGAGGTGTGATGTTAAGGCAGGAGAAGCGTAATTTAGGAGCGTTTCTATGTAAGCTCTGTAAGGATAGGCGTTGTTTGGGGGTGAAACTAGCTTTGAATTGAAAAAGATGTCCGTTTGCTCGAACAACGAATGTAAAAAATTGTTAATAGGAGCAACTTTTGCATTCTCGGCGTCGGTTCCCACGGGTGTAATTTCCAAGCTTACTTGCAACTTTGTATGCGCTAGATCGATGTAATGCTCGGTCGAACTAGGAACCAAAAATTCTAAAGGTGAATTGCTTTCATTGCTGAGAGATGATACAGGTTTGTAGTAGAGAAAAGAACTGCTTTCAATCGATGTTTGCGTCGGGGGAAGAGTAAAAATATCTAGTTCGCTCTTCATACCTTCACCACTGCACGCGTGTAGGAAAGCCATTTTTTTTTTAATGATTTATTTAGGTCCAAAAATGTCAGATACACTTCTCAATACTTTCTTCTTCTTTCGCCTTGATGTTTTCTTTTTCTTGCTTATACCACGCTTATTTGTCTTTCCCTTTGTCTTTCTTTTCTTGCTCGATGCGTTGTGTACGGGAACACGAGCTCGCGTTGACTGTCGTTTGCGCTTAGCAGTAACAGCTTTATATCCACTACCTTTCATAATATCGGAAATTTTATAAAGTGCTTTTCTTTTTAAATTTCGACCCGACTCTCGAGCACGCGTGTTGAGAGACTCTTTAAAATTCGCTCTCTTATTCGTTACGTCGTCTAGCACGTTCAAGCCTGTTCGGACGGCTTCCTTGCCGACTGCCTTGGCCCCACTGGCAAGATATGGCACAATTTTTCTAAATAATCCTCCGAGAAAGCTTCCGATTCCAGAGCCTCTTTGAAACGTTGAACCAGAGTAAACGTTTTTAATACCGCTTCCACCACCACCAGCCTTCTCGTCGTAGTAATGAATATAATAACTCATATCGCAACGTATTTAACGACTACGCTTGAAATGAAGCGTAACCGTCAGCGTTCCATACTCAAATGGTATTTTACGCCCATGCTGATCTCTTATATCGACAACAATATTTCGAAAGGTATGATGTAGTAGAGGTATGTATTGAATCGGTGCAAACTGTTTGACAACGGTTGATCCGAATTTGTACTTTGAATTTTCCAGGGCTACAATGCGTAAAAGTGCCGTTTCCGTATCACCAACTGCATGAGGTTCGCATATGTCTGTGTAAACGTAGAGCTGATCGGGTATGGCCCATGCTAAACTAGCTGGTCTATTGCCCACATTTATACTTGTTTCTGAGTTGGAAGTGACAAAAGTTCCTGTTTCTCTGTGAACAATATCTTCAAAACCAAAAATTCGACGAATTTTTTCGTTGAAAATCGTGTAGTGCGGCTCTTCGCAAATGCAAATCCTTTTTAAGGTGTAATAACCTTTCTGAAACTCAGTCGGTCCAAGCTTCTGATGTTCACGCGCCTCGTGTACTTTATTTATTTCTTCCGCAAGTTGTTCAATGCTACTGTATACGCCATTAGGAAAATTACAAAACCCATTATTTTTCGAAACTTTGAGCTTAGCGCTTCTTAATTTGAAAGTATAATAAGCTTCAGGTTCTTGAATATGCATAATAGTACAGGGTATGTGTATTTCGGCTAGACCGACCTGCCAGTTACCAATTAATCTAATTTCACGACATAAATAAGTGGTAAAACAAGTAGTCGTATTGTCGGGAAAATAGCGCATACTACTGTTACTCGGTAGTAATAAATAAAAATCATCTAGATTATCCATTATTTTAAAATTCTATCAACGTCTAATGCTTTTATCCAAGAATTAAATTTATCCGGATATCCTTTCCACTTTAAAAATAGCTGTTTTTTATTTCCGCTTCCTTTGGTCCGAAGAACTCGTTCAATCTTAAAATTTTGATCTTCCAATAGTCGTTGTGATCCTACAGGAGCCAATTCTTCTGTGTAAAAGAAGCCGTCAATGTCCTCTCTTTGTAAATCTTGTAACTCGAAGGTATAAAGATTTTGCCTGATAGAAAAGCGTTTAACTTTAAATACTTCCTCGCTATAATTCTTCTCGAATCCTTTCGCAAAGGTTCCCTTAGAGCGACTGATCCTCACGTAGTCACTAACCTCGTATTTACGGTCTTTTATTTGCCTTTGATTTTTTCTTCGCTGAAGAGCGCGCCTCTGTAAATTCGCTCGTGCCTCAGCTGCGTTATATAAATTAACCTCTGAAGGTTTCATCTTTATACCTGGATGTACTGTATTGTTGTATGCATAAACTATCTTTTGTATTACATCGATGTACCTATGTGTATTGCGATGTGTGAAATATCTCCAAACACGTTCTTTGAGAGTTCGATTAAGACGTTCTACCACTGCCGCCTTAATGTCCGGATTTCTTGCCGCTCTAAACTGTATGTCATATTTTTTAAGAGTATTTTGCAAACCTGCACCAACAAATTCTTTACCTTTGTCAGTTTGTAAGTAAACAGTAGTACGACCATTGGCTCGCTTAAGAATCTTCTCTAAGGCAGCTGATACAGTATGCGGTGTTTTATCCCCCAGTGGTTCTATCCATGCATACTTACTGAGCACGGCAATGACTACTAGTAAATACGAATAACCGTCATTTTCTTTTTTAAGACTTGTTAGCTGACACAAATCTGCTTCCCAAACGTCATCTACGTTAGTTACGTTATAGTGTAATCTCGGAAATTTTTTTCTTACAGGACGGTGAAGAGTATAAGCATCTTAATTATTCAACCAGTCGTGTATTCATTTTTGTTCTTTTTCTCTGTTCTTCAATGATTTACCCTTTATATTTACACGTATTAAATTTCGCGCTCCTGCATAACCTGCTTCATGCGAAGGGTCATAATACTGATTTTCTAAAGACATTCTCTTCATAGGTTCGCTTTGAGCCACTTTTTCTTAGCAGCACGTCTGGTTACGGGCGGAGTAAATACTGGTGATAACATTTGTCGTTTAGCAGTATTTAAAGGAGACGTTAGCCTATTAGCAATTTTTAGGATTTCCGTGTTTCCGATCAGATCATTAGGCGTTTCTGAACTCCCGATAAACTTTGCAAATTCAAATCTACCAATAGGCACTTCGTCATCATCCTCGATCTTTTTCTTTTTCTTTTGTAAAACATCGTTAAGCAATTCTGCTATGTTAGACCGTGGTATAAGTTTTCCATCTACGATAATGCTTCCAGTACTATCCCATTTTAATCGATCTGGCTCAAAAGTTCGCCAATGTTTTAGTAAAAGTCGTGCTTTTCTAGCATAAATTTTAGGCACGTTATCGAGTAATTTTGCTTCTGTTAGAGGTGTCAGTGTAGCTTCGATTTCGTCAATATCTCGACCAATTTCACCATCATCTATACGTCCGTTATCTTTGAAAAATAAATAACGCCTCAAAACTTGCAAATAATTTTTACTCTTTTCTCGCTCACTGCTAAAACTTTTAGAATTAATAATTTTATACATTTCCGAATCAAGCCGTGTTAAATTATCACCAGGTGTCTGTATAGTTTTTTCAATATTCTCAGTTGTGCTATTTGTCGAAGAATTAATTATAGACACAGCTCCTCCCTGCTGCTGCTGCTGCGAAAAACCTTGGATTTGTTCCAGAGTTTTTTCGGGGACAATGACCATTTTTCGAACGCGTTCCATAATTTTTTGTTTTGCCTTGAAAGAAAATTAATTTTTGTTTTTTAAAAATTTGGAAAAAATTGTACTTATCAGTGGAGCCAATAAAAGTGGTAAAAAAGAACCACCACTCTGAATTATAGTACGTTTTTTAGCTTTCCAAGCACCAGCACCACCAGCTGTTTTTCTTTTACTTTTTACTAATTTTCTTAATATAGTTTTGTATTTTTTTAAACGGTTTTGTTCATGAGTTTTCAATTTTACAACACTTTGCAATACATTCAGTGCACACTCGCAAATACACTTTATGAGATTTTTATCGGCTGTACGAATCAAAGCTGAGCGCTGTTGACTATCAGCGTGGCTCAGAGCATTTAAAAGTGCAACGTGCTTTTTTGAATATAATTTTCCAGACGTACAGCAGGTGCTAGACTTGATGGAACTTTTTCTCTTTCCTCCTCCTGGTTTTCTTTTTGTTTCAGATGGGGCCATTGATGTTGTTTCAGCCATCGCTATTTGAAGACTGCTTCTCCACTACGGATGCTTCTTTCTTTCTATTTCTTTATGCTCACCTGAATCTCGATGAAAATTTAGGCACGTAAGCATAGTGCAACTTGTCATCGGGAAATATGTCGGTGCGAAAGCGAAACAATAAAAGATAGCTGAATGGCCTACTACAGGCATCGATGTAGGCTTCTTGACGATTTTTGAGCAACACAATATAATTTGAATTAAACGATGACAACCTTTCGTGAATAAATCAAGTACTGTATTATTCGATGATTCGCGCATCAGATCGTCGAGTATGAGTAATTTTTTCTTATTATTGTCATTGGAATAGTCTATAGCTTGCGGTAAGCCTTCTTAAAATTCGATGCGTTGATTATCACCTACTTTAAACTCGCTACGGTATGCTTCTTGCCACTCGGCGTAATAAAAGAGAATACGATCAAAATTCACATCGCACATTTGTGGCAAATCACAGAGAAATCGCTTTACAAAAACAGTTTTCCCACACATAGTAGGCCCCGAAATTATACACGTAGAGGGATGTTTCCATCGTGTATCCATTTCGAATACTGAATACAGGAGGCATAAGTTTTATACTTTTACGTTAAAACCCCTCTTTATTTTATTTTTTTTTAAGTTAAGTGGTTGTGATGTAGAGAGGGGGGTGGGCGGCGGCGCGGGCACACGTGTTTTTTATTAGCTTATTCAACACGTGTGCGGGGATAAGCTTATTTTCCGCGTTAATCAGCTAAATAAGAGAAGTATATAAGCTTATCACCGCTCGGGGTGTTAGCGAATTGTTAGCGTCTATGAATTATTGATAATTGTTTTCTAAAATAAAATAGATTTCATGGAATTTTTTTATCATTTTTTATCATTCATATTGTTCATTCACTCTTGTAACCAAAAGGAAAAGAAAGCGACAAGGAAACCTATCGTCTTTTTTTTAAAACAACGCTACAGGTTTTGAATTCTTCTCTTGTTATGACCTTGTGGTAAGATGCGCGTCGTATAGATTTAAAATTCAATCGTATTTCGTTTTCATTTGTCTCTTTCTCATTCTCTTCTCTAAGGTTTCTCGCAAACACTTCGTCTATGAGCGTTTTAATCAAAATTTATTTTTAATGAATTTTTGAAATTTAGAGTTATTCCCCTAACCTTGCAACATTCATAAGTATTTCCTGACGGTGTCACAGCACGATAAGCGTAAAACTTTGGTGCTGCAGACATCTTAGTATCTATGTAAGTACCAGGACCGTAAGATCTTAATTCATCCGTCATATCACCCAATAAGTTTCCCAAGGCTGGCTCGTATTCATCTGAATCGTCCGTTTTTACAAAAATACACGAATCGGTATCGCAGTACAGAGTACGTCTATCAAGCTTTTCCATGTGTTTGTACAATTCTAGCCAGGCTTGCGCAGTTGTGAATGCTGCTATTACCACATTTGTATTGGATGATGCTTCAACGGCTTCTTCTCTAAGCTGCCAATGAACGTATAAAATATCGTCGTTTACAGGTAAAATACTTAGAACTTCTTTGTCAGAAGAGGTTAATAATCGCAAGAGATTTTCACGATTTCCGTTTGTTTTAAGTTGCTGCGTTGTCCAAACTTTCCCCAAAAAGAATTTAAACAAAGTTTTGCTACAGCTCTTAGACCAGCATTTTTTTCTATTTTCTCGCGATCTAATCGAATACCTTCGTTTTTTTTATACTCATCCAAGTACCGCAATTTCGCATCGTCGTCATTTACACACTAGGCGGGCCATCCGCTTGCTTCTTGTTTTATTTTCAAAAACGTATTTACGTATCCAGCAAAATGACCCCCGTTAATACCGTTAAAGCGTGTCATTTCGTATTTCCATATAACGTATATTTTCGTTATACGGTAGCCAAGTTCGACAGCTTTACGTAATTCGTGGGCTACCCAAGTACCCGCAAATTCTCGTTCACCAGCATTTTCGTGATTACAGTCGTTTCCTCGCATTTCTTCGCAACAAGATCGACAAAGAGCAAATAACAAACGACCGTGCATTTTAACGGGTAACAAAGGTAAGTACACGTTTCGCGGTGGTAAGACTTTACACTTGACCAGTCCCTCAACGCGTTGCAAATCATTATTATTTTCTCCAGTTAGTTCACGACATTAAGGATACAAGGAGCATATATCTGTGTATTTAATTTTTTTACCTTCCTTAATTTTATAATATGGAATTATATTTTCAGTTCATCCGCCAAATAAATGCTTCTCGAGGATTTAAAGTAATATTACTCATTAAAGGGTGATTGCGCGCGTATTCAGCTGTTTCCAGATTCTCAAGTTTAATTTTATCGAATTCGCATTCCCATATGCAGCAGACCTCATATCCGCATTTACGAATTTTATTTATTTTTATCCATGTATTTTCACAAACTTCATTAAACGTACGTCCAAAAGCGATGGGTGTATCTCGATTTTTATCAAAACATTTGAAACAACCGTGAGTGTAACAACCTTCGTATTCAAAAACTATAACCTTTTCACTCTGATTTTCCGATGAAGGTGGCAAAAATCCATCTACGAGATAACCTTCAGGTAACCTGAATTCTCTCGCCCTACCAGCATGAATAATTTCACGACCGATTTCTCGTTCACATGCTAATAACCATTCAATTGATTTCTGAGAATGTTTATCACAGCGTCGATAGCCTGCAGGAGGTATAATTCCAATACTCTTAGGTAATAAGAAATTTTTTCTATAAACGAGAGAACATGCACTTGCGATAGTAGTTGCAGATGTAAATGGACAGAGTTGTCCTACGTCTAAGAAAATTTTTCTAAAGGCCAAACATGCGCGTCTTAAAATTTCAACATCCATACAATATTCTACGATTTCTTTTTTAAAATCGAATACGCGTCCGCTCAATGTTTCGGAATCGTACCACGTAAAAAAGGTATCTCTTTCCGTGCACGACATGGAATCAGGAGCGTAAAAATGCGTATCGGACAATGGACCTACGTAATTTTTGTTCTCAACTTTATTAAACAGATGAGGAAAGTAGCCCTTTTTAGCGCTAGCCGGTAAGCCGAATGTTTCCGTTAATGCGCTTAATTTCATATGGAAATAATTTAAACTATCGATGAATTTTGTTCTTCCGCATTGTAGCAAAATTATATTCTGTCCGTTAAGAATCACCTGGGGTGATGTTTGACTATGTTTTTCTACTAACTCTTTCAGCATAAATTGTGCGTCAAAACCACCAGCATAGTGTGCAATGCATATAATTTGCTTAAAATCTGTTCTATCGCGTATATACATATCTAAAAATTGCTTAATTGGGTTTGTTTGAAATATATGCTCGCGAATACCACAAGTATCGCATCTTTGAGAATAATCATCATTCTCCAAACAATCATCACATGTTTGCTGTACAACGCAGAGGTTGGGAACGTGCAATCGCGTGCTAGTGTGACTTCTGTACTCTCTATCTTGTTGTGTTTCTAAATCGTAAAATACAAACAGAGTTTTCTTTGTATTTTTTTGAACATTGTCTGCATATTCATTCGCGGCTAGAGAGCGCATATAACATAACTCGTTAACAGAATGTTTTCCTCGACAAAGCTTACACTAATTAACCCCACATTCGTGCTTGCCCCTATGAACATGAATAACTTCATTACAAACTTGCCAAATTTTAATAAGTTCGCAAATTTTTTTATTTTTCACCTTATAGTTTCCATTTGTTTGGTGATTTTTGTAGCAAGCGTTATTGGGAAAAGTTCTATTGCATTCATTACATTTCAAGATAATACCATTTTCTTTTTTACATGATGGATATAGAAAACAGTTTGGGCATGTATTGGAACACCTATGTTGGTCAATACATCTGAAACATTTATTACAATATTCACAGAAAAATCTTTTACCCACTGCTCCGGTTATATTTAAAATAGTATGATAATGACGTTCATCAGAATCATAATATAAATTTATGACACCTTGTAAATTCACATTATTTTTGGATTGGACAATTGATGCGCGACCGTTAAAGAATGGTGGTTTCCCACTTCCGAAATTACTCTTATCATATACTTGTATAGCAATGCCAAGTCTACTATAGCATTTCTGAAATTTATCTAAATCACGAAACCCCCACCCTTCCGTCGGAATATTCAATTCTGCATTTTTCATCAACTGCAAAAAGTACTCTTTTTGCAAAGTTCTGCGGCCATCGCGAATGAACGACCACTGCTTTTCATAACGTTAGAATCGTTATTTTTATAATTTATATACATCTCTCCAACTACTAATGCTTATGGCAAACATAAATTGTCTTTGATTTGTATAAAAACTATTGACTTTTTATGCAGTATGTTTATATTCAATTTATTTTTTTGACCGGTACCTCGTGGCAAATTAACATACGTTGCCTCTATAACAAAACTTTAGTCTATCTCAAAATTTTCGCTGCTCTGAGTTAAATTAGATTTAAGTTCCCATAAATCGTAGTAATTAAAATCAATAATCGGTCTTAGCGACATTCCGGCTGGACCATGGCTAAAGCGAATACTTTTTACACTGATTCCTATTAAGTCATTTTCTTCCCCTAATGATATTAAATATGCATGTATATCCCGCATAATCAATTCTAACCATACAATTGGATTAAAATTTTCCGCAGGGGGTTGCATGCTAAGAATTAATCTTGTTGCATCTAATTGGAATTTTCTGATATAATGATTACCACTTTGATTAATACGAAAACTTACGCCTGGTGGTCTTATCGAAAATTCTCCTGCACTAGCGCCTCTACCAAGACCTATTTAAATATTACCAGCCTCACTCACACTCGATTCTCTCTCACTCGCATTCTCATACCTGTCTAAATTCTCGCTTGAGTAAGTATGAAAATCCCTCTCAGTGTCGTTACTACGTTCATGACTGTCGTACCTATTGGAAATAGACTCGGTGCATTTTTGTCTCCCCACTCTTCTTCTTCTTCTTCGCTTCCAACACTACCAGCAACAGCAGCAGCAGTAGGAGGAGGGGTGGCTGGTAGATGCGTGGAAACGTTTTCCAGTGTGCTTGATCCTTCTACGAAGGATGATGATGATGATGCAATGAAAAATTTAGGATAATATTATATAAATAATTCGAAAATTGTTTTAAAATATTTTCTTTATTTATTTAAAATTTTGATTAAAAATTTTCTATTCAACAAAATTATTATTATTATCATTATTATACTTTAACATTAAAAAAACATTATTATTAAAACAATAATAATAATAATAATAATAATAATAATAGTAATAATAATAATAATAATAATAATAATAATAATAGTAGTAGTAGTAGTAGTAGTAGTAGTAGTTGAAAAAACGGGTAAATCTGCTATCAGACCTACAGCGACGTGGGCTGCAGCTGGATCACCCCAACTGCAGTGCGCATCACTGGTGTGACGGGATTCTGACGCTGCATCAGCCTGGAGGGAGAAAGAAACCTGGTAGGTTCGCATTCGCCCTCGAGGCATCTACAGGCAGAGACCGTCTAAACCCCCTTCACCCTGGCCGCGGAAGAGAAGCAAGAAAATGCCTCACTTACACGGGGAGGGATCCGTAACGTCAACCATTCAGAGCCGCAGCGTGGGACTGCGTTAGCATTACTTCACGCGGCGGTCTTGTCCATTGTCACTTGTCTCGTCCGTCCGTCCAGGCACTAGGCCGTGTCCATTTATACGTCCAAACATGCATACATTTGCCTGTCATCCTTCCTTTCACTCCTTCATTCGCACTTAGCTCAGGTACGTGAGATCGCTAAGCCCAAGGACTTTTCAGTCCCCCTGCGTATTCACACATTTCCATCCTCTCATTCACCCACACATCCAATATATCTTTCACTCACTCAGCTCGGGCACGTGGGGTCGCTAGGCCCATGGACTGTGCAGTCCCCCTGCGTATTCGTACATTCTTTCGCGCGCTTCCATCCACACATTTAGTATACCATTCACTCACTCAGCTCGGGTACGTGGGTCCGCTAGGCCCAAGGACTGTGCAGTCCCCCTGCGTGTGCAAGCATCTCCATTCTCTCCTTTATCCTCACACTCATTTCACCATTCACTTAGCTCGGGTACGTGGGGTCGCTGAGCCCAAGGACTTTTCAGTCCCCCTGCGTATTCACACATTTTCGTCCATACTTTCATCCACACATCCAATTTATCATTCATTCAGCTCGGGTACGTGGGGTTGCTAGGCCCATGGACTGTGCAGTCCCCCTGCGTATTCAAACATTACCACCCTCACTTCCATCCACACACTCCGTATACCATTCACTTAGCTCGGGTACGTGGGGTCGCTAGGCCCAAAGACATTTGTCTCCCTGCGTATTTGTATTCCTCATCCATTCACTTGTTCATTCATTCACATTAAACATCCATCCTCTTTCTTCGCTTCAAGGACGACTGTGACAAAGGTCACCACTGAAGCCCAGTTTTGGACGTCCTCCAGCATCCAGTCTACAACATTGTCTGGTGTGAGGTCTCCAGTCTGTCTCCGTAGCGTTCGTCTGTCGAAGTCCCAACGTGAGCATCCGAAGAACGGATGCTCAGCGTCGTCCGTGTCATGTCCGCAGTAGGTACAGCCCGCATGCTGTACCTTCCCTCTCAGGTGCAGGTACCGTCTGAAGTAGCCGTGTCCGGTCAAGAATTGGGTAAGGTAAAAATCCACCTCCCCAAAAGTCCGTTGCGTCCACTGTCTCAGGTCCCTGATCGGACGTCTGGTCCATGCACCCGTTCCGTCTCTCGTCTAACATTCACTCCATAGCGTCATTGTCAGGTCCCTTTCCCGAACTGCCGCTTCTGTCCGTCCTGTTTCAGCGCTTCTTTCATAGATCCGCTTGCGCTCCAGCGCGAGGAGATCTATAGGGATTACGCTTGCAACCACCATTACGGCCTCCGCAGAGACCGTCCGGTAGGCGCAAGCTATCCGAAGCGCTCCCCGTCTCTGTACGTCCGTCAGTCGCTTTCGGTACTTCCGGACGCGGAGCGCGTCGGCCCATATTTCCGCCCCGTACAACATGATCGAGTGGGTCGTCGTCATCAGAAGCAGTCTCTTGCTCTGTCTCGGTCCGTACGTATTTGCCATGAGGCGGCCCAGCGAGGACGTCAGTCTAGTCGCTTTGTCGGCCACCCTCTGGATATGTGGCCAAAAAGTAAGCCTGGTATCCAGAGTGACTCCTAGGTATTTGAGGAAACCTACCGTCTCCGTCCTTTCTGTACCTACTGTCATGGGAATGAGCGTCGGTATACGCCTTCCCGTCAGTAACATCAGTTCCGTCTTGTTCAGTGCCAGTGACAGTCCGTGTTCTGTCATCCACCTTTCGACCCGCCTCATGACTCTGTTCAGTGTCAGTTGTGCTAATTCTGTAGTCCTTTGGACGATAACTACCGCCACGTCGTCTGCGTAAGCGACGAGTGACGCGCCCTCGGGCATCTCCAGTCTTAGCAAGCTGTCATAGTCCACGTTCCAAAAGTCTGGCCCCAGTATCGAACCCTGCCCGACCCCCGCGGTTATTGGTCTGCGTATCTGTCCTTCCGTCGTCTCGTACGTTATGCATCTGTCACGCAAATAATCCTCCACCATCCTCATCAGGTAATCCGGCACCCTGAAAGACCTATAGGCCTCGAGGATATTGGAGAACCTAGCGCTATTGAAGGCGTTCTTTGCGTCTAGCGTGCCAAGCAGTACCACCGGTCTTTGTCTGTGGTCCATCAATGCCGTCCTTCTAGAAGGCTCAAGAACTTCCCGCACAGCATCCACCGTCGATCGGCCTTTGCGGAAGCCATACTGGTTGTCCGCGAGTCCTCCTGCCCTGTCCACTGCTTTCGTCAGTCTGTTTTTCAGTAAAAGTTCTAATGTCTTTCCTGCCGTGTCTAAGAGGCACAATGGCCTGTAGGAATTAGGCGCATTTGGCTCTCCCTTTCCTTTGTAGAGGAGAACCAGTCTGGCCTTTTTCCAACGCGTGCTGAAGATCCCCGTCCGTAAACATTCGTTGTACATGTCCAGGAGGAGACGTGGCCTGCCCAAGGCAATCTGCCGGAGAATCTCTCCTGGAATGCCGTCCGGTCCTGGCGCTTTTCCGGGTCTCAAAGAGGCAGTAGCTTCCAGCAATTCTGCCTCCGTGAACTCCGGAACTGCTTGGCTCCGGTAGTCGACTGGTCCCTCCGTAACCGGATGGTTTGGGAACAGCCCGTCCACTATCGTCGCCATCAACTGTCCGTCTTTGTGTTCTGGAGGACCAAGAGCCCCCAGTTTCTGGGTAACCAGCTTGTAGCCCATACCCCAGGGGTCGCGGTCCACCTCTTTACACAACCGTCTCCAGCATCGCCTCTTACTGTATTTTATGGCGTTCGTCAGGGTCTTTTTAGCGTCTTTGTACGTCTGTGCAAGCCTCATTGCATTATCCTGTCCTCTTTTACGTGCTCTGTACAGTACTCGTCTGTGTTTTATGCACGTCCGTCGTAGGGAACTTATTTCGCCCGTCCACCAGTATGCTGCCGGTTTATTATGTCGAGGCACGATGCGTGGCATAGTAGCCTCACAGAGGCGAACCATGGCGGTCATCGTCCTGTCCACAATCAACTCCGTCCTTTGTTCGTCAGTCAGGTCCGTCGGGATGTTTTCAGAGTAGTAGTAGTAGTAGTAGTAGTAGTAGTAGTAGTAGTAGTAGTAGTAGTAGTAGTAGTAGTAGTAGTAGTAGTAGTAGTATTAGTAGTAGTACTGGCTGCCCTATCAGCCGGCGAAAAATCCATCTCCCTGTTGCCTGGTGCCGGGTGGCACCCGGGCTGGGCGCCGACAATGGGGAATGGGGGCTCCTCCGAGGTCACCGGCGGCGGGGCGATCCTCAAGGGGAGAGGCTGACAGACGGTGTACGAGCTGGACCTTACCGCAGGTAGATTCTTGACCACAAACACATATTAAACGAGAAGAGACGTAGGAGAAAAATTGAAACCAAAAATGCTGATGTCAACGAAAGAATTAGAGCTTTCAGCATCCATCAGCGCTCCGGGCACCCCAGGCCCACATACCTCAGAGGCGGCTGTCTTGGCCTCAGGGGTGTGTTTTACTAAACCAAGCGGGGAAAGGGAAGGGCAGGATCGAGTGCCTCCTGACATCATTAAGGGGCAGATTAAGAGGATCTTGGAGTCAGTAGCCAAGATGGAATTGGTAAAATCAAAAGTTAGGACGGTGAGCACTGGAATCTCGGATGAGTGGCCTGTCATCAAGGATGCATGTGAGGTGGTAATCGCCGAGTGTGAGCGGATGACTGCACAGCGGACGACTGCGGTGACGGCTGCTGCTGAGGCCCAGAAGCGGAAGAGGGAGCCGACCGGTGCCAGTCCTGAGCAGTCGGCGGCCTTCCAAAAGGTCGGCAAGGGCTCCAGATGGAAAAAGGTCGGAGCAAAGCGCAAGAACAGGACTGCAAGTACGGCACCTAAGGACGGACCGAAAGAACTGAACGACCAGAGGACTCAGAAGGACGCGACGAAACGGAAGAAGAAGACCGGTCGCGGACAGTCCAGACGGAAGCAGGATGCACGCAACGACGTCGGCGCCGTCTTGGTTGGTCTATCCGCCAACATGACGTACGCTGATGCTCTGCGCAGGCTTAAACAGGACGTAAAGACTGACGAGACCAAGGTGCAGATACAGGGCTGTCGTAAGACGAAAGACGACGGACTTCTGATCAGGCTGCGATGCAAGACGGAGGACAGACTGCAATTCGAACAGCAGGTTAAACAGGCACTTGGAAATGACGGCACAGTACGTGACTTGACGCCGGAGGTGCAGATCGAGATTCTTGATCTTGACTGTATCACAGAGGCACAAGACGTTACGGACGCAATAAGACGGGAGACAGGGACAGTGAGGGATCCGAAAACGCATATCTTCGGTCCCAATGATCAAAATGTCTGCATGGCCGTCTGTGGCGTGGAGAAGAGTGCCGCTCGAATCCTGCTTCAGAAGGGCCGGATCAAAATAGGGTGGATGAACTGCCGCGTACGGACGAGACTAATGGTGCCGAGGTGCTACAGATGCTTCGGCTTCGGACACAAACGACGAGACTGCAAAGGTACCGACAGAAGCAGACTGTGTCGTAGGTGCGGACGGACGGGACATACTAGCGGAGGGTGCAACGAGAAAAACCCGACTTGCTACCTCTGCACGGAGGCGAGGCTTAGAGGATGCGCTCATGTGCCGGGCTCCGGAGCATGCGCCGTCTTCCGGGCTGAGCTGGAAAAGCGGAAAAGGCAGACAACGACATGACTTTGACGCTACAAGTTAACCTGAACAGGTGCGAAGCGGCTCAGCTTTTACTGGACCAAATCGCGACGGAACGGAACGCTGACGTACTTATAATAAGTAAACAGTACCGTGACTTACGCCAACAGACATGGCTTTCAAACGCGTCAGGCTCGTCGGCCATCTGGATTAGAGGCGCGCGCTCAAGGGGTCCTACAGTTTCCGGTGCGGAAGAGTATTACGTGTGGGCGAGGGTGGGAGATGTTACTTATGTGAGTATATACCTCTCACCAAACTGTACGGCCGGAGAATTTGAAGGTAAAATCGCGGCTCTAGAGGACTGCCTCAAAGATTTACCGGGGAATCTTGTCGTCACCGGCGACTTTAATTCCAGGGCGATCGAGTGGGGCATGACGACCACAGACAGACGCGGACGGCTGGTGTTAGAGATGGCTGCGAGGCTGGAACTAACAGTAGCAAACAGAGGACAGGCTTTTACGTACAGACGACCGGGTTACGGTAACTCGATACCTGACGTGACGCTGACAACGGAAGACCTGGAGACGCGGATAAGGGGATGGCGGGTGCTCGAGGACTTAACGGCCAGCGATCACCAGTGCATCGCCTTTGAAGTTACGGAACGGAACGATACGTCACAAAACGTTTCGGTGAGACCCCCGCGGTGGAACCTTAACAAACAGGACAGGGCTCTGTTTCGGAGGACGCTGCTGGAAATAGTTGCGCCCTCTGAAAAAATCCCGACGGACCTGACTGACGAACAGAGGACGGAGTTGATTGTGGACAGGACGATGACCGCCATGGTTCGCCTCTGTGAGGCTACTATGCCACGCATCGTGCCTCGACATAATAAACCGGCAGCATACTGGTGGACGGACGAAATAAGTTCCCTACGACGGACGTGCATAAAACACAGACGAGTACTGTACAGAGCACGTAAAAGAGGACAGGATGATGCAATGAGGCTTGCACAGACGTACAAAGACGCTAAAAAGACCCTGACGAACGCCATAAAATACAGTAAGAGGCGATGCTGGAGACGGTTGTGTGAAGAGGTGGACCGCGACCCCTGGGGTATGGGCTACAAGCTGGTTACCCAGAAACTGGGGGCTCTTGGTCCTCCAGAACACAAAGACGGACAGTTGATGGCGACGATAGTGGACGGGCTGTTCCCAAACCATCCGGTTACGGAGGGGCCAGTCGACTACCGGAGCCAAGCAGTTCCGGAGTTCACAGAGGCAGAATTGCTGGAGGCTACTGCCTCTTTGAGACCCGGAAAAGCGCCAGGACCGGACGGCATTCCAGGAGAGATTCTTCGGCAGATTGCCTTGGGCAGGCCACGTCTCCTCCTGGATATGTACAACGAATGTTTACGGACGGGGATCTTCAGCACGCGTTGGAAAAAGGCCAGACTGGTTCTGCTCTACAAAGGAAAAGGAGAGCCAAATGCGCCTAATTCCTACAGGCCATTGTGCCACTTAGACACGGCAGGAAAGACATTAGAACTCTTACTGAAAAACAGACTGACGAAAGCAGTGGACAGAGCAGGAGGACTCTCGGACAACCAGTATGGCTTCCGCAAAGGCCGATCGACGGTGGATGCTGTGCGGGAAGTTCTTGAGCCCTCCAGAAGGACGGCATTGATGGACCACGGACGAAGAGCGGTGGTACTGCTTGGCACGCTGGACGCAAAGAACGCCTTCAACAGCGCCAGGTTCTCCGATATCCTCGAGGCCTATAGGTCTTTCGGGGTGCCGGATTACCTGATGAGGATGGTGGAGGATTATTTGCGCAACAGATGCATAACGTACGAGACGACGGAAGGACAGATACGCAGACCAATAACCGCGGGGGTCGCGCAGGGTTCGATACTGGGACCAGACTTTTGGAACGTGGACTATGACAGCTTGCTGAGACTGGAGATGCCAGAGGGCGCGTCACTCGTCGCTTACGCAGACGACGTAGCGGTAGTGATCGTCCAAAGGACTACAGAATAAGCACAACTGACACTGAACAGAGTCATGAGGCGAGTCGAAAGGTGGATGACAGAACACGGACTGTCACTGGCACTGAACAAGACGGAACTGATGTTACTGACGGGAAGGCGTATACCAACGCTCATCCCCATGACAGTAGGTACAGAAAGGACGGAGACAGCAGGATTCCTTGAATACCTAGGAGTCACCCTGGATACCAGGCTTACTTTTTGGCCACACATCCAGAGGGTGGCCGACAAAGCGACTAGACTGACGTCCTCGCTGGGCCGCCTCATGGCAAATACGTACGGACCGAGACAGAGCAAGAGACTGCTCCTGATGACGACGACCCACTCGATCATGTTGTACGGGGCGGAAATATGGGCCGACGCGCTTCGCGTTCGGAAGTACCGAAAGCGACTGACGGACGTACAGAGACGGGGAGCGCTTCGGATAGCGTGCGCCTACCGGACGGTCTCTGCGGAGGCCGTAATGGTGGTTGCAAGCGTAATCCCTATAGATCTCCTTGCGCTGGAGCGCAAGCGGATCTATGAAAGAAGCGCTGAAACAGGACGGACAGAAGCGGCAGTTCGGGAAAGAGACCTGACAATGACGCTATGGAGTCAACGTTGGACGAGAGACGGAACGGGAGCATGGACCAGACGTCTGATCAGGGACCTGAGACAGTGGACGCAACGGACTTTTGGGGAGGTGGATTTTTACCTTACCCAATTCTTGACCGGACACGGCTACTTCAGACGGTACCTGCACCTGAGAGGGAAGGTGCAGCATGCGGGGTGTACCTACTGCGGACATGACATGGACGACGCGGAGCATACGTTCTTCGGATGCTCACGTTGGGACTTCGACAGACGAACGCTACGGAGACAGACTGGAGACCTCACACCAGACAATGTTGTAGACTGGATGCTGGAGGACGTCCAAAACTGGGCTTCGGTGGTGACCTTTGTCACAGTCGTCCTTAAAGCGAAGAAAGAGGATGGATGTTTAATGTGAATGAATGAATGAGTAAATGGATGAGGAATACAAATACGCAGGGAGACAAATGTCTTTGGGCCTAGCGACCCCACGTACCCGAGCTGAGTGAATGGTATACGGAGTGTGTGGATGGAAGTGAGGGTGGTAATGTTTGAATACGCAGGGGGACTACACAGTCCATAGGCCTAGCAACCCCACGTACCCGAGCTGAATGAATGATAAATTGGATGTGTGGATGAAAGTATGGTTGAAAATGTGTGAATACGCAGGGGGACTGAAAAGTCCTTGGGCTCAGCGACCCCACGTACCCGAGCTAAGTGAATGGTGAATTGAGTGTGTGGATAAAGGAGAGGATGGAGATGCTTGCACACGCAGGGGGACTGCACAGTCCTTGGGCCTAGCGAACCCACGTACCCGAGCTGAGTGAGTGAATGGTATACTAAATGTGTGGATGGAAGCGTGCGAAAGAATGTACGAATACGCAGGGGGACTGCGTATTAAAAAAAAAAAAAAAAAAAAAAAAAAAGTAGTAGTAGTAGTAGTAGTAGTAGTAGTAGTTTTTTTTTTTTTTGTGGTGGTGAAAAAACGGGTAAATCTGCTATCAGACCTACAGCGACGTGGGCTGCAGCTGGATCACCCCAACTGCAGTGCGCATCACTGGTGTGACGGGATTCTGACGCTGCGTCAGCCAGGAGGGAGAAAGAAACCTGGTAGGTTCGCATTCGCCCTCGAGGCATCTACAGGCAGAGACCGTCTAAACCCCCTTCACCCTGGCCGCGGAAGAGAAGCAAGAAAATGCCTCACTTACACGGGGAGGGATCCGTAACGTCCACCGTACAGAGCCGCAGCGTGGGACTGCGTTAGCATTACTTCACGCTGCGGTCTTGTCCATTGTCGCTCGTTTCGTCCGTCCGGCCGTATAATAATAATCATAATAATAATAATAATAATAATATCAATAATAATAACAATAACAATAATAATAACAATAACAATAACAATAACAATAACAATAACAATAACAATAACAATAACAATAACAATAACAATAACAATAAATAACAATAACAATAACAATAACAGTAACAGTAACAGTAACAGTAACAGTAACAGTAACAATAACAATAACAATAACAATAACAGTAACAGTAACAGTAACAATAACAATAACAGTAACAGTAACAATAACAGTAACGATAACAGTAACAATAACAATAACAATAACAATAACAGTAACGATAACAGTAACAATAACAATAACAATAACAATAACAATAACAATAACAATAACAATAACAATAGCAATAGCAATAGCAATAACGATAGCAATAGCGATAGCGATAGCGATAGCGATAGCGATAGCGATAGCGATAGCGATAGCGATAACGATAACGATAACCATAACGATAACGATAACCATAACGATAACGATAACGATAACGATAACGATAACGATAACGATAACGATAACGATAACGATAACGATAACGATAACGATAACGATAACAATAACAATAACAATAATAATAATAATAATAATAATAATAATTTTTTTTTTTTTTTTTTTTTTTTTATGGTGGTAAAAAAACGGGAAATCTGCCTAAACCAGACCTTCAGCGACAGGATCCACGCCCGCCGTGCGATTCCGCAAAGCGTTATCGCCGTGCAGGAGGGGATCCTGCCACCGGTGTGACGGGTTCCTGAGTGCACGTCAGCCTTGACTGTGGAATGGACTTTCCATTTAACATCCAGGGCACCAGAGTCCCAGGGGACCGTCTAACCCCCTGTCCTTCTGACCGCGGTACGATTGCAAGAAGATGCAATCGTCACGCGGGCAAAAGGCCAGTAACATCCACCTCGTGACCTTTATTCCACCCCGGCACTTAGGCCTTCTCGGCATTACTTCGGGGTGGGGTCACCAATACGCCGCAGCGCCTTCCTTACTGTACCTGGTACTTATCCTCCTCTAGTTTCCAATGCGGTAACTTTCTTCCGAGGCTTATTGGAAGTCTCTCGTTTTTTCCTCTTCTCGGCCTCTAGGACTTGCCTAAAGACCTTGCAGACCCCGCTACCAGCCACATGATTGACAGCTTTGCCATCACACTCTTCCTGTTGGCATAAGAAGCAGCAGGCATTATTAGGACATGTTGCCCTTGTATGTCCTGCCTCTCCGCACTTGTAGCAGTGCGCGGACTTGTTGGGACCCTCGCACTGGTCTTTCCTGTGGCCAAAGCCCAAGCATCGATGGCATCTTATTACCATGGTTCTTATCTGTATCCTGCAGTTAACAAACCCAATTTGAATTCGCTCCTCATTTAAAAGGTCTCTTGCCTCAGTCTCATCAAGGACGACTACTGCCATCTTAGATCCAAATTTACTTGGTCCAAGGATTATAACCTTCCGAGATCTTTGCTCGGAGCTTAGGACTCTACTCAGTGCTTCCTGTACTTCAGCCTCCGTAGTCATCCGATCAAGATCGCGAATCTCAATCGTTCTTTTCCGCTCCACCGTACTTATAGTTCCCATACCCTCCACTGCAACCTTAACGTTGTCAGTGAAGGCCTTTCTATCCGACTCTTTCGAGATCTGGATTATAAGGTTTCCTTTGGTCGTTGGTCGAACGCTCAAGACCTCAGTACTACTCTCCTGTGGCTTGACTTCCTCGCGAAGCTTCCCAAGAACGTCTGCGTATGTAGAGCCCTGTGAGATCCTCACAACCACCGCTTCTATCTTCGGGGTACCTTTCTTTCCTTCCTGATGGCGCTGTTGATTAGCTGTCGCAGTCTCTGAAAGAGACTGGATTTTCGTAGTACCAGGCATCGTTTTCTCCTTCGTTTTCTTGCTTTGCCGCACATCCTCCGGGCTATTACTAGCGCTGCCTCGGTCCCTTTTGAAACCAGTGCAGGCAAGCACAGTGTCTCTAAAAAACTTAGCGTGCATTCGTCTTCACCCTATTTTTCTCTGCGTATGCTGATCATAAATTTGATCTATTCCATCCTTGATACAATTTGCTTTACTCTTAACCTGTTCTTGTTGGCCAACGGCATGCTTCAGGTGAACCTGTAATCTTTCCACTGCACTTTGAATCTTGAGATTCGTATTCTTTTTCAGAGCTTCCTGCATAGCTTGAACTTCTTTCTTTATTTCCTCTATCAAAAGATCATGGTTCCTCATTATTTCCAAAAGATCATCTATATCCGTCCGCACACCATTCTGTTCAAAGCCTGACGCATCGCTGAAAGCACTTTTAGCACTTCCAACGCTAGCAATACTGCTTTGACTACCGCTTCGTTCCCTCGGCACTTGCAAAGTAACCATTCCATGTTTTTTATGCGAGGTTGTCTCCTCTAGTGTTCCAGTAGTAGTAATTGCCGCTGAAGCCTGGTCTCCCAGCCCTGCGACACTATGGTTCACGTGAATTCGACCTCGCCCAGAATCCTTGAGGCCAGCTCCACCCACCGGGGCTTTCACCCGATCGGAACTGGAGGTGAGATTTCCCTGTGAAGGGGTACTCACCTGGGGTAATTCTGTATTTGAATCCGACATCTTCCATTAAGTTGTGGTTTATATTTCGGGGAACCATCCCTATCTTGTATCCCAAAGCGGGACCCTTACAGGTTTTCTACCATCCGGGTCAGATAGTCCCTGGTTTTTTTGCGAGGTTATTTCTCCTCGGGAATAATAATAATAATAATAATAATAATAATAATAATTTTTTTTTTTTTTTTTTTTTTTTTTTTTTTTTTTTTCATTGGTTGAACGAATAAAATCTGCTGTCAGACCGCCGTCAGTTCGCTGGGCTCGGATATATCCGGGAACAGAGTACAGACGGTTGAGAGGGGTTCTAGATAAACTAGCAAACCTCTAAAATTACGCGATCCTCATGCCTGTCTAATGATAGCAAAAAAATGCAGTCACTGGACGTGCAAGAGATTCTCCAATCATCACTCACGGCGTTTGTTCCACCCCGGAAACTGTTTATCACATTACTTCAGGGTGGCACCGCGTTCTAAGTCTTTTGGACCTTTTCCTTCTGACTTCTTCTGTAAATATACAGATTTCCAATAATATAGATCTATGCCTAATAAGCAACATGATTTAAAAGGCTATCTTCTGCCTGGCGATCGGCTCTGTAAAGGGGAGCATAAATCGATCGCATATATATGGTATGGTATGGACTGGCTCTGTAAAGGAGCAAAATCAGTCCATAATTTTCTCTTCAGTCTTGATTCTCCTGTTCTAAGATGGATCTTATGCCTCTTGTGGGGCTATCCTCTCTACCGCGTCTGACTCATACTAACATTCAATCTCGCGCTTATTTACAACGACACTCATTCATACCACAGCTAAAGCTGGCGCTTTTGCTGCTATCTCAAACATTTCCTGGGTGCACGATTCGTTCTCGTCCTTAAGACTAGTCCTCGTCGTCACCCTCCGCACCCGAATCTATGGGACCGGCTACTGCCTCTAGGTTATGGTGAGGTATAAGCCTGACTCCCCGCTCCTCATTCGCACTTAGTTCGATTGCCCTATCTAAGAACGGTTTCTTCTTTCTTAGGACGCTTTCGACAAATAGTGCCATAGCGTCCCACTTTTCTTTGGCCGACAACATTTCACTGATAATGTTATCTGGCGTTAACGCTTCGAATATCCTCTCAACCTGGCGTCTTTCTTCGTTCCACTGATGGCAGACGAAAAACGTATGATACGCATCGTCGCGATCCGCGAAACAGAAGATGCAGCCCGGGCTCTGGGTCTTTCCCATTTTACTGAGATAAGCGCAGAAATACCCGTGGTTACTAAGGAACTGGGTGAGGTAATAGTTGACCTCCCCGTATCTTCTATCGACCCATGGAGCCAGCTCCCTAATGAGCACGTGTGTCCATCGGCCTTTCACCATCTGATTCCATGTTTTTTGCCAGGTTTCCATGGTCACCTGTCTTTCTTCTTTCTGAACGATTGCAGTTCCATCTTCTGTTTTCTTCCGTTCGTAGGTTCGCTTGCGTTCCATCGCCTGTAATTCGATCGGGATGATTCCTGCGATGACTAGCACCGCGGGTCCCGAGACAGTGCGATAGGCGCTGGTGACTCTAAGAGCCCCTCTCCTTTGAACAGAAGATAGTACGCTTCGGTGCGTCTCTTTTCTCATTTGGTTAGCCCATATTTCAGAGCCGTACAATAAGATGGACGTCGTGACTGTCATTAAAAGTCGTCGTTTGCTTGATTTCGGGCCGCTGGTATTGGCCATAAGACGACTTAACTGCAACGTTTTCTTTATCGCTTTATTAGCGACGTGTTTTAGGTGCGTCAAAAAAGTTAGTTTTGCATCTAGCTTTATGCCGAGATACGTCACCTCACTTCTTGTCTGCACCACGTTTGTGCCTACTGTCATGGGAAACTCGATGTTGATGTGTTTCCAAGTTAAGGGCACGATTTCTGTTTTGGCCATCGCTATTTCGAGACCATGCTTCACCATCCACTCGGAAATTCTTCTCATCGCCGTGTTTAGTATGTGCTGGGCAATGTTTTCGTTTTTCGCGGAGATGACTAAAGCGACATCATCAGCGTACGCAAACATTTTCACCCCATCCGGCATTGCAAGTCTGAGTAATGCATCGAACAGGATGTTCCAGAAGTCTGGGCCGAAGATCGAGCCCTGTGCCACGCCTGCGCTAAGGTCTTTTTCACGCCAGCCTTCTTCTGTTTCATAGCGGAGGATACGGTTTCTCAGATAGTCTCGTATCACTCGCATAAGGTATTCTGGTACATTAAACTCTTTCAACGCAGCAAGGAGGTCAGGCCATTTTGCTGAGTTGAAAGCGTTTTTCGTATCCAGCATGACTAGAAACGCAATAAGACGGGAATGATGGTTCCCAGTCCATCCTTCTTTTGCTACCTTTACTACTTCTTCTACTGCATTTACGGTAGACCGCTTTTTCCTGAAGCCGTACTGGTTGTCAGCGAGATCGCCAGCCGCCTGTACAGCTCCTTGTAATCGCGGTTTAAGCAGCCTCTCGTATAGCTTCCCTGCTTCGTCCAACATGCAGAGTGGCCTGTGGGACGATGGATGCCGGGGATCACCTCCCTTTCCTTTGTTGATCAGCACAAGACGCGCAATCTTCCAGGGAGTGCTAAACACACCCGTCTGGAGGCACGCGTTGTACATGTTCAACAAGAGAGATGGCGCTTTCACCGCTATGCATTTAAGGACCTCGGATGGTATTCCGTCAGGCCCAGGTGCCTTATTGTTCTTCATCATTCTTGCAGCTATCTGTAGCTCTCCGCTTGTAAAGAGCGGGATCTCTTCTGGTTCTCCTGTATTCTCCTGTTCTTCGAGTGGTGGATGCGTAGGGAACAAGTGGTTTACGATGTTCGCCATGGTCTCTTCTTCGAATGGCAACGTGGGGGCGGCGTTAAGCTTCTTGGTCACGATCTTGTAGGCCAAGCCCCACACCTCTCTGTTGACGTCTTCGCTCAGGTCTTTCCAGCATTGTGCTTTGCTTCGATTGATCTTCTTACGAAGCTTTTTATGCACGTCTCTGTATTGCGCAGACAAAAGATCTGCTGCTGGTGAGTTCTTCTTTCTTGCTCTCTGTGATGATCTTCTGAGACTAAGAGCTTCTGACCTCGTTCTAGCGATTTCGTCATTCCACCAATACGCTGGACGCTTATGATGTCGCGATCCCTTGCGCGGCATAGATGCATCACAGGCTCTGTGAATGAGACTCATCGTCTCTTTTACGAGAACCTCTGCAGCGTCGGCGTTTCCGGTGGCAGTTGTCGCGTCCGGTAGATAGTCTGATCCTTGCTGCAGTACTTGGACAAGTTTCTCAGAGTCCAGCTTGGCAACGTTCCATCTGACTGGTCTAGCGACATTTCGCCTCGATGATTGGGATCCATCATGGATTTGAAATGTGATGTACTGGTGGTCACTTCCATTGTATGTCTCCAGCACCTTCCAATCTGACACTTTACGTGAAAGATTTTCTGATGCGAAGGATACGTCAGGAATCGTACCGCTAGCTCCTCGTCTGAATGTTGGAGTGCTTCCGGTGTTTAGCACTGTTAGGCCGAGTCTGTCTGCCATCTCCATGATGTATCCTCCTCTGCTGTCCTGCAGTGGCATTCCCCACTCTAACGCTTTCGCGTTAAAGTCTCCTGCGACGACGACGTCACCTTCCATTCTTCGGACAGAGTCTTCCAGCAGATCCAGACGGCGCCTAAACGTGTCTGCTGTTGAGTTTGGTGTAAAATAACAGCTCACGTATGTAACGTTTCTGCTTTTAACCCATACGAAGCCTTCTTCAGCTCCATTTGCGTCTTCTCTGATGGTCTTTGGGTCTACGTAAATCGCAGCAGTGCCAAGCTTGTCTCTAAACCAGGTCTTAACGGTCCAGTTTGTGTACTGCTCGCTTATCAGTAGCACATCGGCATTTGTCTCAAATTTGATTTGAGTCAAAAGGCTGTTAGCTACGTCACTTCTATGTAAGTTGGCTTGAAGGACCGTTATGCGGCCCATCATTAACGTTTTTGTTTAAATCGGTTCAGTGTCTCGCGGAAGACTCTGCACTGACCTGATCCAGGGATGTGTTTTCGTTCCGCAGGGTCTACTTCCCGCTCGGTACATAGTATGCACTGAGCATCAGCAGCCTTGCAGGCCGATCCCTTGTGGCCCTCTTTTCCACACTTGTAGCACATCTTGCTACGGTCAGGTCCTCGGCAGTCACGCGCCTGGTGACCGTAGTTCAGGCACCTAAAACAGCGCTGAACCCTTTGCCAACTTCTGATACGGCAGCTGGTATAGCCGATCTTTATCCTGGTTCTTGAGAGCAGGAACGCCGCTTGGTCTTGTTCCATCTCTACAATGGCCAAGCGGAGCTCTCTGCTGTTAGGGTTGGTCAGCGAAACACTAAACTCCCCTACTTCCTGTTGGAATTCAGTAAAAACACCTTTCACAGCAGTCTTCACTTCTTCTACTGAAGCTAGACAGTCGATGTCCCTGATCTCGACCGTTTCTTTGGGGCACATCTCCTTGACATTGCCTGTTTCACCAACCGTCTTTCTCAGGAATTCGCTGAAAGTCTCCAGTCCTTGAGATGAGCCCAACTCGATCAGGACATCACCGGCCCTGGTTTTTCTAATCCCTTTGATGTTATTCGTTGGGCTCTCCTTAATAAGATCCTGCCGGATGTTCTGCAGGATGTCACTGTAGGACTTTCCTTCTCCTGGCTTGATGAGGACGGCGGTAGACCTCTTCTTTGTCTTTCTCCTCCTCTTTTTCTTCTTTTTTGGCAGCTGCTGTGCAGACTGCTCTGTGTCGTTGGCCGGTGTTCTGGCCGCTGGTGGTTTGTTGTTAGGCTGCTGCGATCGCTGATGATGTTGTTGCGCTCGTTGCTGCTGCTGCTGTGTTTGTTGTTTCAGCTGCTGCTTTTCTTGCTTTTTGCAGCTCTAACATTCTTCCGACTCTGGACGGTCTCGAAAAGCTCGTCTTCGTCTCCCTCAGCTCGACCCTTCTTAAAAGAGCTCGCGGTTCGGAATTGCTTCCTGAATCAAGCGAGTCTTCTTCTCTGGGCCGCTTAGCTGCGGCGCTTGCTTGAGGCGTTTCGGTCACTTCCATCTGTTCGGTGACCGTTCTTGCTTCAAGCAAGCAAGAAAACTCCGTCTTGAGTGCATCTACGTGTTCGATGAGCTCTGGAAGGTTGTTCTTGACATCCAGAGAAATGCCGGGCATCGACTTGCAGGCCTGCCTCATCAGCATAAAGATCTCATTCATCCTCTGAGACCTCTCTTCAATTGTCAAGCAGACGATCTCAACCCCTGACTTCGGTGGGGATCAGCCTGCTTTCTCTGGCCTTCACTGTTGGTTTGGCTATTTCTAGCCGCTTCTTTTGGTTTTGGTTTTGGTTTTGTTTGTAGAATTTGACATAATATAAACGTTTACTGTGCTTAAGACGGTTCGCCCATCATGGGAGCTCCAGGCGCAGTGGAGCCACTATCCCCGCCTGTGAGGTGCCCTAGTTAAAGATGCCGCAGCCGAGAAGCGGTTTTCGGGTGGTCAACCCTAGCGACACCGAGTGATTCTAAATAAGAGATGTTAGGCCCGCGCCATGTTGATGCTAAAGGTTTTACGTCATCCGTATTGAGTGGGCGACGTCAGTACCGTGCTGCGCCTGGCCCTAAACTTCAGGCTAGACGTTCCGCAGTTCTCCTGCGCGGACTCGGTATAAGGAAATACTGACCAGATAATCCTTCGCACCTGCGCCTGTACAGACCAACTTCAACCCCTTCATGGGCTCCGGTTACGTTAGTAGAAGTACGTAGAAGCTCCTAGCCGACATGCGGTTTCACGGGACCTTTGCCCGTCACGACTTTCGCCGGAGAGGGGACTAACTTTTACCCTTATTACTAAACAGAGGTCAGCAAGTCACCACTAACGAACAACTCCGGTAGTCTGACGGGAATATCCATTGGTTGGCAGCCACAGCTCATTCATACATCCATTCATACTGTGTTGCTTCTTAGTACACGTAAATACGAACACAAAATTTTAATGGGTTGGCAGTTCCGTGAAGCGGAAGTGCCTACGCGATCATCCAGATATCCTTAGTCATCACTAAGGATGGCTAGCGATATGTGGATCGTGCTTAAGCCTCCGCCCCGCCACCACATCGTAGGTGGACACTTACAAGGTCAGCAACATGCGGAGGATAATAATAATAATAATAATAATAATAATAATAATAATAATAATAATAATAATAATAATAATAATAATAATAATAATAATAATAATAATAATAATAATAATAATAATAATAATAATAATAATAATAATAATAATAATAATAATAATAATAATAATAATAATAATAATAATAATAATAATAATAATAATAATAATAATAATAATAATAATAATAATAATAATAATAATAATAATAATAATAATAATAATAATAATAATAATAATAATAATAATAATAATAATAATAATAATAATAATAATAATAATAATAATAATAATAATAATAATAATAATAATAATAATAATAATAATAATAATAATAATAATAATAATAATAATAATAATAATAATAATAATAATAATAATAATAATAATAATAATAATAATAATAATAATAATAATAATAATAATAATAATAATAATAATAATAATAATAATAATAATAATAATAATAATAATAATAATAATAATAATAATAATAATAATAATAATAATAATAATAATAATAATAATAATAATAATAATAATAATAATAATAATAATAATAATAATAATAATAATAATAATAATAATAATAATAATAATAATAATAATAATAATAATAATAATAATAATAATAATAATAATAATAATAATAATAATAATAATAATAATAATAATAATAATAATAATAATAATAATAATAATAATAATAATAATAATAATAATAATAATAATAATAATAATAATAATAATAATAATAATAATAATAATAATAATAATAATAATAATAATAATAATAATAATAATAATAATAATAATAATAATAATAATAATAATAATAATAATAATAATAATAATAATAATAATAATAATAATAATAATAATAATAATAATAATAATAATAATAATAATAATAATAATAATAATAATAATAATAATAATAATAATAATAATAATAATAATAATAATAATAATAATAATAATAATAATAATAATAATAATAATAATAATAATAATAATAATAATAATAATAATAATAATAATAATAATAATAATAATAATAATAATAATAATAATAATAATAATAATAATAATAATAATAATAATAATAATAATAATAATAATAATAATAATAATAATAATAATAATAATAATAATAATAATAATAATAATAATAATAATAATAATAATAATAATAATAATAATAATAATAATAATAATAATAATAATAATAATAATAATAATAATAATAATAATAATAATAATAATAATAATAATAATAATAATAATAATAATAATAATAATAATAATAATAATAATAATAATAATAATAATAATAATAATAATAATAATAATAATAATAATAATAATAATAATAATAATAATAATAATAATAATAATAATAATAAAATAATAATAATAATAATAATAATAATAATAATAATAATAATAATAATAATAATAATAATAATAATAATAATAATAATAATAATAATAATAATAATAATAATAATAATAATAATAATAATAATAATAATAATAATAATAATAATAATAATAATAATAATAATAATAATAATAATAATAATAATAATAATAATAATAATAATAATAATAATAATAATAATAATAATAATAATAATAATAATAATAATAATAATAATAATAATAATAATAATAATAATAATAATAATAATAATAATAATAATAATAATAATAATAATAATAATAATAATAATAATAATAATAATAATAATAATAATAATAATAATAATAATAATAATAATAATAATAATAATAAAAAATAATAAAATAATAAAATAATAATAATAATAATAATAATAATAATAATAATAATAATAATAATAATAATAATAATAATAATAATAATAATAATAATAATAATAATAATAATAATAATAATAATAATAATAATAATAATAATAATAATAATAATAATAATAATAATAATAATAATAATAATAATAATAATAATAATAATAATAATAATAATAATAATAATAATAATAATAATAATAATAATAATAATAATAATAATAATAATAATAATAATAATAATAATAATAATAATAATAATAATAATAATAATAATAATAATAATAATAATAATAATAATAATAATAATAATAATAATAATAATAATAATAATAATAATAATAATTTTTTTTTTTTTTTTTTTTGGTGGTAAAAAAACGGGAAATCTGCCTAAACCAGACCTTCAGCAACAGGATCCACGCCCGCCGTGCGATTCCGCAATGCGTTATCGCCGTGCAGGAGGGGATCCTGCCACCGGTGTGACGGGTTCCTGAGTGCACGTCAGCCTTGACTGTGAAATGGCCCTCCATTTCACATCCACCAGGGCATCAGAGTCCCAGGGGACCGTCTAACCCCCTGTCCCTTTTGACCGCGTGACGATTGCAAGAAGATGCAATCGTCACGCGGGCAAAAGGCCAGTAACATCCACCTCGTGACCTTTATTCCACCCCCGGCACTTAGGCCTTCTCGGCATTACTTCAGGGTGGGGTCACCAATACGCCGCAGCGCCTCCATTATTGAGTCTAATTCTCAGTTCTCAATCTTCTTCAGCTAGACTTCTCTCTTTCGGGAATTTCTAAGGGTCTCCCAGTTCTTCCTCTTTTCTTCTTCTAGGGCTCTCCTAAATATCTTGCATGCTCCGCTACCAGCCACGTGTTTTACAGCTTCGCCATCAGAACCTTGCTGCCGGCACAAGAAGCAGCAGGCATCATTGACACATGCCGCTCTTGTGTGGCCTGCTTCTCCGCACTTAAAACAGTTCGCCGATCTGTCGGGTCCCTGGCACTGTTCCTGTCTGTGTCCAAAGTTCAGACATCTATGACATCTTGTTACCATTGTTCTCCGTTCCACCCTGCAATTCACAAATCCAATTTGGATTCGTCCTTTATTCAAGAGATTTCTTGCCTCTGTCTCTTCGAGAACAATGACAGCCATCTTAGACCCGAATTTGCTTGGTCCTAGGATCAATACCTTCCTAGTACCTGGCTCGGAGCCCAGGACTCTGCTTAATGCTTCCTGTACTTCGGACTCTGTTGACATCTGGTCAAGATCACGAATTTCAATAGTTCTTTTCCGTTCAGCCATGCTTACGGTTCCTAGACCCTTTACTGCATTTTTCACATTGTCAGTAAAGGCCTTTTTATCCGACTCTTTTGAGACCTGGATTATGAGGTTTCCCTTAGTTGTGGATCTTACACTCAATACTTCCGTACCACTATCCTGCGGCTTTACTTCCGTGCGAAGCTTCCCAAGAACGTCTGCATATGTAGACCCCTGTGAGATCTTCACCACCACCGCTTCTTTCTTCCTAGTACCTGATTTCGCGGCTGAAGGGCGCACTTGACTGGATGGCGCAGTCTGCGGAAGAGACTGCGTATTTGCAGCCTCAAGCGTCACTTTGTTCTTCTTTTTTTTAGTATGCCGTCCATCCTCCGGGCTGTTACTAGCGCTGCCTCGGTCCCTTTTAAAACCAGTGCACGCCAGCACTGTGTCCCTCAGAACCTCAGCATGCATTCGCCTCCGCCCTATTTTCCTCTGCATATGCTGATCATAAATTTGATCCACCGTGTCCTTGAGTACATTCGCTTTATTCCTAACCTTTTCTTGCTGGTCAACGGCATGCTTCAGGTGAACCTGCATCCTTTCCACGGCACTTTGAATCTTCAGATTCGTGTTTTTTTTCAGAGCTTCCTGCATCATTTTCACTTCCTTCTTCATTTCCTCTATCAGAAGATCTTGGTTCCTCGTTGCTTCCAAAAACTCATCTAAATCTGTCAGCACAGCGTTCTGCTCAAAACCTGACGCGTCACTGTAAGCACTTTTCGCGCTTCTAATGCTAGCAATACTGCTCTGGCTACCGCTTCGTACCCTCGGTACGTGCAAATTAGATGTTGCCTGTTTTTCCTGCGAGGTTGTCTCCTCTAGCCTTCCAGTAGATCTGATTGCCGCCGAGGCCTGGTTTCCCATCCCCGAGGCAATATGGTCAACGTGAATTTGGCCTCCCCCAGAATCCATGAGGCCGGCTCCGCCCACCGAGGCTTTCACTCGATCGGAAGCGGAGGTGAGATTTCCCTGTGAAGGGGTACTCACCTGGGGTATTACTGTATTTAAATCCGACATCTTCCATAAAAGTGGTGAATTTAGTCAGGGGACCACCCCTATCTTGTAACCCAAAGCGGGACCCTTACAGGGTTACTACCATCCGGGCCAGATAGTCCCTGGTTTTTTGCGAGGTTATTTCTCCTCGGGTCATTACTTCCTATTTGCCGTCAACGTTATAGCATTGCTGCAAAGAGCATTGATGCGACGATGACGCCCAGGAGCGGTTGGGCAATGCCCGGAACCTGGAAGACAACACTTGCTCAAGGGGCCTCCTCAAGCCGACTCCCAATAATAATAATAATAATAATAATAATAATAATAATAATAATAATAATAATAATAATAATAATAATAATAATAATAATAATAATAATAATAATAATAATAATAATAATAATAATAATAATAATAATAATAAAATAATAAAAAATAATAATAATATAATAATAATAATAATAATAAAAAATATAATAAAAAAAATAATAATAATAAAAAAATAAAATAAATAAAAAAAAAATAATATATTTATTTTTTTTTTTTTTTTCATTGGTTGAACGAATAAAATCTGCTGTCAGACCGCCGTCAGTTCGCTGGGCTCGGATATATCCGGGAACAGAGTACAGACGGTTGAGAGGGGTTCTAGATAAACTAGCAAACCTCTAAAATTACGCGATCCTCATGCCTGTCTAATGATAGCAAAAAAATGCAGTCACTGGACGTGCAAGAGATTCTCCAATCATCACTCACGGCGTTTGTTCCACCCCGGAAACTGTTTATCACATTACTTCAGGGTGGCACCGCGTTCTAAGTCTTTTGGACCTTTTCCTTCTGACTTCTTCTGTAAATATACAGATTTCCAATAATATAGATCTATGCCTAATAAGCAACATGATTTAAAAGGCTATCTTCTGCCTGGCGATCGGCTCTGTAAAGGGGAGCATAAATCGATCGCATATATATGGTATGGTATGGACTGGCTCTGTAAAGGAGCAAAATCAGTCCATAATTTTCTCTTCAGTCTTGATTCTCCTGTTCTAAGATGGATCTTATGCCTCTTGTGGGGCTATCCTCTCTACCGCGTCTGACTCATACTAACATTCAATCTCGCGCTTATTTACAACGACACTCATTCATACCACAGCTAAAGCTGGCGCTTTTGCTGCTATCTCAAACATTTCCTGGGTGCACGATTCGTTCTCGTCCTTAAGACGAGTCCTCGTCGTCACCCTCCGCACCCGAATCTATGGGACCGGCTACTGCCTCTAGGTTATGGTGAGGTATAAGCCTGACTCCCCGCTCCTCATTCGCACTTAGTTCGATTGCCCTATCTAAGAACGGTTTCTTCTTTCTTAGGACGCTTTCGACAAATAGTGCCATAGCGTCCCACTTTTCTTTGGCCGACAACATTTCACTGATAATGTTATCTGGCGTTAACGCTTCGAATATCCTCTCAACCTGGCGTCTTTCTTCGTTCCACTGATGGCAGACGAAAAACGTATGATACGCATCGTCGCGATCCGCGAAACAGAAGATGCAGCCCGGGCTCTGGGTCTTTCCCATTTTACTGAGATAAGCGCAGAAATACCCGTGGTTACTAAGGAACTGGGTGAGGTAATAGTTGACCTCCCCGTATCTTCTATCGACCCATGGAGCCAGCTCCCTAATGAGCACGTGTGTCCATCGGCCTTTCACCATCTGATTCCATGTTTTTTGCCAGGTTTCCATGGTCACCTGTCTTTCTTCTTTCTGAACGATTGCAGTTCCATCTTCTGTTTTCTTCCGTTCGTAGGTTCGCTTGCGTTCCATCGCCTGTAATTCGATCGGGATGATTCCTGCGATGACTAGCACCGCGGGTCCCGAGACAGTGCGATAGGCGCTGGTGACTCTAAGAGCCCCTCTCCTTTGAACAGAAGATAGTACGCTTCGGTGCGTCTCTTTTCTCATTTGGTTAGCCCATATTTCAGAGCCGTACAATAAGATGGACGTCGTGACTGTCATTAAAAGTCGTCGTTTGCTTGATTTCGGGCCGCTGGTATTGGCCATAAGACGACTTAACTGCAACGTTTTCTTTATCGCTTTATTAGCGACGTGTTTTAGGTGCGTCAAAAAAGTTAGTTTTGCATCTAGCTTTATGCCGAGATACGTCACCTCACTTCTTGTCTGCACCACGTTTGTGCCTACTGTCATGGGGAAACTCGATGTTGATGTGTTTCCAAGTTAAGGGCACGATTTCTGTTTTGGCCATCGCTATTTCGAGACCATGCTTCACCATCCACTCGGAAATTCTTCTCATCGCCGTGTTTAGTATGTGCTGGGCAATGTTTTCGTTTTTCGCGGAGATGACTAAAGCGACATCATCAGCGTACGCAAACATTTTCACCCCATCCGGCATTGCAAGTCTGAGTAATGCATCGAACAGGATGTTCCAGAAGTCTGGGCCGAAGATCGAGCCCTGTGCCACGCCTGCGCTAAGGTCTTTTCACGCCAGCCTTCTTCTGTTTCATAGCGGAGGATACGGTTTCTCAGATAGTCTCGTATCACTCGCATAAGGTATTCTGGTACATTAAACTCTTTCAACGCAGCAAGGAGGTCAGGCCATTTTGCTGAGTTGAAAGCGTTTTTCGTATCCAGCATGACTAGAAACGCAATAAGACGGGAATGATGGTTCCCAGTCCATCCTTCTTTTGCTACCCTTTACTACTTCTTCTACTGCATTTACGGTAGACCGCTTTTTCCTGAAGCCGTACTGGTTGTCAGCGAGATCGCCAGCCGCCTGTACAGCTCCTTGTAATCGCGGTTTAAGCAGCCTCTCGTATAGCTTCCCTGCTTCGTCCAACATGCAGAGTGGCCTGTGGGACGATGGATGCCGGGGATCACCTCCCTTTCCTTTGTTGATCAGCACAAGACGCGCAATCTTCCAGGGAGTGCTAAACACACCCGTCTGGAGGCACGCGTTGTACATGTTCAACAAGAGAGATGGCGCTTTCACCGCTATGCATTTAAGGACCTCGGATGGTATTCCGTCAGGCCCAGGTGCCTTATTGTTCTTCATCGTTCTTGCAGCTATCTGTAGCTCTCCGCTTGTAAAGAGCGGGATCTCTTCTGGTTCTCCTGTATTCTCCTGTTCTTCGAGTGGTGGATGCGTAGGGAACAAGTGGTTTACGATGTTCGCCATGGTCTCTTCTTCGAATGGCAACGTGGGGGCGGCGTTAAGCTTCTTGGTCACGATCTTGTAGGCCAAGCCCCACACCTCTCTGTTGACGTCTTCGCTCAGGTCTTTCCAGCATTGTGCTTTGCTTCGATTGATCTTCTTACGAAGCTTTTTATGCACGTCTCTGTATTGCGCAGACAAAAGATCTGCTGCTGGTGAGTTCTTCTTTCTTGCTCTCTGTGATGATCTTCTGAGACTAAGAGCTTCTGACCTCGTTCTAGCGATTTCGTCATTCCACCAATACGCTGGACGCTTATGATGTCGCGATCCCTTGCGCGGCATAGATGCATCACAGGCTCTGTGAATGAGACTCATCGTCTCTTTTACGAGAACCTCTGCAGCGTCGGCGTTTCCGGTGGCAGTTGTCGCGTCCGGTAGATAGTCTGATCCTTGCTGCAGTACTTGGACAAGTTTCTCAGAGTCCAGCTTGGCAACGTTCCATCTGACTGGTCTAGCGACATTTCGCCTCGATGATTGGGATCCATCATGGATTTGAAATGTGATGTACTGGTGGTCACTTCCATTGTATGTCTCCAGCACCTTCCAATCTGACACTTTACGTGAAAGATTTTCTGATGCGAAGGATACGTCAGGAATCGTACCGCTAGCTCCTCGTCTGAATGTTGGAGTGCTTCCGGTGTTTAGCACTGTTAGGCCGAGTCTGTCTGCCATCTCCATGATGTATCCTCCTCTGCTGTCCTGCAGTGGCATTCCCCACTCTAACGCTTTCGCGTTAAAGTCTCCTGCGACGACGACGTCACCTTCCATTCTTCGGACAGAGTCTTCCAGCAGATCCAGACGGCGCCTAAACGTGTCTGCTGTTGAGTTTGGTGTAAAATAACAGCTCACGTATGTAACGTTTCTGCTTTTGACCCATACGAAGCCTTCTTCAGCTCCATTTGCGTCTACTCTGATGTTATTTGGGTCTACGTAGATCGCTGCAGTGCCAAGCTTGTCTTTAAACCAGGTCTTAACGGTCCAGTTTGTGTACTGCTCGCTTATCAGTAGCACATCGGCATTTGTCTCAAATTTGATTTGAGTCAAAAGGCTGTTAGCTACGTCACTTCTATGTAAGTTGGCTTGAAGGACCGTTATACGGCCCATCATTAGCGCTTTTTGATTCGGTTCAGTGTCTCGCGAAAGACTCTGCACTGACCTGACCCAGGGATGTGTTTCCGCTCTGCTGGGTCTACTTCGCGCTCAGTACATAGTATGCACTGAGTATCAGTAGCCTTGCAGGCCGATCCCTTATGGCCGTCTTTGCCACATTTGTAGCACATCTTGCTACGGTCTGGTCCTCGGCAGTCACGCGCCTGGTGACCGTAGTTCAGGCACCTAAAACAGCGCTGAACCCTTTGCCAACTTCTGATTCGGCAGCTGGTGTAACCGATCTTTATCCTAGTTCTAGAGAGCAGGAACGCCGCTTGGTCTTGTTCCATCTCTACAATGGCCAAGCGGAGCTCTCTGCTGTTGGGGTTGGTCAGTGAGACGCTAAACTCCCCTACTTCCTGTTGGCCTTCGGTTAAAGCAGCTTTTACAGCGGCCTCTACTTCTTCTGCTGAAGCTAGACAGTCGATGTCTCTGATCTCGACCGTTTCTTTGGGGCACATCTCCTTGACGTTGCCCGTTTCGCCCACCGTCCTCTTAAGGAAAGCACTAAAGGTCTCTAAACCCTTAGTTGAGCCCAACTCGATCAGGACATCTCCGGCCCTGGTTTTCCTTATCCCTCTGATGTTGGTCGTTGGACTCTCAGCGATTAAATCCTGCCTGATGCTCTGCAGGACGTCGCTGTAGGTTTTTCCCTCTTCTGGTTTTATGAGGACGGCGGCAGACCTCTTTTTTGTCTTCCTCCTCCTTTTCTTCTTCTTTTTCAACAGCTGCTGGGCAGGCTGCTGTGTCTCGATGGCCGATGTTCTGGCCGCTGGTGGACTGTTGCTGTTGTTCTTGGGCTGCTGCGGCTGCTGCTGCCGTTTTTGCTGTTGTTGTCGCTGGTGCTGCTGTTGTTGTTTCTGCTGCTGTTGGCGCTGCTGCTGCTGTTGTTGTTGTTGCTGCTGCTGCGTTGCGTTCTGAACTAGATTTTTTTTTTTGTAGCCGTCTTCTTCTTTCTATTTTGGACGACCTCAAACGGATCATCCAGACTCTCAGAGCGGTTCTTTTTTAATGCTTGCGATTCAGCATTGCTGCCAGAATCGAGCGAGGCATCCTCTAAAGTCCGCTTGGCTGAGGAGCTTGCTTCGAGCGTCTCGGTCACCTCCATCTGTTCAGTGACCGTTCTCGCCTGAAGCAAGAGGAGATGCTCCGTCTTAAGGGCATCCACATGATCGATAAGCTCTGGTAGATTATTCTTAACATCTTTATGAATGTTAGGCATCGACCTAAGAGCTTCTCTGAAGAGCGCAAAGATCTCATTCATCCTCTGAGATCTTTCTTCCATTGTTAGGCAGGCGCTCTCTACCCCTGACTTCTTTTGGGGATCAGCCTGCGAAAACTGGCCTTCGTTATTTTTTGAGCTATTGCTAGCCGCTTCTGGTTGGTTTTTGGTTTGTGTTGTTGAAGAATTAAACATAATAAAACGTATACTTGGCTTAAGACGGTTCGCCCATCATGGGAGCTCCAGGCGCAGTGGAGCCACTATCCCCGCCTGTGAGGTGCCCTAATTAAAGATGCCGCAGCCGAGAAGCGGTTTTCGGGTGGTCAACCCTAGCGACACCGAGTGATTCTAAATAAGAGATGTTTACGGGTTAGGCCCGCGCCATGTTGATGCTAAAGGTTTTACGTCATCCGTATTGAGTGGGCGACGTCAGTACCGTGCTGCGCCTGGCCCTAAACTTCAGGCTAGACGTTCCGCAGTTCTCCTGCGCGGACTCGGTATAAGGAAATACTGACCAGATAATCCTTCGCACCTGCGCCTGTACAGACCAACTTCAACCCCTTCATGGGCTCTGGTTACGTTAGTAGAAGTACGTAGAAGCTCCTAGCCGACATGTGGTTTCACGAGACCTTTGCCCGTCACGACTTTCGCCGGAGAGGGGACTAACTTTTACTCTTATTACTAAACAGAGGTCAGCAAGTCACCACTAACGAACAACTCCGGTAGTCTGACGGGAATATCCATTGGTTGGCAGCCACAGCTCATTCATACATCCATTCATACTGTGTTGCTTCTTAGTACACGTAAATACGAACACAAAATTTTTAATGGGTTAGCAGTTCCGTGAAGCGAAAGTGCCTACGCGATCATCCAGATATCCTTAGTCATCACTAAGGATGGCTAGCGATATGTGGATCGTGCTTAAGCCTCCGCCCCGCCACCACATCGTAGGTGGACACTTACAAGGTCAGCAACATGCGGAGGAATAATAATAATAATAATAATAATAATAATAATAATTTTTTTTTTTTTTTTTTTGGGGGGGAAAAAGGGGAAGCCCCCCAAAACAAGCGGGGGGGGGAAAGATTCCCGCCCGCATAGCATTATTGCAGTGGTGGCGGGGATCTCGCCGCTGGTGTGACGGGTTCCTGGAGCACGTCAGCCATGGCTGCGGAAAAGACATTCTATTCCACATCCAGGGCATCGGTGTCCCAGGGGACCGTCTAACCCCCTGTCCTCTTGACCGCGAGACGATCGCAAGGGAATGCAATCGTTCCGCGGGCAAGAGGCCAGTAACATCCACCTTCCGTGACCCTTATTCCACCCCGGCACTAACCTTCAGGAATACTTCGAGGTGGGGTCACCTGTTTGCTCGCTAGAGCACCTTCTATTTTTTTTTTTTTTTTAATTCTCTTTCTCTTACTCTATCTTTTCTCTTGTTCCGCTCTTTTTATGATTGGAGGTCTGGCCTCTTCTGTCGTAAGATGTTTTCGACGTAGTTTGCCAGACTCTCCCAATTTTCCTTTGTTGAAAGCATCAGCGGGATGATATTATCGGCTGTTACTCTTCCGACGCTGTGAACGAGCCCCAGCCTTAACTGCTCCCATTCCTTACATTCGAAAAATGTGTGAAGAACGTCGTCTTTTTGAGCTCCGCAGTGTATACACTTTGGATCCTCAACTATTTTCATCCTAAAAAGGTATTCACGGAAACAACCATGGCCAGTCAGCATCTGGGTGAGGTAAAAGTTTACCTCTCCATGCTCTCGACTCAGCCATGGTGACAGCTGCTTTATAAGTCTTGCTGTCCATCTTCCGTTCTTTTCGTTCTTCCACCGCATTTGCCAGGCTTGCAGTGACTGCTCTCTGGCTATCTTTTTGGCTTCAATCGGCCCCAATCGTCCTTTGTTTTGGTGGACAAACTTCCGCTCCTGAGCTAGCAGGTCTATCGGAATAACACCTGCGACTACGAGTATGGCGGACTCAGAGACCGTGCGATACGAACTTGCCACTCGAAGCGCGCACCTTCGCTGTACAGACGCTAGACGCCTGCGATATTTATTATATCGCAAGGCATCAGCCCACAATTCTGCTCCGTAAAGCATTATCGACTCGGCGGTGTTAAGTAGCAACCGTCTGACGCAGGGGCGAGGCCCTCCAATATTGGCCATCACCCTGCTTAAGGTTGTTACCACCGTCGCCGCCTTGTCTGCACCTCTCCTTATGCTTTCCCAGAGAGTGAGCCTCGTATCTAGCATCACTCCTAGGTACTTTACGTGTGTTTTCGCCTGTACTTGCGTGTTACCAACTTGTAATATTGGTGTTCGAGGTATGTGCTTCTTTGTGAGAAGCACGATCTCCGTCTTAGCTTCTGCTAGCTCTAATCCGTGAGCATCCATCCAGCTTTTAATGCAGCACATGACATGATTGAGTCGTATCTGTGCTATTTCCACACTTCTCGCTATTATAGCTACAGCCACGTCATCTGCGTACCCAACCATGTGGCAACCTTTCTGGCATTTCCATTCTGAGCATCTCATCATAGGAAATGTTCCATATGTCGGATCCCAGAACGGAGCCCTGTGCCGCCCCCGCCGTCAGTTCTTTTCTTTTCTGTCCTTCCGCCGTATCATACAGGATAAAGCGATCCCTCAGGTAGTCTCCGATGATTTGAAGAAGGTACTTCGGTACCCTAAAGGTCCGCTTCATTGCCTGTATAGCGTTGGACCAGCTTAGCGTATTAAACGCGTTTTTAGCGTCTAGTAATGCCAGGAGACAGATTGGGCGCGAATAGTGATTTCCGTGCTCTGTACTCCTAGCTAGCTCTACCACCTCTTGGACAGCTCCTATGGTCGATCTTCCTCTCCGAAAACCATGCTGATTTTCAGAGAGATCACCTGCCGCTTCCAGAGCAGCATGAAGGCGTGGTCTAAGGAGCTTTTCCAAGAGTTTACCTGCTGTATCCAACATACATAGCGGTCGGTAAGATCCTGGTTCGTCTGACGGCCCTTTGCCCTTGCTAATCAGGACAAGTCTTGCCTCTTTCCATCGGGAGCTGAACTTGCCCGCGTGGAGACAAGAATTGTACATCCATAGCAAGAGCTCTGGGTGACTATGCGCTACAACTTTCAGCACCTCAGCTGGTACGCCATCAGGGCCTGGTGCCTTTTTATTTTCAGAGTGCGCACTGCTCTCTCTAGTTCACCTCTGGTGAATTTTGGCACCTCCTCCTGTTCGAGAGCTTGTGTATCATCCGTTCTCTTTGGATGATTGGGGAACAGGGAATCGACAATATGTGTCATGACCGACGCAGGCATAGGAGCGTTCACTGTGAATGCTCCTACTTTGCGCATGACGGTTTTGTATCCCTTACCCCATGGATCCTTGTTGAGATCCTCTCTAAGGCTCTCAAAACATCTGTATTTGCTCAGTCTGATGGCCCGACCGAGGGACCTCTTTGCTGCTTGATGCTCAGCTATCTTACGTGCGGCATCGCAGTTCCGCTTTTTGGCTTTTTGTGCTATTCGACGCAGTCGAAAGCATTTCCGCCGCAGATCTGCGATTTCATTTGTCCACCAATAAGCAGGTCGCCTTCCCTTCATCTCGATTTTTCTTGGTATCGCCTCCTGGCAAGCCCTCTGAACAAGGCGCATAACTGAATCAGTGATCAGCTCTGCTTGTTCAGAGGGGTTAGCTTCCAATGGAATCTCCACCAGGGTTCGCACACCTCGCTCCAAAGCCAGAGACAGCATCTCTGTGTCCATCCTATTTATGTTCCATTTGCGGCAGCGGTTGCGAGGGACCGCCATGACTGGCATTTCATCACATATGTTAAATGTGATGAATTGGTGATCGCTGGCTGTATAGTCTTCGATCACCTGCCAGTCCCGCACATGGGGGGCTACTCTTTCTGTCGCCAGGGAGATATCTATGATAGTCTCCCTGTAGCCACTTCTTCTAAAGGTGGGAGTGGTACCAGTATTTAGGATCACCAATCCTAATCTAGACACCATATCCATTACTCTTCCACCTCTAGAGTCCGTCCGACATTCGCCCCATTCAATGGCTTTGGCATTAAAGTCTCCGGCTATTATGAGCTCACCCTCCATTTTTCTGGCTGCATCTTCGAGACCATCCAATTTTTTCTGATAGTCCTCAATGCTATCGCTTGGCGTAAGGTAGCAGCTAATGTAGGTTACATTGCCACTTCGCACCCAAGCGAATCCTTTACCAGATCCTTGGCACGTCGCCTTAAGACTACGTGGGTTGAAGATCCATATAGCTGCGGTACCAATATCATCTTCTTGCCATTCTGACCCTTCTCTGTCTCGATATTGCTCACTGACAAATACAATATCAGCGTCCTTTTCGAGACATATCTGGGTCAGTAGGTCTTGGGCGATCCTGCTTCTCCAAAGGTTTGCCTGTAGTACTTTAACCATTTTTGCGGTCTTTTTCTACAGCTATTTTACTATCCATGCAGGTCCTGGATCCCGCGACATGAGCTGCATTCTCTGGTGTAATTCCCCGTGCTATGCATAGGAAGCATTTGGCTGTGGCTGTGCAGCTTCCTATTTTGTGCTCTGTGGCGCCACAGCGGTAGCACCAATTGCTTCTGTCAGGTCCTTTGCAGGATGCGCTAAGGTGTCCGTACCCTAGACACCTATAACAGCGTTCGGCGACCTGTCGTCGGCGGATCCTGCAGTTGACCCATCCAATTTTAATTCTAGCCGTTCCAAGCATTTTTTTGGCCTCTGTTTCTTTGACAGTGATGATGGCCATTCTTTGCTCGGCTCTATTGACCTTTGTCAGTCTAAGACCGAAGAGATCCTCGTTGTTGCAGAGGGTCTGTAGGATAGCCTCCTTCACCTCTTCTTCAGTGCTGCAACAATCAATATCCCTGATTTCCAATGTAGCTTTCGGAACAAGGGTTCGAAGATTAGCTTCCGTCCCTACCGCTTGCTTCAAGGCATTAACGAGTCCCTCGTTGTCAACTCCTTTATCCTTGAGCTCTATTAATACGTCCCCTGCTCTTGTGCGTCGAATATTTTTCACTTCCACTCCGTGGTCCGCGGGGTTAACCTTTTTACGAAGCCCACTTAGCACTTCCGCATAAGTTTTTCCTTCTGCAGGTCTGATGACTATTGCGTCTGGCTTCACCTTCTTTGGCCGCGACTGCTTCTTGCTTGGGCTGTCTTTAGTCACCTTCTTGAGCTTTTTGTTTCTCTTTTTCTTTTTTCTTTTCTCGACAGTACTCCATCCTTCTCCATCTGTAGTTTTCGGTGAACTCACCTTTTCCAGGTTTGAGGAATTCTCATTTTTCGAGTTCTCCTTTTTCTTTTTATTTTTGTCGTGCAAAGTTGCAGGTGACACAGAGGCGGCTCTTTTCGCCGTCTGTGTGTTCCTACTCTCTTCCATATTCTTTTTCTTCCCCTCGCCTTTCGAGTTTTGCAGGTTTTCAAGTTTTGCAATCATATACTCCATTTCAGGTAAAGCGTCCTTAATTTTGGCGTTTACCCCTTTCTGCTTCTTTGTTGAATCCATCATCATTCGAATCATCTCCTTCATTTTTTTTAGGCAGGTCTGAATAGCCAGATCTGCATTGTCGATGTCGGAGCATCGTTCGGTACTGATACTTACCTCTTCAGCATTTCTCCCCTCGTTCTGTGGTATTTGTAGTTCCATGATCTGAAAAAATAAAATTCGTTCCAGTATGTGTGCGACCCATCTGGATCCTCACCGGGCTTTCACTCCGGGAGCAACTTGACGTGGCCATCTGAAAACATGACCCAGAATGGCGGCGCCAAGCTCGGTACATCATACCAGAATATAGCGCAGTCAGCCGCACTAGCCTATCTCTGCCTCCTCGAGCTCCGCACCCCCACCAGATGCTCGGCTCTCTGGGAGGTTTCCGACAGACGTCGCACGACCGCTGAACTCGCCAAAAGCCGATTGACCAGTACTGGCTGGGTACCGGCCTCCCGTCTTGCAGTCAGCCGGAGCCGAAGATAGTTCAGGTCACTTTGGCACGCAACCTCAGATCGCATCCCCATCCAGGTTCTCCCTTTGGCCGCTCACGGGTCGCACCGCACGGCAAACACGGCGGCTCGCTTCGTATGAGACAGTAATATCCTCTTTCACTCACTCATCATGCATACGTGCCTTCATTTGCTCGGGAGATGCTCACTTTACAGAGCCCCTCATTCACTCTTCAACATTCACTCGGATTGGGCGATACTCTTTTTAGGGAGCCCCCAATTCCATGCTCCACATGTGGTGTCACTTGCTAGAAATAGCCCGTTCATAGGGCATTCCAGCATGTGTGCCTACCCGTCTCTATTTGACCGCTCAGAGTCCGTTTATAGGACTCGCGGCCCTGACCACGATAGGCATGCAGGTGTCATACTCGGTTGCCCTTTCTGTGCCTACAGCTCATCTATGCTCCGTGCATTGGCAGAAACATCGAGAGATACCCGTTTATAGGGTCCTCGAATCATTCCTCCTATGGCAACATTCACAAGCCCACATACTCTCACCACCCATTAATAGGTAAAGTATCTGTCCCATAATCCCATCAACCAAGAGGTGCGAACAATGAATGGTAGGTTGATTAATTCAGGTAACCACCCCTATCTTGTAACCCAAAGCGGGACCCTAACAGGGTTACTACCATCCGGGTCAGATAGTCCCTGGTTTTTTTGCGAGGTTATTTCTCCTCGGGTCATTACTTCCTATTTGCCGTCAGCGTTATAGCATTGCTACAAAGAGCATTGATGCGACGATGACGCCCAGGAGCGGTTGGGCAATGCCCGGAACCTGGAAGACAACACTTGCTCAAGGGGCCTCCTCAAGCCGACTCCCAATAATAATAATAATAATAATAATAATAATAATAATAATAATAATGATGATGATGATGATGATGATGATGATGATGATGATGATGATGATGATGATGATGATGATGATGATGATGATGATGATGATGATGATGATGATGATGATGATGATGATGATGATGATGATGATGATGATGATGATGATGATGATGATGATGATGATGATGATGATGATGATGATGATGATGATGATGATGATGATGATGATGATGATGATGATGATGATGATGATGATGATGATGATGATGATGATGATGATGATGATGATGATGATGATGATGATGATGATGATGATGATGATGATGATGATGATGATGATGATGATGATGATGATGATGATGATGATGGATGATGATGATGATGATGATGATGATGATGATGATGATGATGATGATGATGATGATGATGATGATGATGATGATGATGATGATGATGATGATGATGATGATGATGATGATGATGATGATGATGATGATGATGATGATGATGATGATGATGATGATGATGATGATGATGATGATGATGATGATGATGATGATGATGATGATGATGATGATGATGATGATGATGATGATGATGATGATGATGATGATGATGATGATGATGATGATGATGATGATGATGATGATGATGATGATGATGATGATGATGATGATGATGATGATGATGATGATGATGATGATGATGATGATGATGATGATGATGATGATGATGATGATGATGATGATGATGATGATGATGATGATGATGATGATGATGATGATGATGATGATGATGATGATGATGATGATGATGATGATGATGATGATGATGATGATGATGATGATGATGATGATGATGATGATGATGATGATGATGATGATGATGATGATGATGATGATGATGATGATGATGATGATGATGATGATGATGATGATGATGATGATGATGATGATGATGATGATGATGATGATGATGATGATGATGATGATGATGATGATGATGATGATGATGATGATGATGATGATGATGATGATGATGATGATGATGATGATGATGATGATGATGATGATGATGATGATGATGATGATGATGATGATGATGATGATGATGATGATGATGATGATGATGATGATGATGATGATGATGATGATGATGATGATGATGATGATGATGATGATGATGATGATGATGATGATGATGATGATGATGATGATGATGATGATGATGATGATGATGATGATGATGATGATGATGATGATGATGATGATGATGATGATGATGATGATGATGATGATGATGATGATGATGATGATGATGATGATGATGATGATGATGATGATGATGATGATGATGATGATGATGATGATGATGATGATGATGATGATGATGATGATGATGATGATGATGATGATGATGATGATGATGATGATGATGATGATGATGATGATGATGATGATGATGATGATGATGATGATGATGATGATGATGATGATGATGATGATGATGATGATGATGATGATGATGATGATGATGATGATGATGATGATGATGATGATGATGATGATGATGATGATGATGATGATGATGATGATGATGATGATGATGATGATGATGATGATGATGATGATGATGATGATGATGATGATGATGATGATGATGATGATGATGATGATGATGATGATGATGATGATGATGATGATGATGATGATGATGATGAGGATGACGATGATGATGACGATAACGATAACGATAACGATAACGATAACGATAACGATAACGATAATCGATAACGATAACGATAACGATAACGATAACGATAACGATAACGATAACGATAACGATAACGATAACGATAACGATAACGATAACGATAACGATAACGATAACGATAATAATAACAATAACAATAACGATAACGATAACAATAACAATAACAATAACAATAACAATAATAATAATAATAATAATAATAATAATAATAATAATAATAATAATAATAATAATAATAATAATAATAATAATAATAATAATAATAATAATAATAATAATAATAATAATAATAATAATAATAATAATAATAATAATAATAATAATAATAATAATAATAATAATAATAATAATAATAATAATAATAATAATAATAATAATAATAATAATAATAATAATAATAATAATAATAATAATAATAATAATAATAATAATAATAATAATAATAATAATAATAATAATAATAATAATAATAATAATAAAATAATAATAATAATAATAATAATAATAATAATAATAATAATAATAATAATAATAATAATAATAATAATAATAATAATAATAATAATAATAATAATAATAATAATAATAATAATAATAATAATAATAATAATAATAATAATAAAAAATAATAAAAAATAATAATAAAATAATAATAATAAAAAAAATAATAATAAAATAATAATAATAATAATAATAATAATAATAAAATAATAATAAAATAATAATAATAATAATAATAATAATAATAATAATAATAATAATAAAATAAAATAAAAAAAAAATAATAATAATAATAATAATAATAATAATAATAATAATAATAATAATAATAATAATAATAATAATAATAATAATAATAATAATAATAATAATAATAATAATAATAATAATAATAATAATAATAATAATAATAATAATAATAATAATTTTTTTTCCATTGGTTGAACGAATAAAATCTGCTGTCAGACCGCCGTCAGTTCGCTGGGCTCGGATATATCCGGGAACAGAGTACAGACGGTTGAGAGGGGTTCTAGATAAACTAGCAAACCTCTAAAATTACGCGATCCTCATGCCTGTCTAATGATAGCAAAAAAATGCAGTCACTGGACGTGCAAGAGATTCTCCAATCATCACTCACGGCGTTTGTTCCACCCCGGAAACTGTTTATCACATTACTTCAGGGTGGCACCGCGTTCTAAGTCTTTTGGACCTTTTCCTTCTGACTTCTTCTGTAAATATACAGATTTCCAATAATATAGATCTATGCCTAATAAGCAACATGATTTAAAAGGCTATCTTCTGCCTGGCGATCGGCTCTGTAAAGGGGAGCATAAATCGATCGCATATATATGGTATGGTATGGACTGGCTCTGTAAAGGAGCAAAATCAGTCCATAATTTTCTCTTCAGTCTTGATTCTCCTGTTCTAAGATGGATCTTATGCCTCTTGTGGGGCTATCCTCTCTACCGCGTCTGACTCATACTAACATTCAATCTCGCGCTTATTTACAACGACACTCATTCATACCACAGCTAAAGCTGGCGCTTTTGCTGCTATCTCAAACATTTCCTGGGTGCACGATTCGTTCTCGTCCTTAAGACGAGTCCTCGTCGTCACCCTCCGCACCCGAATCTATGGGACCGGCTACTGCCTCTAGGTTATGGTGAGGTATAAGCCTGACTCCCCGCTCCTCATTCGCACTTAGTTCGATTGCCCTATCTAAGAACGGTTTCTTCTTTCTTAGGACGCTTTCGACAAATAGTGCCATAGCGTCCCACTTTTCTTTGGCCGACAACATTTCACTGATAGTGTTATCTGGCGTTAACGCTTCGAATATCCTCTCAACCTGGCGTCTTTCTTCGTTCCACTGATGGCAGACGAAAAACGTATGATACGCATCGTCGCGATCCGCGAAACAGAAGATGCAGCCTGGGCTCTGGGTCTTTCCCATTTTACTGAGATAAGCGCAGAAATACCCGTGGTTACTAAGGAACTGGGTGAGGTAATAGTTGACCTCCCCGTATCTTCTATCGACCCATGGAGCCAGCTCCTAATGAGCACGTGTGTCCATCGGCCTTTCACCATCTGATTCCATGTTTTTGCCAGGTTTCCATGGTCACCTGTCTTTCTTCTTTCTGAACGATTGCAGTTCCATCTTCTGTTTTCTTCCGTTCGTAGGTTCGCTTGCGTTCCATCGCCTGTAATTCGATCGGGATGATTCCTGCGATGACTAGCACCGCGGGTCCCGAGACAGTGCGATAGGCGCTGGTGACTCTAAGAGCCCCTCTCCTTTGAACAGAAGATAGTACGCTTCGGTGCGTCTCTTTTCTCATTTGGTTAGCCCATATTTCAGAGCCGTACAATAAGATGGACGTCGTGACTGTCATTAAAAGTCGTCGTTTGCTTGATTTCGGGCCGCTGGTATTGGCCATGAGACGACTTAACTGCAACGTTTTCTTTATCGCTTTATTAGCGACGTGTTTTAGGTGCGTCAAAAAAAGTTAGTTTTGCATCTAGCTTTATGCCGAGATACGTCACCTCACTTCTTGTCTGCACCACGTTTGTGCCTACTGTCATGGGAAACTCGATGTTGATGTGTTTCCAAGTTAAGGGCACGATTTCTGTTTTGGCCATCGCTATTTCGAGACCATGCTTCACCATCCACTCGGAAATTCTTCTCATCGCCGTGTTTAGTATGTGCTGGGCAATGTTTTCGTTTTTCGCGGAGATGACTAAAGCGACATCATCAGCGTACGCAAACATTTTCACCCCATCCGGCATTGCAAGTCTGAGTAATGCATCGAACAGGATGTTCCAGAAGTCTGGGCCGAAGATCGAGCCCTGTGCCACGCCTGCGCTAAGGTCTTTTTCACGCCAGCCTTCTTCTGTTTCATAGCGGAGGATACGGTTTCTCAGATAGTCTCGTATCACTCGCATAAGGTATTCTGGTACATTAAACTCTTTCAACGCAGCAAGGAGGTCAGGCCATTTTGCTGAGTTGAAAGCGTTTTTCGTATCCAGCATGACTAGAAACGCAATAAGACGGGAATGATGGTTCCCAGTCCATCCTTCTTTTGCTCCCTTTACTACTTCTTCTACTGCATTTACGGTAGACCGCTTTTTCCTGAAGCCGTACTGGTTGTCAGCGAGATCGCCAGCCGCCTGTACAGCTCCTTGTAATCGCGGTTTAAGCAGCCTCTCGTATAGCTTCCCTGCTTCGTCCAACATGCAGAGTGGCCTGTGGGACGATGGATGCCGGGGATCACCTCCCTTTCCTTTGTTGATCAGCACAAGACGCGCAATCTTCCAGGGAGTGCTAAACACACCCGTCTGGAGGCACGCGTTGTACATGTTCAACAAGAGAGATGGCGCTTTCACCGCTATGCATTTAAGGACCTCGGATGGTATTCCGTCAGGCCCAGGTGCCTTATTGTTCTTCATCGTTCTTGCAGCTATCTGTAGCTCTCCGCTTGTAAAGAGCGGGATCTCTTCTGGTTCTCCTGTATTCTCCTGTTCTTCGAGTGGTGGATGCGTAGGGAACAAGTGGTTTACGATGTTCGCCATGGTCTCTTCTTCGAATGGCAACGTGGGGGCGGCGTTAAGCTTCTTGGTCACGATCTTGTAGGCCAAGCCCCACACCTCTCTGTTGACGTCTTCGCTCAGGTCTTTCCAGCATTGTGCTTTGCTTCGATTGATCTTCTTACGAAGCTTTTTATGCACGTCTCTGTATTGCGCAGACAAAAGATCTGCTGCTGGTGAGTTCTTCTTTCTTGCTCTCTGTGATGATCTTCTGAGACTAAGAGCTTCTGACCTCGTTCTAGCGATTTCGTCATTCCACCAATACGCTGGACGCTTATGATGTCGCGATCCCTTGCGCGGCATAGATGCATCACAGGCTCTGTGAATGAGACTCATCGTCTCTTTTACGAGAACCTCTGCAGCGTCGGCGTTTCCGGTGGCAGTTGTCGCGTCCGGTAGATAGTCTGATCCTTGCTGCAGTACTTGGACAAGTTTCTCAGAGTCCAGCTTGGCAACGTTCCATCTGACTGGTCTAGCGACATTTCGCCTCGATGATTGGGATCCATCATGGATTTGAAATGTGATGTACTGGTGGTCACTTCCATTGTATGTCTCCAGCACCTTCCAATCTGACACTTTACGTGAAAGATTTTCTGATGCGAAGGATACGTCAGGAATCGTACCGCTAGCTCCTCGTCTGAATGTTGGAGTGCTTCCGGTGTTTAGCACTGTTAGGCCGAGTCTGTCTGCCATCTCCATGATGTATCCTCCTCTGCTGTCCTGCAGTGGCATTCCCCACTCTAACGCTTTCGCGTTAAAGTCTCCTGCGACGACGACGTCACCTTCCATTCTTCGGACAGAGTCTTCCAGCAGATCCAGACGGCGCCTAAACGTGTCTGCTGTTGAGTTTGGTGTAAAATAACAGCTCACGTATGTAACGTTTCTGCTTTTAACCCATACGAAGCCTTCTTCAGCTCCATTTGCGTCTTCTCTGATGGTCTTTGGGTCTACGTAAATCGCAGCAGTGCCAAGCTTGTCTCTAAACCAGGTCTTAACGGTCCAGTTTGTGTACTGCTCGCTTATCAAGAGCACATCAGCCTTTGTTTCGAATTTGATTTGGGTCAAAAGGCTGTTGGCTAGGTCGCTTCTGTGTAAGTTGGCTTGGAGGACCGTTACGCGGCCCATCATTAGCGTTGCCTTTTGAATCGGTCTAGGGTCTCGCGAAAGACTTTGCACTGACCTGACCCAGGGATATGTTTTCGCTCTGCAGGTTCTACTTCGCGCTCAGTACATAGTATGCACTGAGTGTCAGTAGCCTTACAGGCCGATCCCTTATGGCCATCTTTGCCACACTTGTAGCACATCTTGCTACGGTCAGGTCCTCGGCAGTCACGCGCCTGATGACCGTAGTTCAGGCACCTGAAACAGCGCTGAACCCGTTGCCAACTTCTGATACGGCAGTTAGTGTAGCCGATTTTTACTCTGGTTTGAGAGAGCAGGAACGATGCCTGGTCTTGTTCCATCTCTACGATGGCCAAGCGAAGCTCTCTGCTGTTGGGGTTCGTCAGCGAGACGCTAAACTCGCCCAGGTCCTTATTTGCTTGTGTGAAAACAGCTTTTACTGCTGTCTTCACTTCATCCACCGTTGCGAGGCAGTCTATATCTCTGATTTCGACTGCTTCTTTGGGGATGATCTCCTTAATTTTGCCTGTTCCACCAACCGTTCTTTTCAAAAAGTCACTGAAGGTCTCAAGTTCCTTGGTGTTGCCCAACTCAATCAGGACATCTCCGGTCCTGGTTTTTCTGATCCCTTTGATGTTACTCGTCGGGCTGTTCTGGATGAGCTCCTGCCGGATGTTCTGCAGGACCTCACTGTAAGTCTTACCTTCTTCTGGTCTTATAAGGACGGCGGCAGAACGCTTCTTCGTCTTTCTCCTCCTTTTCTTCTTCTTTTTTTGGCAGCTGCTGTGCAGGCTGCTCCGTCACTTTTGCCGATGTTCTGGCCGTTGGTGGTTTGGAGTTAGGCTGCTGTGATCGCTGCTGTTGTTGTTGCGTTTGTTGCCGCTGCTGCTGTGTTTGTTGTTCCAGCTGCAGCTTCTTTTGTTTCTTTGCAGCCTTAACATCCTTGCGACTTTGGACAGTCACAAAAGAGTCGTCTGCGTCTTCCTCAGCTCTGCCCTTCTTAAGAAGAGCTCGCGGATCAGAATTGTTTCCTGATTCCAGCGAGTCTTCTTCTCTGGGCCAAGCTTAGCTGCAGCGCTTGCCTGAAGCGTCTCGGTCACTTCCATCTGTTCAGTGACCGTTCTTGCTTCGCGCAAGCGAAAACTCCCTTTTCAGAGCTTCTACGTGCTCAATCAATTCTGGCAGGTTATCTTTCACTTTCGAGTTCATGTTAGGCATGGACCTAACAGCTGCCTGCATGAGCAAAAAGATCTCATTCATTCTTTGAGATCTTTCTTCAATTGTCAAGCAGGTGATCTCTACCCCTGTATTCTTTAGGGGATCAGCCTGCGACATCTGGCCTTCGGTATTGTTTTGGCTATTACTAGCCGCTCCTGATTGGTTTTTGTTTTGTGTTGTAGAATTTACCATATTAAAACGTGTACTTGGTTTAAGACGGTTCGCCCATCATGGGAGCTCCAGGCGCAGTGGAGCCACTATCCCCGCCTGTAAGGTGCCCTAGTTAAGGATGCCGCAGCCGAGAAGCGGTTGTCGGGTGGTCAACCCTAGCGACATCGAGTGATTCTAGAAAAGATGTTGCGGGTTAGGCCCGCGCCATATTGATGCTAAAGGTTTTACGTCATCCGTATTGAGTGGGCGGCGTCAGTACCGTGCTGCGCCTGGCCCTAAACTTCAGGCTAGACGTTCCGCAGTTCTCCTGCGCGGACTCGGTATAAGGAAATACTGACCAGGTAATCCTTCACACCTACGCCTGTACGAACCAACTTCAACCCCTTCATTGGCTCTGGTTACGTTAGTAGAAGTACGTAACAGTTCCTAACCAACATGTGGTTTCACGGGACCTTTGCCCGTCACGACTTTCGCCGGAGAGGAGACTAACGTTTACCCTTATTACTAAACAGAGGTCAGCAAGTCACTATCAATGTACAACTCCTGTAGTCTGACGGGAATATCCATTGGTCGACAGCCGCAGCTCATTCATACATCCACTCATACTGTGTTGCTTCTTAGTACACGTAAATACGAACAATAAATTTCAATGGGTTGGCAGTTTCGTGAAGCGAAAGTGCCTACGCGATCATCCAGATATCCTTGACCATCGCTAAGGATTGCCAGCGATATGTGGATCGTGCTTAAGCCTCCGCCCCGCCACCACATCGTAGGTGGACACTTACAAGGTCAGCAACATGCGGAGGAATAATAATAATAATAATAATAATAATAATAATAATAATAATAATAATAATAATAATAATAATAATAATAATAATAATAATAATAATAATAATAATAATAATAATAATAATAATAATAATAATAATAATAATAATAATAATAATAATAATAATAATAATAATAATAATAATAATAATAATAATAATAATAATAATAATAATAATAATAATAATAATAATAATAATAATAATAA